>CP136065.1:189449288-190680585 GCA_032622095.1 Siphonodentalium dalli | reverse complement strand
ACAAAAGCTACGACCTGTAGCCCGCGCCAAATGATTTAGTCATGCAAAGAGTAAAATCCAAGACAGCTGCTGGCGGCCATGTTTTTTGTCCGAACGACCTCAAAATGACTTGTTCCCATCTACATGTCAATGTCAACATTCATAAAGATCAGACCAAAGGTACGAGCTGTAGCCTGCGCCAAAGGAAATTGTTGACGGACACACAGAGTCAGACACACGCACACACGGACGACGGACGCCAACCCATGGCAATAGCTCAAACTTACAAAGTAAGTTGAGCTATTAAAGGGCGTTATTTGTTACTGTTTACCTGATATGGAAATAATAAAGAGCGTTTATATCATTTGTGTGTGATTAACCAATAGAATTGCGCCGTGTTATGTAAACAGAAGCAAAATTTCTGTAATGTTCACGAGAAGGTTCTTCTTTACGTATACCATCGTACGTCTTGACGACAATATACTATTTACGCGCTGATTATGTTTGGCATATATATGAACAAAACTATATATATTTTAATATTGTTGATGGCGATTTGAACAACTATGAATATTTCTGCAACGAATGCCACCCGTGCCTTTAACCCTTTCAGTGCCAGGTCCGATTTTTTGTATCAACCCATATACCCTGTGCCAATGCATTCTCTTATATATGCGAGTCGACCATAGGTCGCCTTGCATATATAAGAGAATGCATTGGCCAAACAATTTTTTATCATTTGTTATTATTTTTTACAATTTTTTACAATTTTAATAATTGTTTCTTATATTCTTTAACAGGCTTATTTTGTAGGTTTAGGGCCAGGGAATCTTTCGTTTTTCATGGGCATCAAAATTATTACTATGAATACTTGGTGATAGTTTAGAGTTATAACATGCCCTTAAGGTTTTATCCAGTTTATTTTTAAATTCGCTATAGCATGCTTAAGCATACCCAAAAAAAATTCAACCCCAAAAAACAAAATTCAACCCAAAAAACAAAAAAAAACAATATTTTTTTATTTTTTTAGGGCCGATTTTACACACCGTAAATTAGGGCCGATGAGATCGGCCCATGGCACTCAAAGGGTTAAAGATGCGATGTACCAAGGTTTCCGCTAGGGTTATGGTAATGGTACCCCTATAGCCTCTACAGGAAATCTCAATCCATCAACAAAATATAAATATCGAATAGTATTTAGTATATCAACCAGAATTGTCATTTGGCACTGCATATAAACATTGATAAAATATTTTATCATATGACTCAATCATTATTTACGTTGGAAAGTATGTCATAAATCAATTTCATATGAACTACTAGTTCATATCACCTTCCGATAATTTGATTGTTTTGTTGACAAAAAGTGTGTTCTGATTGGCTGAATGGCAGCCTGGGCCGAGCCGTATCTCTAACTGAATGCAGGTCAAATTCGTGCACTTCAATCAACGCGATGCCGAAATTCTCGCAATTATAATCTTGAAATATATAGTTTTGGACATTGTTATACGATAAATAGAATATGTAATTCGTATTTATCTAATAAACATACAATATAATGTCACAAACTGAGAACAGAATAGCGCACTATATCTTCGCGTGCATATTATTTCTGCTAGTTCACCAGGTGTAATTGGGCTTCCGGTGCAATGAAGTGACGTCACATTAAAGGTACGGTTGGCCTTGGCGGTGGGTATCCTGTGAACATATCTCCACCCGTCAAAAACCGCTACAAACAGAAAGAACATCAAAATATAGATATACTTTGTCCGTATACACATAAGAAATATCGCATAAACATTATGGTATTGTCATATGTTTGACCATTGTTATGTAAACAAAAGCATAAAAAGTTACTTTTCTGGCGTTTGTTTATATTATGATGGTAAACATAAAAGCGTTCTTTGTTGGTGAATTCCTGATATGGAACTAATAAAGAGCGTTTATGCCATTTGTGTGTGATCAGCCAGTACCATTGTGCGGTCTTCTGTAACACAACCAGGCTATTGCTAAGGTAAAATATAGTAGGTCTTTACGATAACATGCTGTTTACGCGATGGTCATGGTATATATGAACGAAACTGTATGCGTTTTAATGTTTTTCTGTTTACAGTGTTTGGAACAAATATGAATATTTTCGACAATTAAGGCCTCACGTGCCTTTAACCTTTTGCTGCCGATGTCATATAGCTATTTAGTGATTTGTGTGCGTTTTGGACATCATAATCAATTTATAGGTGTCATATGATAAATAGAATATGTAATTCGTGTTTCTCTCATATGATATTTATGAAACTCGGCACGAATTCAGAGGCTCGAAAAAACTGAAAATTCTTAAGACTCGTTTCATAAATATCATATGAGAGAAACACTCATTTCATATCCTCTATGTATATTGTTTTGGCACTGTAAATTTTGAAAAGTAAAGTTAAATTCGCGGGTAAAATAAGTGTACTGATAATTAGAGGAAATTGTTAAAATTTGTAATTTGTTTTCGGCTTCACTAAATTCATGACAACATGTTAACAGTTAACCCTTTACCCAACAGAACGGCCCTGTGCCAATGCATTCTCTTATATATGCGAGTCGACCATAGGTCGCCTCGCATATATAAGAGAATGCATTGGCTTAACACATTAAAAATTATAAAATTGTTAAAGAATGTAAGAAAAAATGGTAAAAAGTGTTAAAAAAAGATTTTTTTTAGGCCAATGCATTCTCTTATATATGCGAGGCGACCTATGGTCGACTCGCATATATAAGAGAATGCATTGGCACAGGGCATAACTGTAACTATCACAATGTGGTCAAGGAGCCGGTTCCAATGATATCCATATTTGTATGGTTCTATTGAGACAGACCGAAGATATTTTAGGCTGTTGAAGCTTTATTTGGCCGGTTTGTTGGGTAAAGGGTTAAACGATGAAATATTCCTGATATCATTCAGTGGCTAACATCTGGATCTCGTCTACATAATAATCAATCAGAAGCAATCAGAGTGTTATTTGAGAAAGTAATCCCGATGTAACCAGGCAGAATCAACCATGTGGCTTTAAGCAATGTCTGCTTCAATATCTTTCAGTATAAGGTAAAAATTGTTTATGTATGCAGCCCAGGGAGGGGATATTTTTTCCAGGCACATATGCCAAGAAATCCAAGATGGCCACTGGCAGCCATGTTTTTTTGGTCGAATGACCCCAATATGACTCGTTCCTATTTACATGTCAATGTTAACATCCATGACAAATAGTATGCACAGGAATTCATATACAGCTGTTTACAGTGAATTTCCCCACGCAAATCTCTGTTTTAGTGTGAAAAAGGGGGTGGGTGTCCAAAATGTCCAAAAATGGTTTTATTTAGCAGCAGATAAACAGGTGATGTAGGCATTAATGTGTGGATCGGGAAAGTGAATAAGTCGGAGGGGAAATTTGGGTGAGGGGAAAGGAGCTCCGTGGTCCAGTGGTTAGCTTCTCAGACTTGTACTCACTGTAAACACAGTGATATGAGTTCGCAGCCGATCACCGGTCTATTGTGAGTCCTCACACTGCAGTGGCTTGGCCGCTTTGAGCGATTTGCAATTGTCGGATTGCTTGCTGTTACAAATCCCAAGCCAAGTTGTGACCCTTGAGCAAGGTCGCTCGTACATGTACTGTATCGGCTTCGCATCACTCATGTGTTAAATGAGTACCAGTCAGCTTGTCATACTGATGACTATCAGAGCATGTTCTGATCAAACTAGAGCAACACCTGCAATGGCTGCATCCGGTTCATTGGTTGGCTTGTACACAATGACTGGGATAATATTGTAATGTTTAACCCTTTACCCAACAAACCGGCCAAAACCGGCCAAATAAAACTTCAACAGCCTAAAATATCTTCGGTCTGTCTCAATAGAACCATATAAATATGGATATCATTGGAACCGGCTCCTTGACCACATTGTGATAGTTACAGTTATGCCCTGTGTCAATGCATTCTCTTATATATGCGAGTCGACCATAGGTCGCATCGCATATATAAGAGAATGCATTGGCCTAAAAAAAAATCTTTTTTTAACACTTTTTACCATTTTTTCTTACATTCTTTAACAATTTTATAATTTTTAATGTGTTAAGCCAATGCATTCTCTTATATATGCGAGGCGACCTATGGTCGACTCGCATATATAAGAGAATGCATTGGCACAGGGCCGTTCTGTTGGGTAAAGGGTTAAAAGCGTGTTAGGGCAAGTAATTGGATAATCACTATATAAAACTGGTCATTATTATTATTACTATTAGTATTATAAAAGGGACCTACTGCTACTATAGTGGAAACCCTGAATTGTACCCATCAGTGTCTTGCTAAAATAAAACAACAATAGACATGTAACCATAAGTGTTGTGTATCTGTTTTAAAGGTACGGATGAAGGGTATTGCTCTTATAATA
Source organism: Siphonodentalium dalli (assembly GCA_032622095.1). Classification (NCBI taxonomy): domain Eukaryota; kingdom Metazoa; phylum Mollusca; class Scaphopoda; order Gadilida; family Siphonodentaliidae; genus Siphonodentalium; species Siphonodentalium dalli. The sequence continues at coordinate 190,676,174 of CP136065.1, read as the reverse complement.
GTCACATCCATTAAAACCACCATTAACAGAAAGAATATTATAATATAGACATATTTTGTTCTTATACCAATAAAAAATATCACATAAATTCCATGCTATAGTCAAGATCGTACACCTTGTTAGTAAACAAAAGCCTTGTTGTGATACAGTACAGTACGTAAAGAGTGTGCAATACCCAAATCACTCAACACAGCGGAGACCAAACTAAGTGAACTTTTGTTAAAATTTCCACAATATTGTTTACAACATACCGATATAGCAAATCTTCGCCACTCAATATTTTGGTGTTGAATGGGTCACCGTGAATCACTCTCAAGCCTGCAAATAGCGTGTCTGTCATTTGCAGAATGAGGTCCCCAGAGGGTGAATTTAGTGACGCTATCCCACATAGTGGGCTAGCCTCACTAAATTCACCCTCTGGGGATCTGCTTAGGCCCTCAACTGATATGGCAGACCTAGGATCAGATTGAAGTTCCCCAGTTGAAGATGGTGATGTTCACCCATTGGCCACCTCAATTATGAATTTTATCTTCTGCAAATTAGGGGATATAGAAACTTCCTAGAAGGGAAATGTAACTAAAAACAATCTTAATTTGATACTATAGATACTTCCCACAAGATGAAGCCTAAGCAGACTGAGGTCTCCAGAGGGTGAATTTGGTGATGCTAGCCCGCTATGCGGGATAGCATCACTCAATTCACCCTCTGGGGACCTCATTCTGCAAATGACAGACACGCTATTCGCAGACTTGATCACTCTCCCAAAACTAATTGCCACGTTGTTGAGTATTTTGCTTATCGCACACTCTATACATGCTGCTCATCGCATTCATAATTTCTAAATTAAAACCTACAGCCAAGGCCATCCATACCTTTAATGTGCCCTATACGTCATTGCTGTTTCCGATAAACTAATTCAACAGAACATGCAGGCAAAGTTTCCAACCAAGCACTAATTGAAAAGTTTATGGAATTATTTCATATCACTACATGTATATAGGGAATATTATTGTAGCTGCGAAAGACATCATATCTTAGGAAATATCGAGGCACAGATTCATGCTGCAAAGGATATATATGTTAATATTGACATGTAGTAGATGGGAATAATGTATACATGTAGTTCATTTCACTTACTTTTTCTAAGGTTATTTTGGGCTGATGACGATTTTACTTACATTTTTGTGAAATTATTTTGGTCTGTTGATGATTTTCACTTACTTTTTCTGAGATTAAGTTTGGGTTGTTGAGAAGGTTTTCATTGACCTCGATTAGGTTTGCCTTCACACAGCTGTAGATTGTGTATTTTGAGCCGTCTTCACACGTAATATTACAGAGTTGGTCGAGCGGGTTCAGCCACATTGATCCCTGAAAGATTACAGATTATAAATTTAAGCCATTTACACAATTTCATTATAATTACCATGTTGTTTTACATTGTTCATTGAATACTCTTGAGTGCCTATTAGTAGTATAGGTCAGAATAATAGTACAGGGTGGAAAATCTAAAAAAATTGAATAACAGTACAGGTCGGAATAACAGTACAGGGTACACTATTACATGTACATCCATATGAAAGTACAAGATATCTGCTATATTATTAGTATTAAATGTTACTAGAGATAGACACTGGCGAATATAAATATGTACCCATTAACTGCAGTATATAATTCTATTTTTGAGCAGTTCATACTGAAAATTTAATAACCAAAGAATTAGGGGGTTGGTCTCACTTTGCAGACATGCGGCAGGGGATTAACTCAAGGCGCGACCGGCTGTGTTGTTACAATGCTGGCAATTAGGCCGATCCAAGTTAAGCGATGTGTCCAGGCCAACTTGTTTATACTAAGGCCACGGTAACTGTTGTCACTTATTTTTCGCGCATATGTAACTAATGTTCACTGTGAATATTTAATGTTGTATCCAGGCCACCTTAAACGTGTTTATATTGTTGTCACTTGTTTTTCGCTCATATGTAAGTAACACTAACTAATGTTCACCGTGAATATTTTTTGTATATAAGGACTGGACTATGGCCAATCTTTCATAAATCAAAATGGCAAATTCTCTAGTTAATACATAGTTTATTCCAAACAGCAGGGGCGGCATGCATCTCATCTACGACGGCAACAAATACAGAGTCAGATCTCGGCGTGGGGAAAATATTCATTGGGTTTGTTGTGTAAAGACTTGTAGTGCTATTATTAATACAAAGAATGACATTGTTTCGTCAGCGGGAACTCCTCATAACCATATAACGGATTTTGACAAAGTTTCTGTGGACATGTGTGTATCAAACCTGAAATCGACAGTGCGGAATGATTGTAAAACAGTTTCACCAATCTGCCAAGAAGAGCTGACTTATAGATATATAGGAAGAGAAAACTGAAACTAATGATAGCAGGCTCCCATCCAAACTAATTCCGGCTGATAGACTTCATAAAGAAACAAGCATTCAATGAATGTAAGATATTACAGATAAGTGCGGGCGGCAAAGTGAAGGAAGCATCGTGCCTTAGAAAATTCAAGACATCATTTCAAGAGAGTGTACTTGGCAGGCGAGATAGACGAAGTAGAGTTCCTGGATGAGATGGCCAAGTTATGCGGTCACTGAGCATGTTGTTGTCATTTATAAGTTTCTAATTCGTTAATGTTTGTACCTCATGTTTTTGTGTTGAAATATTTGCATGCATTTTATATTATCCTTAACTAATAAACAGTCATAAATGCAACCCAAACATCCGTTATTTCTCATAACCAAAAGGGCAGAATAAAAACCGAATCCAATCAAACCAACTAGAAAGGGCCTAAATAGTCATTAAGAGGATTATTCACACCTCTACCCTAACCTACCGAAAACAATAGGTGTCTGCAAAACGGGACGACCCCGAATTAGGCAGGTTCACATAACGGACATGGTGAAAATTAATAAATGTAGAGGGCCAAATAAGGATTGTAAAGTTGCGAATTTCATCAGGAAATAAATAAACGTACATGTATGTCTATTAGGCATTGAAGTATGTCTATTAGAATGAATGTCAAATGTCCCAGATTAATTGTTTGTATTGTTTTATTACATGGTATGTATAAGTGATAATGAGTCTAATTAAATGTTTATTTGTGACAAAACTACACAATAATAATTATGGTCTCTGTTAACTATTGTTCATTAGCTAAACAACCACACATTTTTAAACCAGAAAATGTTTGTAAATATAATCAATATTAATCGATAGAAGCATTTCCGGACAGGGGTCTTTGATATAATTTCATATCTAATATTTTAAATCCGGTCATTTATGGGACCATCTCCTTTTATACTCAACAGAATATATGCAACAAATGAATGAATTTGAGCCATGGATTAGTGCAGAATTACAATCATTTACTTTATGATCGATGTAAAACAAAATGATAGTTATAATGAAAATGAGTTCATGGCTCGAGTCATTAACTCATTTTCATTATAATTACGATGTTGTTTTACATTGTTCATAGATCACATGAGTGTATTTTGCACTCACACATGGCTCAAATTTATTCCTTTGTTGCATACATTCTGTTGAGTACAATAGGAGATGGTGCCATAAATGCTGGATTTAGCATACAGTACCCCTTTAAAGTAACATAACATAAAAATAAACCATAATACAGTAATGCTCTCAATAATCGACTCCTTAACCACAGAAGAATTATGGGTAATTTTTCAGGATTTAGTCACTCAGTGAGAGCTTTCCGATGAATGGCAACAAGCCATATTTCCGACTAAATCCTGAAAAATTACCCATAATTCTGCTGTGGTTAAGCAGTTGATTATTTAGGACATTACTGTAATATTCGCTTTTTACGTTATGGAATTTGGTTGGTAAATACCTGAACTATCTTTCTATGAGTACTATATGTCATAGAAAGATGTATTTAAGTCACAAAAATTACAACATCAAACACAATTCTGGAATTGGAAACGGAATAACATGCGACTACCGGGAAAGGTATATTGCGTCATCTTAACATGGAACAATTTAAAAACTTCACGCATGGCTTTCTCTTTGTTTTAATCGTCAAAGTTACAGTAATGCCCTAATTAATCGACTGCTTAACGACAGCAGAATTATGGGTAACTTTTCAGGATTTAGTCGGAAATAGGGCTTGCTGCCATTAATCGGAAAGCTCACCCGAGAGCTTTCCGATGAATTGCAACAAGCCATATTTCCGACTAAATCCTGAAAAGTTACCCATAATTCTGCTGTGGTTAAGCAGTCGATTAATTAGGGCATTACTGTATGGAGAACCATAAATGTTTCAGAGCGAAGTCAGCTGTAGATGTTCTTCCCATGGTCTACATGTGCAATGTTTACACGACCGCTGAATTAAACAAGACAGTCAAGGACTGTGGGGTCGCTCACCAGACTGCAAAGACTGATAAGACTGGGACTCTGGAGACCACAACAGTCAGAACTATCATAATCACTTTAAAAGAAGTAGATTTAAACAGGATATGTGGCTAGAGAGACTTCACATATGTAGTTTGGTGAAAATCCACCCTGAAATTACCAACTGTAGACTACTGATCAGAGCCCCCCCCCCCTCCTTCAACTCAACAAGTCCCCTCCCAAGTCTTAGGTGGGAATTTCACAGACAACACTTCAAACTTTCTCAAACAATTTAGACATGTTTAAAGTCCAATTATCCATGGACCCAAAAACCATACATGTATGTTAGATTAATCAGTCAGGTGGTCCCAAGGTAGATGTTTTAATGAATTTGGTATTTCAATAACTTTATTAGACATAAAAGTGTTAATTCCCATAGCCCCGACATTTATTGACAGGTTGACCTCATTTTAACAAATCTGAATCTCAGTCACTAAAGGATCCTCCATACTATATGTAAGCTAAATACTCCAACCTCTCGAGAAGACATTTTAAGAATAACTATAGACCCTATTTAACCTGGTGACCCCATCTGAATAAATTTGAATCCCAGACACCAAAGAACCCTTTATTCAAAATATCAGTAAAATAGACCTGATGGTCCTTGTGAAGGAAGCATATTAAGAGGGAAACTGTTCTTCACTTGGCCCTTTTTTAACCAGTTGACACCATTTTAAAAAATCTGAATTGCAGCCATTCTAAATAAGTCAACTAATTCTTGCAAACATATTTTAAGAATTAAAGAATTATTACCAAATATAAGCAAAATAGGCCATTTGGTTCCTGCATAGAAGATATACTGTATCATGGATTAATATGGAGAGAAAGAGTAATGTAGCTGGCCTTGCACCTACTTGACCTGGTGACCCTGATTGAACAAATTTGAATCCCAATCACCAAAGGAGCCTCAATATTAAATATGAGCTAAATAGAGCTGGTGGTTCTTTCAAAGGACACTTTTCAAGTTTGCCAAATACTAGTATATTCTAGTGAGGTGGTGTATATGGAGTGTTAAATGTCCTGTTGAACGATTTAAACAATTCACATGATAGATTGTTGTAGTAATTGGGAATTAATTACCTCTAGCAGATCTCCAGGGAATGTTTATAAAAATAAAAATGTCAGATTTCACTTGACATGTGTAGGCATACCCCACATACAGTTAGAGCCAAAGTAAATGCTCCTTATTAATGATTCTTTGTCACGAATTTTAGAAAATATAATTTTTGGGGTCAGGGTGGCAGAAGCAGTGAACTTGAGTGAAGGGCCAGGGGCACGACCTTCAGAAATGTAATGGCATTAGTTTTTCAAGTTTCAAAAAACTATCTATTATATATTTTGGAAGATCTGTTTGTTTGTTTGTGTGTGTGTAATCGATGAATTCGAAAACGGCCGACCCGATTTCAATGAAACTTGGTATGTGGGGGTATTTTCGGGTCAGGAGTAACATAGGCCTATTGATTTTCAGATCCGAGGTCAACTTTTCACGTGCCGAGGTCAAATCTGTTTTTACGCTGTGTTACGGGACTTTCATTTGAGTTCGGTGCTTACAAATCGATTCGAAACAGCGCGAATAATAAAATGCCAGTCATAATAATGAATCTTTCGTGTTTCCTCTTTCCAACGATATATAATGCGTATGTATCCGTTTTAGTTAACTGCCTCAATTATCAAGAAGAAGTGGCACTATCTTCCATCAGGATAAAAACAATGCGTAACTTCTATGACGTCGTTAGAGGTCATAACGTTAGATCACGTTAACGCTTAACCGGCCGATGCATTTGACTGTTTCAGACGTCTTGGCGATATCTCGGGCACCGATGGTAATTTATCTTTACGTTGAAACTTGATAAATAATGACCGTGTGTGAATGAGGCGCGTTTATATACTTGAGTGGAAATCAAATCGGGTTAAACTGGCGGATTTTTACGGACGAAATTTGATGCATAGGGTATCTCGGTATCCGCTGGGCCGATTTCCCGGTACCGCTGGGCCGATTTCCACCATTTTTGGGGTGTTGGTGTTTGACCCCACCTGACCTTCAAAATGGTCAATTCAAGGTCAAATCGGGTAAAACCGGATGGATTTCGACGGGTACTTTTGTCGGGTACTTTTGTTCGGGCACTGTGTTTTGGACGGGTCAAATCGTGACCCCACTTGACCTTGGCCTTCAAAATAGACAATTCAAGGTCAAACCCGGACGAAGTCGGGTCACCTTCTAGTATATATATATATATATATATCTCTCTCTCTCAGGGTATGATTTCACCTGGATAAGTGGTGGTTAAGAAAATAATATTGGAATAGCCAAGCCTGAATTTAGTGTGTCTGACATTTGCAGAATGAGGTTCTCAAAAGGTGAATTTAATGATGCAATGCCGCAAGATGGGCTAGCATCAGCAAATTCACCATCTGGAGACTGCATTCTGATTAGGCCTCATCTGCCATGGGAAACCTAGGTTTTATTGAAGTTCTCCAGTTGAAGTTGGTGATATACCCCAATTGAGCACCTCGGTTATGCATTTTATCTTCCAAATTAGGGGTATCTGAACAGAACGGAAAAAATAACTAAAAATGTCAATTTGATACTCTAGATACTTCCCAGAAGATGAGGCATAAGCAGAATGAGGTCCATGGAAGGTGTATTTGGTTATGCTAACCTGCTGTACGAGGTAGCATCACCAAATTCACCCTCTGGGGACCTGATTCTGCAAATTCAGACACACTAAACTCAGAATTGAGAACAGAAATTTATTTTAATTTGATAATGACAACAGACAGAAGTGTAAATTGTAGTTGTTTACACAAACTGTCTGATATATGTTATTCTAATCTTAATTAATGACAATGGCTGTCTGTCTCTATGTAGCTAAGATCTGACCCAGTCCTCTGGTAGATGATAGCTATATGCTTCTGGTGAGCAGATGTATTGTGATATGACATGGGGTGTTGGTTGGGGTCAGGGTGGGTTGGGGACAGGGTGGTGGTCGGGGTCATGTGGGGGGAGGGTGAAGGAAAAAAAGTTTCAGTGATTTCACTATAGATTAAATTTTCATAACTCTGCAGATATTATAAAGGTGTTAGTTTTTTTCAAATTTTATAACATGATTATAATCAAAACAAATTTTTTGTTAAACTAAGCAAGGAACTCAATCTGTTTTGTTTTTTGTTTTTGAGTTATGTCCCCGGCTTCGCCGACATTTGACCCAGTGACCTCATTTGAACAAATCTGAACCCCAGTCACCCCAAGGACCCTTCATACCAAATATGAACCCATTCAACCTGATGGTACAAGAGAAGAAGTCATTTTAAGAAATACTATGGACGGAAAGAGTTATGGCCATGTCTTCGCAACTATTTGACCCAGTGACCTCATTTGAACAAATCTGAATGTTAGTCACCTGGGGAACATACACACCAAATATGAACTCATTCGGTGCCATGGAACGGGAGAAGATATTCAAAGAATTTTGACGGATGGACAGACGACGGGCAAGGAGTGATGACTATAGCTCCACCAGAGACTTCGTCTCAGGTGAGCAAAAAATTGAGACGACACAAACAAAATGATCGAAAAATAGAGGACATCCCGCTATATTGACAAATTTGTCATATATACATAATTTTGGTGTTTGTATGAGCCATGTCTGTTTAATAAGAATTCATAAAAATTGAACTCTGAATACATCTTTAAGAAATTTAAGAAACAATTAAGAAACAATGGTTGTGCACCAAAGATGGCACTGGTCAAGTTTTTTTGCCCATATGAGTGCATCTGTTTGACCGAGAATCACTAAAAATGGACGAACTAAAGAACCAAAACTCAGAACTAAGGGCCATAACTCAGATAAAAAAAAGTGGTGCACATCGGAAGATGGCGATCGGTGTGTTTGTTTTTTGCCTGAAAGAGTGGATCTGCCGCAAAAGAATTACTGAAATTGTATAAAAGATTGGACAAAACTGATTTTCGAACTTATTCGGGATATTGTTGCAACAGACCCATATACCAAATATGAATAAAATTGGTGTTTGTTTGTTTGTGTGAGTTATTGCGCTAACGGTCTCGCGCCCGTCGAGACGCCAGCCCGCCCGGATGCCCACCTACCAACCTCGCCAAAACATAAGTCAAGTTCGTTTTTATTATAAGAGATGGACTGTCGTCCGGTGCATACCCCCTTGTGGCATACTGCCTAGTGTGGGCATATCTATAACTTATGACTGCTATACTCAGATGGACCCAAAAATCAGCATTTTCATATAAACAAAGATGAATAACTATAGAACAAAAAACCAAAACAAAACAGTTGAATGTGCCATTAAATATCCTCATAGTGGTGAACATCCATACAAAATTTCATTGAGATCCGAGCATTACTGTTCAAGTTATGAGCTGAACAGACATCAGAAGGACCAAACAGCCAACATTTCCAGATAAACAAAGATGAATAACTCTAGAATGGAAAAGCAGAACAGAACAATGGAACCCTCTATTGAATGTCATCATAATAGTGAACATCCATACCAAATTTCATTGAGATCCCAGTACAACTGTTGAAGTTACGACATGAACAGACACCAGACGGACCAAAAAGCCAACATTTCCAGATAAACAAAGATGTATAACTCTAGAATGGAAAATCTGTACAAAACGATGTAACCGTCTATTGAATGCCCCCATAGCAGTGAACATCCATACAAAATTTCATTGAGATTCGAGCACTACTGTTCAAGTTATGACATGAACAGACACCAGGCGGACCAAAAATCCAACATTTCCAGATAAACAAAGATGAATAACTCTAGAATTGAAAATCCGAACAAAACAATGGGACCCTTTGTTTAATGTGCTCATAGTTGTGAACATCCATTCCAAATTTCATTGAGATCCCAGCACAACTTTTGAAGTTACGACATGAACAGACACCAAACGGACCAAAAAGCCAACATTTCCAGATAAACAAAGATGAATAACTCTAGAATGGAGAATCCGAAAGAAATGATGGAACACTCTATTTAATGTCCTCATAGTAGTGAACATCCATACCTAATTTCATTGGGATCTGAGAACTACCGTTCAAGTTATGACATGAACAGACATCGGACAGACGTACGCACGCACGCACAAACGCACGTACGGACAGGTGCAAAACAGTATATCCCCCCTTTTTTTAAAAGGGGGTATAATTACAAAGCACATTATAAGAAGGTGGTCGGGATATTAGGGGAGCAGACACCTGACTTCACATTAAAGTTTTGTCTGAAAATCACCACACTTTGTCTGAAAATCACCACACTTCGTCTGAAAATCACCACACTGTCTGAAAATCACCACACTTTGTCTGAAAATCACCACACTTTGTCTGAAAAATAATAGACATTCAAATCTTCCCTTTTAAATACTACAATAATTACAAAATGACATGTTTTTAATAAACAAACCTTTTTTGATTCAGTTTGCCAACTTTGCCGACCATCTTATTATTTTGACATGTTTATAAATAAACGAACCTTTTTAGATTTGCCGACGACCTTATTATCGTGACATGTTTATAAATAAACGAACCTTTTTCGATTTGCCGACGACCTTATTATCAAGCCGGTTGAGCCCATTTGAGCATTTATATGTGAACTCCTTTATCTTCTTCTTCTGCGAAACTAATGGGTGTGACCTCGCTACTGTGAGGATACATATTCTGAAGAAAATAACGAGTAGATAGAGGATCTACAACGAGTTCCAAGTTTATAGCGGAATTTACAAAACAAGTCCAGTAAATTAGGTCTGAAGGCTCGGTCCAGACCTAATTTACTGGACTCATTTTGTAAATTCCACTATAAACTGGGGACAAGTTGTAGATTCTATTTATAACATGATCCAAAACCTCGATAAAACATACTTAGGACGTGAAACTAACATCGGTTTCTACAAGGCTTTCAATGATGTTTCACGTACATGTAACTATGCATTGTTTGCCAACGTAAAGAAATAGTCCCAGATAAATAAAGACTCTTTGATGTATTTAATGGTGTATAATTAATTAAACAACTTTTCAAACTCTTCATTCATTAGAGTTTGTTGGAAAAATATTGAAAGCCATAGTATTTTGACATACTAGTAGCATACGGAATGTAAACAGAAGTCAAATCGGAAGTCAAAGACTCAAAGGTCAACCGGCACTAATTCCTGTTATGCAACGAACGTTTCATATCACAAATTACAGAATGGGTTTATTGAATGGAATAAGGGTAGGATGATGTAATAAATAGATATATCAGATTTATGGAGGCACAGACTCAGTATGAGTGTTCATTGCCTCAAATATGCTTGCTTCAGTGAGCGTGAACAAATTCTCATTGTAATCGAAATGGCCATGTATCCATCGGAATGGTACATTAACCCTTTACCCAACAAAACGGCCAAAAACGCCCAAATAAAGCTTCAACAGCCTAAAATATCTTCGGTCTGTCTCAATAACACCATACAAATATGGATATCATTAGAACCGGTTCATTGACCACATTGTGATGGTTACAGTTATGCCCTGTGCCACTGCATTCTCTTCTATATGCGAGTCGACCATAGGTCGCCTCGCATATATAAGAGAATGCATTGGCCTAAAAAAAATCTTTTTTAACACTTTTTACCATTTTTTCTTACATTCTTTAACAATTTTATAATTTTTTTAACAATTTTTTAACAATTTTTATAATATTTTTCTACATTCTTTGACAATTTTATCATTTTTAATGTGTTAAGCCAATGCATTCTCTTATATATAAGAGAATGCATTGGCACAGGGCCGTTCTGTTCTGTTGGGTAAAGGGTTAAGATGTCCCTCAACTCAGGTCAAGCTTGAACCCGTCTAGCCCTGTCTGCGATGATCTTATCGATAGATAGATAGATGTACTTTATTAACAAGAAACACATGCTTATGCAGTGACATAATATGTCAAGTTATACCGATATATACATTTATGATTTTATCACATAATTAGCTCCTGAATCCAGCTTCATATTTTTAGTAAGACACATTATTATCGGTACAAGCAGTGACGTAAGAGCTTAGCGCAATAATGTCGATGTCAATGCCGGAACTTTATTAATATGTTAATTAGATTATAATTAAGATATTCAATTTGTGTTGGGTTATTTAGTGTGACTGAGAGATAAACATGGGTGATAAGGGGTGGTTGAAAAACAATATCAACATTAATACACACATTTAAAATGGAACTATATTTTTTCTTGACAGTGTCTTTACTTCCTCTTTGGTTGTGATAAGGATATCAATATTAATTTATTTTAATCTCAGCTGTTTTAAGACCTTTTTTCCTTGCTAAAATGGATATCAAATTCATCGCAATTCTATACAAAATTTATTAACCTCATCCCCTAAATATGATTAATAATTTTGTATAGCATTGAGACTCATTAGAGATCCTCTATGTTTGTTTGTAAATTTTACGATAAGTTTAAATTAAAATTTCTGCTGGCTTCGGAGTTTAACTATAAGAGCCGAGCACAGTAACTACAGTAACTGTGGAAGTGGGCAATGTCATGGGACATCTGGTCCCTAATCAGATACACACACTGTTGCCTATTGTCTTTTATTTATGTATTGTATTCTGTATTGTTTGTTTCATTATTTGTACCATTTCTAATGGTGGAAGAATAAACTATATCAGGCAATTGGGCTACATAAAGGGTGTGTATGGATTTCGTGTGAGAATTTATAAATCTTTAAACAGTATTTTGAATGCTATTTGTAACTCAGATCTGATCTATCGGTCAAATCTATTCAATCATTGGAATCAACTTCTTTATATTTAATTTGTAATTATATGTTGTATGTATGACTATATATGGGCATATCTTGCCTGAAATAAATACAATACAAAATACAATACAATTGGGCTACATAAAGGATAGCAATATTATCTGGTTTTCAAAAAATAAAACATAAGGCATACAAGCATGGACCAATTTACGAATGTTGCATAAAAAGTTGAAAAAGGGGGATCAGACTCATAATCATAGGTTTATATAATGGTAAATATCTGTGCCAAGATTTAACCCTTTACCCAACAGAACGGCCCTGTGCCAATGCATTCTCTTATATATGCGAGTCGACCATAGGTCGCCTCGCATATATAAGAGAATGCATTGGCTTAACACATTAAAAATTATAAAATTGTTAAAGAATGTAAGTAAAAATGGTAAAAAGTGTTAAAAAAAGATTTTTTTTAGGCCAATGCATTCTCTTATATATGCGAGGCGACCTATGGTCGACTCGCATATATAAGAGAATGCATTGGCACAGGGCATAACTGTAACTATCACAATGTGGTCAAGGACCAGGTTCCAATGATATCCATATTTGTATGGTTCTATTGAGACAGACCGAAGATATTTTAGGCTGTTGAAGCTTTATTTGGCCGGTTTTGGCCGGTTTGTTGGGTAAAGGGTTAAGGATTGTGCATCTAAGATGGCTCTGGTGGAGTTTTTTGCCCATAAGAGTGAATCTGTCTGACTGAGAATCAATAAAAATGGACGAAATAAAGAACCATAACTCAGAACTAAGGGCCATCATTCAGGTAAAAAAAAAAACAGACAAAACTGATTTTTTAACTCAATAAACATATTGTTGTGAGCGGTCATAAAATTGCTAAAAAATAGACAAACTAAGGGCCGTAACCCTTACTCAGGTAAAATAAATCGGACAAACCTGGTTTTCAAACCCATCATGATATTGTTGTGAAAGGTCCACATATCAAATTAGAATGTTATCGGTTCACATTTGTTCAAGTTTTTGCACTAACGGTCATCAAATTGCTAAAAATAGAAAACCTAAAAAGGATTGGACAAATGTGGTTTTCAAACTTGTTATTGTTGTGAAGGATCCATATACCATATATGAATGAAACTGGTTGTTGTCTTTTCAAGTTATCGTGCTAACGAACCTAAATTGCTAAAACAGACAAAATCAGGTAAAAATAACCAGACAAACCTGGTTTTCGAATTGATTGATTGTTGACGTTTGTTCAAGTTATCATGCTAACGGACATCAAATTTCTATATATAGACAAGTGACATAACTTTGGTTAGAAAGTCGAGGCGGACCCTATATTCTGTGTGCATCTGTCGCGCGTGACAGTTAAAGGTACTCAATCCGATTGGATGCTCCCCATATCATCAGATTCCAAAAACAACATTTAAAAAAATGCCGATTCAGTTATCAGAATCAATTAATTGCCCAAAAATAATGCTAGCCACAGTCAACTATAGTATAAAATTGCCCAAAACCTGTTATTTATCAACATTTTGGTAAACACAAATCAGAGGAATTCCTCTCGTCCACTGTTTACTGGGCCACTTGAAATTAAAATAATAGATTTCAAACATTGATATATGATAACTCGGAGCTTTAATGGGTGGGTTTCCTCGACTCAAAATCAAATATTTTTTACCCCTGAAGCCAAGGAAATAGTAATTTGTGAGCATTTATTCGGATTGAGTACCTTGAACTCACATGCCAAAAAAGGTCAGAATCTATCAATAAACAGCTATGTTATATACAGTAATGCTCTAAGTAATCGACTTCTTAACCACAGCAGAATTATGGGTAACTTTTCATGATTTAGTCGGAAATATGGCTTGTTGGGGAGAACTTTCCGATGAATGGCAACAAGCCATATTTCCCACTAAATCCTGAAAAGTTACCCATAATTCTGCTGTGGTTAAGAAGTCGATTACTTAGGGCATTACTATAGGTCTGAGAAATCTCTGAATATATATTGAACATATTTACACAAATTTAACGTAATCATGATTTAATCAAAACTTGAACTACCTGTTGGAATGTCGCAGAATGCAATGGTCCTCACACATCTTCTCACGAACATCTGAAATTTGCAAAAAGGTTATGAGTTACATATCGTCCGTAGGTTTCTGAAAGGATGTATGTGCTGTTTTTGGCAAAACATTTTCCATATTTGAAATCTATTGAATTCATAAATTGTTTTGTAGAATGTTGCATCATCAAATTTTTTTAATTAATTCTAACATGCTGGACACTTATGACACAAAAATTATTATCTCTATTTCAAAGACATATTATAAACTTGTTCGGTGCGTGAAACTATTGAGTTTATTTACTTCTTGATTCGGGACGAAACTATCGGCGGTAAACTAATGAAAACGATTTTGCCATTCTCCTTTTCAAGTTGATCACCCTATCGGAGTGGTTCACATCACTTATGGTCTGAAATCTTTAGTTTATAATTCAGATATACTTCTTGCTCAGAACCAGGCCTTAAGATTCGACTAGAATCACCAAATCAATTCTCTAAATGATTCTCGCGAAACTTTTCCATTTTCAGTGCTTTATGACTAACTTGATTCGGCATTTGATTCTTGCAAATTTAAATGTATTTTGAGCCCTGCAGAACTGCCAAGCTGCTTACTGTTATTATTACTGATATTTTATATGAATATTGTCATTTACCATTAAGGACAAAGAAAATTAAAAATAATTACCGTATAGGGTATGAAGATAAATCGGATTAACTAATTCGCACACAACCTGTATGAGCAATATCGTTGTTCATCCCATATTCTTTGTTATCATTTTATGTAGGCTATTATGCATAGTTTGTCATACTTGTGACATAAATATTCAGATAGTTGTCTCAGTTTCGTTTCCATATTGTCGCCAATGCTTTGTCAACGTTATTGGCACGTATCTTATATACGGATAGCGATGGCGACATGGTCAGAACTTGGGGGGTTTGATACCGAGACCACTATTTGAATATTACTGTGCACTTCATAAACTTCATTGAGTTTGATATCTTTGTCATGCATTGAGTTTGATATCTTTTGTTAACAGTTTATAAATCATGTTTGTATATCTCAACTTTGTTATTATATTTTATGTGTTTATTATATATGCATTATAATTAAATAAATTTATCATTTAAAATAAACGTATTCACTTTCTATTTTATTATTTCGACAAAAGCCCCAAAACACAATACCAGTAGTCTAGAGTCGCCAATTAGTTAATCCGATGACCTATAACGCTAAGCACATAAGCCGCTTACACCTTTTAATTGGAGCCGGTCGCTTACACTTTATAGAACGAAAGAACAAAAAGTTGAATAAAATCAACAAATTTGTGAATTTAAAAACAATTCAAACGGTAATGTATTCCATGTCCTAACCCGGACTTATGTACTAAATTTCTGTCATATCCATTTATAAACAAAGAAGATAATGTGACATCAAGTCCACTTACACCTTTTATTTTGGAGAAGGCCGCTTACACTTTATAGTGTGTTTCAGAACGAAAAAGTTGAATAAAATAAAAACAATTGTGAATTTAAAAACAATTCAAACGGTAATGTATTCCATGTCTCAGCCCGGACATATACACCAAATTTAATTAATATCCATTGAGAAAAAATGGAAAAAAAGCAACATAATACCCCACTTACACCTTTTATTTGGAGCCGGCCACGGCCTCGGCTTATAGTGTGTCCCCTCTTCGCTTCCTATAGGGGACCACGTCGAAGCCATCTTAGTCAAAATAATGGTCGAAATATACCATCTAAAATGACAGATAATTCGAGAAGAGGGCGCCTTGTGACAATTTTGACAGCGGATTCGTGTTTCTCGTAATTAGAAGCACATGTTGGAGTATAAAAAAGTGGTATAATATTTGAAAAGTTTTGAAACAATTTGAAAACTCTTGGGTCGATCTCAGTAAATTTCCGTACTTTTGGATTCATACCTGTCTCTTTCTTATACTAAGTTATATAGAATAGATGTATTAAATTTCTATTTTATATCAAGATCTCAGTCACTGTTTAGAAGGCCTGTGGCTACTAGTATGCTAAAGGAAATTGTTGATGGGTGAACAACAGACAACCAACCACAGGCCTTCTAAACAGTGACTGAGATCTTAATAAATAGAAATTTAATGCGTCTCTATCACTTGGTATAAGAAGGATTTTACCACTATATTATACTCCAACATGTGCTTCTAATTACGTTAAACACGGATTCGCAGTCCAAATTGTCGTAGGACGCCCTCTTCTCGAATTATCTGTCATTTTAGATGGTATATTTCGCCCGTTATTTTGACTAAGATGGCTCGACGTGGTCCACTACAGGAAGCTAAGAAATGTTGGGTCTCACTAAAGGAATACAGGCAAAGGCCGTCGGTGACCGTCATATTTGTTGAATAATAGACATTATGCAGGTGAGATACATTGATTCTGCCAACGGCATACGTTTCTTCAAAAATAGAGGCACTAGTTGCTGTAAAAACCCTGCAGTTTAATGGTAAATTGTATGATAAAATCGACTTTAACCTATTTTCTTGATTGATATGACAAAATTTCGTCCAAAGTTCATGATGCATACCTATCTATCTATCTATCTACTTGATACTCCATCGCCCTCAATGTGCTGAGGATTATGTGGAGGTCCAGGTGCTACCACGGCCGAGTAACTTTATAACCCTGTGGTGACTCCAGTAGCGTTCTTTAACGTGCACACACCGAGGCGTGTACACGGGTCAGCCATTAATGTCCGCGCCCGATCGGACAGCGTACTGCACCCACGACAACATACCTGGACAAGTGTTGTAATGGGGGGAAGTCGGCATTTTGCATTCGGATCTTTATTCAGTTATCTCGAATGAGACTTTTCAGCCTGACAAACTTGGTATCCGACCGAGTTCTGATTTTTGTCATAATACCCTGACCAGGTTGCGATCCCCGGTCCGATAGCACGAGAGACCAGTACGCT
Organism: Siphonodentalium dalli; assembly: GCA_032622095.1. NCBI lineage: Eukaryota > Metazoa > Mollusca > Scaphopoda > Gadilida > Siphonodentaliidae > Siphonodentalium > Siphonodentalium dalli. The sequence goes on along the minus strand of CP136065.1, from coordinate 190,658,929 downwards.
ACCTCTCGGCCACCGACTTACCTGGTCCATTTATAAATTAAATTTATAGTAAGGTAAGTGGACTAATTACTTCAAAAATATAAAACATCACTGTTTAGAAGGCCTGTGCAACCAACCCATGACAATAGCTCAAACTTCACAAGTTGAGCTAGAAACGGTGGTTAAAAAAAAACATCCATTTGAATGTTACGAAACGACTTGGTATGAAACAACCATGGTACGAAACGTCCGACATACGTCGAATATTGGTGACCTATTGAATAAACACCCTGAATAAAAGACAACTCAGTGTGACAAAATCCGATAATAACATCTTGACTAACTTGTGCAATATACACGCGAGTAGTATCTTTCTACAACATCGGCATGTGTTTTTTTGACAACATATTCGTTTTTCGCCGCCGCCACGATATCGTCGCACGACATTTTCTTTTTGAACGTACTGGAATAATTTCGTACCTCCGCTCCTCTCACAGCATGGCCAGGAACAGGGGGGTTTCCACCTTGGGAAATTCCAACTGCACCCCCCCCCCTTGAATCAGAATCAGACCAAACACAAGTTTTGCATAATCCCATTTGCCCCTCCCCCCCCCCCCCTTGCATCTCAGTGCTCAGGCCTAATATTCTATATATTCATAAAAACATGGTTCGATATTCCCGGCATGAGAACATTCAGATATTTTAACCTGAAATATTGCATAAATCCTAACATCTAGTGGTCTAACAGACAAATACGCACGGCTACGGGCAAGAGACTAGGAGACACCAGGCCCAACATGGTTGTTCGGCTCGGTGTGAGAAAATTTTGAAAACTATACAAGAAAATCGCAAATCCTAGCATCTAGACTGGCCTCAACTGAAGGGGTCCGTGTCGTTTCGGTCCAGAGTCGTTTCGGCTGGGACGTTTCGGCCGGGACGTTTCGGCTCAGTTTTAGGCCGAAACGACTCACTTATTGAGCCGAATAGTCTCAACTTTATCTGACTTTTGATGATATTTTCTTTGAATATTTCGTGCATTTATGAGTTGTTATGAGGGATTTTGTTTATGAAATGTGACTTTTGATGACATTTTCGTTGCGTAATTCAGTATGTATTTTTTATGACTTATACCAATAAGATATTTGAATACAATGTGACTATAGCGGTGATTTTCTTTGCGTATTTGTGAATGAAATGTGACTTTGTTTGATGTTGTTTGATGTTATTCACACTTTAACTCGGTTGTTTGCATTACATCTGTCACTCAGACACATAGTGAGAACTGATTAGATGTTGTTTCTGACAACCGGCCAACTTCTATCAGTGTTTGTTTAGGGTTCCTAGAGTATATTAAGCATGGGATACTGCTCTGTTCATATCATCTTGAAATCGTTCAACATGCCGTACAACCTTCGTCGACAAGCTACAACCAAGGAAAGCCCTCCCGACAACCCTTGCATCAAGTGTGGGAAAGACGTCTCGTCACACCAACAAGCCGTAGACTGCGACTCGTGTGGTCATTGGCAGCACCGAAAATGCGATACCAACATCCCAACAACATCCCAACAGTCCACTACCCGACGACGACATAGTCGACGAAGCAACCACATACACCGTGCTGCCACCCCCCTTTCAATTAGGCATTCTACAGCAGTCTCGAAGGTGGTTTATTGACGGAACGTTTATTGACGGAACGTTTAAGGTAATTACTAGCATCTTAAAAGCATATCACTCCAGTCCCAGTACTGAAACAACACTGCACCGCCGACAAATACCTCTAATCATAAGCCGACGGCAAGGTGTCAACCAACCACGCATTAAGCTGTGAGATAAGATATGAGGTAATCCGTCAATTAGCACATCCTAAATATACCTCATACTATTTTGTGACTACAAAATTCATATCTCCATTATATATAAGAGATTATTCAAAGTAATATATAATCAATTTGTATATATTTTTACAATATCATGATTCAAAGCTCCCTCTCTTTGTTCATGATGTGAGTTTTGACATAGTTCTTTCTATTATAGATTGTCGGCAAGCCATTCAGCACCAACTCCCAACTGATGTCTATCAACTGTTTCGTGAAGAGCGGTGATCAGAAAAAGCAATTCCCCATGGTCTTCGCCTTGATGTCGCGTCGAAGGAAATCAGATTACGTCGCAGTCCTCAACGCCATTCTTCACAGACTTGATGCGCCCCAGGTCGAGACATTTGTTATGGACTTTGAAATCGGCGCATGGCAGGCTTTCCGTGAAGTGTTTCCTGGAGTCGAGATTAAGGGGTGCGTCTTTCACTGGACACAGGCAGTGTACAGAAAGATCACAACCATCGGCCTATCCACTGCTTACCGTGACAACAAACCCACGCAGCAATATCTTCAGCAGTTTTTAGCTCTGCCCTTTCTGCCGACAGCACACATCAAACCTACCTTCGACGCCATATCACCGCAAGCCAACACCGATAAATTGCGGGAATTCGTCTCATACGTAGCTCATCAATGGATTAATAACGACAACTTTCCGATATCCGAGTGGTGCATCTTCGAACATTCTGTTCGCACGAACAATCACATTGAAGGTAAATATCTACTTTTGTTCCTCACAGTTGTTTTTTTAAATTACAAAAATATATATTTATAATAAAATATATTAAAAAATATTACCACAGACCACAGAACGAAATACACCAAGATCGACTTGGCGCTTGAAGAGTTGTGGCATCAATATAGAGAAAAGAACGTAACGACAACAGATTTTCTGCGAAAGTGCAACGAAATTTACAAGATGGGAAAGAAGAAGAACTAGTGATGAGAACTGAAAACATGTATATAAAGTGCTTTTGTGTGACATTGTTCGGTTTTTCATATACAGTTGTAGTCACAATATATTAGCGATATTAGCGATGTTATTCATTTTTATGGTTTCGGACTAAAACCATAAAAATAAATAACATCGCTAAAATCGCTAACATCGCTTAAATGCTTTTACTATGTCGTTTATTTATGTTTAAATTTACTGAAATAAATTGTTATCCATATCACCAAAACTGTTGTCAAATCTGTCATAATCTCCAACACACCATAAAGTGATGAAATAAATCAGCTTAAGTAGTGATTAAGCTGTATAAGCCGAGTTAATCCCCTGCAATCAACTCCAATTAACACAATATATGGGGCCGAAACGTCCCGGCCGAAACGTCCCAGCCGAAACGTCCCTGGACCGAAAAGGTCTGAGCCGAAACGTCTCCGGACCGAAACGACCCGTTCCCAACTGAAGCTTTCCTATAGTGTTGGAAATTTCAAACCTCATGTACTCCCCCTCAGGTTGGAAAATTCTCCAACTGATGACCATTTCAGGATCTTTCAGTCCACAAGTTTGACCAAATATAGTAAAATATTGTTTTGTTAAACTAATTAGCAGTTTTGTATTGGCCACGGGGGAGTGAAATTTTTTTTAATAAAAACAAGAAAGTCGCAAAATCCTATAGTACCTAGACTATAGCCTCAAGTCTTCTTAGAGTTGGAAATTTCAAACCTGACACTCCACTTAGGTTGGAAAATTTCCAACTGATGACAATTCCAATGACAATGTTGAACAAATGTATGACAATATTGTTTTCTTAAATTAACTAGCAGTTTTTGACTGGCCACGGGGGAGGGACCAGGACACAAGCTTTCCAAGTGTTGGAAATTTCCAACCATTTCAGTCCCAAATTTTGACCAAAAATAGGAAAATATGCAAATATTGGTCCAAAAACAATTAATTCCCCCCAATAAATTGTTTGAAAATCAAACTACTAGCACATTGTCAACCTATTGTTGGTGTGAAATTTCCAACTAATGTTTTGGCAGGTATGAAATTTCCAACTGTTGAAAAATTTGACCAAAGTTGGGGGGTGAGACACCCCCACAACCCCCCCCCCCCCTATCGCCACGTCTCTGATCAAAGACGAGAGTAATTCACAATTGCTAAAAGAGTGAACTAATCAGTTGTTACTGAAAAATAATTGTATAGTTACAGTATAGACTATATAAATAGTTTAATTGAGTACCGTACATGTATATGACAGCATGTAATTAAGCGTGTATATTTAACCAAACTTATAATTGCATGTAACCTTCCTACATTACCATTATTGGGATCTTGGACGTAACCACTCAGACACAGATACAGTATGTGAGGCCAAATTCACATTTAATAGCCACGTAATACATTAATTACGCTTATATATACCATCATGCTCAAACGTATAATTCCATGCATTATACGCTAAAGCATATATATTTCAGATTTCCATCACATTTAAGCGTAATGCAATTACATTTAAGTATAATGCGCAATGGCATTATACGCTTAAACGTAATACAAACCCATGTATATATCAAAACTCACTTGGAGCTGAAATGGATGTAGCCATGCAATTACTGATGCGATATAGTAACTTTTGACATAAATTTACCTTATAGATGATACCATTATATGTAAGGTAGTAAGACTATGAAAATCTATTACGCTTAAGCGTAATGCATTACTCTTAAGGGTACTTAGCTATTAAATTGTAATTAGCTATCCCAAATACCTCCCATAATACAGATGTCCCAGAGGCGCATGGCTTCTCAAAACAATACAAGAATACTTTTACGGGTCGACAGGCACCCCGTCGGATCAGAAACCGACGCTAAATGGCTGTTCAATGTGCACACGTCCGAGTCAAAGATCCAGATTTATTAAGTCATATCATGGCAATTAACATCCCTGGACAAATTACTGTAGGTTATGAATGACTGAAAGCCGTATTTCGATGTCCACATTAAAGTTTAACTTATACCAATTTACTATAATATTCTTGTGTGCCATTCTAATTTTGATTTCAGCTAAATACTTATATCATCGACTTTCTGGGACTATATATGATACTAGAAGGTGACCCGACTTCGTCCGGGGTTTGACCTTGAATTGAACATTTCGAAGGTCAAGGTCAGTTGGGGTAACGATTTGACCCGTCCAAAACACTGCCCGGACAAAAGTACCCGACAAAAGTACCCGTCGAAATCCATCCTGTTTTACCTGATTTGACCTTGAATTGATCATTTTGAAGGTCAAGGTCAGGTCGGGGTCACGATTTGACCCGTCCAAAACACTCAGTGGACAAAAGTAACCCTATGTATCAAATTTCGTGGAAATCCCATCAAAAATCGCGATTTGACCTTGAATTGACCCAATTTCAAGGTCAAGTCGCACGGGCAAATGAATAGGCTTATGAGACTACCCACAGGAAAGTATCACTAGACACCAAGTTTCATCGAAATCCCGTGATATTCGGGTGTTTGACCTTGAAATGACCTGATTTCAAGGTCAAGGTCACGTCGCACCGGCAAATAATAGGTTTATGCCACTCCCCGGCCGAAGGTACCCCCACATACCAAGTTTCATCGAAATCCCGTGATATTCGGGCGTTTGACCTTGAAATTACCCGATTTCAAGGTCAAGGCCACGTCGCACGGGCAAAATTAATAGGGCTATGTCACTCCCCGGCCGAAAATACCCCCACATACCGAGTTTCATCGAAATCGGCTCGGCCGTTTTCGAGTCCATCGATTACAGACACACACACACACACACAGACACACAGATCTTCCAAAATATATAATAGATTAAAATTCGTGTACTCGATCCACTTAGTTTTCGTTCTTTAAATTGATATCTCAAAGTTTTTGAACTTTTAATTAAGGATTTGTTCGGGTGCGTGAAACTGATAAGTTAGTATTCATGCGCTATTCACATTGGAGGAATATACTAACATCGCCGAAAATCCCAAGCCTATCAACCGTACCGGGAACATGTCTCTATTCCGAAGGTTCGCTATCCCGAAGGTTCTCTATTCCGAAGGTTCGCTATTCCGAAGGTTCTATATTCCGAAGGTTCGCTATTCCGAAGGTTTTTGTTATTTTATAGGTTCTATATTCTAAAGTCTTGAGAGGGTTCTTTATCCCGAAGACTTTTTTATGAAGGAAATAACTTAAAACAATAAATGTGGCAGTCGAAAAAAAGGCATATCTCCCGTCAAAAATAATTGGACCGCGTGATCATAATCGAACTTGGCAAAAAACGTCTTCACAAATGAGTACCATGCACGTATATATACCAAATATCAAGAAATTCTGTTGAATATTACTTAAATTATCATCCGGACAATTTAAAGGTACTCAATCGATTCGATGGTCCCCATATAATCAGATTCCAACAACAACAACAGTTTTAGAAATGCCGCTTTAGTTATCAGAATCGATTAATTGTCCAAACAATGCTAACCACTGTCAATTAACTATACAGTACGCATAAATTGCCAGCACGTGTTATTTATCAACATGTTGTTCGACGAAATTTTGCTAATAAGTCTCGATGGTAAAAAATAATAGATTTCAAAAATATATAACTAATAACTGAGCTTTAGTAGCTGGGTTCTTCGACTCGAATCAAATATTTTTTTTACCCCCCCCCCCCCCGAATCATGGGGGGGGGGGGGGTCGGAAAAAAATTTCAGGCACGTATGGCATTTTTTCCCTTTCGATAATTTTTTGTACCCACCCACCCTCACAGCCAAATTTTTGTCCGTTTTCGGCAGTTTTTTCCGACCATTTTTTGACACCCACCCCCCCCCCTTTAACACTAAAACAGAGATTTGCGGGGGGAATTCACTGTAAACAGCTGTATATGAATTTCTGTGCATACTATTTATCATGGATGTTAACATGGACATGTAAATATGAATGAGTCATTTTGAGGTCATTCGGCCAAAAAAACATGGCTGCCAGCGGCCATCTTGGATTTCAAAATTTGCAAAAAAATACAACACGATAACTGCCTGCAGTCAGTTTACCAGTTAGAATTACATTATTTCTCTCATTCAAAGTGGTTTTGAAGCCCAATGCATTGCCAAAACACTAAAAAAACAAGCAGGAAATTTTTTTTTTAGTTGCGGAAAAAATTGCTTGTTGGTGGCTTTGACCACCCACCCACCCCGGCATACGTGCCGGATTTTTTTTCCCCCCCCCCCCCTGCCCGAATCCAAATAAATAGTAATCGAGGGGCGCTTAATCGCATTATGCATCTTTAACGCAAAAACTGAGATTTCTATGAAAAAAAGGGGGCATAAGTTAACTCCGTAAAAATTCATAGCACAATCAAATTTGACATCAATATTGCGATGGTTTTACATGTATATAGCCTTTTCCTCATACCAACTTTCGTTTCGATCGGATAACTTGAACTAGAGTTATCGTTACAGTCCGGACACGCAATGAGACGACCAAAACGCACGCCTGTCTCACGGACACGGCTGATTAAAAAAGTCCTCCGAAAAGTTCGGGGGACAAAAAATTTAACGCTGTTATGACATCCACCGGGGTACTCCGAGCATCAATTTAAGCTCCTGCATATATACAAAGTCTATCGCAAAATATTGTGCACCTATATATAGGTTACTAGCAGGTGACCCGACTTCGTTCGGGCTTTGACATTGAATTGACCATTTTGAAGGTCAAGGTCAGGTCGGAGTCACTATTTGACCCGTCCAAAAACACTCCCCGGACAAAGTATCCCAAGTTATCAAATTTCGTCGAAATCCGTCAGTTTTACCCGATTTGACCTTGAATTGACCAGTTTGAAGGTCAAGGTAAGGTCGGGGGTAACGATTTGACCCGTCCAAAACACTCCCCGGACAAAATCATCCGTAGGTATCAAATTTCGTCGAAATCCGTCCAGCAGTTTTCCCGGCCATAGCTAACAGACAAACAAACAGACAGAAGTCCCAAAATATATATTAGATCAATTGTGGGTACCCGTTTCAAGGTGAAGGTAACCTCGGGTGGAAAAACTGACCCGATGAAAATCTCCCCCATTCCTAGGAACTCCTAAGTACGAACAGGCATAAGAATCACACAACACGCTCATGTCTGGACACAGACACAACACGCTCATGTCTGGACAGATACGCTCTTTATCAACGACACTGCGGATACGAACGCTCTTTAACTATCACGCGATTAACCCATGAATTTCCATTGCGGTGGCGGGGGAATTGAGAAGGAGTGGTCTGACGTTCTCAGAAGCGGTGCGATATGACACTTCATCTGTGATTTTACCCTTAGATAGGAAGTTTGGGCTCAATCCGTCCAGCAGTTTTCCCGGCCATAGCTAACACACAGACAGCTAGATCTAATTCGAAGTCCCAAATATATATTAGATCTACATGTACTTGGACTATTTACTTATCTCTCCTGGGAACCGTAATAACTGACTTAATTGTGTATATACATGCTTTATATGTACATTATATTTACTTTACCACTCAACGATACCGTATGGTAGCCTTATAAGCAAAGGCCTACGCATGCGACATTTCAACAACATTACCGCACATAATTTATGCTAGATAAGCATATTATAACTATTATATATACTTTATGTAACCATCTGTTCAAAGAGGAGCTTTCTACTTGTTCAATTAATCTTGAATCTTGCATCTTGCATCAAATTTGGTAGAAACCGATCAGTCCAGGGTCTGGGAGAAAAATCGCGAACAGACACTGAGACAGATCCTACTCGTTCCTGGAACCATCCACAGACTGTCGTCGACGTGAAATCGTATACAAATATTGATAATTGGTAAAAATTCCATCTTCGAGACATCATTCTGCCTAACAAAAAATTACCTTATCGTGTCATGTTCCACAATCATGACATTCTTCTCTTTTTATTTTGTCGAAGGGGGCATTACGGTAAATCGCTCTTCAGTGGCAAGAAACCAAGAAAGGTGTGTTATTTGTATCTGGTCGAAGACAATATTTTGATAATTTCTGATTGTTCTGGATTAAATTTGGAGCGTCTTTGTGACGAATCGTTGATGGTTTGTCTCCGACAGATCAAGAATGAAGTCTGCTTTGCTGGTGGAACCACGTTATCAGCCTAGCGGGCGTCAGTTTATTCAAAGACGCCGTGTAACAAAGATGACATCGGGTGTGCAAAGCAATGATTTCGACCATGATTTGGCACTGGCCATCGAAGAAAGTCTAAAATATGCTCGCCAAAACCAAAGCCATGTGGAGTCCAAAGAAAACAAACAACCAACAGAAAAAAGAATTGTGATAGGAAAGTCTGACATGGAAAATAGTGTTTCTATTTGTACACATAAAACGCCGTTGGATAGGAAAACAATTGAGTCAACAAACGGGAGTGAACTTGAAATCGAGGAACTGAAGAATTTGCTTCTGGTTCATGTCGACTTGATTCAACATCAAAATGAACTTTTGACCAAGAAAGACAAAGAGATCACTAAACTAAAAACAGAAAACGATTCGGTGAGGTTTAGCGTGTGTGTAAAATTAATATATATGCCTGTATATGCAGGCTAAAACTTGTGTATTTTTCATCTCCAAATGCGTTTGATGAAGCCAAATTTCTTTCCGACTGGACAACACAAATTAGACATTAGGCGTATTTAAAACGGTAATTTGTTCATTGTTTACACACTAGATTATTGGTGTCACAATTGGGCGCTAATCTGACACTGTTAAAACAGATGTCATGTTGTTTTAGTCTGGATTTAGAACGTAGATCATCACTCATCACTGGTATATTTTTAAATATCGGTTATTTCCACTGGCAAACATTTCGCCCCAATCTATTTCAACTTCAGCCCAAAATTTCCGTCAACCGTTCCAACTTTACAACATTTCTTGAATGATAAAACTTCAAGCTAATGACAGTATTAAACGTAGTTTTTTTTAGCAAGAATATTACTATGATGTGCTAGTAGACAGTAGTAGTACTGTGAGTGTGTATACAGTACAGTGGTATTTTAATGTTATCAACTGATATGACTGAAAATTTAAATATTAAAATTAAATAATGTTTGTGCACATTGTATTGTCAAGAGTTTCTTGTATAACATGTGTCATTGTGTGCTCTCAGTCGCAGCTGCTGCCACAAATTGCACAAATTGCACAAATATGAATTAAATATACCGGTACTAGTATAGTAAATTCCAGGGTTAGCCCCCCCCCCCCCCCAAATCACTCTTTCACAGTACCGGTATTACACTGTCACTACATGTAGCACTAGCAGTCCATAGCCACATGGGCAAGGGGCAGAGGGAGGCAGCTTGGAGCCGGGTGCTGCAGCCCCCATCAAAACGTTTGAAAGCTAAAAATAAAAAATAAAATTGGGCAAATTGGAGATATTTTCATGCAAATTGAATGGTATTTCTGACAGGAGAAAATGTAGTATGTACATGTTATCATGTAACCTATCCTTGAATTATGATATATAAATTAATATATATACTCTCAGGTGCCTAATAATAGTGTCAGCACGATTATTAATTTTGGAGATAATTCCCAATGATCACTATTATTTGGCATTGAGACAGACAGTGAAATGGCCATCACTATTATTAATTTCAGCCTAAATCCCCACCCATCACTATTATTAGGCCATCACAATTATTAGGCACCTGAGAGTACTAGGCATAACTAACCTAATATTCACATTTTCCCTATAATTCAAAATTTCAGACATGTTAAGTTGTTTTATTTTTATTTGTTTGAGTTTTGTTTGTTGTTGCTTTAATCTTTTTTGTTGAAGAAATGAAATTCTCATGAAAGGTACACGTCTCCACACAACATAATTATATATCCTGGATTTAGGCAAAATCCCAAATTCAATTCCTTATAAAATACTTTTAAATAAACTGAAGACAGGTGGTGAACAAATAACACTTTTGCATGCATTTTATTGTCAGTTCTCTCATTTATAAAACCCATGGCCATGCTTCGAAATCACGAAAACTTGTACAATATTGGTATGTCTTCATTTTTGGAATTGAGTATTCCCTCGATATATTCAAATGCTCCCAATCAATAAACCCACTCTCTTTAAAATTTCGAGTTGTCACTCAAAGTGCGTCATTTTGAAGCTGCCAATGAAAATGTAGGTAACCTATCGATTTATTGCAGACACACTTTTGCGGTAAAAATCGTCTTATTTCCACCTTGTAAGATACACTCAACGCTAAAATTAGACGCAACGTGGAATGAAATAAACTGTGAACGTATTGAAATCGAAAAGCAAGCTCGCCATATTGTACTTGTTATGCAAACTAATATTTTATTTTGTCAAATTATCGCTCCCCGCAATGGTGACCTCAAGTGGTGTCACGTGACATTTGTTTACAAATTTCTGGTGAATAGTCAGCAGCTGATTTTCCATTATTTTTCATTTCTGGTCGAAACAAATGCCACCGTGGGCAAAAACCTATCACAACAAGTTGATGAAATGTGTCCCAATACTAACATAACATGTAAACCACGAAATAACGCTAAAATTAATCGATATGTGTATTTGTCACGTGACTGGTCATGTGGATGTAAACAGTGGGTCAGCATGTCAGTCTTTGTTGCTTGCCGTCAGACATACGTAGCTTGCACATACATGTCGGTCTATTAAAATTATGCACGATTATCTCTTGCAAAGATTGCAGAAATTCTTCATGTATTTGCTTCCGGGAGAGCTCAACTCTTCAGTCGGCGGAGGATCAAAGAGAAAAAAGGTGAATTTAGCGTTAGAAACGCGTTTATTTTATGATTTTGAGGCATTTTAGTAGCTTATTAATACAGCGAATTGATGAGCTGGCGATTTCTCGCTCTGTTGAGTTTGTTTATGTATTATTGATATACAGTCATATGTAAATTAATGTACATTTCGACTTTTTTGGTCTGCTTTCCCTTTGAGTTATTTCGAGATTTTAATGTGTGGAATTGCACTCTGTAATATCAGCATTCTGTTGCATCAGCTGATTTCACTTTGACATTCTGTTGTCAACACAAGCAACAGCTGGGCTGATTGGTGTTATATAAGCCATTGTTTGTATAATGCAGTGGCTACTAGTACAGTCGCTACACTGCTGTGTTAGGTCCTCCCCATGCTAATGTGCTTAATTTAATGCCTACTGGCAAGTGGCACATGTAATTTACTAATTATCACCCACTGTGTACACTAAGAGTCATTTATGTTCATAACAAATTAGCTAATCTCTGATAGAGAGGTGTTAACATTTACATTCTTACAATAAACTTCCCAGACCCCTACTAGTATGTACAGGGAGACAATTTCAAAAACAAGTTTGCTATGGTACTAGTATGTGTGTTCTTATTATACCCCCACTTTCGAAGAAAATGGGGGGTATACTGGATTGACTGTGTCTGTCCGTCCGCCCCGTCACGCTTTCTCCCTCCGTGTGTCCTGACGTCCGTCTGTCTGTCCGACCTCATAACTCGAACAACTATGAACCGATTTCAATAATTTTTTATATGCAATCTCCTTAATACGGTCTCTCCGCATGATGCTAATTGCGGTTCGGTTCGACTTATTTTGACTTAGAAAATTCTGTCCGACTTAATAACTTTAACAAATATGAACCGATTTCAATAATTTTTGGTATACCGGTACATGCTTCTCACAATACCCTCTCTACATGATGCAGATAGGGATTGGCTCAAACTGTTTTTCGTAATATTACACTTCATTTTCGACTTATTTTGGCTTAGAAAATTCTGTCTGACTTAATAGCTTTAACAAATATGAACCAATTTGAATAATTTTTTCTGTACAAGCTTCTTGTGACACCATATCGATATATCATATTATTAGTCCAAATTTTTCTTTAAAGTTAAAAATCTTTTTTGTTGGGTTTACGGATAATGCGGGTTGAATTTGCCACAGTGGGGGTACATGCTAGCACTCGAGTGCACACTCTTGTTGTACTTAAGATGCGAGACATATGATATGTACCCAATGCCAACCAATGTGACTTTGCCAATGGCATGTACCGGTACATGTAAAGCTCCTGCTTCATCAGTATACTAATAATACATGTCCATTTTTCATTCCTTTCATGCTGAGGGATTTAATTACAGGGTGTTTTTCAATTTGTTTATATATACTGTGATATACATGTGATATTTGGTCTATATAAGCCATGAGGCTTGTAATGACCCAGCCCTTCCCATGAGGAAAACACAGCAAGTGCACGTATATGCTCTCACAATTCGTAAGTTACATTTTGACAAGAGAGACGAATGCGTATTTTAACACCCGTGAATTAAAATTGCGAGTGCATATGGGTGCGAGAGCAAACTCTCCCGTCTCCTGGGAATGACTGATGACCTCTTAGTTGTGTCCATATTGTATATCATATAACTGTCTTGCGTATAGGCGAGGTGCTTACCAGTATATTTGTACAGTGTATTAAAATTGTGTTTTTGGTTTTTCATCATTGAATTTAAAATATAACTTGTTTAGTCTTCCTCTCCAGGTGTCGTTCAGCTTTGATTTGAAGGCATATACATCTGCCACATCAGTACCCTGTTCCGTCGGGCTGTTCCAACAGTTTGTGCTGCGTGGTACAAAGCTGTTGGCTGAGGTATTGTTATTGTGGATTTCTTTTTGTATTTTATTCTTTGTGTCCTCTTGTAATTGTAGAGTAGGATTTCTTCGCTGATGGTAGAGCTACTGTATCTATATTGTTTAAAACTTATTACATTTGTATCATATCACATCTTTCTCGATGGTATTGAAGTGTTGGTAGTCCAAGAAATTTGTTTCTGTCCTCGTTATCTAGATTTTGCATATTGTAACTTGGTAGTTGTAAACTTGGTGGATCTTCTTTGGGTACTTTCTAGTCCAAAATCTACTGGATAATAAAGATATCCCAATGTATAGTAAATTTTGGACTAGGTACTTTCAATGGCAATTTGATGTTTACGAAGGTGTGGGTTCCATACTGATGAGGCATACATGTATTCAACCATTGGTCTGATTCGAGGGAATTATAAAGAGTCTTTATTTAACATTTCATGATCTATGTACATTAAAGAATCATATTCTCTGGTTTGCTTTATTGACTGCTGTTGAGATATCATCATCTTTATTAAGGAATGAGTCGCATTGACTCATAGTCCCCAGTTACATATTAAACATACAAGTGTCATAATTAGAGTGGTACAGTGTGTACAATGTTGATGCTGGTCATAATAACCTTTCATTGCTCTATTACTAGTACTTTGTTCCTTTCAGTGAGGTATACCCGACCTGGATATGTCTCTTTTTTTTTGTCCCCACGAAGCATGATTCAAATTGCAGTGAAGTTTGTTTGCCATTTCTCTGTTAAAATATATTTTGTCATCACTTTTAATTCAATTTGTTTCTTTTATTGTAGTTTATGGCATTTCTAATCATGTTACTTGTTTGTGACCAATTCATTCGAACGCTTCTATATCTTCCGATTCGTGTGTCCATTTCCTTTAACAATTGCTTTATCGTCTGCCAATCTTGTTCTTGTGCTTCATTTAATCAGTTGGTTTGCTTTCGGGTACACTAACCATTATGATATTCCATTGTTTTCTATCTGTTTGCACCTGCCATTATTTCACATAATGTTTTTATTTCTTCAAGTTCTAACCATACTTTCTCTGCTGCAGTTTTCTGTTCTAACCATACTAGTACATGTACTTTCTCTGCTGCAGCTTTCCATTCTAACCATACATTCTCTGCTGCAGTTTTCTGTCTAACCATACTTTCTCTGCTGCAGTTTTCTGTTCTAACCATACTTTCTCTGCTGCAGCTTTCTGTTCTAACCATACTTTCTCTGCTGCAGTTTTCTGTTCTAACCAAGTTTCTCTGCTGCAGTTTCCTGTTCTAACCATACTTTCTCTGCTGCAGTATTCTGTTCTAACCATGCCTTCTCTGCTGCAGCTTTCTGTTCTATTGAACCATACTTTCTCTGCTGCAGCTTTCTGTTCTAACCATACTTTCTCTGCTGCAGTTTCCTGTTCTAACCATACTTTCTCTGCTGCAGCTTTCTGTTCTTCTAATAAATCATTCTGCTTGTTATCCAATTTTTAAGGTGATTTTTGTTGATATTTTTTTGTTTTCCCTTAGAATCTTTCACTTTATTTTCAGTTTTTCTAATGTATACTTCCACTTTTGGTTCAGTCTCTCCTCTGATGAAATCTAACCTGTCTTCACTTCTTGTTAATCTCTTCTCTATTCTTTGAACAGCGTTTCCACTTTTGTTAGTTGTTTCTCTATTTCATCTTTATGATTTGCTCCTTTTGCTGCATGTTTCTTTTCGATCGCATCAAACCAAATATCGACTTGCTATTTTCTTTATGATAGCTTCAATATTGCAAAGTCTGTCTGCTAACAATCCTGATATAACATCTATTTTCTTTTTAAGATATGTGGGCTGAATGATAATGCTGAGTCAAAGATGACGCCAGTAGCCTTCTCAGCTTCAGTAGATTGTAATGGTATTTCTTTCATTGATTCCTTAATGTAGTAGTTGAATTTTGGGTTTTCTCAACCAATATGTAGTACTTTTCATTTGCCTGCATTGAATTTCAGCCATTTTCAGGAGCCATCTTTCTGACCATTCTGATAAGGTATCTAAATCGTGTTGGTTTTCTGTGAAAAGTTCAGTTGCTTCGATGTACTCCAGTTTATCCCTTATTATTATATGTTCCATTAGTTTGCATATGATACTCGTGAGGCTGACGGGTCTATAGTTTTCGCTTTCTTCTTGTTTCCCTTTTTGGAGATCGTACAAACAGTCGCGTTTCTCCAGTAGATTGAACTTCCCCCATGGCTTGATTCTTTTAAAGAGGTATGTTACAGCAGGCCAGATACTGCTTGCAGCTTTGTTCAGGACTCTAGTGTGCAGTTGGTCTTCTGACAGTTTTGACGTGTCAAGTTCAAGCAAATGTTGTATCACTCAGTGTTTCTTCATTTACAACTATATCTGATAGCTCGGCAAGTGCTACCGCTATACTTAAATTAATTGACCACCAGTAACGTGGTGTCACCCCGTTAATATGGCGGTACTATACCGCGGTATCCTCCAATACCGCGGTACTGATACTGCTTGTTAATGCGAACAAGTATGTGTGAGTAAATACCTCCCCTCAAAGAGTTCCATGAAAATCACCGCGATATTCAACAAAATTAATGCGGTGCCCGCTAAAAGACCGCGGTATCATTATCGCCCAATACCGTAACTCCACCGCCATGACCGTCTCGATACCGCTACCGTTTATTACCGGTATCACCGCGGTCATGACCGGGGTATCACCCCGTTTTTCTGGTCAATTACTTTGAGAATAGCGGTACCTCAATTTCTCTGGTCAAAAATGTGTATACCCCCTGTGTAATGATTTATGGGCGGGGGGATATAGGAATCATTTTGTTTGTTTTTCGGGGACATCTGTGTGTGGAGGCAACTTTGTCCGATCTTGTATTACTACATTTTTTGAAAGTAAATTTAAAAAAAAAAATTGACAGTTATTTAGTACTGCCGGTATGCCTATGAGAATCTCTGCACCTGCGATTATGAGGTCTGTTTCCCTTTATGAGCGGGGGGTATAGTTATTTTGTACTGCCTATGAGAATCTCTGCACCTGCGATTATGAAGTCTGTTTCCCTTTATTGGCGGGGGGGGGGGGGGATACAGTTATTTAGTACTGCCGGTATGCCTATGAGAATCTCTGCACCTGCGATTATGAGGTCTGTCCAACTTTTTTCAGTGGAGTTATCCCCCATTTTCGACTTGAAAAGTAAAAGTTTGCAAGATGCATAATTTTGTCCGAGCTTGTATGCCTACGTTTTCGGGTCAATTTTTAAAAAACATGCATTAATTAATTATTAGTTCAAGCTTGTATTCCTTACAGTATGTTTTTGTTTTTGTTTAAAACAAATATATTAGTATGACTGCCCTTAATGTAGCCCAATTATGCTGCAGGGAGTATCCTTATTCCCTGCACTGCCTGACTGGGACAGTACCACATGTCCACATCTACATGTAGTTAAAAGTTTTGTTACTTTCAAGACAGAAATTTTCAAACATTTGTAGTAATGTGTGTGATTTATACTAACTTTCAGTTAAAATGTCGCCTAGAACGAATGACGAGGCGGATGTCCCTAGTTCGACCAAGAGATGATGTTACAAGTCCACAAGCAGACAGGTGAGGGCTTTACTGTTATCACTTTCATGGCGGGAGCTTCACTGGTGCAGCATTAACAATCCTGTGCCAGTGCATTCACTTATATATCGTCGGTGGGCATCCAAAAGGACGTATACTACTTTTTGCAAATTTACAGAAGCAAAAAACTGAATAAATCTCAAATGTGTTGTCAAAATATAAAGAATTATGTATATTATATATTAAGTTCACACAATAGGGAATATGCCCACTATGGTTAGAGACATGAATTAAGAGCTTTTGGTTATAAATATTTATTATTATTGACATGTCACCAATTTCCGACGTACTTTTTTCTACATACAAGGTTTTGGAATAGTGGCGGTAATTTTTTTTCAAATTCCAGAATGTCGTATGCTAAACATTAAAGCTGGATTATCTCGCTTCCCTTGTGTGTATCAGAACGGGCCTGAGGTTCCTACTACCGCTGGAGAGTGTAGTTACATGTACATGTATGTTAGGTGGCATCAAATTTGGGAAAATTCAGCTATTTTTTTGGAAAGTTTTAGGCAACTAATTGATTATTAAATACCTACGGTATAATAGTGTCTCATAACAGATATCATACATGAATACTTTGTGAACATTTATGTCGGGCACAAAATTATGAATTCGCCATCTCTAACCAATTGATGCATACAGTTCAAAATATGAGTTATTTCCAGACTTGAAATTTACTGATTCATTTATTCTGTTGCAGAAAATTTGGTCACGATGGCTTTAAAACTGGTGCTAGTAGTTTGGCAAACTTACGCAGGCTCAAGAATGCCAGAAGAAACATATCATTTCTACAGAAAAGAAGACGGCGGATGAAAAACATACAGGAGAGGCGACAGTTCCGACCACCAATTCGACGACACACTGAGCCACGAAATGATGATATTATGTGTACAGAGTGCGAGTACTACGTGTCGCCTTATGATTCGTTATCACCAAGTCCTCTAAGGGAAGAAGATACTGCGACTGGGAATGATAGTGGTAAGCCCTTACAATTCGTTCTTTAATAGGCCAAAGGAAAAAAATATTTGTTGTTGGGGGTTTTCTCTACCAACCCTAATTTAAGTCCCCTGCCTTAAACATTTTTCCTATGGTACAACTAAAATCTCTGAAAAATTTCATCGCATTATATGCAACAAATATAATAAAATGACTTGTTCCTATTTACATGTCAATGTTAACATCCATGACTAATATTATGCACAGAAATTCATATACAGCTGTTTACAGTGAATTTCCCCTGCAAATCTGTTTTAGTGTTAAAAGGGGGGTGGGTGTCCAAAAATGGTCGAAAAAAACTGTCGAAAACGGAAAAAAATTTGGACACAGGGGGTGGGTGGGTCCCAACAAGGGTCGAAAGTCAAAAATCAGCATACGTGCCTGCAAATTTTTTCCGACCCCCCCCCCCCCCCCCCCCCCCCCCCCCCCCCCCCCCCCCCCCCCCCCCCCCCCACCGTTCCAACATCCAAAAATCTGTTAATTTCTAAGTCAGCGTAATTGTTTTTACAAAAAGAATAAAAACTGTTCTCAGCCCAATGAAATCATTAATGATGGTCTAACTCTTTGTAAACATGTGTTACATTGTATATAGTTACCAGGGTATAAAATATTAGATGTGAATCGAAGATCCCTGTCCGAAATGCTTCTATCAATTAATATTGATTATATTTCTAATATTTTCTGGTCTAGAAACATGTGGTTGTTTAGCTAACAAACAATAGTGTCACTGTTAACAAGAGACCAGACATTTTATTGTATAATTTTTTCACAAATAAATGTTAATTTGACTCATTATTACTTATAGCATGCCTTTAATGCTGCACCAGCACAACTCCCGTCAAGAAAGGGTTAACACTCACATGACATTGAGTCAGTGCCTCCATAAATCTGATATACATGTACAGATACATTGTATATGTACGGTTCGGGTCAACCCTAAAATTCACTCCTGCAAAAGATATTAGGAGTGAGTTTTATGGCTGATTTCATCATAAGGGATACTAGCCCAAGTCTTCTCGTACTAAAACCGGCTAAGATATTGGGATGGAGGTGCCGGTCTTTAGTCCGAGTTCGTCCCGTATAGTCTCTTATGACACGACTTACGCCCACGATCTGTGGTGGGAATCTGTGTTGTATTTTACTTGATTAACCTAGCAAATCAATACGTGATGCTATATACATCGGAAAGGGTGACATCTTATGGTCACAATGGTGTATAATAATCTAACTTTAATGTTAAATTACACATAGAATATTCCGGTTGATTGCCACAAACATCGCTTTGTGTCTCTGTTTGTTTACGTTTTAACTGAAAGCCGAATTGTTCCGAATAACTTCGGCATAATCCGCTGGGTATTCTAGTTTCCGTTTCTATATATAGCGCGGGGTTTTCCGAACAAAATGGCGAAAACCGATCGCCCCAAAGTCCAGTTTCCTATGTGCTTTGAGAACAATTCCCGCACTAAAAACTTAATGACATAATGGAGGATCAGAACAGTAGTTTTGTTGACAATTTTCGCAAGCAACTTGTCAAAATTGGAGCAAATTAGAACTCTTACGTCTGACTTGCCATGCGTGTGATGTGCATTTTGACTTGTGTGTTGATAAAATAATCGGAGAACCGAATCACACAGTTTCGAAATATAGTTCTTCCGTTTCAGTGGGACTTTTCAAACTTAAGGTTCAAAATTTATACAAATTTTGTTTGATTTTTTGTGTGCTTAACAAGAGCAGTATATTGCCCTGTTCGCTTAGTATATATCTTAATTTCACGGAAGTCCACCAAATGTGGGTGAAATGTAGCACCATATAAGGCATATTATTTATTCTAATGCTCGTTGTGTTTACACTGTTTTAAACTTTGGGAGGGTTGTAATTCCCGTAATTTATTTAATGTATTACATTTATATCTCCAATGTTTAATTAATCTATTTATTTTTTATTTATTGACACACATAATTACGATTACAATGGAGAATTCATCGTAATTTGCGTTGTTAGTCCAAAATATACGGAATATTTTCAACGGAAAATGCCGAACACAGTTCGCGAGGTCAACTGAGTTCGCATACTTTAAAAAAATTGTAAACATTGCGATAAATGTCTCTTTTCGCATTAAATTACCGCTTTCAATTCACAACTGATGTGGATTTCAGATCAAATAGCATGTCTTCTGTTGAAAATATCCGTTTATTGTCGCAATTGTGATATTTTATTTCATATAATTGTGGTTTTATTTGAGCGGGCAGACCTTCGATTCTGTAAAATGCAGGAGTGTGATTGGTCACTCCCCTAACCTGAAACCCAGGCGTGTGATTTTGGTGGATATTACGGGGGTATAAAATCACGAACGAAGACTCAAAATTAAATCAATTTGTATTACCATTGTGATTCATCTTGTACACATTGAAGTAATGAACAATTAAAACTAAAACAAATCTTTATATTAATTTGGAAGTATCCATGGTGATGGACGATAGAGGGTTAAATCAACTGAATTGTTCACTCTGAACGTTCATCTTCCGTGTCACTGTCGGTACTCTCCACAGACCCCGGTAACGGTCACTAACCCGGAACTACTCAAATCTGATGAGTCATTGTCATTCAAAAAGTCAGAATCCGATCCGGAATCATCTCCGCTGCTGTGAGATAATGATAACCTGGCTCGTTTCGGCTGTCCGGAACTGAGCCTGTGCGAAGACTCCATACTTTCATTCAGTTTTTCTGCAAGCTGAGATAAACACGTCACGTGCTCCCTGTGCCGATGATCGACGTCACATGTGGAGCAGTGGGCGGCACATCAAAGGCCGGGTGCCGACTGCTTACTGTACAACATAGTGGCGAGGTCAACTGATCTCCTGGACTAGAAAATTCAAATTAATCCAAAGCGCGACGCTTGCAAGCTTGCAAAATCAAATGGGTCTTTTTCAATCGTGCGCTGAATATCGCCGAGGAGTGTGATTAATTACTCGCCAAGATTTAATTTCAGGCGTGCTATGGTGCGCGAGCGCGATCGCACGCCTCATAATCGAAGGCCTGAGCGTGTCAATAACGCTTAAGTCGTGTCATAAGAGACTATACGGGACGAACTCGGACTAAAGACCGCCACCTCCATCCCAATATCTTAGCCGGTTTTAGTACGAGAAGACTTGGGCTAAAGGGATACATGATAAATACCATCAAAACAGGGCCAGAATCAATCGAAACGGATGACAATTATTAAATTAATCAGTCGAAATGGATGACAATTATTAAATTAATCAGTCGAAACGGATGACAATTATTAAATTAATCAGTCGAAACGGATGACAATTATTAAATTAATCAGTTGAAACGGATGACAATTATTAAATTAATCAGTCGAAACGGATGACAATTATTAAATTAATCAGTCGAAACGGATGACAATTATTAAATTAATAATGGACCTCTAATGGTGTCCCATCTCGTTGATAATTACAATAATTATGTATATATTATACCGGTATATAACTTTTACAGTACAAATAGAATTTAACCCTTTGAGTGTCAGGGGCCGATCTCATCGGCCCTAAACCTACAAAATAAGTACCGGTATGTTAAAGAATATAAGAATAAATTGTAAAAAATTGTAAAAAAAAAAATTTAAAAAAAAAATTGTTAGGCCAATGCATTCTCTTATATATGCGAGTCGACCATATTGGCACAGGGTATATGGGTTGATACAAAAATCGACCTGGCACTCAAAGGGTTAACAGGATCGTGCTATTTTTGCAAATAGAGACAGATATCCGAGGCTCATTTTGCTACTTTGTTTTCAGTCCAATGTCCGACGTGGAGAATAAAGACTGTGTCTAACTTGTGGACGTTAGAAGGAACAGAGGTGAGCCTCAATTGTGTCTTATTTCAGCTAGTTGATTGAGTTGAGACATACATGTAGCTGCAGGGATTATCCTTCATAGTACCAGGGCTAATGACAGGCCCATTTCCAGGATACCCAATACCAAAATTACCCAATTTTCTCCTAGAGGTGCCACGATTATTTATTTTGATAATCGGTCGTCAATAATCGATTAATCGTACCTAATATCAATAACAGTGG
Source organism: Siphonodentalium dalli (assembly GCA_032622095.1). NCBI lineage: Eukaryota > Metazoa > Mollusca > Scaphopoda > Gadilida > Siphonodentaliidae > Siphonodentalium > Siphonodentalium dalli. The sequence continues at coordinate 190,636,774 of CP136065.1, read as the reverse complement.
AAGTATTCCGTAATATGGCCTATTGGCTGGGTGTTGGTTAAAAAACTCGGCTGATGTAATTTTTACGTTAATACTGTGCACCATAAACCACCGGTAATGACTAATGAGCACAATGTCTTCAATACCAGCACATTTCTCGGCGATGTTATGGTTATAATTATTGTGAGTTCATTAGAACATACGTAGCCATTAATTTCAGTGTTATGAATAGCCAAACATACAAACAATACAAAAGTAGGAATGCATGACAGACCGCCGGCAGTTCCTAACAAAAGTAATCTAATGTTACGGAAACTATAAGTTTCAGCAAACTTCCAGAGTGTGGATAACAATCACAAAGGTGGCCCCCCCTCCCAGAAATTTCAGGGCTCAGAACAAGTTAAGTAATTGATAATAGTGAGTTTCATTCAGCAGTCACCACACGATAAGTGATAGCCTGTACTAGTAACATCTAAGTATACTCATGTTGTCAGAATCTCTCTGATGCACATTCAAATGTTGTTAAACCTTCGGTTGTAGATTAAACTGTAAAACAAACGCGGTATTCAATAATACCCTGCACTTTCCGACATCCAAAATAAATAACGGAGATTAATCGACGACGGAAATGGTAATCGATTATCGGCTTTATCAACGGTTCATCGATTATACGATTAATCGTGGCACCCCTATTTTCTCCAAGTCAGTCTGATATTTCCCAATTGATTTCTGACTGAGGAACCCCATGAGTTACTACTTTAAATTCTGGAAGATTCTGATATCATTAGATTAATATTAGTACTCTTGAGTGGAAAATAACATTATAGGGTGGAGTAACAGTACTACTAACATCATAGGAATTGTTAATAGACTAAATAACCAGTCTAACCGCTGCTACTTGCCAAATTTGCAAAAATAATTCACATTGGGCAAAATGTAGGTAATAATTTAGATATAATAGTTACCAAATTATTAAAATTTCTTCAAGAATATACTACTAGTAATAGTATAGTATAATGATAGTAGGAATGCGATATTATCCACAAAACACACTTTGTGTGAGCCGAGTGTTGGTTTATAAACAGCACGTAAATAGTGAGCGAGAAACAAAACACTCAAAACCATGGCAATTTTGTTTAGGAAAGTGATTCACGGTGACCCATTCAACACCGGAATCTTGTATGGCAAGGATTAACAAGTGTTATACCTGTATGTTGTAAACAATTTGGTGGTATTTCCAAACAAAGTTCTATAGTGGGATATCCCGGGTGTTGAGTGTTTTGCTTATCACATACTCTTTACATACTGTTTGTTTACATAACATGGCGTTTGTTTACATAGCATAGAGTAATAACATGCAATTTACTCGATAATTATGATTGGTATAAGAACAAAATTTGTCTATAAATATAATATACTTTCTGTTTATGGCGGTTTTAAGGGATGTGATTATTTTAACAGCAGTACCAACCATCAACGTTTACCGTATCTTTAAGGAAACTCTTAACAATATATAATTGTATTAGTGGTGTCTTATAAGGTTTAGGAAAAGCTCACATGTACATTTTGTATTAAGATGCAGTTAATCTGATACCATTAATAGTTTCTATGTGTGGAGGGATTACCCGTACTTATTGTTGATGTTTTCAGAGCTAATCCTCCTGATATCAGATAATTGTGATATATAGGCCCTAAATCTAATAAAATCAGTCCATAGTCAGTGTGAATAGGACCATTTAATTCGGCACCCTGGTGTGCCTCACCAAAAGTCGAGTGAGGAATCAGGGGTAATACATTTAATAATTACATCTGTATCTACCCGCTTCTCTTCCATGGCATTTATTAAAAATAGAGTTACTCCTCTTTGGCCTGGACTGCTGTTTTGTTTGTCTAATATTTAGGCATGTACTAACAAGTTCTAAGTTCTAGAACTTCTAACAGATAAGTTGGTTGCTGGATTCAAGTTTATGAGGAATTTATACAGTTCATGGGCTTTGTTTTAACACTTTCTTTACCTACTGAGTGTTTCACATCACTTTAACCCCTTTACCCAACAAACCGGCCACAACCGGCCAAATAAAGCTTCAACAGCCTAAAATATCTTCGGTCTGTCTCAATAGAACCATACAAATATGGATATCATTGGAACCGGCTCCTTGACCACATTGTGATAGTTACAGTTATGCCCTGTGCCAATGCATTCTCTTATATATGCGAGTCGACCATATGTCGCCTCGCATATATAAGAGAATGCATTGGCCTAAAAAAAATCTTTTTTTACCATTTTTTCTTACATTCTTTAACAATTTTATAATTTTTAATGTGTTAAGCCAATGCATTCTCTTATATATGCGAGGCGACCTATGGTCGACTCGCATATATAAGAGAATGCATTGGCACAGGGCCCTTCTGTTGGGTAAAGGGTTAAGAACCTTTATTAAATTTTAGCCTGGAATATCGTTTGCATAGAATCCAGAACATATTCAGGTCATGAATTAAGAATTCCTGGAACCTGATAATTAATGCTCATGCAATATTAACCAATGCTAAATGGAATCTTATTTCTACAGAATCTCGAAGATGAGATGTTCATGAAACGACATCAGAAACTCGAGCAAGATGAGAAAAGAAGGAAAAGGTAACTCTATAATATATTACTATCTCGTACAGGGATGGATCCAGGGATTTTTTGGGGACACCTGTTTTGGGACCATGATATGCCCCGAGGGCCATAGGACCGAGATTGGGGTAGGTACGGGAGGGGGTCGCCTCCCGGGGCCTCCCTTAGGTGCAGCATTAAAGATCCCGCATAAGAAAATGCACTGACTTACAAGGTCAAGATAAAGGCCAATGTACATGTATTATCTTATATATGCGAGGCTCCTTATATGGGCACAGGATTTTTGCAAAATTTCAAGAAGCCCCAGTCATGAAAGGGTTAAACTATTTTTCACTGGACAGTGGACACTTGATTAAGCAAATAAAGGCTCTATATCAACTGTATATTGATGATTTGCATTGCATGTTGTTGAATTATAATAGAAGATTTCCTTCAAAATATAGAAAATTCAGCTTTAATAAAACTATCCACTTGCAATTTGGGGACATTTAGGCCACTAGAGTTTGGGCGCCCAAACCTGTAACAGGTATCAAAAGAGCCCTGGATCCTTCCCTGATCTCGTACTTAACAAGGAAAGATAACTCTATTATCTTGCTCATAGATCAGCAGTTTCAAGCTCCATGCAGAGTTCAGTCCCCTATGTATGAATAACCACTGCCCACACCTACACGTAATGTGAAGAAATGTCGCATTTATTTATTTGAGATTTTTGTAGGTTACTATTCATTCTGCATTATTCTGAGAAACTGACTGAACTGTCCATACTCATTTTAAAATGGTCTAGATCAAGCCAGAATGAATTGTAACTGGCAAACACTTCAATAAAAAAATGTTAGATTTAATTAAGAAAATACACGTGCCGGCAGCGTTCAGACATCGCGTAGCGAGGGGACTCAACTCTGTTTTGCAGCTTGTTTCAATTTATGTGTGCTACAATATGATCTAGTCACTCTTGTCAGTAATCTATAAGCATTGTAATCAGACTGATTATAAGTTGCACAAATTGTTTAATCATACTGGTTATATGTTACACAAATATTTAACTATTCTCTTGTCAGTAATCTATAAGTATTGTAATCACACTGATTATAAGTTACACAAATATTTAACTATTCTGTTTAGATACTTTTTAGTCTCAGGTGACGTTCACACATAGCCGGTGAAGCCGTTACCCGGCGAACCCGTTAGCCGGCGAAGGTTGGGCAGAGTGTTTACACATCGCCGGCGAAGATACGCATATATTCATGTGTCTCCTTTACTTCATAATAGTTTTCGTTTTAGTTCTCACTGAACTGCAATATGATATTGCTGTACACCTGTAAACATCTAGCCGCTTCCTGTTAGAGATATGGTTGGGCAGTATAGTGAAATGAAACTTTTTAGAAATGGAAATGCCGAAATTATTAATATCCAACTCAAACTTTCAGGTATTGCTATTGGTAATTTTATAGATATTTAAACAAAATTGTTAATGGTTTGTTTGGTTTCATAGACAGCCTGTGAAGTGAGTGTCGCACCAAAAGCATGGTCATTGTCAGTTTTGAGATATTTTCGTCGCATGCATCTACAAATTGGTGTCTATAATCATTCGGATTGGATATTATATTATATATATAAGTCTCAACATCGCGAATCAAATGTGACACATTTTCCGTTTGCACATTATACAATAAAATATGTTTTTCATTTTACTCGGGCGTTCACCATGTCCACGTATGTAGGGCCGTGGCGTTGGGGGTGTCTCATCCCAATTTTAATCAATATATTCAAAAGCTGGAAATTTCATACCTGACACGGCAATGGTTGGAAATTTGACATCAGCAATATGTTGAAATTGTTCTCATAGTTTTATTTTCAACAATTTGTGATTGGTGATTTCTTTAGGCAACATTTGCTTATTTTTTGGACTGAAATGGCCATCAGTTGGAAATGATCCAACCTTAGATGTGTGTCAAGTTTGGAAAATGTCCAACAATTGGAAATCTTAAGGCTGGATGCTAGGATTTTGCAATTTTCAGGGTTCAGATTAAAACATTTTCTCACACCTGGCCATAACCACGGTCGGTCGATAAATTCCAAAGATGAACAGTCCCACACCTCCAAATCAGGCCCTCTAGACCCGTCCCTGTGTACATATCAGCCTCACGGTCCACGGCGCACTCAAATTTAGATTATTGAACTAATTGTCCAGTAAGTTTGAATCCATAGAAACGTGCCATCCCATTTCTCCATACATATATATATATGGACATACATGTACATGAACACGCACATTTAATACCATCGAATGCGCAACAAATGTACCATGCGCATGCAGAGTACGTGTACCATCATCAGTTAGTATTTATAATAATAGCTTATAACGAAGGTGCGTGACCACCGACGGACAGCTGATTAGAGACAATCAAACTGGCACACTGACCAATATATACACAGGGGAAAAGCGGGCTGGTCTATCAGCGATTGCACAATACTATTGTTCGAGTTAATTGTTGAAAGGAAATCACCCATGACGGCATGACCCCAGATAAATATCTAACTTAACCGCAGAGCGAATTAGAATCCATACGACAATCAGGTGCTTGTACTAAATCATTTTATCCAAAAGTTTAAAACCGTATAGCTGAGTATCCGGATAGCCGTAATTCTTATCCGGCGAAGTATAAACACTCTATTGTTATCGCTGCCGGCTAAAGCGAATGCGATCTTCGCCGGGTAATGTATAAACACCCCCTCAATTTAGTTATGGACATGTGAAAGTGTATTAACCCTTTATCCAACAAACCGGCCAAAAACGGCCAAATAAAGCTGCAACAGCCTAAATTATCTTGGGTCTGTCTCAATAAAACCATACAAATATGGATATCATTGGAACCGGCTCATTGACCACATTGTGATGGTTACAGTTATGCCCTGTGCCAATGCATTCTCTTATATATGCGAGTCGACCATAGGTCGCCTCGCATATATAAGAGAATGCATTGACCTAAAAAATATATTTTTTTAACACTTTTTACCATTTTTTCTTACATTCTTTAACAATTTTATAATTTTTAATGTGTTAAGCCAATGCATTCTCTTATATATGCGAGGCGACCTATGGTCGACTGGCATATATAAGAGAATGCATTGTCACAGGGCCGTTCTGTTGGGTAAAGGGTTAAACTGGGGTCTTGTATTATATCCCACAGTGACACTTTGTCTGAGAAAGAAACAACTACTGATTCAGTCCTTGAAATTGGCAGGAAGCATCAATTGCCGTGGGAAACGCCGTGGCAACATTTGGAATCTAACATGTCACACGTGGGGGAGGGGATAATAAAAAACTTGCAGGAAGGTATGCTGGGGTGGGTCGACTTCATATTTTAATCAGCGTAAATATGGTGCCGGCCATTTGTAGAATGAGGTCCCCATAGGGTTAATATAATGGGCTAGCATCACCAAATTCACCCTCTGGGGACCTCATTCTGCTTAGGAAGTTAGGCCTCATCTTCTCCTGATGGAAAGTATCTTTATTATCAATTTAACCATTTTTTTTTTTTTTTTTTATAAAGTTTCTTTTTCTTTCTTAGTTTAGTATCTCTATCTATTGTGGCAGAATACACAATAAATAATCGAGGCGCTCATCCACATAGCAATGAGGCCATATAGAATGAGGTAACCAGAGGATGACGTTGGTGATGCTATCCCTTTGTGCGTGGTATCGTCACTATTTTCACCCTCTGGGGACCTCATTCTGTAAATGTCCGGCACCATATTATCAGGCCTGCTTGTGAAGGAATTAAATTTTAATTGATCTTCGTTATGTACAGTAATGCTCTAATTAATCAACCTCTTAACCACAGCAGAATTATGGGTAAATTTTCAGGATTTAGTCGGAAATATGGCTTGTTGCCATTCATAGGAAAGCTCTCGCCGAGAGCTTTCCGATGAATGGCAACAAACCATATTTCCGACTAAATCCGAAAATTTACCCATAATTCTGCTGTGGTTAAGAGGTCGATTAATTGGAGCATTACTGTAGGTCGGACCTGCAGAGAATGAGAAAAGAAAAGGTTGTGAAGGAATTGAATTTTAATTGATCTTTGTTATGTAGGTGGGACCTGCAGAGAATGAGAGAAGAAAAGGTTGTGAAACGACTTCGTGATAAAGAAAATGAAAAAGACGGATCAAGATCTAATTCATCACCCATTGTAACATTTTATTCGCCACTAGAAACAGGTATGTAGTGGGTTTGAGACCTGATTAATCACCCGTTGTGACATTCTAATCCCACCAGAAACAGGCACATAGAGGGATCACGATCCGATTCATCATCCGTTGTAATAGGAGCTAAATGTAACAGTGTATGTGTGGGTATTGAATAAAGACCATAGGCAATGTTAATTATCAGGTATATTGTCACCACAGGCTATCCAAACCCCCAAGTTTATTGGACAAATGTGTTGAAATATTTCGATAAAAGCACAAAGTTGGATATTGACCTTTGCGACATTTGCACAGTAAGTAAGTAACCCTGCAAGATAGAGTTTTCCCCCTTGCTATGCTATTGTGATCGAAGGTATCTGCAAACCGGAGCACAAAACAGTTTGAATAGCGGTGTATATAGGCATGTTTATAATGGTTATTTGAAGTTTTATTGTCTATCATCCATTGCAGTACATATAGTCTCTAATTAGTCAGCAGAATAAGTGAATCATGACTTTCTATGACAGTTTGGAAGATCACTTTATCTTTTTGTTTTGACTGTATTTATGTTCCGTATTTTTATATGAATCAGATATGTAGTTCTCCGTGTTGTTAAAAATGATTGTGCCGATATTAAAATCATCAATATATACATCATTCTTGGTAATCCCTGGATGATGTACGGTAGTAGAATGTCCTAATTTGTCATTCTTTATATCGGATTAAATTAGTTTATATCCATGAATACAATGTTCTCCCTACATTTTTTAAAATAAAACCCTCGCCCCCACATTGATTTTAAAAAAATGCCTGAGAATCAAATATCTTTTTTTGTTTGGCCTAATTTTTTTTTTAATATTTTAATAATGGTGATGCTGGTGTCTGCAAAATAAACCAATGATTGCACTAAGGAACCCGTTCTTTACTAAATAAATTCTCCATTCAGTTATAAAAGTATACACTGTATACAATGTTCAGGTAATAATTGCAGACAACAGACAGAACATTATAATATAAAATTTATTCATATTCATTGGTGGGAAATGTTCACATAATAAGTTCAACAAACCACATATGGTCGCTTATTGAACTTATTATCTGAACATTTCCTAAAGGAACTACTCGTCAATGAGTATTTAGTATACAAAGGGTTAATGTAGATTTTTTCGAAAACCCTGTGCCAATGCATTCTCTTATATATGCAAGTCAACCGTAGGTCACCTCGCATATATAAGAGAATGCATTGGCCTAACAATTGTTTATAATTTTTTATGATTTTTTTCTTACATTCTTTAACAATTTTGTAATCATTTTAAATAAAAATTTCTTACATTCTTTAACAATTATAAAAAATAATATAAAATTTGTTAGGCCAATGCAATCTCTTATATATGTGAGGCAAATCACATATATAAGAGAATGCATTGGCACATGGTTTTCGAAAAAATTCAGGAAGCTCCCACCATGAAAGAGTTAACTTATCATCTGAACATTTCGAAAGGGAACTACTCATGAATGACTATTAAGTAAAGAAATGATTAATGTGTGGACCCTTAAAGGGTTAGTCTCACTTTGCAGACGTGCGGCAGGGGATTAACTCAAGGTGCGACCGGTTGTGTTGTTACAACGCTGACAATTAGGCCTATCCAAGTTAAGCGTTGTGTTCAGGCCAACTTGTTTATACTAAGGCCACGGTAACCGTTGTCACTTGTTTTTCGCGCATATGTAACTGATGTTCACAGTGAATATTTAATGTTGTGTCCAGGCCACCTTAAACGTGTTTATACTGTTGTCACTTGTTTTTCGCGCATATGTAAATAACACTAACTAAAGTTCACCGTGAATATTTTGTTTTATATAACAACATACATTCGATACAAAATAACACAAAAAACATCCGTTCAGTGGGGAAATCACTTGCACGAATGCGTCACGACCACGGAGGCGAAAAGGCGGTTCATGCAAATGGAATGGAATCTAGCCGCGTCACCTTAAGTGATTATGAGAAACGGCCACTATCTGAAATAAACTTCTGTACCGCCAAGAATATTTCGGAATTTAATTTGTTTGGAAGTTCGAGAGATCCGTACAATAGAACATCGGTTGTTATCATACTTACTGGTATGTTACTTAGAAGTTCTGATCTAATTCTGGCGTAAAGGGGGCATTGAAAGAAGAAATGGTAAGCTAATTCAGTTTCAAAACTACCGCATTGACACAGTGGTGATTCTTTCAAGTGATTAATAACAAGGTCACGGTTCAGGTTGCTGCAACCTAATCTGATACGAGTATGATATATTTGGGCTTTCACTATTTTATCAGTTGATTCTCCTGATTTCTCGGAAACACCAGAGAGACGAAGATTGGTGCGCCTTCCGTATTGTTGAAGATCGTCTATTTCGGCGCGGAGATCATATTCAACTTGTTCGCGCGTTTCAGTTTCAGTTCTCAGTTTAAGTTCAAGTTCTTTTATTTTGGCGTCGCGTTTAGAGAGTTCTTTGTTAAGGATATCCATTGTGACTATTTCGTCCTTGCAAAATTTGGCGATTTCATCTTTAGCAATTGACGAAGCTACTGATTGGAGTAAGGTCTGCATCACTTTTGCTAGAGATTCAATTACCCTGGTGCTGGTTAGTGCTTTGATGAGGCCACACTCGAAATATGCATTTGGTCCGAAGAATTCATTTGTAAACGACTTCCGATGTAACAGTTCCTACACAGTGGCTATACCGTTCTCGTTCCAAAACCACACCAGATCTTCTGAAAGCCCGTGCGATATCAACTTGCCTGAGCAATATACCACGACAACCGCGAACGAAAACTTCCTTCTTGCATCCGATGGTGGAAGTGACAAGATATTGATCTTCGCAACATACAGAAACCTTGTTCCTTGCCGATGCTGATCGTTTCTTCAAATATATTCTGTCCACGCGTTCGTTGACAGTATAATGGTTCCCCAGGTTTATGGACTACTGCCGAGCAAGACGCAACAAACATACATCAGATTATTTGGTCTTCTCAAGCAAAAATCAGCAGAATTAGGAATCAACCTTTCACCGACATATATATTCACCGATTACGAAACTGCTGCTCAGAACGCCCTATATACGATTGACTTTCTCGACAGCCATAATCAAAGGTTGTCTTTTCCACTACAGCCAGTGTGTAATAATTCATTAATGTTTGTACCTCATGTTTTTGTGTTATAATATTTGCATGCATTTTATATTATCCATAACTAATAAACAGTCATAAATGCAACCCAAACCTCCGTTATTTCCCATAATCAAAAGGGCAGAAAAAACCGAATCCAATCAAACCAACTAGGAAGAGCCTAAGTAGTCATTAAGAGGATTATTCACACCTCTACCCTAACCTACCGAAAACAATAGGTGTCTGCAAAACGGGACGACCCCCCCTTAAAGACATATTATGTACTTGTTCGGGTGCGTGAAACTGATAAGTTAGTGTTCAGGTGCTATGCCAACTGGAGGAATGTAACATTTTACTAACATAACCGAAAATCTCAAGCAGATCGACCGTACCACTCCATAGAAAACATTGTCTGAACTACGCTAAATTGTAAATATTTACTTCTCGAATCGGGATGCTTCTATCGGCGATAAACTAACGAAAACGATTTCGCCATCGGCAGTCACTGCATTTAATTAATATATTAGAATGACGGTGTGAGTTGTCAATTTAGATATAATATTTGTAAAAATAATTACTTTGAACAAGATTATTCTCCATATCTATTTGATCACCCAACCGGAGTGTTTCACATCACTTTAAGGGTTATTTTAGTTCTTAAAAATTAGTTATCCATTAATACTATGAAGATGTTCCTTTGTTTACCGAAGCTTTAATCAAGCCTTGAAATAGGGTGTCTGTCATTTGCAGAATGAGGTCCCCAGAGGGTGAATTTAATGATGCTACCCCGCATAGCGGGCTAGCATCACCAAATTCACCCTCTGGGAACCTCATTCTGCTGAGGTGTAAGCAGAATGAGGTTCCCAGAGGGTGAATTTGACCTCATTCTGCAAATGACAGACACCCTATTTCAAGGCCTGTTTGTTTACAGAAGCTATAGTTTTGGAAATCTTTAATATTAACCCTTTACCCAACAAACCGGCCAAAACCGGCCAAATAAAGCTTCAACAGCCTAAAATATCTTCGGTCTGTCTCAATAGAACCATACAAATATGGATATCATTGGAACCGGCTCCTTGACCACATTGTGATAGTTACAGTTACGCCCTGTGCCAATGCATTCTCTTATATATGCGAGTCGACCATAAGAGAATGCATTGGCCTAAAAAAAAACTTTTTACCATTTTTTCTTACATTCTTTAACAATTTTATAATTTTTAATGTGTTAAGCCAATGCATTCTCTTATATATGCGAGGCGACCTATGGTCGACTCGCATATATAAGAGAATGCATTGGCACAGGGCCGTTCTGTTGGGTAAAGGGTTAATCAATGCTATCAATATCATATCAGGTGATCATTTTAATTAACATTTCATGTTTGATCAGGCAACAATTGAATGTTAATTCTAAATTGTTCATTCTTTTTTTGCAGTCACTCATATTGAAGTTGTGAATAGAATTCCTGTTACGGCGTTTGGAAGGCCAGTCCCAATACTGAAAGCTCTGTAAGTATTATACCCCATCTACACAGATGTACCCCATCTACCCAGATGTAAGTATTATACCCCATCTACACAGATGTACCCCATCTACACAGATATACCCCATCTACACAGATGTACCCCATCTACACAGATGTAAGTATTATACCCCATCTACACAGATGTACCCCATCTACACAGATATACCCCATCTACACAGATGTACCCCATCTACACAGATGGAAGCCCAAAAAATACTCAAAGCTGTGTAAGTATTATACCCCGTCTACACAGATGTACCCCATCTACACAGATATACCCCATCTACACAGATGTACCCCATCTACACAGATGTACCCCATTTACACAGATGGAAGCCTAAAAAATACTCAAAGCTGTGTAAGTATTATACCCCATCTACACAGATGTACCCCATCTACACAGATGTACCCCATCTACCCAGATGTAAGTATTATACCCCATCTACACAGATGGAAGCCCAAAAAATACTCAAAGCTGTGTAAGTATTATACCCCATCTACACAGATGTACCCCATCTACACAGATGTACCCCATCTACACAGATGTACCCCAACTACACAGATGGAAGTCCAAAAAATACTCAAAGCTGTGTAAGTATTATACCCCGTCTACACAGATGTACCCCATCTACACAGAAATACCCCATCTACACAGATGTACCCCATCTACACAGATGTACCCCATCTACACAGATGGAAGCCCAAAAAATACTCAAAGCTGTGTAAGTATTATACCCCATCTACACAGATGTACCCCATCTACACAGATGTACCCCATCTACACAGATGGAAGCCCGAAAAATACTCAAAGCTGTGTAAGTATTATACCCCATCTACACAGATGGAAGCCCGAAAAATACTCAAAGCTGTGTAAGTATTATACCCCATCTACACAGATGGAAGCTCGAAAAATACTCAAAGCTGTGTAAGTATTATACCCCATCTACACAGATGGAAGCCCGAAAAGTTTTGGAATTTTAAATTATTGCATCCGGGCCTCAAAAAGTAATGGAAAAAGGCTCCTTTTAACCTCACTATGGATTTAAAAAACAAATCCCCCTCTATTGTTGCCAGTTGCAGCACATGTGTTAAATTCATATTTCAAAAATGCGTTTGCAAAAAGACACGGAATAAGGTTCCTCTTTTACGAAGTGCCAACAATAAGAATATTTTTACCGGATATGTTTTTTGTGAGCACTGGTTCAAGCCTTGAAATAGGGTGTCTGTCATTTGCAGAATGAGGTCCCCAGAGGGTGAATTTAGTGATGCTACCCCACATAGCGGGCTAGCATCACCAAATTCACCCTCTGGGGACCTCATTCTGCAAATGACAGACACCCTATTTCAAGGCTTGCACTGGTTATAACTTATTCTTATTTTGCTTAACCCTTTCATGACGGGAACTGCGCTGGCACATCATTAACCCTTTACTCAACAAAGCGGCCAAAAACGCCCAAATAAAGCTTCAACAGCCTAAAATATCTTCGGTCTGTCTCAATAACACCATACAAATATGGATAGCATTGGAACCGGTTCATTGACCACATTGTGATGGTTACAGTTATGTCCTGTGCCAATGCATTCTCTTATATATGCGAGTCGACCATAGGTCGCCTCGCATATATAAGAGAATGCATTGGCCTAAAAAAAATCTTTTTTAACACTTTTTACCATTTTTTCTTACATTCTTTAACAATTTTATAATTTTTTCTTACATTTTTTATAATATTTTTCTACATTCTTTGACAATTTTATCATTTTTAATATGTGTTAAGCCAATGCATTCTCTTATATTTTTTTTAGACCTTATTATTGATTGTGATTTTTCCAGGAGCCTCACACTCACCTCATCTTATTCCATATGCAGTCCTCGAAATTGCTCTCAGCAATAAGCAAAACGCCATTGTAACATGTAGAATGTCTAATGCCACAGCATTAACCCTTTACCCAACAAACCGGCCAAATAAAGCTTCAACAGCCTAAAATATCTTCGGTCTGTCTCAATAGAACCATACAAATATGGATATCATTGGAACCGGCTCCTTGACCACATTGTGATAGTTACAGTTATGCCCTGTGCCAATGCATTCTCTTATATATTAGTCCAAGTCTTCTTGTACTAAAACCAGCTAAGATATTGGGATGGCGATGCTGGTCTTTAGTCCAAGACCGCTTGTATACCAATCCTTTGACACGACTTACGCCCACGATCTGTGGCGGGAATTTGTGGTGTATTTTACTGGATTTACCTAGCAAATCAATACATGATGCTATATGCATCGGAAAGGCTTACATCTTATGGTCATAATGGTGTATAATAATCTAACTTTAATGTTAAATTACACATAGAATATTCCGGTTGATTGCCACACACATCGATTTGTTTCTCTGTTTGTTTACATTTTAACCGAAAGCCGAAGTGGTCCGAATAAGTTCGGCATAATCCGCTGTTTGTTCTACTAATTCTACTTTCCGTTTCTATATATAGCGCGGGTTTTCCGAACAAAAATAGCGAAAACCGATCGCCCGAAAGTCCAGTTTTCTATGTGCTTTCAGAACAATTCCCGCACTAAAAACTTAATGACATAATGGAGGATCAGAACGGTAGTTTTGTTGACAATTTTCGCAAGCAACTTGTCAAAATTGGAGCAAATTAGAACTCTTGTGTCTGACTTGCCATGCGTGATGTGCATTTGACATCTGTGTTGATAAAATAATCGGAGAACCGAATCACACAGTTTCGAAATATAGTTCTTCCGTTTTAGTGGGACTTTTCAAACTTAAGGTTCATTTATTTAGTGTATTACATTTATATCTCCAATGTTTAATTAATCTATTTATTATTTTATTTATTGACACACATAATTACGATTACAATGGAGAATTCATCGTAATTTGCGTTGTTGTCCAAAATCTACGGAATATTTTCAACGGAAAATGCCGAACGCAGTTCGCAAGGTCAACTGAGTTCGCATACTTTAAAAAATATGTAAACACTGCGGCAAATGTTTCTTTTCACATTAAATTACCGCTTTCAATTCACAACCGATGTGGGTTTCAGATAAAATAGTATGTCTTCTGCGGAAACTATCCGTTTATTGTAGCAATTGTGATATTTTATTTCATATAATTGTGGTTTTATTTGAGCGGATCACTAACGCTTAAGTCCTGTCAAAGGAATGCATGGGCCTGGAACTCGGACTAAAGACCGGCACCTCCATCCCGATATCTTAGCCGGCTTTAGTACGAGAAGACTTGGACTATTATATATATGCGAGTCGACCATAGGTCGCCTCGCATATATAAGAGAATGCATTGGCCTAAAAAAAATCTTTTTTTAACACTTTTTACCATTTTTTCTTACATTCTTTAACAATTTTATAATTTTTAATGTGTTAAGCCAATGCATTCTCTTATATATGCGAGGCGACCTATGGTCGACTCGCATATATAAGAGAATGCATTGGCACAGGGCCGTTCTGTTGGGTAAAGGGTTAAATTTACCATGGGAGAATATTTCCTAAATTACCCTTATCTCTCTTCTATTTTTCAGTGATTTCGAGTTGCCATGGAAACCAGTAAAACAAGCAACCTTAAAAACACAGCCAAAGAAGTGATGTGCTATAGCTGAGATGTGAGAATAAGTGCTAACCAATTCATGATCTCGTGTTCCACAGACTGTCTTGAAGTTACTCAATATGTAATCATGCGATGGTCTCCATATTGGTGCGCACGTATTCATGTGGGTCACGCTATTGATGCGTGGTTGTAATGGGTTGATCAAGAATGATTTCAGGCCTGTTTAAAGGCACGGATGGCCTTCACGGTGGATATGCTGTTAAAATAGTCATATCCGTTAAAACCGCCATAAACAGAAAGAATATTATAATATAGACAGATTTTGTTCTTATACCAATCATAAATATCGCGTAAATAGTATATTATTGTCAAGCTCATGCATTTTGTTATGTAAACAAAAGCCAAAAACTTTACGGAACCTGCTTTGCTTACAAACAGTAGCATACTTTATACGCGATATCTATGATTGGTATAAGAAACAACTTCAAACAAGATATGTCTTTATGTTAATATTCTTTCTGTGTATGGCGAAGGCCATTTGTGCCTTTAAGTTTAACTCTTTAAACACCTAGTGATGTGGTTTGAAAATTGATAAAAAAATTATAATCTGTAGATTGAAATGGTCGTCTGAACAAGAAATAATTTGATTTATTATAGAAACATGACTCAATATATGATCAGACATCGAAGTGATGTATAAGAAATCAAAACTTGAGTTAATATCATGTTTGTTAACACCAAAATTAGCAAAGACACACATGTGTTCAGAGCTGAGAATTACCACGGGCGTATTTTGCCAAGGCCTGTCGATGCTCTTGTTTAACCTGTAAATGCGAACCATAACCCTTTACCCAACAGAATGGCCATGTGCCAATGCATTCTCTTATATATCCGAGTCGACCATAGGTCAGAACGGCCCTGTGCCAATGCATTCTCTTATATATGCGAGTCGACCATAGGTCGCCTCGCATATATAAGAGAATGCATTGGCTTAACACATTAAAAATTATAAAATTGTTAAAGAATGTAGGAAAAATGGTAAAAAGTGTTTAAAAAAGATTTTTTTTAGGCCAATCCATTCTCTTATATATATGCGAGGCGACCTATGGTCGACTCGCATATATAAGAGAATGCATTGGCACAGGGCATAACTGTAACTATCACAATGTGGTCAAGGAGCCGGTTCCAATGATATCCATATTTGTATGGTTCTATTGAGACAGACCGAAGATATTTTAGGCTGTTGAAGCTTTATTTGGCCGTTTTGTTGGGTAAAGGGTTAAATCAACCCGTGTTATAACTAGATAGATGCTAGTCATGTGATTAAATAACTGCTCATTGTATGCTGAATGAATGTTGTATGCTCAGCTGATCTCCATTGGGCCATGTGCTAAATAAGTGTTTTGTTTCCTATATTTTCCAAATTTTTTAGATTGTCTTGTTGATGTCAGTTCGATTTTTTCAATCAGGGTTTGCTTAAAATTGCATGGGAAGACCATGGGAGAATTAGGAAAATAAAAAAAATCTTAAATTGAATATCAATTTTATATGTAATGGAGAAATGAGTTTGTAATAGACATGAAAAAGGTCTTCGGGGAGTTTGTTACAATATTAGCAAATTATGCTACACGTAGTGATGCAATTATTTAGAAAGGTTCCTTCTGATGAACAAGGGAATATCTGGTAGGGTAATCTTAATTATAGTCACAAATTTAGTTTTATATGTTTTTGGTCTTCTTCATGCTAAATAGTTATTACTAAACAAATTTGTTTTGCTCTAGACTCTGAGGAAATAAAACAAGTGCTGATTGTAATTTTTTTCTACTTTGCACCCCTCGAAATTAGGAAAAATGTCCCATGGCATTGAATACTGTGGCTTTATAGATTTCACATGTTGCCACGGTATTTCACATGTTGCCACGGTATTTCACATGTTGCCACGGTATTTCCCACCCACGTGGCTTTATAGATTTCACATGTTGCCACGGTATTTCACATGTTGCCACGGTATTTCACATGTTGCCACAGTAACTCGGTATTTCCCACATCATTGCTTATTGCTGTCTCTAATTTGGAGGACTGACTTTGGTGATTTTTTGGGGAGGAGGATCCGTACACCAACAAGATAAAAAACAATGTCCAAACCGCCATAATTATATAGTTTTCACACATTTTCTTGCTTGGCGCCTTGTTAGATAAGCACTATTTAATAAAATAACCATGATTATTATTTGATTATGACGTTTAGTTGTCTGAGGATATTCGTGGTTTCTTGTGACAAAGGTGTTGAATTTGAGAAACAGCCATGTTTCAGTTGATTGATTTACATACAAGCCTTGAAAAAGTGTGTCTGACATTTGCAGAATGAGGTCCCCAGATGGTGAATTTAGTGACGCTATCCTGCACAGTAGGCCAGCATCACTAAATTCACCCTCTGGGGACCTAATTCTACTTAGGGCTCATCTTCTGGGAAGTATCTATAGTCTCAAATTAACATTGTTTTTCGTTACTTTTCCCTTCTGTTCAGTTTCTAGATTCCCTAATTTGCAGAAGATAAAATGCATATTAATCAAGGTGAACATCATCAACTTCAATTTTATAATTTCACCCATACAGAGCCCCAGATAAACATGAGCAGACGACACTCTTCTATGTGCTTCTATATATGTGTGGGGCTCCCTGCAGGGTAATGGATGTTTTTTATTTTATGTCCTAAAAATTGTAAGAAACATTTATTTAAAAAAAATGATATAAATTTTGTTTAGGCCAATGCATTCTCTTATATATGCAAGGCGACCTATGGTCGACTCGCATATATAAGAGAATGCATTGGCACAGGGTAAAAAAAATCCCGACTTACGACTGGATTTGATATGGCGGGTCACATATACTTGGTCACGATACGATATGAATCACGCAGTTGAGGCCTATGCAGAATGAGGTTCGCAGATGGTGAATTTGGTAATGCTAGCCCACCATGTGGGATAGCGTCACTAAATTCACCCTCTGGGGACCTAATTTGGTAAATGTGAGACCCACTTTTTCAAGGCGTGTTTATATATGTTGTAAGAGAGTTATGTAGGTGTTCCATTTGACTGAATTATGTATGTTGTAAGAGTGTTATGAAGGTATTCCAGTTGACTGATTTATATGTTGTAAGAGAGTTATGAAGCTATTGAAACAATTTTCTTTTTATAGATGTTTAATTTTGCCGGGATGCTGGATGTCCTTAGTTCAATTTAGTTTTTGTCAGGAGATTCACTCTTGAAACAGGGTTCATGTGCAAAATGAACAGCACTGAAATTTCGACCCACTACTTTCAAGTCCTTAAATCACACATAAAATGTGTTGAATATTGAAATTGGAAGCGAAATATAATTCCAAGTATAAACCCTGTGAGAATGTAAGAGGTCGAAAATTTAAGTTCTATGTACATGTATCTCAGTCTCAGTCGACAGCAGACATGAACCTGGAACACGGCTACCGGCGATACTGTTATCTTTATTGTGTTAAAACCGCGCGGTTTTAAACCATATTTGTTCATGATTTGATTTTGATCTTGAGATGCAAAAACGAAGGAAATGTATAGGGCCTTACTTGTATTTAAATTATCGCAGTACTATTTTTAATGCATCCTTAACAGCTGTAGATTTACATGGCGATTGTCTTGATATACACCTTCTGTAACGTGTAAGAATCAAAATTGCCGTCCGATACAGGGCTTTTATGGAATTTTTTTTTTTAAATTTTCGTGCTAATGTGTGTGAATTTAAATTGCGCAAATTTAATACTGATCGAAAAATAGTACTGCGTGAATTGAAATAAAAGTAAGTTATACTGATATTTCATTGGGTGAAAAAACTTTAAATGTAGATACAGTAATGCCCTAAGTAATCGACTCCATAACGACAGCAGAATTATGGGTAACTTTTCAGGATTTAGTCGAAAATATGGCTTGTTGCCATTCATCGGAAAGCTCTCGGGGAGAGCTTTCCGATGAATGCCAACAAGCCATATTTCCGGCTAAATCCTGAAAAGTTACCCATAATTCTGCTGTGGTTATGGAGTCGATTACTTAGGGCATTACTGTATTGCAACACGGGTCGGTGTCACTTCATTCCAACTTTTAATTATTAACCCTTCGATGACTGGAACGTCCTGAAATTTAGTGAAAAACCTGTGCCAATGCATTGTCTTATATATGCGAGTCTCCCATAAAAAAAATAACAGTATTTACCTTTACCTTATAAGCCAGGAATTCTCTTATATATGCAAGGCTCCCTATGGTAGACTCATATATAGGAGTATGCACTGGCACAGGATCATTAATGCTGCACCAGCGCAGCTCCCGTCATGAAAGGGTATTAATGCTTCATTCAAACTTTTTAATTATTAATGTTTAATCTCTTATTCATAAAGACTGACAACAGTTGGTGGGTTAATATAAACATGTAATTTAACCCTGTTTTAACCATTTCATGACTGGAGCAGCACTGGTGCAGCATTAAAGATGCCAGTGCATTCTCTTATATATGTGAATCCCCCATAGGGAGCCTCGCCCTTGCATATAAGATAATGCACTGGCTTACAAGGTCAAGGTAAATATTGTTAGGCCAATGCATTCTCGTATATATGCAAGGCTCCCTAGGCAGACTCGCATAGTCTGTCTATATTTTACTATTCTTTCTGTTTATGCCAGTTATTGACGGAGCTGAATATTTTAACAGCATGTCAACCACCAACTCCGCCCGGATCTTTAACAATAGAAAATCTTCTTCGTTTGTCTAACTATCACAAAATCCAATCACTGAGTGATTCCCCAGACTGTTAATTCCACCCCCCCCCCCCCCCCCCACCATAAAGATCAAAATAAAATTTTGAAAAAATATATTGTTTAATACTGCCATCGGGCTTGAGAGTGAATTATGAAATATTTGTAATTTCCAAGAAATAAAATAGGAAATTTTGGATTTTAGTCTCAGTTTCCGTCTTGGAGAGACCAAAAGTTTACATTTTCGACCAAACGTTTGGTTATCTTTGTATTTTCTAATCTGTTAATGTTGCTATAATATGTGTGAGGCTTTGAACGCCAACGTTATTGTTAATCACTGATATGTACGACTGTGAGTGACAGTTTTATTGTAAATCATTGTGGTGAAAACTTGATAATTATCAGTTCTAGAGTATTCATGAAATTGGATAATGATCACCCCTGATCAAGTGGTCCTGCTAATGTGCTATGATGCTGGTGGGTCCTGCTGAATTGCTTTGATGGTTTTAGGGCAAACTGATGCTGTTGAGAAAAAGTACCATTGTATTTTCTAAAGTTATCATTTTCACGGTGTTCGTAACATATCCAGGAAAAGCCATTATGTGTATCAAATATTCAAATACATATATATTGCAAACTATTGTAATGATGGTTGTATTAGTTGTTGCAAATCGACTATAATCAAGATGACTATTCGTGTCGTTTTGCAAACGCCATGGCTGGCTTTTTCTCAAATCACTCTTGATTAATTAGGCAAACACCGCAAAAATGACGAATTAAAGAAAAAATAATGGTACTTTTTCGTAATGGCATCAGTTTGCCCTACCAGCATCGTGGCAATTCAGCAGGACCCCCAACATCATAGCAGCCTAGCAGGACCACTTGACCAGGGGTGATTATGTGTAACTTTGATAATAATATTCATGAAGTTAAGTATTTTTGTGAAATTCAGGAGATGTTCCATTAATTGTGAATTAATTCATTATGTGTATTCATTTGTACCATAAACATGTCATACTGTTCAACCTCGTCTTTATTGTACCCCCATGACAAAAGGAAATGGTGGGTATTTAACCCTTTCATGACAGGAATTGGGCTGGCACAACATTAAAGACCCTGTGCCAATGCATTCTCTTACATATGCGAGTCGACCATAGGTCGCCTTGCATATATAAGAGAATGCATTGGCCTAACAATTGTTTTTAATTTTTTATCAATTTTTCTTACATTCTTTGTAACAATTTTTATAATTTTTTCGTACATTCTTTAACAATTTTTTATCATTGTTCAGCTCAACTTTAAAATATAAAGTTTGAGCTATTGCCATGGGTTGCGTCTGTCATCCGTGGCTGCGTCAACAATTTCCTTCGGACCGCCCTACAGGCCGCATCCCTATTCCGATCTTCATCAAACTTCATATTTAGCTTCAGGGTGACTTACAGATGGGAGCTATCAAATTTTTCCGAATTTCAATGAAAAACATAGCCGCCAGCAGCCATCTTAGATTTCAAATTTGAATCCATCAGCACACACTACAGCCCAGCCCGTATTTATGGCCGGATCATTTTTATGTGTACCCCATGCCATGTATGGTACACATAATGCCGACGTCCGGTTCCACCATCCGTCCGTCCCGTCTGTCTGTCTGTCCATAGACACTTGCTATCCGATTCGATTACTCAAATATTTTTTATCGGATCTTGTTCAAATTTTATGTGCATGTTTATGATGACACACCCCTCACCTGTATAGTTTTTGGTATCAATCGGTTGATCAGTTAAGAAATTATTAACACTTTCCATCCATACATAGTCATGTTCTATCCGATGCCATAACTTAAGTATTTTTTGTCCGATTGTGTTCATATGTAGGTTTATAATGACACACCACCCTCACCTGTATAGTTTTTGGTATCGATTGGTTGATCGGTTTAGAAAATAATTAACCCTGCACACAAATGCTATCTGATGCATCTAAGTCAAACAATTTTCTTCTGATATGCCTGATATTTCTTACCTAGGTTTTTCTTAGCACGTTCTTTATCTGTATGGTTTTTGGTATCGTTAGTTAACCCTTTCTGCTCTTTGTTTTTGAATAGAATTCATCCAAGCTGTGTTGACTTAAATATTTTTCATCTGATCAGCACCAAATTTGGTACATATGACAAAGTAATTTAATTATGCCTGCACTGTGAGAAGAGAAGATCTCACATAACACATAGTGTATTATTGGCAATGTTTAACTGGACACTACATACCATAGAGATAAATAATATTGCTCTGGCAGAGTCTGTTGATAAAACCTGTCAAAACTAATTGATTACACTCTGGCTAGTTCTGATTTTCTGTGCAATATTGAGTTAACCCCTTTGTTGTAATAGGTTCATGACATTAGGGACTGGCTTATTGTATGGGGTTTTGCTAAATCCAATGACATGTTTTTTAGCTCACCTGAGACGGTGGAGCTATAGTCATCACTCCTCGTCCGTCATCCGTCCGTCCCGTCCGTCCATCAACAATTCTTTCAACATCTTCTCCTCTGATTCCATTGGACAGAATGGGTTCATATTTGGTGTGGATGTTCCCTAGGTGACTCTCATTCAGATTTGTTCAAATGAGGTCACTGGGTCAAATAGTTGCGAAGCCAGGGACATAACTCTTTCCCTCCATAGTATTTCTTAAAACAACTTCTTGTATAGAACCCATTGGTCCGATTTAGCTTATATTTGATATGAGGTGTTCTTGAATGACTAGGGTTCAGATTTGTTCAAATGAGGTCACCAGGTTGATTAGTTGAGAAACCAGGGCCATAACTCTATTCCTCATAGTAATTCTTAGAATAACATCTCAAAAAATATTGGGCCGATTTAGCTTATATTGGTACGGAGGGAGCTAATGGGTCCCATGGAGATTTTTCAAATTGGGTCACTGGGTCAAATAGGGGGCAGAGCCAGGGACATAAATCTAAATACAAAAAATTACATTTTTGCATTTTGATCTTTGAATTTTTTTTAGACACATCACAGCTACCTGCCCCACCCCACCTCCTGTCCCTTGCCACACCATGCTGTTACCATACCATATTATCTCTGCATACTTCACCCCATTAAAATCCTTGTTTTGATCACAGCTGTAGGAGTAACACAATACAGTGGTATTGCTCTGCAAAATGTTTGTGCCATCATTAATTATCTCCATGTCAACAGGTCTCCCAGACATTCTGGTAGCTGATAGTGGGCTTTATGAATGGAATTTTATCCCATGTTTATCTCAGATACAAATTACCTGTTTGACAGATAAAGTTTATTTTTACTATTAATATTAACCATTTCATGACCAGAGTTTGTGCTGGTGAGAGCAATGAAGACCCTGTGCTTGTGCATTCTCTTATATATTCTCCCATATAAAAGAGAATGCACTGGCTTTCAAGGTCATGGAAATTTTGTTAAGCCAATATAGTGAGACATTCAAATAAATCATGTATGTCATATTCTTGCAGGGATGTCCCTACTGTGTGTGGGGGGGGGGGGGGTGATTTACGATTTGTTCAATGAAATGTAATTTTTGAGCTCACATCTTCTCTAGTCTGAATGGGTTCATATTTGGTGTGGATGTTCCCTAGGTGACTCACATTCAGATTTGTTCAAATGAGGTAACTCTGTCAAATGGTTATGAAGGCACGGCCATAACTCTTGGCCCTCCATAGTAATTCTTAAAAACAACTTATTCTGTTGTACCATCAGGTTGAATGGGTTCATATTTGGTATGCAGGGTCCTTGGGTGACCTGGAGTTCAGATTTTGTTTTAATGGGGTCACCTGGTCAACTAGGGGCCAAGCAAAGGACAGTTTTCCTCTTAATATGCTTCATTCATACAGACTATCAGATCTATTTTACTGATATTTAGTATGAAGGGTTCTTTGGTGTCTGGGATTCAAATTTATTCAGATGGGGTCACCAGATTAAATAGAGTGGGACAGGGACATAACTGTATGTCTCTATAATAATACTTAAAATGTCTTCTCAAGAGAGGTTGGACTATTTAGCTTACATATAGTATGGAGGATCCTTTAGTCAAGTTTAGTGACTGAGATTCAGATTTTGTTTACATGAGGTCAACCTGTTAAGAAATGACAGGGCTATGGGGACTCACTTAAAACATCTACCTTGGAACTACCTGACTGATTAATCTGACATATATATATATATATGGTGTTTTCGGGTCCATGGATAATTGGGCTTCAATTTCGAACAATTGAGAAAGTTTGAGACGTCAGTTTGTGAAATTCCAACCTAAGACTTGGGAGTCTGGAGCCCGGTCAGGAGGGGATATGTTGAGCTGGAGGGGGGATCTGTAGTGTTCCATTGGTAATTTAAAGGTAGATGTTCACCCCGATCGACATGAAGCCTCTCTAGCCACATATCTTGTTTAGATCTACTTCTTTTAAAGTGATTATGAAAAGTTCTGACTGTTATGGTCTCAAGAGTCCCAGTCTTATCAGTCTTTGCAGTCTGGTGAGCGACCCCACAGTCTTTGACTGTCTTGTTATAGACTTTTTTGTGTTTATCAGTTCATTAGTTTGGGTAAGATTAACCCCATTCTATCCGATTTCATAACTCAAAATATTTCCATTGATTATGTTTATAGTTCTTGGCATAGTTTATGATAACACACCCTAACCTGCATAGTGAGGGTCATTTGGTTTATTTGCTTAAAAATATTAACATCCTCCACCAATCCTGTTGACACAATGTGATAACTAGATATTTTTCACATGATCACTATATATATAATTGCATCCATGTTAATGATGATACATTCTTCACCTGTATAGATTTTGGTATTGATTGGTTTGAAGATATTAACCATAACTTTAATTATATTTCCGCTGTTTACATACATGCTCTTTCCAATGTTTAGCTTAGAAGAAAATTAACCCTACCCATTCCATGGTCATACAGTATGCTATCCAATGTAATGAATCTATTTTCAATCTGACCAATCTCATACAAGTACCTCTAGCTATCTAAAAATTCAGCATTAAAATATTTTATATCCAATCATTATCAATCATTTTATATCCAGGTCTGTACATCCCTAAATTGTATAGTTGTTCATGTATTGATTGTTTTATTAATGGGAAATATTAACCCCTTTTCTCCCATCTAAATGATCCCATGAATTTTTAATATGCAGCTAACACAAAACATAATAAAAAAATAACAATAATAAAAAAAACATAATATAATTACTCCCCTTGCTCCCAAATTTAAAATGGGGCTGCGAGACTAATTCCGAATTAAGGGACACACCTGAGGTAATGCTACGGCATGTACATGTGATTCTACGTTTAGGAGAGACAATAAGGTTCAATGGCGAGTACATGATTATTATGGCAGGAATGAGGCAAGCTCTGTTACATAGTATACATTAGTTTACATTACATTCAGCTCCATCAACACACGACTGTCATTCAACTCACATCATTTGCTCACTGTCAGAACATCAAACATTTCTCTGACATAAAGATTACAGACACCAACAAATAAGTATCTATCGCACAATACAATTAGCTATGCAGATAATGAAATACATATCAATTGACTTCATATTTACTGCTATCACTTATTGTCAACTTCCCATAAGGGCATAAGCTCAAACTTTACATATCTTAAATATTCAAGTCAATAAATGAGTAAGTTTCCAGTTAGCTGTTCACATCATATGAGTATTGGAGTATGCCGCCACAAAGGGGGCATACAAAGCGATAAATAAATCCAAAAGGGAGGATGGGTGGGGTAAAAATTTAATCGAACGTCCAACTGTCAAAATTATTTTGAAATGACGTGAAGGTCAAGGCTGTTCAGTTGTGAGATATGTTGTAATTTCCGGATTAAATCCACACCGGAGACCGGAAAGCCGGGTAGTCGCTGTGCGGGGAATAATTACTTATTATGCTTATAATATCCCGTTATGTCTCACATTCCAATGTGATAAGCAAATAAATGGAATTACTATGATGTTTATCTGCTTAATATCTTAACTATTTTGTCTTTAACTGATATGGTGCATCTTTCTGACTATGGATTTAGCTTAACCCTTTACCCCAACAAACCGGCCAAAACCGCCAAATAAAGCTTCAACAGCCTAAATATCTTTGGTCTGTCTCAATAGAACCATACAAATATGGATATCATTGGAACCGGCTCCTTGGCCACATTGTGATAGTTACAGTTATGCCCTGTGCCAATGCATTCTCTTATATATGCGAGTCGACCATAGGTTGCCTCGCATATATAAGAGAATGAATTGGCCTAAACAAAATCTTTTTTTAACACTTTTTACCATTTTTTCTTACATTCTTTAACAATTTTATAATTTTTAATGTGTTAAGCCAATGCATTTCCTCTTATATATGCGAGGCGACCTATGGTCAGACTCGCATATATAAGAGAATGCATTGGCACAGGGCCCTTCTGTTGGGTAAAGGGTTAATTAGCTTAATCACTCTATAAGACATATCTGGTTGAAATCGAATGCCACATCCATGTTCCTATTGTGCTTATGTGAGCAAGGTGCCCAGTAAGTCTGATTCAACTCAATAGTAAGGTGTGAATTGTTGAAACTTTTGCACTCACGAAAAGGTTGGTGTAAGGATTATTAAAATGGCTAATCGGTATCCCGCCAAGGTATGGGTTAAACATCTGCCAATCGTGATCGGCCTCTCGTTAAATTTGTAGGCATAATTGTGATCACCTCTAGATGGGAGCTATCAAATTTGAACAATTTTCGATGAAAAACATGGTCGCTGGCAGCCATCTTGGATTTTAGTCTTTGCATGGCTAAATCCTTTGGCACACCCTACAGACCACATCCCTCATCCAATCATCACCAAACTTCGTATGGATCTTCAGGGTGACCTCTAGATGGGAGCGTTATAGATGTTCATCATCATATTAACTCTTTTGATGCCAACCGTGTATTATTGGGAATTATCCAGTCAATGCCAAACATGCATACTGGCAAGAAATTCCCAGCTTATTTCAACATCGTGGCACTGGGACGTCCTGTTGTTATGCTGGGTGGCATCAAAAGTGTTTAAGGGCTTTCAACGAAGTGTGAAACGAGGACTTTTAACGAAGTGTGAAACGGTATTGTTCGCATTCTCCGTTCAAGAATTATTCAATCTGCAAATATTGGGTTTTTAGCTCACCTGAGACGAAGTCTGCGGTGGAGCTATAGTCATCACTCCTCGTCCGTCCACCCGTCCCTCCGTCCACCCGTCCGTCCATCCGTCAACAATTCTTTGAACATCTTCTCCTCTGGAACCGTAAGACCGAATTGGTTCATATTTGGTGTGGATGTTCCCTAGGTGACTCTCATTCAGATTTGTTCAAATGAGGTCACTGGGTCAAATAGTTGCGAAACCAGGGCCATAACTCTATTCCTCCATAGTAATTCTTACAACGACTTCTTGTTCAGAACCATTGGGCCGATTTAGCTAATATTTGGTATGGAGGGGTCCTTGGGTGACTGGTGTTCAGTTTTGTTCAAATGAGGTCACCCGGTCAATTAGTTGAGGAAACCAGGGCCACAACTCATAGTAATTCTTAGAATGACTTCTTCTCAAAAAATATTGGGCCGATTTAGCTTATATTTGGTACGGATGGACCTGGGTGACTGGGGTTCAGATTTGTTCAAATGGGGTCACTGGGTCAAATAGGGGCAATAGACACATCAAAGCTACCCCCACCCAACTCTCCCCCACCCCACCTCCTGTCCATGCCACACCACGCTGTACCATGCCATATTATCTCTGCCTAGATCATCCCATTAAAATCCTTGTTTTTATCACAGCTGTAGGAGTATCACAAAGCTGCTCGTGCAGTCGTTAAAACCTAATTATCTAAATGTCAACACCTCTCCTCAAGACATACTGGTAGCTGATTGTTTCATGAATGGAATGCACTGGCTTTCAACGTCATGGCAATTTTGTTAAGCTAATGTAGTCAGGCATTCAAATAAATCATGTATGTCATATTCTCGCAGGGATGTCCCCACAGTGTTGGTGGGTGATTGACAGATTTGTTCAATGAAATGTAATTTTGTAGCTCACCTGAGACGAAGCTCTAGTCATCACTTCTCATCTGTCACATATTCATCTGTCTGTCCGTCCATCCATCTGTCAACAATTCATTAAACATCTTCTCTAGATCATAAGACTGAATGGGTTCATATTTGGTGTGGATGTTCCCTAGGTGACTTACATTCAGATTTGTTCAAATGAAGTCACTCTGTCAAATTGTTGCGAAGCCCAGGGCCATAATCTTGCCCTCCATAGTAATTCTTAAAAACGACTTCCCATGTACCATCAGGTTGAATGGGTTCATATTTGGTATGAAGGGTCCTTTGGTGAATGTAGTTCAGATTTGTTCAAATGGGGTCACCTGGTCAAATAGGGGCCAAGCAAAGGACAGTTTTCCTCTTAATATGCTTCCTTCACACGGACCATCAGGTTTATTTTACTGATATTTATTATGAAGGGTTCTTTGGTGTCTGGTATTCAAATTTATTCAGATGGGGTCACCAGGTTAAATAGGGTGAGACCAGGGACATAACTGTATGTCTCCATAGTAATACTTAAAATGTTTAGCTTAGATATAGTATGGAAGATCCTTTAGTGACTGAGATTCAGATTTGTTAACATGAGGTCAACCCGTTAAGAAATGACGGGGCTATGGGGACTTAGCACTTTTGTGTCTAATAAAATAATTAAAATACAAAATTCATTAAAACATCTACCTTGGAACTACCTGACTGATTAATCTGACATACATATAGTGTTTTTGGGTCCATGGATAATTGGGCATTAAACATGTCTAAATGGTTTTATAAAAAGGCGCTTGTGGGATTGGAAATTTCCAACAATTTA
Organism: Siphonodentalium dalli; assembly: GCA_032622095.1. Lineage (NCBI taxonomy): Eukaryota > Metazoa > Mollusca > Scaphopoda > Gadilida > Siphonodentaliidae > Siphonodentalium > Siphonodentalium dalli. The sequence continues at coordinate 190,608,030 of CP136065.1, read as the reverse complement.
GAAAGTTTGAGATGTCGGTTGTGAAATTCCAACCAAATACTTGGGAGTCTGCAGCCCGGTCGGGAGGGGACATGTTGAGCTGAATGAGGGGGGGGTGATCAGTAGTGTACAGTTGGTAATTTAAAGGTAGATATTCACTGATCTACATACATGAAGCCTCTCTAGCCACATATCCTGTTTTGATCTAATTCTTTTAAAGTGATTATGAAAAGTTCTGACTGTTGTGGTCTCCAGAGTCCCAGTCTTATCAGTTTTTACAGTCTGGTGGGCGACCATACAGTCTTTGACTGTCTTGTTTTTTTGCATGTCCGCTTGCGTATCTCAGCCATGGGTTGTAGGATCTTGATGAAATTTGGCATATATATATATGTTCACTATCATAAGGGCTTTCAATGAAGTGCCAACCGGTGTTGTTCACATTTTATGTTTACCCATGTTTACCATGGTATGGTAAACATAGTGTCGATGTCCGGATTGACCACTCGTCATTAGTCCATCAGTCCGTCCGTCTGCATGTCTGTCTTTACGCATGGTGCGATAACTCAAATATTTTCTAACTGATCGGAACCAAATTTGTTATATGAATTTCTCAGCACAAATTTAGATTGAATTCCTTGCTCAATATTTAAATAAATAAATAAAAAATATATATAATAAAATATTTTTTGGTTAAATAATTATAAAAAAAAAATTAATGTTAACAAAATTTGAAAAACTAACTCCAATATAACTGTCAAGGGTACCCCGAATAACCACACCAATATGGTTTAAATCGGTCCAAAATCTTGTGTTATATACTGGTAAATTTGTTTGGAGCGACATTAAACCAAATTCACCAATTTCATCCCATGCCTTTGCACTACTTAGCTATTGATAAAGCTATATTATTTTCTGATGTCTCTTATGCAAATGTGCAGATAAAGAAAGCTATGGTATCTATTTTTAAAAAGTTTCAACAATGCACATCACATGATATTAACAGTATAGACTAGAACATCTGTGCTGCATGTATATCACTCTACAGATGGTCTGAGGTCATTATAAATGTTATTTGTTTAATAGAGATGCCAGCCTTCAATACAAACAATGCCTGGGATTTGTTGACAGCTCTGCTATATAATTGATATTAATGGGTTAGCAGTGAGTTGGCTTATCTTGTTCTTGGTAGAATTTGATACATTTTCATTGTAAACTTAAATTGGACTCTTAACCCAAGTATTCCATGTTCAGGTCACCTTTTCACATTTAACCCAAGGCTGTGGTGGTGCAGCATTACACATCATGCACCAGTGCATTCTCTTATATAAATGCGAGTGACTCATAAATTCCAATATTTTGTGTTGTGTACATTTGTCTTTTACAGTACATAACAGTATACTCTATAATTCAACGTCAAAACTCTCATTTATGATTCCGATCATAGTAATTAACAATCGCCAAGGGAGGGGTTAACATCTGCCGATCGTGATCGGCCTCTCGTCCATTCTAGAGTTATTCTCCTTCATTTATGATAATGTTGATTTTTTTTTGTCTGTCTATACACATATCTCAGGAAATTTCCAACACTCAATCATAGGTCAATACGAGGGACCAGCCTGGTTGGCTTATTAGGGAGAAGTGGACTGTAATCAGGGAGAAGTCATAATGGCTTAAAGGGGTACTGTACCCCAATTTCAATAAATTCCCGGTGACCATAGCGATCTAATATGAATATTATATTATAAAATAACTAATTTGAGTCGACGATGTCTACTGAAAACGTTCCGGGTAATAGGCTATCGTAAAAGTAAAATTGAATTATTTAATATAAATTCATTTATGGCTGGAGTCATAAAATGGAGAATTATGCCATTACGAGTTACCGTTCTTGAAATCGCATCTGCTGCGTGTCTTTTATCGACGGCCGTTCGCGAACATTATTGAGTTGCAAACAAAACATGTTACCTGCAAAAGAAGGCCCGTTATAACCGATTCGGAAAACAGGGAGAAAGAAACAAGAGTCATAAAGAGTCAAGTATTTTATAGGGAGTGAGATTGTTCGATGGAAGAGATTGCGTCTTCTCCGGTGAAGGTCAAACACTTGGCGCGTAGTTTGAAATCGTAATATTTTTGTTTCCAAGATCAATATTTTCTTAGCTAAATTAGGTTTATACGAAACTCATATAACACGAACACAATCTAACTTGAAAGTTATTTCAATGGGAGTAAATAAAAAAATCGCCTATCTTTGTGTACAGTACCCCTTCAAGTTCAGCTTTACACATCAGTCTCAACATGCTGTGATCCATTAAGTATTATGCAACATAAGAGCCCATTTGTAAAACGGTTATAGTGAGTAAGAACACACTTATAATCAGCAAATATTCATTAAGCATACTGTTGGGACATATGCATATACTGGTATATGAGAGAGAGAGAGAGATCACTTCTTCCTGAACCAAACGTAGGGAGAAGTGGCACATTTTATCGCTCTCGATGCTGGTCCCCAGTCAATGGATGTCCACCATGATGAGGACTGTCAAAGAAGTTTTAATTGGTTTCAGTTGCTTTCTTCATTCCAGGGTTATTTATCTTTATGTAGAAACGTTGGTATTTTGTCTAATCATGGTCATCAGATCTCATTGGAATTGGTTGGAGATATTCAATACAATGACAGCTTGTAAAACGAATCCATTGATGTTACCGTAAATAGCCACTAACTGTTCTGTAACCTCTACACACGGTGTACTCAGGGTGTTCCCACTCAAGGCGAGATGACACATGGCGACCCAGCTCTTTTTTTATTCTATGCCCAAGCCCTTGGATACATGTTACAAATAATAAAACTATCGTTTTCATTTTGATGCACATTTTTAGTTGAAAATACACTGGAAAATATGTGGGTTTTTTTTAAACGAGATGCACCAAATTGTAAGGTAATAACATATCTTTCAACACATCTCAATGTGTCATTATGATCGATACATGGCCATTTCGATTATTATTGTCGGTGAATGACATGATTATGTCAGTGGAATAAGAGTAATGGGGCTTCCAACTTCCAAGTGCGCAGTGAACGTGAAAAACTCACACCGACTTGTTTTCTGTTGCCTATTTTACTTTCTTAAATTACATTTCTTCTGTCGGGGATCATATTTGTGGTCAGGCAATAACCACAGTACATGTGTAAATGCATTATTTGGCACGCATTCCTGTTTATTCGCATTGTATTCTACATAAAGGACACTCTAAAAAAAACGTTTTAGCCAAATAGGCGGCCTTAAATTTGCCTGTCAGATGCGGCCAAAGAGGCTGCAAATTGAATGGTAAGTGTTTTATGGATCGCACATCAGAATGAGCAATGGGGAATGCCACAGTGTCCTGGGCCCGCAAACAACGTGCCATACCTTGCTCGCCGGAAGCTTATAGTCCGCTAATGGTGAACAGGAAGACTGTTTTTAGAGCAGTATTAGCCAGTTCAAAAATAAAAAAGAGTAGTAACTAAAATTGTAGAGAACCCTGGAACTCAGGTATTTGTATTATATAATATTAAAGGTACTCAATCCGATTCGATGGTCCCCATATCATCATGTTTTAAATGCCGCTCCAGTTATCAGAATAAATTAATTGTCCAAAATAATGCTAACCACTTGCAGTCAACTATAGTATAAAATTGCCCAAAACCTGTTATTTATCAACATTTTGTTCAATGAAATTTTGCCGGTTTGTCAAATATCTGACACAAAAAGCCACTTGATTTTAGGGTTATCCATCTTCATCCGGAATTTGGTCTGAGACCGTCTTCTCGTTGACGTTTTACTGGGCCACTAAAATTATCGGTGGTGACAATTTAAGTAATATAATTCAGAAATCGATATCTGATCACTCTGAACTTTGATGGGTTTCCTCACTCGATTCAAATATGTTTGACCCCCCCCCCCCCCCCCGAAGCCAAGGAAATATAAATTTGTAAAATAATATGAAAAATACACGCAATCACCATCATTTTGTATCACACGGTCATCGAGAAAATTCACAAAATAATCCATAAGCATGAAATGTCGAAAATGATCACAAAAGCTCTTTTCTGGAAAACGTACAGAATGGTAGTTGTGCGGGTCAAATCGGACATAACATCAATTAATATTGTTAATTTGGTTAGCTAAGAGTGGGAACACTGCAATCGTCAACTTCCTTCACTGGTTAAATGAATAGAGTTACAATCCCTGGTGAAATTAATAGAGTTATCACCCTTGGTTAAATGGACCTGTTAATTTGCTGTGTTTTTGATGGGTCCTCTCAGAGATATATAGATATCTCTGGTCCTGCTGAATGCTTTGATGCTGGTGGGACAAAATGATGCTGTTACGAAAAAGTACCGTTATCTGTTCTAAAGTTGCCATTTTCGCGGTGTTTGACTAATCCGAGCGGATTGAGAGAGAAAAAAACACATTGCCTGTATGAAACATTCAAGAACATATATCATATATTGGTTTTTAAATATGTGAATATCTGCGCTGATGTTTGCAAAACAACAGGAATAGACATTTTGAATTTTATCAGCTTGTAACAACCAACACAGTCGTTATTAACACATTTTAAAACGTATTTTTTTTAATGTTTTGTAAACATAACAGAGGGTGTCACCCCCTATACCTACCGAATCCTGAATATCAGTTAACAGAGAGGGATAAATCATGCGCATCAATTAAAGGGGTACTGTACGCCATTTTCATTAAATTTCCGGTGACAACAACGATCTAATATCGATAATATATAGAAACATAAGTAATTTGAGTCGAAGATGTATTCTGTAAACGCTCAGGTTAATAGGCTATCTTAAAATTTAATAATTTAAAAGTTAATAAATTGATATAAATTGAATTTATGACTGGAGCCATAAAATGGCGTAAATTAAATTACGAATTACCGTAATCAAAAATAGTAATTGAGGGATACTGGATTTTTAAACCGATCGCACACACGATTGCTTAAAATATTATGATGATACGGGGAGAACACTCAAGCCACTCACTGACTAGCGACGATACAATAACTTAAATGATTATATGGGACTAGTATGCATATAATATAACTTTTATTTGATTCATTTGGTTGAAAACTTTACAAAAATTACTCGACAACGACAATTTGTATTTTTGCATTCCGGTAAATTTGTCATCCGTAACATGACTTCGTACTCAACAGACTTTCAAATAATGGAAAAATTGTTACCTTATTCTCCGACTCGGAGACTATAGAAACCAACAACAACATGTGGCGTACAGTACCCCTTTAAGTAAACAGTGAATACATATTTCATAATTTTACACTAATATTATTGTTTTCACACATCCCATAACTTCCAATATATCGGTGTCAATTCGGCTGGAAAATAACAGCCTTTTTGTTAAAATCCTGGATACCTGTTAAATTGGGCATGCATATACATATATAAAAATCATCTGTATCAATCCAGAGTATCAGCTAACAGATGGGTGTTAACCCTTTACCCAACAAACCGGCCAAACCCGGCCAAATAAAGATTCAACAGCCTAAAATATCTTCGGTCTGTCTCAATAGAACCATACAAATATGGATACCATTGGAACCGGCTCCTTGACCACATTGTGATAGTTACAGTTATGCCCTGTGACAATGCATTCTCTTATATATGCGAGTCGACCATAGGTCGCCTCGCATATATAAGAGAATGAATTGGCCTAAACAAAATCTTTTGTTAACACTTTTTACCATTTTTTCTTACATTCTTTAACAATTTTATAATTTTTAATGTGTTAAGCCAATGCATTCTCTTATATATGCGAGGCGACCTATGGATATCATTGGAACCGGCTCCTTGACCACATTGTGATAGTTACTGTTATGCCCTGTGCCAATGCATTCTCTTATATACGCGAGTCGACCATAGGTCGCATCGCATATATAAGAGAATGCATTGGCCTATTACCATTTTTTCTTACATTCTTTAACAATTTTATAATTTTTAATGTGTTAAGCCAATGCATTCTCTTATATATGCGAGGCGACCTATGGTCGACTCGCATATATAAGAGAATGCATTGGCACAGGGCCGTTCTGTTGGGTAAAGGGTTAATCCCCCCGCATACCGCCAGCAATGGCTTGAATTCCTCGTACCAAATGGGGGAAGGAGGTTGAGGATGATAAACCGCTACAATTCTTCGACCCTGGCATTTTACCCATAATGCCGCGAAAAATGACACTTGAGAAAAATAACGCCACTTTTTCTCAACAGTACCTGTTTGTTCCACCAACATCAGAACAGAATAGCAGGTCCGGAACACTTGGGGTGGTTTCGTAGTTACTCGTAATCTGAACTACAAATTATGCTAACTATCTATGGACAATAACGGTCGGATGAGCTATGCACCTTACATACTGAATCACTGATGTGTTATATGATCTATATTCGCCACTTAATAGTCTGATAAATAAATGGAACCATTGTTGTTTTCAAAGGTGTTTATTGTTTTGAGGTGTTTTATACAATATGACTCAAAATGGCAACCAAATTTGATAAAATGTTGATTTGTCAGTAAATTGTCACATATATCCCGAACATTATTCTCCGCTGTTCCGAAAAGATAGCAAATTTGTGACTCACTTCGTTATTAAACATGCTACTTAATCAAATAAATGTTCTATTCGGGTTGTCCCAGTACCTTATGAGGCATGACAAGTTCATTTTAAGGGGTGTAGTATGGGTTATGCCGAAAACTTCTTTTGGGATTATGCAGGGGGGGGGGGGGGGAAACAGTTGCGAGACGTGGGGTGTTTTGTAAAAACGAACAACCGCTCTATATTGGTCCCTTTGAAAGACCAAATTAAATGTTACTTCCTGTTTACAAACATGTGCAAGACAACTATTTTCTTGGCTGATAACTATGCGATAATCAGCAGTAATCAGCGATAATCTCAACTAAATTGAACTCTAAGCAATCAACAAAGGTAGAAAATGATGTGATTATATTGGTAAATTTATAACCCAGCCTATTCATCTGTGTGGGTAGATGAAATATATGTTGAATCCCCTGGAATGACAACAAAAACAACTAGGGCCAGTGTTAGGGCCTATAATAGAATAAAAAATTACACAAAATTAAATTTATCTGTTTTTTTTCAGACATCAACCAGCATCAACTAGTAGGCCTAGAGCCTATAGTAATACCAAAAATGAAAATGTGGATATGAACCAGTGTACGAATTAACTTTTATGTATGCCTGCATGACCACCGACCCGACCTCGCATTACGACTTGGGACTAGGCCTAAAATAATGTTTAACCCTTTGAGTTTCAACGCGGATGTTCAATTTAGTGCCAAATCCATATACACGGATGTTTATTACTGAGATTCATTTGGACAATCAGAGCTGAACTTCGGTCATGTACTGGATGGAGTTCATATGCAATAAGAAATTCACACACATTCTGTACATCACCTTTATGTATGCCTTCAAACTAGACCACCTTGCATGCACATCATCTTATAAATATACAATAATTAAGTGAATTAATTTTTCTTCTTTGATCATTTTCAAATTAGCATGAATTAGACATTAAGTATCATTTACATACTAGTATATGCAGGTAATTATGGGATATAATAATTACAATGTGAACAAAACTGTAATGTGTCCTGGCCCCTCTTCACATCTATTTAAATAATATTTTTATACTTTTCAGAAGACTATCCAAAGAAGGTTATATTTTTGTTTCTTTCAATAAATGTTATTAAAACTTTATTTCATGTCTACGTATTTACTTATTGATGGCTGTCAACAACCCTGAAACAAATAATTTGACAATTAAAATAATTATTTGACATAAGTATATTTAAAAATAAATTTTAGTATACAAACACTGATACAAATACTTATTTCATACATTACACTCATGCAACAACTAACTGTACGAGTAAAGAGACTGTCATGAAGTATAAGAATTATTGTAATATTCTGTCTTGAGTTGTTAGCTGATATTGTCAGACTGCATTAAGTTCAACCTACCCAAGACCTATCTGAAGTATCTTTTTTTTATTGAACTACACCGTGAACTAGACACTTTTCAATATAAAAACTGCCAAGCAAGCTGAAACAGACACAATAAAAAATATTTGCGCGCAAAAAACAATCAATGAAAATTTTGGGACCACCCCCACAATATTCACTATTTTTCCATTTTATATCAACTTATGGGGGTAATTATAACAATATTGAATGTATTAGTGCTTCTCATATTGCAACACGCCACAACATATAAACAAATATGTTTAAAACAGTTGAAAATATGTCAATGAAAAAAAAAGTGGTCAAAAACTGTTTCCGGCCTCGGGTACGCACCCCCACCCACGTCTCGCAACTTGTTTTCGCCCCCCCCCATGGATTATGTTCATGTTTTTGAACGGAAATGGGCAGAACGTTGAATCGGAACTGAGGGGAATCATATGTGGCTACACTGGCCCATTAGCATTTAGCCCATTGGCATCAACATTTATCAATTGAATACAGTGTGTATATATGTTGACTGTATGATCATAGGTGAGGTGAGTAGGAATACAGGGAGTTATTGTATTCGTGAATGTGTGAATAGTTATACACTGTGTGACTATATGGTCGCGGATGGGGTGTCCATGTTGAGATGTATAGGTATACAAGGGGTAGCTGTAGGGTTATGTCAACTTATGTGTGAGGTGAACATGCATACAGGGAGTGGCTGTCTGGTCATTGAAATTGTGTATGGGTATAACGATAGTAGCTACATTGTCCACCTGTTTGTTTTAGTATATATGGAGTGACTGTGCGGTCATGGGTGGGGTGTACAGGTATACGTTGGGTGGCTGTATTGGCATGGTGGGTTTAAATGTGTACATGTGTTGGCTGTGTGGTATTAAATGGGTAGGGTGTATGGATACATATGGGGTTGTATGGTAATTGGCAATGCACATATGTGTACATGGAATGACTGCACGGTCATTATTGTTGAAGTGTATTTGGATACCTGGAGTACAGTTTAATGGTCAATGGTGGGCTTGTGTATATATAAAGTGACATCATGGTCATGGGTAGGATGTATATGTTTATCTGTTGTGGCAGTATTGTTATTGGGGAGTGTACCGGTATACACCGAGTGGCTGAATTGTCATGGTTGGGTTGTATTTCAAAGTCTGGAATGTTCGAATGGTCGTTTTTGCGGGGTATTGGTATATCTAGAAGGACTGCCTGTGTGACCAATGGTGGGTCGAATAGGTATACAAGAGGTTATTGTATGTTCATAAATGTAGTGTATAGGTATACATGTCGTGACTATATGGTCATGTGTGAGGGTAGGAGTATACATGTTGTGCCTGTATGGTTACTCACGGCTATATGGACATGTGTTGGTGTATGGGTATGCCCAAGTATGGCTGTATGGTAATGGGTGAGGTGTATGTGTATAACGCGAGTGGCACATGGTCATTTATGTGGTGTTCATGTATATATGGAGTGACGCATGGTCATGTGTGAGTTGTGTGCCTTTGGGTGACTCTCGCTTTCCTATCGCTATAACTCAAGGATATGTTAATTGATAGAGAGGTAATATCAGAGTGTTCTCCACCTTAATGACGTTTTATATGCAATATAAAGGAAACAGTTTTCCTGACAATACGTTTGTAAGTTAATCAATTTGATGCTAATGGACCAGAGTAGCCAAATAATATGATCCCTCTCAGTTTCAACGTTCTGCCCATTTCCGTTCAAAAACATGGACAGAATCTCTAAAGAAGTTTTCGGAAAAATCCATACTGCATCCTTTAAAAAGATGTGTCATGCCTCATAATGTACTGGGACAACCAGAATAGAACTGCAGAAAATAATGTTCCGAGTAAATGTGACAAATAAACTTTTTATCAAATTTAGTTACCATTTTGCAAGCCATCTTGAGTAATTTAATCTAAAACACATCAGTGTGACACAGTTAAGACCGATCAAAATAAAAAGCACCTTTCATACCAAAGATTTACTTGGAAAAAATGGTCCAAACCTGAAAAGTGATTATTTGCCGATTTTGATGCCAAGTTTGTGATAGAAAAATCCAATAATTCTGGTAATTTCATTAGTTAAAATAGTAAAAATTAATCAAGGTGCATCAGAAATGTTCGTATTAAATGTATATAAGACAGAATAGTGAATGTTCTTCATCAACGACATCTTATAATCGCTTGCATGGCACGTGACGCTGGTGCAATTTTTACCATTTTTATATATTTTGGCCGCCATTATGGCAGTCATTTTGAGCCAAAGTGACAATTTTGGTACTATTGAGTTGGGGTATCCATAACAAATAGCATGCATCACTTACATTGCACAGTTCTTCCAATTCCTTGATGAAATATGACTAGAATCCCAATGGTGATTTCTTCGTGAAATGTTATGCGGCGTTCTATAAACTCGAATTTTTGAGTGATCGGAAGGGGTGGGGACCCCGTGAATGGCATATTCCATTGCTGCAATGGTCAGTTAACATGGTATAAATACAAAATAAATATCACAATTCTCAAACAGTTCCAAACAGCAGAAACTTATCTTAAAGATATTAGTAAAAAAAGTTTTTTTTAACTTTTCCACTTCCCATATCTTGTGCGGGGAGTTCCAATTTTGGCGTAAACAATAGGTGGCGTAATGTCTTAGCTTCACAAAAATGTGTACATTTGTATACATTTGACATATACATATGAGATTTTCTCACTATATTTGCATCAAACTGACTTAACGGAAAATGGCAACCATCTTGGACGCCATCTTGAATTACAGAAAATTATCAAAGCGGATTTTATCGGATTTTTGATATGTTATAGAGGATATAGTCCTCTTCAAACTGGTTAAAAAACAACTTAGTCTAAATTTGTTCGAGGTTGACCCTAAGATTTGAATTTATCGACCAGACTATAATGGTACTCAATCCGATTCGATGGTCACCGTATCATCAGATTCCAACAACTACAAAATTAATTCAAAATATGCTTTAGTTATCAGAATCGATTAACTACCAAAAAATAATGCTAACCACTGTAATTTTCCAAAACGTGCTATATATCAACATTTTCTTCAACGCAATTTGGTATCGAGAGTATGTCGTCGGCTCGTCGAAAATTTTCTAGGCCGCCAAATATTCCAGGTGGTGAAAAATAACAGATTTCAAAAATCGAAATCTGATAACTCATAGATTTGATGGGTGGGTTCCTCGACTCGATTCAAATATTTATCCCCGTTATCCCGTAGGAAATGTTCAGATAATAAGTTCAACAAAGTTTTACGACCATTATGTTGAACTTATTATCTGAACATTTCCAATGAATAATTCTGATCTTGCATTATCTGTGTTTCTGCCTGTCGTCTGCTTTTATTATCTAAATACCCCTCTAAATGAATAATAGACAGTTCCAATGAATAGTTTTATATCTGAAATTGCAGCAATCCGTTTAGTGTGGAAAGGGTCAATAATCAATATGAAACGAGGACGTACGAATGATTGTGTGTCACGAGACAGTGGTGGGGGGGGGGGGGGGGCTATATACACATGAACGAATCTAACCTTTCCCACACGACAATTGCATTACATGGGTGTGTCGGTCGGCGAAAACAGGGTATTTATGTTGTTGGCTTTAGGACACACGAGAGTGGGAAATAGAGTTGGTGATGGGGATATCAACACAAGAGCCTGTTTCTATAGCAACCAAGACCATCAAATCCTAGCTGCATGGTACTGGTGTGTATTTATTTATACTTGCCCCCCCCCGCACCCCTGAAATTAAAAAAAATCCAGCTTTTACCCCAATAGGACATTCAGAAAAATGTTTGGAATTCCTTGCAATTTATTTCCTAGATTTTTCGGTATTTGGCACGCCGTTTTGGGGCGGAGCGTGGTGGGTGGAGGGGGTGATGATAAACCCATGTCTCTGCTGAGATAGGCAGAAAGCATTTGAAGTCGTATATTGCTAGTCCCCAATAAATCGCTGCCAAATGTGGATCACCCATAATTATATAGTTGTTAAATTGGACGATGCAATTCAATAATTTCCAGGTTGACGACCGTGATCAGTAGCATGCAGCTGGGATTTGATGGTCTTGGTTGCTATAGAAACAGGCCCTTGTGTTGATATCCCCATCATTTATATTGGAGAACCCTTTCTTTACTAAATAGATCCTCCCATTCAGTTATTATACGCTGGAACGGTATATATTATTAATTTGGAGGGATGTTAAGGTGATAACAGCAGACGACCGATACATAACAGTGTAGAAGGAGCTCTATTTAATGCGGGAAATGTTCAGATAATAAGTTCAACATTCGACCTATATGGTCATCCTATGGTCGTTTGTTGAACTTATTAGCTGAACATTTCTTATGGGGTAACTGATATCATCAACACAAATTACTAAGTTTTAGCTCAACTTGATTCTAGGTAAATAATATTCAGCTTCAAATTAAATGGTCTGAGTTTGAGTTCCATGTTATTGTTATTGCATAGTTATTTTTAAAAGGACAAACAAGTTATTACTTCATGGTCATAGCTTCCAAATGTTTTATTCGCTGTAACTGGCATCTGAGAAGTGAGAAACGATCGTATGTGTTGTGATTAACTTGTGAACATGGTCAGGCATTAAAATATAATGGTTCCATGTTACTGCATAATTATTTTAAAAGGGCCAATAAGTTATTAGTGGTGTGGTCATAGTTTATTAATGTTGCAACTGGAACCCAAGAAGAGAGAATCTACGTTAAGCTTATGTTAGTGTTGTGATAAAGACCAATAACTAAATTAGTTCCCATATGAACGTATATGTCTGGGTCACCCAAGTCTCTCAACCCCTGTCGTCACGACCCTGGCCTTCTAATTCAAGGCTAAGCTATTGCTTGGTTAATGACGGAAGATACCCTAGTGCAGCATTAAATATCATGTGCCAGTGCATTATCTTAAATATGCAAGTCTCCCACATATATAAGTAACCTCGCATATATAAGTAACCTCGCATATATAATAAAATGCACTGGCTTACAAGGTAAATCTTGTTGGGCCAATGTATGCTCTTATATATGCGAGGCTCCTATATATTAGATAATCGCATATACATGTATAAGAAAAAATGCATTGGCACAATGTTTTCGCGAAAATTTCAGGAAGCTCCAGTCAGATTGTTTCATCTTGGTTGCATTTACAAAGATAATTTAGTTCGATGTTTGCTGTATAAATTACGGCGTGTCAAGTATAAATCATATATTTTATCCAGTTTAGAAATCAACTTGATTCTATAGGTATTCAATTTCAATATAAATATGGAGTTTGCGTTCCCTGTTATTGCAAATGAGTGAGTTAATAGTGGTATGGCCATAGTTTCCGAATGATGTAACTGCATGGCACACATTAAGTTAGAATCTACCTTATGCTATGAGTGTTAGGCCAATGTATTCTCTTATATATGCGAGGATCCCCATGGGAAACTCGAATATATAAGAGAATGAATTGGCACAGGGTGTTCGCAAAATTTCAGGAAGCTCCTGCCATGAAAGGGTTAAAGATACATGCTCTCATCTTAGCTGAATTTAAAGAATATTTTACTTCGATGTTTTGTGTACAAATTCAGGTTTATAAGTCTGAATAATATTTTATCCAGTTTAGAATTGTTTTAAATCAACTTGATTCTAGGTAAAGAGAAATAACTAAGTGTAGCTCAACTTGATTCCAGGTAAAGATTATTCAACTTCAAACTAAGTAATCTGATTTTGGGTTCCATGTTATTGCATAAGTATTTTAAAAGGGCAAATGTGTTATTTAATAGTGGTATGGTTATAGTTTCCGAATGATGTAACTGGCACACAAGAAGTGGGAATCTACCTTATGCTATGGGAGACTCGCATATATAAGAGAATGCATTGGCAAATTTGGCACAGGGTTTTCGCGAACGCTCCAGTCATGGAAGGGTTAATGGTATATGCTTTCATCTTGGCTGAATTTACAAAGACAATTTACTTCGATGTTTCCTCTATACATTCCGGTGTATAACTTAGTATAAGTCTAAATCATACTTTATCCAGTTTAGAAATGTTATACCATTAAGAGAAATAACTAAGTGTTAGCTCAACTTGATTCTAGGTAAAGATTATTCAACTTCAAACTAAATAGACTTTGGGCTCCATGTTATTATTGTTGCATAATTAAGTTAAAAGGGCCAATAAGTTATTAATGGTATGATCATTGTTTACTCATGTTTCAGCTGGAACCCATGAAGTGAGGATTCACGTTAAGCTTATGTAAGTGTTGTGAAAAAGGACAGAAACTGAATAAGTTCAGTTCCCATATGTATGTCTGTCAGTATGTCTGGGTCACCCAAATCCCGCACCCCTGTCATCACGACCCTGGTCCACCTAATTCAAGGCTAAGTTGTGGCTGGGTTAATACTTTCATGACGGGAGATACCCTGGTGCAGCATTAAAGATCCTGTGCCAGTGCATTCTCTTAAATATGAAAGTCTCCCACAATGGGTCATATGTATAGGGAGTCTCCCATATATAAGAGAATGCATTGGCACAGGGTGTTCGCGAAATTTCAGGAAGCTCCAGTCATGGAAGGGTTGAAGGTACATGCTCTCATCTTGGCTGAATTTACAAAGAAAATTTACTTAGATGTTTCCTTAATAAATTCCGGTGTATCAAATAATAATCCAGTTTAGAAATGTTAAAGTTTTAAATCAACTTGATTCTAGGTAAAGATTATTCAACTTCAAACTAAATAGTTCCTATGGGATAACTACTCATCAATGATGGTTTAATCCGAGGTTAAAGATAGATTATGTCATCCCTTGTAACATTCCGGTGTGTCAAATAATAAGTCCGGTGTGTCAAATAATAAGTCCGGTGTGTCAAATAATAAGTCCGGTATGTCAAATAATAAGTCTGAATCATATTTTATCCGGTTTCCAAATGTTACACCATCAAGAAAAATAACCAAGTTTTAGCTCAATTTAATTCTAGGTAAAGATTATTCAACTTCTAACTAAATAGTCTTGAGTTTGGGTTCCATGTTATTGTTGCCGCATAATTTAAGAGCCAATAACTTATTAGTGGTAGGGTCATAGTTTCCAAATGTTGTAACTAGCACCCACAAAGTGAAAATTTATTTTAAGCTTATGTAAGTGTTGTGTAAAAGGGCAACTGAATTAGTTCCCATATCATATGAATGTCTACGTCTGGGTCACCCAATTCCCCAAACACCTGCCATTACGACCCTGGCCCTCCTAATTCAAGGCTAAGTTTTGACTGGGTTAATGAGTCACTTCCGCAGTTAAGCTGACACTGGGCAATGCGAAGGGAAACCATCTCGACATAGTTAAAGTCGCGATTCCAGTGCAACTGTTCCGGGATCTAACTGGGGCGCTCATGCTAAATTTTGATGCAAGATCTGTTATATCCGAAGGGTTGGGAGGAAAGCATTGTAGAAAGTGTATTAATGTTTGATTCACTATCAAATGGAAGTCAAACATTATTGATAAGTAATCCTTGATAAAAAGTTTCAATTATTTTAATCCAGATTTGATCACGGAAGTCGAATGTAAAGTTAAAGTTGAAAATCTTTTAATTAATGTCAAATCTAGTCATTAATCCACAATAGCTTGAATCAGCTATGGAAAGGATATCAAAAGGTTTGGGAGGAAAGCATTGCATAAATTGTGCTAATGTTTGTTTCACTACAAAATTGCAGTAAAACATTAGTGAGAAATAATCTTTGGTAAAAAGATTCAATTATTAGCATGAATCAGCTATGAAAAGGTAAACGATCAGAAAACGCGTATATTTGGGTGTCGATTGAATCAGAAAACGAGTTGAGGGTGGTATCTATTAGGTCAGATAACAGAGATATTGCATCAGAATATTACATGGTTGGGCGGATTATAAATTGCTGATGGTCATGATTTCTTCGCTGACAGAAATTCACTAAAGATTATCGATACTCAACTTCAGTAAACAATCCACAAAAATGAAAATTCTAGTAACAAATATGCATCCTCAAGTTTATAGTTTCCTCCCTTCAAGGTAATTAATGTGTCTTCAGTTGAAAACATTTGAAAGAAATTATTAAAGTTGTGTATGTTCGGAAGGAAAGTTTGCTAATACAGCAAGTACAATTAAGTTATTATTAGAAAATATAATTGAGTGATCATTATTATAATAGTCTCTAAATCAAGTGCTGTAGAGAATATTTTTCAGTTGCCACAATTTGTAAGGTATACATATGTAGTTGTATGTATACTAAGTTGAGTATCCATAAACTTTAACAGCAGCTGCCTAAGCGCAAATAGGAATTATTAATACTTAAAGAAATAATCAAAGGATAAGAATAGATAAAATTTATAAATAAAAAATAAATTTATTTCGAACTATTTTTATTAAGCCGGACTTATTTCATATTTCTACATTGTATAGGATTTGTTTCAGACATACCACAAAACTGGTATCATCACGTGATAGTAAACAAATAGTTCTCAATAAATAAAATGGTAAACAAAATAACATTGATAGTGTTTTTTGATTCCCATACGAAAGGTTGATGATTCGTGTATACAAAGGATTAACAATCACTGCAGTAGCTCCGGAGTTGTTTCCCCTCTTTTGTGCACTAATCTTTTCGAAATTATAATGTCTTAGATGTTTTAGAGTGTCCGACTCCGATAATGAGAAGAATTCTTTGATTTAAATGTTTATAAACACAGGTGTTGGTATGGATTGTATAGTTCATGAGTTCATAGACGCACACAAACAGACAAGGAGCACCACAAATAGTTCGCCGCTCGTGGAGGATGTAGTGCGGGCGTAGAAGAGAACGCTTCGCGCTTAGAAGCATTTCCTGTGGACGATGGATGGGCCGGATTCGTCGTATTCCTGCTTGCTGATCCACATCTGTTGGAAGGTTGAGAGTGAAGCCAAGATGGAGCCACCGATCCATACGGAGTATTTCCTCTCTGGTGGAGCAATAATCTTGATTTTGATTGTGCTTGGGGCAAGAGCGGTGATCTCTTTCTGCATTCTGTCGGCAATACCTGGGAACATGGTGGTACCTCCGGACAAGACGGTGTTGGCGTACAAGTCCTTCCTGATATCAACATCGCACTTCATGATGGAGTTGTATGTGGTCTCGTGGATACCAGCAGATTCCATTCCCAAGAAGGATGGCTGGAATAGGGACTCTGGGCACCTGAATCGTTCGTTGCCAATGGTGATGACCTGACCGTCGGGCAATTCGTAGCTCTTCTCCAGGGATGAGGTGGAAGCGGCGGTGGCCATTTCCTGCTCGAAGTCCAATGCAACATAGCACAGTTTCTCCTTGATGTCTCTGACGATTTCACGCTCGGCGGTGGTGGTGAATGAGTAACCTCTCTCTGTCAAGATCTTCATGAGGTAATCGGTCAAGTCCCGACCGGCCAAGTCCAGACGGAGGATGGCGTGTGGGAGTGCATAACCCTCGTAGATTGGGACGGTGTGGGTGACACCATCTCCGGAGTCAAGGACGATTCCGGTGGTTCGGCCGGAGGCGTACAGTGAGAGGACGGCCTGGATGGCGACGTACATGGCTGGGGCGTTGAAGGTTTCAAACATGATCTGTGTCATCTTTTCTCTGTTGGCCTTTGGGTTAAGTGGGGCTTCAGTGAGGAGTACTGGGTGCTCTTCTGGGGCAACTCTCAACTCGTTGTAGAAGGTGTGATGCCAGATTTTCTCCATATCGTCCCAGTTGGTGACAATACCGTGCTCAATTGGGTACTTCAGAGTCAAGATACCTGAAAGAAGAATACGAATTACGGTATAAGTCGAATGTCTCGTCAAATATACAGTACGTACATACATACATCGTACGTACATACATCGAAGTGAAGAGGGAGAAGACACCGATGTGACACGCGGGCAAGAAATAAAGCCCGTGCGTCTTGTATAAATTTGTATAGCATAATTCCGGAACGCTTGTTAAAAGTCCGTGCAATTGATATAGGCAACGCAAGGCTATTGGTAACAAGGGGATTTTGTAAACACGTTTTTAGGCACACAGAAGACTCTTGGAGATAAACAGTGGGACCCACTATTATGCTACTGGTACACTTTTATATTAACAAGGGGATTCTGTTAAACTCGTTTTTAGGCACACAGAAGACTCTTGGAGATAAACAGTGGGACCCACTATTATGCTACTGGTACACTTTTATATTAACAAGGGGATTCTGTTAAACTCGTTTTTAGGCACACAGAAGACTCTTGGAGATAAACAGTGGGACCCAATGTTAAGAGTGTGATTCTGCAAGCATATATTAAGTCCGTGGAAGTTTCTCAAGTAACGCAATGCTACTGGTACAATTTTATATTAACAAGGGGGTTCTGTAAACACGTGTTGTGGCACACGGAAGACTCTTAGAGAGAAACAGTGGGACTCATGCAATATTAAGAGTGTGATTCTGCACGAATAACTTAAGTCCGTGAAATTTGCTCAAGCAACGCAATGTTACTGGTACACTTTTAGATTAACAAGGGGATTATGTAAACACGTTTAATGCACACAGCAGACCCTTATAGAAAAATAATGGGACCCATGAATATTAACAGTGGGATTCTGCAAGAATTCTTCGGGCATATACAGCAAACTTTTAGAGAGAAACCAAAGAAACAATGTGTCAATCCGATATACAATAATTCCGCCACAAAAAGTGTTCCCATTTCAGATTCAACATATTGATAATTAGATTGTGCATCGCCTCTATAATTTTTCAAAATAGGGCGGATGAAGATAGTTATATGATTAAATCTTGTGAAATGTTATTTATCAGAAGACTGAGTAACTTGGTTGATTTTGTTTTAACACCATGCTAAAAAATCAGCAGATTCGATAAACAGGGAAATGAACCCACCTCTCTTGCTCTGGGCTTCATCGCCGACGTAGCTGTCCTTCTGACCCATACCAACCATCACACCCTGGAAGAGAATAAAGAATCGACATTAGTCCGATAGTCAAAAGAACGGCGAAAACATACATACATGTAAGGAAACAGAGAGGGGTGGTAAGTTCGAAGATATATTGCACGAACCCGTACTGACACGACGCCCGCTTCAGCCTATGACATTACTACATAAATTCTAAACATTTACATATATAATGCACCAGACGAATACCTCGTCGGACAGAATAAAGGAAGTACATGCACTGTCACTTTTGTGTTACCGAAAAGACAAGGAAACGCCCTTACAGATTCCCATTCATTCATGTGTGGATTTTTAGATAATACGTTTAACAAACAACATGTTTGTTAAATTTGTTATATGAACACCACTTCACATGGACAAACGTAACAGGGGACTGAACTCCGCCTTGCAGTTTGCTTTTGAACAAGGGAGAAGCAGATGCTACGGCATAGCCTACGCATCAACGGGTTAAACTTATTCCTACACTGCAGATGTGTTATCGGGCTTTTCAGAATCAACGTGTTTGCCACTAAATTCTTCAAACGCGGATACATGGCAATGATATAAATGCAACGGTAAAATCCTCATTAAACATTCCATCAGCGATTCGAATTAAAACTCTACAAAGTTAAACCGAGAATGATATATTCTTGAACCCGCCCTCGTAATTGGTGCCAGATGTGGGATAGCGCGGATTGACGTGAATATGCCGGGAGTAGTTCGGGTATTCTGTTACATTATACAGGTCTGGGTGAACATAACACAAATTATACTACAGCTTCTCCAAAACACAGTGCTAATTACAGCTGCATCAGAGAATAGTGCTATACAGCTATACTCAACAGCAGAGCACCCGGTGATTAGGCAGATATTGTGTTTCAAATATAGCGTGGGCTTTTAATAGTTCACTCTGCGATTTACAGGAATGATTGGTATACTGCGTCAGAGGTGAATCATGAAGCCAATTTCTTAACGGGAGTGGAATGCGCCAGTTTGGTTGTTGCATCATTTTCTCTCAGCCGACGAAAATTTACTGAAGCCACGTGGTTTTGATAAGCGACATGGAGCGGTTTTATAAAAATCCATATAATTCTCCAGTTTTTTTTAGGATTATACCAACGAAACATCAAAATATTCTATCGGGATAAGATTCCACTACAAATATTATTGGGAAAATTTAAAACAAGTTTAGAGCTCAAAACAGTTCAATTCGAAATAATTTCAAATAATTGAAATACAAATTTAAACTAACTAAAGTTAATTTCAAATCACGAGAAACCCACGCAATTTTAAGCTGTAGGCGTCCATGATAATTCCCTGACATATTTGGCGTGTGACCTCAACTCCTGCCTTCATTTGCCAACTGACTCATTAAATAGTGATTACTTTGTGGCTATGATCTGGCGAAATTCCACCCTATTATCTAACTCTCTGATGTTTGATAGTTTGCCAGATTTTTATTGAACTATTCGATATTCATTTCGGGACTATCCAGACGCGAATTTCTGGGTTATTAAACATTTTAAAAAGCTGAGAATTTTCCAGCGACTTTCAACCCTTTTTTCTGAATATTCGATGATGGGTAGTTACTTGATTGTAATTCATTCACGCGAGACATATAAAGTCTTATTTATTCCCATTGATTCGTGTGACGGGTTATTGAGTTAAAAAGTTGAACAAACTGTTAATTGGAAATTGTTATTTGAATATCTTACAAATGAATGTATGTGAATCCATATTGTTATTTCAGTCTATCTATTGCTTATATTATTGTTACAAACGTCACAATGTGCAGTGAATGAATTGTATGCAAGAATCCACTAACCGATGGAAAGACGAATCATACTTTTAAACCCATGCATTATACGCATGTTTAGTAGTACAGTAATGCCCAAAGTAATTGACCACTTAACCACAGCAGAATTATGGGAAATATGGCTTGTTGCCATTCATCGGAAAGCTCTCGGCGAGAGCTTTCCGATGAATGGCAACAAGCCATATTTCCGACTAAATCCTGAAAAATTACCCATAATTCTGCTGTTGTTAAGTGGTCAATTACTTTGGGCATTACTGTATGAGTACATTTGCACCAGGATGATTGTGGGATAAACTGCTGGATGTACATGTATGTAGCCAATAAAATAATATAATGTCAAGTGGGTCATCTGAAGCGGAACTAGTACACTTATTACGGAGATTGGTACAAGATTCCTTCAGGGACGTGCTCCGGGGGTGGGCAGTTAGGGCAGATATTTCAACAAACAGAACCTATTGTGTCCGAAACAACAAACATTGGAATTTCGTACTAGATATAGGTTGTGATTGTTCTGATCATTTAATGTTTCAACCAATAATGAAAATATAAATTTGAATCCGATTTGGTCTGTAAATTTGGCACAATTCCTTATTTGGTCATGTCATATAAAACGCGTTCCGCTTGAGTATTGCATAGATATTTTCATAAGAATTACATCATATAAGACAACAATAATGTCGAACCATTGTAATTATTAGTTGCATATTTTAACTCGTGTCTATGCTTCGGTTGTTGCCATATCCATGCATGCCCCAATATGGTCAACGCATTGAATTAGAATACTTGTTTTCTTTTTCGGTATTTAGAACTGTTTTCGGGAATAAGCGAGAAATAACAATACTAAACGCACGTTTACTGGTCACAATTAACGAAACTACATGCAGGTTTGACTCGAATTTTGAAAAATCCAATTCGAATTTTGAAAAATCCAATATTTTTTCAAAGTCCGCAATAATCTTTGTGATGCTTCGAAATATATTGTAGATCATTTTCAGAACATTGCCCCCAATATTCTTATTGTTTCTATTCTAGGAGTCAAGCACAATGTACTATTTTAAGTAAATGGCAGGAACAGGGAGGCATAACCAAATAAGGCAACATCCAATCAGAGTGTACATTGATAGGCCAATATCAGTGTTTTGCGGTATATTTGTTCCGGACCGTCGTATTCCCGTTTAGAATTAGAATTAACATTTAGAAGCTAAATGGCTAGGAATAGATACCGGGAATATGTTGCTGTTGTTGTCGTTTTCTTGCATGCATATCAAGCAACAATTCTGCTGATTTCAAATAAACAAGATCTCACTAAAATCAGAATTATGTCGTTATTTTCTAAAATAATTCCCGTAAAATCCGTTGGTAGAATCGTGACTCATTAGTCGTAGTTCATTTTGGAAGTCCTGATTCAAACTTACTCGGAACAATCATTGTTTATTCCGTGTGACCAAATAAGGCAATATCGAATTATTTGCTTGCTATAAGATATATCGTAGATATTCTTATGTTTGTTTGTTTGTTTGTTTTCGTATGGGTTCGGGATGTCAATAAGCATAAATGAACAGTAAGTTAACAGAAATTGTTTCATTGTCAGTATCAAAGGTTAAAATTTGGAGAATGTTATGAGTCAGTTCAATTGAACACAATTTCGAATATATATGAATAACTTGCTTTTATGTTTTTGTAGAAGCAACATTTAACAGTCGAATTGTAATAGTTTTATTTCATTTGAAATGTCTGATTTCATTGGTTTCTGAATATTCATTGTTCATATCGCAAGACCAAATATGGTCATCGTTAAAACTCCATGGAGATAACGGAATTCCGGATGGCGAACGTAATCGGAATATATCACTGTTAGGATTTTATTTGATCGACAATAATTTGTTGAACATTTGTAGCAATTAGTTTATTAATTATTACTGATTGGAACGATGGGTGTAACACGAAAGTTGGAATCAAGTTGGACGAATTTCACTGTGAATTAGGACCGAATCAGAAAGCGACGAAAAAGATCGACCCACCAATCCTGTCTGAGAAAGTCATGATTGTACAATTTAGTATTGTCAAGTAATAACTGCAAGATTCAATCGAATATTTCCGATAACATGAATTGTAAAAGTATTATAAAGACTATATAAATATTTCCAAAACGTAAATGAAAACAAATTTGAAAATTTAAAGACGGATGGATAGACAACGCGATGAAGGTACAATTGAAAACTTCCGGATGATAAAATCGAAACAACCGAACATTCCAAAACCAATAATAATCAAAGACAATAAAACAATTTCAAAATAATAAATAAATATTTTAAAGTTAGAAACTAACCTGATGCCTGGGTCTGCCAACAATGGATGGGAACACAGCTCTTGGTGCATCATCTCCAGCAAATCCGGCTTTGCACATTCCGGATCCATTGTCAACTACCAAAGCGGCTACTTCATCGTCACACATGTTTGCTGGTGAATGTGTATATTCCTAAGAACTGTGTGGTATGGGTTGCTACCTTCTTGGCCGATGAGAAACTGGTGGAGGAAGCCTCTTTGCTTTCTCTTTTATTCTATCTCAGCCGTTTCTGAGAAAATCGCGGTGATCGCGGGAACTGCTTTCCATATAAGGCAGCGACCTACCATTCTACACGCGATAAGTCGGCATCATGGAGTACAGTAGCGTGCGGAGCAATGTGGCAACAGCGCGCGTGGGGTTTATTTACTCCCCGCGGGGTCGGGGCCTGGATGTTTATTATGGAGATTTCGTTTTAGTAACACATGTAGGTATTACGACATTCGTGTGGTGATTTTGGAGTCGTTTAATCGATTTTATTATTTCGCGCTTCTTTAGAAGCCTAACCAAAGATGGAGTTCCTGACAGCCATGTTTTGTTTAGCAGCGCCCTCTATAAACACGAGCATGTGGGTTCGAATCAATCAGCGTCTATAAATATTCCAGTCTATTCATAGCCGGGGGTTTTCGGCCTCGATTCTATGTGCATTTTAGTATACGGCGCCCAGACAAGATTGCTTAATTTACTTTCTGACTATTTAAAGAACGTCTTGTACTGATATTAGCATCTTAACCACGAGGTGCTGTGGCTGTCTCGAGACAAGTCGGTGGCTGGAACGCTCATGTTCAATCATACAACTCATACAAGCACCGGTTGTTTGATGTATTTTTGATAATATCGTATAGAGAGATATAGATAGATAGATAGTTTAATGCTCAACCAGATGTAGGAGACCACCCCTTCACTGCAATTCTGAATCCAGCTTTAAACGCGCTTGAGATCCAGGATAAAAATGAAGGATAATACAAAATATATTGGGCTATTAAAACACATTGAAGGCAGCAAATTAAAACCAATAAAATGTATATTTACCTATAATGATCTATAATTCAAATATGATTCACAGAGCACTTGTTTAGTGAGGTTGTGGTGAAGGGATGTGACATTACAAGGAGGCAACTGCATGGTGTTTCGGTAGTTTAATTTAGACCTATACACACGTTATAAAGTCATGAATTTGTATATTTACATTATCAAAAAGCATGACAATGTGAAAATAAATATTGAAATGAAAAATGAATTATAATTTGAAGATTTGTTTTTTGGAAAGATGATCCCGTTGATTTTTGCAATCGGAGTTGGGCATATATAAGCTAGGGTACCTTCATAAACCTGTAACTTTGCCAGGCATTTTGTGGGCATTTTGGTACAGAAATTAAGCTACATTTTGTCAGAAACCTAATGCCAAACCCTTATAAAATGCATCTGTACCACAGCTAACTACATGAGAATTAACAACTACAGTAATGCTCTAATTAATCGACTTCTTAACCACAGCAGAATTATGGGTAACTTTTCAGGATTTAGTCGGAAATATGGCTTGTTTCCATTCATCGGAAAGCTCTCGCCGAGAGCTTTCCGATGAATGGCAACAAGCCATATTTCCGACTAAATCCTGAAAAGTTACCCATAATTCTGCTGTGGTTAAGAAGTCGATTAATTAGAGCATTACTGTAAATGAGAAGTAACAACTATGTAGTTTCACTATAGTATCCATGCTCTCTATATTTCCCCGTAAATAGCATGTAATTATCTCGGAATAATCAATCATACACGTATTTTAAGACAATGCGCTCGTAGCGCCGTTACATGTGGAACTACCCAAAGTTTACTGTTCATGTCGTTAACTTTGGTAAATATGCATTTTATATGCATGTTGCCGTTTATATTATGGCACCAGGGGTTTCAATGAGATAATACCTGCAAAAATGCGTGCAAACTTGCCAGTTTGTGAACGTACCCTACTTGAGAAGTGAATTAATTATTGAGGGACCAAAACTGCAGATCTGATTTGCTTCGACCCCTGTATTCCTGGATCATAAACTCAATATGAACGTATTTAAAACGATACAGAATAAGCCCAATATGACACTATTTGAGCAATATGTTCTATATACAGGCATATCGACCGCGGTAGTGTGTTTCCACTGTGGCCAGCGCCATTCGGAATTCAGTTCACCAGAATCAAGTCCAATATGAACCTTTGCGAATATTTAGGTTCAATTTGAACGTACAATAAGGCACCAGAACCGATTAAGTGGGAGATGGTATCATAAATAGACGGTTGACAACATTTTAAATAAAAAAATAAATGTTCTCAAATGTTATCAGGAAAATTCTCCTGCAGGGATATGAGATAATAGAATAAATATGCAACTCAGTTCGTATACTAAATAACACCAATCAATTAAAAATATTAATTTATTTTCCGACTATTTCAAGAACGATTTCAGGGTCAGGTAAATATTATTCAACTTCAATCTAAATATTCTTGAGTTTGGATTCCATGTTATTGTTGTTGCATATTTATTTTAACAGGGCAAATGCAATATCAGTGCATGGAACCTCAGTCACTAATGTAATATATAAACCGTCGCTCCAGACGTTCGGAAACCTACGTCACTAATGTAATATCTAAACCGTCGCTCCAGGCGTTCAGGAACCTACGTCACGAATGTAATATCTAAACCGTCGCTTCAGACGTTCGGAAACATACGTCACTAAAGTAGTATCTAAACAGTGGCTCCAGACGTTCGGAAACACACGCCACTAATGTAATATCTAAACCGTCGCTCCAGACGTTCAGGAACCTACGTCACTAATGTAATATATAAACCGTCGCTCCAGACGTTCAGGAACCTACGTCACTAATGTAATATCTAAACCGTCGCTTCAGACGTTCAGGAACCTACGTCACTAATGTAATATATAAACCGTCGCTCCAGACGTTCAGGAACCTACGTCACTAATGTAATATATAAACCGTCGTTCCAGACGTTCAGGAACCTACGTCACTAATGTAATATCTAAACCGTCGCTTCAGACGTTCGGAAACATACGTCACTAATGTAATATCTAAACAGTGGCTCCAGACTTTCGGAAACACACGTCACTAATGTAATGTCTAAACCGCCGCTTCGGACGTTCGGAAACTTACGTCACTAATTTAATATCTAAACCGTGGCTTTGGACGTTCGGAAACATACGTCACTAATGTAATATATAAACCGTCGCTCCAGGCGTTCAGTAACATACGTCACTAATGTAATATATAAACCGTCGCTCCAGACGTTCAGGAACCTACGTCACTAATGTAATATCTAAACCGTGGCTTCGGACGTTCGGAAACATACGTCACTAATTTAATATCTAAACCGTGGCTTCAGGCGTTCGGAAACATACGTCACTAATATAATATCTAAACCGTGGCTCCAGACGTTCGGAAACACACGTTACTAATGTAATGTCTAAACCGTGGCTCCAGACGTTCGGAAACATACGTCACTAATGTAATATCTAAACAGTGGCTCCAGACTTTCGGAAACACACGTCACTAATGTAATGTCTAAACCGCCGCTTCGGACGTTCGGAAACTTACGTCACTAATTTAATATCTAAACCGTGGCTTTGGACGTTCGGAAACGTACGTCACTAATGTATTATATAAACCGTCGCTGCAGACGTTTGGGAACCTACGTCACTAATGTAATATCTAAACCGTCGCTTCACACGTTCAAGAACCTACGTCACTAATATAATATATAAACCGTCGCTTCACACGTTCGGATACGTCACTAATTTAATATATAAACCGTCGCTTCAGACGTCCAGGAACCTACGTCACTAATTTAATATCTAAACCGTGGCTTCGGACGTTCGGAAACCTACGTCACTAATGTAATATCTAAACCGTCCCTTCAGACGTTCGGAAACATACGTCACTGATGTAATATATAAACCGTGGCTTCGGACGTTCGGAAACATACGTCACTAATGTAATATATAACCCGTCGCTCCAGGCGTTCAGTAACCTACGTCACTAATGTAATATATAAACCGTCGCTCCAGACGTTCAGGAACCTACGTCACTAATGTAATATCTAAACCGTGGCTTCGGACGTTCGGAAACATACGTCACTAATGTAATATATAAACCGTCGCTCCAGACGTTCAGGAACCTACGTCACTAATGTAATATCTAAACCGTGGCTTCAGGCGTTCGGAAACATACGTCACTAATATAATATCTAAACCGTGGCTCCAGACGTTCGGAAACACACGTCACTAATGTAATGTCTAAACCGTCGCTCCAGACGTTCGGAAACCTACGTCACTAATGTAATATCTAAACCGTCGCTCCAGACGTTCAGGAACCTACGTCACTAATGTAATATCTAAACCGTCTATTCAGACGTTCGGAAACATACGTCACTAATGTAATATACAAACCGTCGCTCCAGACGTTCAGGAACCTACGTCACTAATATAATATATAAACCGTCGCTCCAGACGTTCAGGAACCTACGTCACTAATGTAATATCTAAACCGTCGCTTCAGACGTTCGGAAACATACGTCACTAATGTAATATCTAAACAGTGGCTCCAGACTTTCGGAAACACACGTCACTAATGTAATGTCTAAACCGTGGCTTCGGACGTTCGGAAACTTACGTCACTAATTTAATATCTAAACCGTGGCTTCGGACGTTCGGAAACATACGTCACTAATGTAATATATAAACCGTCGCTCCAGGCGTTCAGTAACATACGTCACTAATGTAATATATAAACCGTCGCTCCAGACGTTCAGGAACCTACGTCACTAATGTAATATCTAAACCGTGGCTTCGGACGTTCGGAAACATACGTCACTAATTTAATATCTAAACCGTGGCTTCAGGCGTTCGGAAACATACGTCACTAATATAATATCTAAACCGTGGCTCCAGACTTTCGGAAACACACGTCACTAATGTAATGTCTAAACCGTGGCTTCGGACGTTCGGAAACGTACGTCACTAATTTAATATCTAAACCGTAGCTTCGGACGTTCGGAAACATACGTCACTAATGTAATATATAAACCGTCGCTCCATGCGTTCAGTAACCTACGTCACTAATGTAATATCTAAACCGTGGCTTTGGACGTTCGGAAACGTACGTCACTAATGTATTATATAAACCGTCGCTGCAGACGTTTGGGAACCTACGTCACTAATGTAATATATAAACCGTCGCTTCACACGTCCAAGAACCTACGTCACTAATGTAATATATAAACCGTCGCTTCACACGTTCGGAGACGTCACTAATTTAATATATAAACCGTCGCTCCAGACGTTCAGGAACCTACGTCACTAATGTAATATCTAAACCGTCGCTTCACACGTCCAAGAACCTACGTCACTAATATAATATATAAACCGTCGCTTCACACGTTCGGAGACGTCACTAATGTAATATATAAACCGTCGCTCCAGACGTTCAGGAACCTACGTCACTAATGTAATATCTAAACCGTCGCTTCAGACGTTCAGGAACCTACGTCACTAATGTAATATATAAACCGTCGCTCCAGACGTTCAGGAACCTACGTCACTAATGTAATATCTAAACCGTGGCTTCAGGCGTTCGGAAACATACGTCACTAATATAATATCTAAACCGTGGCTCCAGACGTTCGGAAACACACGTCACTAATGTAATGTCTAAACCGTGGCTTTGGACGTTCGGAAACGTACGTCACTAATGTATTATATAAACCGTCGCTGCAGACGTTTGGGAACCTACGTCACTAATGTAATATCTAAACCGTCGCTTCACACGTCCAAGAACCTACGTCACTAATATAATATCTAAACCGTCCCTTCAGACGTCCAGGAACCTACGTCACTAATGTAATATCTAAACCGTGGCTTCGGACGTTCGGAAACCTACGTCACTAATGTAATATCTAAACCGTCCCTTCAGACGTTCGGAAACATACGTCACTGATGTAATATCTAAACCATCGCTTCAGACGTTCGGCTAGCTACTATCTGGAACTCATGGTTGAGCTATATACTATATAGTGCATGAGTTACCGTGGTGCGCATTTTATGAACATTTATTATAAGGGTTAATTTACACACTCGCACTTTTGTACGCAATGTTGTGCAGGCATTTCGTCGTAGAAAACCATGTGGTGCCATAATATGAACGGAAACATGCATATATAAAATGAATTTTTATCAACCATAACGACACGAGAAGTAACATTTCTGTAGTGTTACATATAATTAACGGTGCTGCTGCCATTTTTTATTCAAATACCTGTATGACTGATTATTCCGAGATAATTGCATGCCTTTTAGAGGCAAATTACGATGGCATCGCTAGCAGTTGAAACACAGATTTTACTTCTCATGTAGTTAGCTGCTGTGTATATAGACACATTTCATATGCATGTTTCCGTTCATATTCTGACAGAATATGGTATTCTACGACAAAATATCAGCAAAAAAATATATATACCCTGCATATTTGCGAGTGCGAACACACATTAACTGGTTGAGATGTGTTTGATGTTGCGATTTTAAAACAATTACTAATTTTTAAATGTGCATTTTGAATTTCTCCATCTCATGTCCTAGTTTATCCCGTCAGTCAAACGTTTATATACGTTTTAAACATATTTAACATAAAACCATTTTGGGTTTGTATACTATAGTGACTTAAGTTCCTGGCCCTGGACTCGCACTGATATTAGTATCTTAAGTTCTTAACCAAGCGGCGCTGTGCATGTCTTGAGTAAAGTCTGACTGAAAGCGCCTCTACTCCCAGTCAAACATTCACGGATTTGTTGAATTTTATTGTGCTAATATCACACAGAGACGGTTGACAACATGTTCAATATTTCAAAGTAATTGTTAAAAAGTGTCGATATATGAAAGCAAATAATTTTTAGAATGCGACACAGAAACTCGAAATATACTTGACGTGAAACAATAAAGAGCGTTAGTATGATGTCTATTTCTGACATGGTTTTGATAAAGAGCGTTTCCATATTCCTGTGCGAACAATTGAAAAACTGCTTGATTTTTATAACGGTTTTGTTAAAGTGATGTGAAACACTCCAGTGGGGTGATCAAATATAAATGGAGAATAATCTTGTTCAAAGTAGTAATTATCAAATTGACAACACACGCCGTCATTCGTATATATTAATTAAACTCATGCAGTGACTCGATGGAGAAATAATTTTCGTTAGTTTATCGCCGATAGATGCGCCCCGAATCGAGTAGTAAATATTTACATTTGAGCTTAGTTCAGACGGCAGCGAGTCAACTCGTACCCTGCTATAAAATGCCCGTTATTTAGTTAACTAAAGCGATTAATTTTTTTTAAAAGATGTAATATGTCTTAGTCTTGGTGCCTGATCATAGTATGTCCGTTGTTTAGTTGAAATACCACCGTTTTGTCCCCATGTATTGCTGGAAAACAGCAGGGTACGAGTTGGTCAGGGTACGAGTTGAGAGGTATATACGGTCGATTTGCTTCAGATTTTCAGCGATGTTAGTAGAATGGTACATTCCTCATGTTGGCATAGCGCCTGGATACTAACTGATCAGTTTAACATACCCGAACACGTACATAATATGTCTTTAATCTGGAGATCACGAGAGGAAACTTGTCCTTAGTTAACGTATTCCTGTATATTAAAGCCACTTGGTGGGTTGTGTTCCAAAATACACCTAATACTATTCCCTATTATACTATGTAATTATATACATAATGGAGATTATTCCTTACAATTACATATCAATAAAAATAATAATATAAAAATGCATGTTCAGTTGGCAATATCATTAAATAGTAGGAACTTTATAGTTTGTGAGAAATGCGTTATTTTAGACCAAATGTCGAATATGTTCCTAATTTATGTCAACTGGTTGGAATGAAATCGCAATCAGGATATTTCGAACAGGAACAGGAAATTTGTATCCCTTTCAGTGCCAGGTCCGATTTTTTTTTATCAACCCATATACCCTGTGCAAATGCATTCTCTTATATATGCGAGTCGACCATAGGTCGCCTCACATATATAAGAGAAGGCATTGGCCTAACAATTTTTTTTATCATTTGTTATTATTTTTTACAATTTTTTACAATTTTAATAATTTTTTCTTATATTCTTTAACATACTTATTGTGTAGGTTTAGTTCAAGGGAATCTTACGTTTTTCATGGGCATCAAAATTATTACTATGAATATTTGGTGATAGTTTTGAGTTATAACATAAGGTTTTATCCAGTTTGACACAAGAGGGGTGCAAAATTTGGAAATTCCAAGTCGGATACCCAACACCAACATAAACCATCTAGACACGTGCATGTTCCCAATTTGCCACAAAAGATGCGGACACCAGAACAGATAAGATAAGATAGATTTATTGACATAAAACACCATAGTAACAGGTAGATGTCAAAAACACAATGAACATAGTCAATATGTATGTACCTATGGCATAAAAACAATATATGTACACTATAGTAACACAATCGTATAATTAAGGGCCAGTAATAGTGTTTTATAACATCGTAGTTTGGTTATGGGCATGTGACATTGTTTTGTATACATATAATACTAGCATGTATACGAGTGCCAGTCTCCTCAATTCAAAGAAAGATCAAATTGCCTTACTTAAGATATTTGCTATATCCGTTTCGTCTACTCTATCAGTAGAATTATACCTAACGAGTTCCACTCAATATAAGTACCCCCTGTCGCCCGCAGTAATCGAGTCGAGCAAGCCCTGCAACTGACGCATGCCGGTAAATACCATTAAAGACGCACACCCCTATGCCAGCGGGGTGCCAATAAATACACACGTGCACCATGGTAAATGTTGTAATGAGGTGGGATGATGCGGTCATGAGCTGCACAGAGGGAGGTGCATGGTGTACCCCATGTCGCTAGCATTAAGTGAGTCCAGCAAGCCATACTGCTCAAGCATGCCGGTAAATAACATTAATGACGCACAGCTTTTTGTCAGAGGGGTGCCACATACATACATATGTGCATCCTAATAATTGTATACCTTTCTTGTTGTAATGAGGTGGAATCATGTGGTCACACAAGGAGGTGCATGGTGTACCCCATGTCGATTGCATTAAGCGAGTCAAGCAGGCCGTACAGCCCAAGCATGCTAAATATTATTAAAGACACACAGCCTTCTGTCAGAGGTGTGCCACATACATACAAATACATATGTGCATCCTGATAACTGTTTACCTTTCCTGTTGTAATGAGGTGGAATCATGTGGTCACCCAGGGAGGTGGTGTACCCCATGTCGCTTGCATCACGCGAGTCCACCAAGTTGTACAGCTCAAGCATGCCAGTAAATAGCATTAAAGACGCACAAATAAATAAATACATATGTACACCCTGTTAATTGTTCATAGCTTTCTTGTTGAATAATGAGCTGGAATCTTGTGGTCACACAGGGACGTAGTGTACCCCTGTCATGGACGACGTGGTCATTATACGACATCTGATCAGGATTATACTCAATCTCATATATATTTTGAAGACCTCTGTCTGTATGTATGTTTGTTTGTTTGTTTGTTTGTCATTTATACAAATCTACGATTCTCGACCGATCGGGACGAAACTTGGTACGTGTGTGTAGTTTGACCAGGCGGTGAACGTTGTCGTATTGGCGAGCCCGTGCGGCGCCCGCTTCGCGCATGCGCAGACGAGATCTCGGAAACGGGTGGAGCTATCGACTTGATATTTGGTATGTGAATGTGTCTTGCCCCGGATACGAATTTTATCGGGTCGCCGAGCCCGTGCGACGCCAGCTTCGCGCATGCGCAGACGAGATCTCGGAAACGGGTGGAGCTATCGACTTGAAATTTGGTATGTGAATGTATCTGGCCCCGGATACGAATTTTATCGGGTCGCCGAGCCCGTGCGACGCCAGCTTCGCGCATGCGCAGACCAGATCTCGGAAACGGGTGGAGCTTTCGACTTGAAATTTGGTTTTTGAATAGCCCGGACAACGGGTGGAGCTATCGACTTGAAATTTTGTTTTTGAATAGCCCGGACAACGTCGGGCTCATCGGCTAGTATAATATATATGGAACAAATGAATGGATTTGAGCCATGTATGAGTGCAAAATACACTCATGTGCTCCATGAACGACGTAAACAACACAATTATAATGAAAATGTGTTAATGACCCGAGCCATAAACTAATTTTCATTATAATTACCATGTTGTTTCATTATAATTACCATGTTATTTCATTACAATTACCATGTTATTTCATTATAATTACCATGTTGTTTCATTATAATTACATGTTGTTTTACGTCGTTCATAGAGTAAATGAGTGTATTTTGCACTCATCCATGGCTCAAATTCGTGTATTGGTTGCATATATATTGAGTATAATAGGATATATGGTCCCATAAATGGCCGGATTTAGTGTACAGTCCCTATTTAAACTCGAAAGTACATCCCTGCAGTTTGAATTTAGTCTTCATTTTGGTTTGTGCATTAACACAGTCACGTTATCGACGCTGCCCAGATACCAGACTTTACAAGATTCTTGTAAATTGGATAAAATACGTGCTCAATAATAATTTTGTCACCGACAACACAGACTCATCACATAATACCACCATCGGGTTCAAATCTGTCCATTTAAGAAACGAGTTTCCCCAAATAATTGTCAGATTTTCGTGGGACTATTTTGTCTAATTGGTATCTTGACAGAGGTGCTATCGGTAAGAGATACCATGCACAGGTAGAGATTGGGGTGAATATCAAGCTTTTGATACCGAAACAATGATAACACATGGCAATCGGACTCCTCGGTACTTTCCGTCGATTCCGATTAAGCCTCCTCGGTACTTTCCGTCGATTCCGATTAAGCCGATTCGACGAGGGTGACGACTGAACACATGGCTGTTATGTGCTATTAGTCATACATGGATGTGTCAAAATACATAAGAATGAGAGGCTGCCCGTGCACGAAGAGAATTTCATCGTCACATAAATTATTACCAGCTGCTTGAGTGCGAAATCCTTATGGTGCTGTGAGATTGTCTAGCAATGAAAAATACCTGCACTCCACTGCACTCCGTGATTATTTAACCGACATGTTAATATTCGCTCCATGCATTCGAATGTATTATAGCTATAGTCCCTCTATAACAACCGGAAACCTAGTGATGTGCTATTGTTGCCAACAACAGACCTACCATAAACTTCGCAAAGATTGACAACATTTTAGTGGCGTAACATATAATGTCCGACACATTCTGAATTCAACTAATATAGATATATTTAACTACTATAGATGGTTTTGACAATGCCAAAACCTATAAAAACCCAAAACATATAGTGATAGCGCATCACCATGCACACATCCAAACTACACTCTTAACAATTTGACATTATATGTCAATTCTGGAAGATTTTTGACAAATAAAAAATTAATGTTTTAAGTGTTCATATATAATAATAGTCCGCATGCATGTGATAAGTTTCCCAAATAAATGCCGAATGTGCATGCGTGGGACTATTTACCTATTCGAATTCCATTATATGAATGACACCACATATATAGAGAAGACGAGCGTGGAACATGTTTACTCAGGGAGGGTCGCATGTCCATATATGGCAGATTTACTCAGGGAGGGTCGCATGTCCATATATATGGCAGATTTACTCAGGGAGGGTCGCATGTCGATATATGGCAGATTTACTCAGGGAGGGTCGCATGTCCATTTACGGCAGATTTACTCAGGGAGGGTATGTCCATATATGGCAGATTTACTCAGGGAGGGTCACATGTCCATATATGGCAGATTTACTCAGGGAGGGTAGCATGTCACGGGCATTAGTTCAGTGATAAGTTTAGATTTATTCAGCAAACAACCAGAGACAGAACTATGCAGAGACAGAACCATGCAGAGACAGAACCATGCAGAGACAGAACCACGCAGAGACTAAACCATGCAGAACTTAATATTAAATCGGTCCTGTAACAGCGGTTCAGATTCAGATTCAGATTCAGTTTATTCCGTTCATCGATATGTGGATATTACAGAAACATTATTTATAACATCAAGATATTCAAATATGACATAATAACAATAAATTTCACACGAGGAATACATGAGAGCATTATTAGATATTTGGTAAGTTTCCGTTCGGGTGATGATTTCAGGTATTGTGTGCGGGGACTTTGTATAGTCAGGGATGTGTATAGGTCTTTTAGAAAATTGGGGTGGGTTCGTGGAATATCAGTGTTATAGCCTCAAGTGGAATTGCCGAAAATATCCTGGACTTTCCTTATGAAATTTGACAGATTCCTAATTGTCTTTCTATGTCTAGTATTAAAGAGTTCCGAGAGTTTGTGTGCATTCGATCTTCTATAGAAGTATGATTTCAAATAGGTCGATCTGAGTTCATTTAATTCTGTACACTTCAGGATAACGTGATACTAATCGCCTAGTTCTTTGGTACATACTTTGGTTGAATAGTCAGTATTTAGCCAAGCACCTTGTTCAATTGGTAGTTTGTGATTTCTTGTCCGAAATCGAATGATAGTATTTACAGTTCTATTATCACGTATAGAGAGAAATTGTTCACGTTCGAAGTGTGTTTTAATAATTCTATAAAATGCATATTTACTCGATGTGGATATTGTTGACCACCAACTTTGACGGTAACAGTCACGTAATCTTTGCTCAACGGTCCTCGGTGATCCGATTGACACCCCGGGAAGAGATTTAGGCTAACGAAGCGCGGTTCTGATCACTGCATGCATGGGTGCCTTTCATGATGACTACAATGTACATTATGATGTACTTCCCATGTGTAATGGACGTATCCGGCTCTACTCCGCTGGTAACTGGGTGACATGCGTCCCATTCATAAGACGATATACCTGTCTATATATGATTATATGATTATAGTAAGTGCTGCCTTCTATATCTCTTTCGCTGCCACCCGCCACCACAGACGTAGCCCCCAGTGTCACGCATCCTGTACATATATCCATGTATTTCAGGTATATATGGGTAATACATTATATCTCAAGCAGTTTCTAATATAATTAGTTGAAACTTCACATGTATTTAGACATAGTTATACCTTGTCGAATGCGCCGTGGACATGCCCACCAAGGTCACGTGACATTGGCGGCCATCTTGGATTAGTGGCTATTTGCCTGTATATGTACAGTTTGTGTGGGTATGAATGGGTGTGTTGTTTGTTTTCTAATATTCAACCCAATTATACGATGTCCAACAGTAAGGTACACGGGAGTAACCTATATGAACCTCTTTGGACATAAAATAGGTCACGTAACCTTGGTGTCCATCTTGGATTTATGCAAGTTGCCATCTATTTGTAGCAAAATGGGATACAATGGCGCACTTTGTTGAGTTCGTGGTTTGGTTGCTTGAATATTCCCCGATAGGTACAATTCCAAATATAGATATATATAATATAACCATACCCATATGTATATATACCTGCAGGGGGACATATGACCCTGCTCCGCCCCTTATAAGTCACGTGATCTTGACGGCCATCTTGAATTTCAGGAAAATTGGGTTTTACTATGATTTATGTGAATTATATGGGTCACGCGGGCGTACGCATGGTCAACTCACCAGCATAATTAATTTAGTGGCCTGTTATCACCACTGGAAAACGACACAATAGACAAGGGTTGTTCAAAACCAGTAAAGGTGTATTATAAATAATAGGTATAAGTATCTTATGCGCCGCAGGCGCCCCTCGATCATTAGAGTATAGTGGTTAGTTACCCACCCACCACCCCATCCCGCCACCCATAGTATATTATGCGCCGCAGGCGCCCCTATAGAGGCTACTGACCACATACATAATAGGTATAATTATCTTATGCGCCGCAGGCACCCCTCGATCATTAGAGTATAGAGGTTAGTTACCCACCCACCACCCCATCCCACCACCCTAGTATCTTATGCGCCGCAGGCGCCCCTATAATAGAGGCTACTGCCCACACAAATAATAGGTATAAGTAACTTATGCGCCACAGCTAGGCGCCCCTCGATTATTAGAGTATAGAGGTAATAACAATAACTTCTTCAGTCCTGAGTCTTTTGCGAGCAGCCATTTTCGACTGATAACCACGTGCTAATAACAATGACGCAATATTCCGGCTCTGACTGTACCTCCATAACGTCAGAAATAGCATGACCTTGAGGACATTGTCGCCTTAAATTGTTCGCGCGCAACAGTACTACAGATAAATACATTGTACACTGTCAAACATGCCGGAAAGAATAGTTATATCCCATACATTAGACTACATACCAAATTCGCAAAAATGCGCGATTGGCAGCGTCTACGAAGTTCGCATTTATGCGCGTTTGGCAGCGAAAGAGATATACAGTATTCTTCTGGGGTTTCCCGCGCACATTGCAATTAATAAGCAACTAATACAACAAGCGGGTGTCCTACTAAAAGCCGACCACACCCGGGGCTTACTCTATCGTGCAGAATATACCTACATGTACCAAAGTTACAATCACCAAGTCGATAGCTTGAGCGGAAACGGCACTGTCAACCCATAACTTGCGGCCGGTTCCGTCAGTTACGCAAAATCCTAAAATGCACCACCGCATCTCCCCTGGCTGCCTGACCACGGCAATTGACATCATATCATGCAGCGAATACCCCTCTGCATCCATAGGTGATATCTGCCAGGTCGCTAGCTGTAGCGGAAGTGAATAAATTAACCCATACACTATGAATATAGGCAAAAACGCCCCAAATGACACCCGCCGACCGCACCTCCCACAGGGGTCCGTACGAAATTAGGCATTAACTATCGAGCAGACTAGACCTGTTCCAATCCCCAAGTCGATAAACTTAGGACCGTTACAAACGTAGCAATTCCACCGCATCCAATACACAACAATTAGATCCGATGAAAGTGCGATAAACCAAGTTTCGTTACAAACGGTCGCGTTTTCGTCGCAACAAAAGTTGTATTGACATGCATGATGTACGTCGCGAGCGATGGCGTATTAAAAAAGGACTCTCCAAAGCGCTTCTGATGTCATGTTGGCGGCAAATTGTGGCGCCAGCTCTATATAAATGTTGTCTGTGATAGATTTATTTCAACTAATACTGTATTATTCCCTTACCCTCAGTATCAGTACAAAAGTGTGCATATATTTCCCGGTCTGTCATTTATGTCCACACAGGCACGACGCTAATTAATTAGCCTAATGTTAGTAAACTGTTATCTACACGATTATGCCTATCTCATTAATTTCTAATTGACAATAGGGTATAATAGCCCCATTTCCACAAGAAGACGTTGCGCCTTCATCGAATCAAAGAAAAATACAATTATAATTATTACGTCACCCACGTATTTGTCCTTGGTAATGAGGATTTCTTTACCCAATTTACGGAAAGCCGAACGTGACAACCCCGTATGTGCATTTTGTTCTAAGCGATGAAAGTGCGACGCATGTAACCAACACGGATTTGTATCGGAGATTCGACAAAGTCTCTCGGATCTTCGATGCTCGAACGATACATCGGGTATATTCGTTAAAGACGTCGCATTTTCATCGCATCGAATACAATAGGGTGGCCTTCATTGTATTCGAATGTCGTGATGGAATATTAGCACCACTGCATGGGCGCCATTCATGACGACTATACACTATGATGTACCTCCCACCTGTATTGGCAGTCGCGGGTTCTTCTCCGCTGGTCACTAGGTACCATATCGCATACGGAATGCAAAAGGACGATATGCCTATCTAGGAATATAGTAAGTGCTGCCATCTATATATAGTATTATTCTGGCGTTGCCTGTGCACATTGCAATAAACAAGCAAC
Source organism: Siphonodentalium dalli (assembly GCA_032622095.1). Taxonomy (NCBI): domain Eukaryota; kingdom Metazoa; phylum Mollusca; class Scaphopoda; order Gadilida; family Siphonodentaliidae; genus Siphonodentalium; species Siphonodentalium dalli. The sequence goes on along the minus strand of CP136065.1, from coordinate 190,568,964 downwards.
ACAACAACACGCGCGGTAGCAGTTCATTATGCGAAAGGTGTTAATTAAAAACAAATATGGGCAAAATGAAACTGAAGTCCCCTAATATTAAAGATATTTTGTTTGAAATACTCGGTCTGGAATGACTAAAAGTCACCCGGATCACTCCTGGAATGTCTTGTACGTGTATGAGCTAGTGTCGGGTACGTGTCTTCCATTATTCTACTAGCTACCCGTTCACGTGTCGTGGAATAATGTATGCCCTGTCCACAAACTACTGCGCGGGTATCTGGGTGCCATAAATTTCCATAATGTCGTTATCAAGGAATGGAATCTAGCCTGTAACCATCTCGAGTATGTATTGTGCCTGCCAGTATTCTGCTAGCATCCCGCGTTCTCCGCTCACAGTGCAATGCGACAAGCCCGGCCCATAAACGTGAACAGTGTGAGAACCGGGACATATAAGCGTAGTAAATATCAGCTGCTACCCAGAAAGCGGCACATGTTTCTTGGAAGCCGCCGATGATGAGCTGATCTATAAGAGCTGATTGTGCTATTATCATTACCCTGATTAACTCACACCGCCAACTTACGGTACCCGAGCATGCGCAGATCATTATAACCAGCTGTATACTATTAACCGTATACCCGAACCGCGAGGTTTTCTTTACGTACATAATAACTGCTACGATTCGGTTCAGAGATAACCGTTCATTGAGAGCACGTGTTCTTATCTTCTCATTACGCCGCACATCATGTGCATGCGGGGTAGGAGTATGGCATATAGTACTTCCAGCGTATACATATCCTGCATCGGTCTTTGAGTACGACATCGCTGTCACTCTGGATGTTACTATCCGTGACGGTGTTATACCAAAAACATCTGTATGGATCTACAAGAAATCGGCGCAAATCAAGTGCATGCGGTGTGGGAGTATGGAATATAGTACTTCCAGCCTATACATATCCTGCATCGGTCTTTGAGTACGATAACGTACTCATACTGAAGGATGTTACTATCCGTGACGGTGTTATACCAAAAACATCTGCACGGATCTGCAAGAAATGTACACAATAGCCGCGATCTGGAGTATGAATGATCGAACTTCGTTGTATGATATCATGAATGGATACCACGCCGTGAAGTGGTCCTGATATCATGAATGGATACCACCGCGGTGAAGTGGTACCGCTGATTTAGATATGTATGATATCATGAATGGATACAATTGCGGTGAAGTGGTACCGCTGATTTAGATTCGTTGTATGATATCATGAATGGATACCACCGCGGTGAAGTGGTACCGCTGATTTAGATATGTATGATATCATGAATGGATACCACCGCGGTGAAGTGGTACCGCTGATTTAGATATGTATGATATCATGAATGGATACCACCGCGGTGTATGATATCATGCATGGATACCACCGCGGTGTATGATATCATGCATGGATACCACCGCGGTGTATGATATCATGAATGGATACCACCGCGGTGTATGATATCATGAATGGATACCACCGCGGTGTGTGATATCATGAATGGATACCACCGCGGTGTATGATATCATGAATGGATACCACCGCGGTGTATGATATCATGCATGGATACCACCGCGGTGTGTGATATCATGAATGGATACCACCGCGGTGTATGATATCATGCATGGATACCACCGCGGTGTATGATATCATGAATGGATACCACCGCGGTGTATGATATCATGAATGGATACCACCGCGGTGTATGATATCATGCATGGATACCACCGCGGTGTGTGATATCATGAATGGATACCACCGCGGTGTATCATATCATGCATGGATACCACCGCGGTGTATGATATCATGAATGGATACCACTGCGGTGTATGATATCATGAATGGATACCACCGCCGTGAAGTGGTCCCGCTGATTTAGATATCGATGAGGAAAATTATGCTGTTTTTAGTGGTAACCCTTTCATGTTGGGAGCTGCACCGGCGCAACATTAAAGACCCTGTGCCAATGCATTATCTTATATATATATATATATATATATATATATATATATGCGACTGCGCAACCTTAAACACCCTGTGCCAATGCATTCTCTTATATACGCGAGTCGAACAATTATTATCATCTTTTCTATTTTTTTCTTACATTCTATAATAATTTTTATCATTTTTTTCTTATATTCTTTAACAATTTTATAATTTTCTATAATTTTTTCTTACATTCTTTACCAATTTTTATTATTTGTATCATTTTTTCTTACATTCTTTAATAATTTTATAATTTGTTGTCATTTTTTCTTACATTCTTTAACAATTTTATCATTTTTCATCATTATATCTTACATTATTTAACAATTTTTTTATCATTTTTTTTCATTTTTGCTTACATTCTTTAACAATTTAAAAAAATGATACAATTTGTTAGGCTAATGCATTCTCTTATATATGCGAGGCGACCTATGGTCGACTCGCATATATTAGAGAATGCATTGGCACCGGGTTTTCGCCATGGAAGGGTTAAGAGAAAGTAACGTCATGTTTCTTAAATTCTAATTTTTGAGGACTTTAACAAATATGACCGATTCGAGGAAAAACCACAGTTTGTAGGAAGCATAAACAAAATTATATGAATTTAAAATATTTAGTATCTACTCCGATGTATAGGTCTGCAATAACGCCGTATTGAGAGCACATGTTCATACATGGTAGGTTGCGAACTAAAAGTTCCACTTCAAACAGCTAACGAAAAGCTGTAAAATGGGAGAAAACGTCATTTATTTCTTTGTACGAATTCATAGTCAATATATTCTGTATTGCCTCCTCGTGGGAGAGAGTGTACATGTAGAGCACGACAGTGTGTTTGATATTTACATGTGCAAATTATATACAATATAATAGGTACATATACAATTATTTATATGGTCGTGCCGGCAATTCGGCAGAAATATTGTGCGTGTGATAAGCACATGCGTTCGGCGGGATTCATGATCTATATAGGTGAGGTATGGTCAGGAATAGTCCAACTTCGATGAGGTTTCGTGCCATGGGTTGAGATGAGATCCTGCATAATATATAGCGACGTTAATTGTTAGATATGACATGCGGAAAATGACAAGATGTACTACCCAGATCGATGACCAGAACTTGTTAATAATCGAGATTAAAGATTCGCGCTCGGTAGATAGTTACACTGGAATGCGGACACGGGTAATTTACATGCAACTTTATGGCAAGACATAAATATTCGTATAAAATGCAAATGGCCGGCATATCACATTCGGTCGACATTCGAATGGTCGTCTTGAACAGTTTGTTTGGCGAAGATGGCCTGCTCTATATGTGTTTGGAGACGAACATCTGCCAGGTCTTTCGGGATGCAAGATAAATGGCAAAACAATTTCGATCTTCCGTATATTGTCATTGAGTATATATGAAGAATAGTACGAAGAAAAGCCATGCACCCTCTGTAGCAAGCACACCGGATTAGATCGAGTTTAAAATAATGATGCCTTATATAGTATCGCTTCGCACAATAAAACATGCCAAACACATTATTAGGTCGCGTTAAATGCTAAAGCTGGCCTGCGCTCAATTAATACAATATGTAGGACCAATATCAGTTCCATACTCCGCCATATACTTATATTATAAACGGACAATTACACGCCAATACGGGCGGCAAGATAAATCATCTCCCGACATCATAACAAATTAAATATCGTGACGTATATCACGAGGACTGTGACGTATATCACGAGGACTGCATGTGTGTTTCTTGTGCTTGGCGTATAGTCGTTTGAACGGGAATTGGTAGCTCTCATCCTTCCTAATAGTATCTATTATATATTTTGGAAGATCTGTGTGTGTGTCTGTCTGTAATCGATGGACTCGAAAACGGCCGAGCCGATTTCGATGAAACTTGGTATGTAGGGGTATTTTCGGCCTGGGAGTGACATAGGCCTATTAATTTGCCCGTGGGACGTGACATTCACCTTGAAATCGGGTAATTTCAAGGTAAAACGCCCGAATATCACGGGATTTCGATGAAACTTGGTATGTGTGGTTACTTTCGGCCGGGGAGTCTCATAAGCATATTCATTTGCCCGTGCGACGTGACCTTGACCTTGAAATCGGGTCAATTCAAGGTCAAATCGCGAATTTTGATGGGATTTCGACGAAATTTGATACATAGGGTTACTTTTGTCCACTGGGTGTTTGGACGGGTCGAGTCGTGTCCCCGACCTAACCTTGACCTTCAAAATGATCAATTCAAGGTCAAATCGGGTAAAACAGGATGGATTTCGACGGGTACTTTTGTCGTGTACTTTTGTCCGGGCAGTGTTTTGGACTGGTCAAATCGTTACCCCAACTGACCTTGACCTTCAAAATGGTCAATTCAAGGTCAAAGCCCGGACGAAGTCGGGTCACCTTCTAGTATATATATATATACAATGTATGCCGACTCGTGAATCATGCATGTGCATGCGATGTGGTTGTGGGAGACTAGGAGTATAGCTACGGGAGGCAGGGTGGATTCCGGTGGAACCAACTAACGTTACGGGGGAACATCGTTCAGAAAATCTAGGTCAATATTTTCAATCAGAGGTAATGGCAAGAATGCCGAACAGGCGTCATGATGGTAATAATGTATCATTGGTAATCATACAACATTTTAAGGCCATTTACAGAAGCTCATATTAAGCTACTAAACTGGTTATATATTTGTTTATCTTATGAGAGTGTAACATTGCCATCTTTACCTACATTGCTATATCTATTCCGATTTGGTTAAACGATACGTCTTAATGTACGAGAACACGTGTTCGCGTTGCGATGGTATAGTCATGTTCACGTGGGTGTGGGTACTGTGAGATTATAGAGTGTACTAGATATACGTCCAGCGTAAACATTCCCTACACGATGGCTATATATACATCGGTCTTTGATTGAATCACCGCTGCTGGCGAACGCCAGGTTGCATACCTTACCGAAACATCCGGGTATTAGACATATATCAGTGACAGTCGATCTGCTTCAATGTGACTGTTCGAGCAGTGACAGTCTGCTTCGATGTGACGGTTCGAGCAGTGTTGTTGGATACGTTTTCCAAACCGGAATTTATATCTACATTGACCCTTTCCATACTGAATAGATTCTCCCATTCAGCTTTACAAGTATGCATTGGAATATAGTCTATTATTCATCTGGAGGGACATATAAGCAGACGGCGGACAATACATACGTACACAGAAGGGGCGTCCATTTCGTTGAAGGGAAACGTTCAAATAATACGTTAATTCAACAAACGAACTATATATATATGGTCATTTTTAAAACTTATTATCTGAACATTTCATAAGGGATAACTAATCGTCAATGGGTATTCAGTATCTAAATGGTTAAATAATATGGATTTTTTCGCAATCATTTTGAAGTGATGTGTATTTATGTTGATCACCTCAGTTTGACGTGGGACGTTAATGCAATAATGTAATGTAACTATATATCATTGTCGCTATTGGTGTTTTATAATACAAAATCACTGCTGCTGCATGCATGCTACTGACACATCCGGATATATATCAGAAATATACGAAAAGCTCGCAGCATATAAAGTATACTGCACCCAGAGTATACACTCCCAACACTGTGTCTTTTTGTGTCATCTTTAAGAGTTCCAATACACTTGCACAATGTATTTCGGTAACACTTGTAATGTAGTTGCATATTACCAGATGAGTCTAGCTCATGTCGGTGTTATTCCTGAGTGTGTAGACATTATGTAACAATTTTTAGAAGTATCCATGGTTTCAACAACACACAATCGAATTTAGAACAATCGAATTTGAGAAAATTGAATTTAACACAATCGGATTTAACACAATCGAATTTAAAAATAATAAAATATACATTGTTCCACTGAAAAAAAGTGATAACAAAATGTGATATGTTACAAAATGAAAAACTAACGAAATATTAATTATTGCTGTCCCTCCAAACCATCGATTAATAATAAATAATTTATGGATTGACTGACGGAGTCTGACTCAGTATGAGTATTCATTGATTTCTTCAAAACACGTGAACACCAATATCTCCGCATTAACACAAATCTCAGTCCTCCACAGCTGGCCTTGGTGTCGCCGACTTGTATCTACACATCTCTTCTGCTACTGGTACTGTTGAATTTCGAAGCGAGATAATTCATGAGGCAGAATTATAGATGACCTGTTTTTGAAAAATAAAATAAAAAGATATTAAAACATATAAATTATATTTATCTGCAATCGAGTTATTGAGAAATTCTTAAAAATAATCCTTCATGCTGATATTGTTGTCTGGGAGACTATTTGTTTATTAGGATGCGTTCACACACTGGCACATTTAATTTCACTGTGATTTTACAGGCGTTTCGTCATAGAAAACCATATCGTGCCAAAATATGAACCGAAAAATGAATATATAATACATCTTTACCAAAACTAACAAGAGAAGTAAAATTTATGTGTCCCACTTGTAAGAGTGCTACTAACATTTGCCTTCCAATACCCGGTTGATTGGCTCGCAAGAGATAATTGCATGCTATTTACAATCAAATTTCGGTAGCATCGTTACATGTGGAACTACAGAGTTTTTATTTCGCACATAGTTAGCTTAGCAACAGATGCATTTTATATGGATTTTGGTAGTCGTGTTCTGCCTCATTATAGCGTCCTGTAACATAATGCCAGGCAAATGTCATAGTATGTGGACGAGGCCTTAACCCTAATATGCGAATTATGGTAGGAATGTGTGTTCTCTTGACAACCAGGAGTGCCATTTAGAATAAGTGTGCCTAATTTTCCGAACAAATACACCAATAGCTTAACTAAATAACCCTTTAATGACTGGAGCTGTTCTGGTGCAGCTTTAAAGATCACGTGACAGTGCATTCCCACAGGAAGCCTCGCATATATAAGAAAATGTACTGGCTTATACAAGGTCAAGGCAGATATAGAGAGATACGTCAACGACATACAACTCTGTGTAATTACTTTGCATTTTTAATCTGGGCTGCTGAGAAAATATCTCTGGGAGAATAGATTGCTGGCAATACAATTTTACAGTGGAATAAACCATCGATCTATATTTAATATACGTCGATGAATAAACTACGTTGTATCATACATCTGAATGTTTGTCCAGTGTATCATACATCTGAATGTTTGTCCAGTGTATCATACATCTGAATGTTTGTCCAGTGTTTTCTCAGACAAAATATATCACTCATGCCCATGCTACTGGGGAAGATAAAAAACGTTATACATGTATATGTATTTACGCATTTTTTTAAAAACAACTTTCTATCCCTCGCTTCTTTGTTTTCTGTGGAGTATGGAATACTATTAGGGCCACTTCCTTATGGCGCTTTCGGTGCGTGCCGAACGCGACAAAAAGTGCGCCATTAGTAACGCGACGAAAGCGACAAAATGTGCGCCATTAGCGTATGTTTCGGCGCGCGCCGAAAGCGACAAAATGTGCTCCATTACGGCGAACATTTTGTCGCTTGTGGCGCTTTGGGCGCGCGCCGAAACAAGCGCCAATGGCGCACTTTTTGTCGCGTTCGGAGCGTTACTAATGGCGCTAGTGGCCCTAATAGTATTTATGTTGGAATATCAATGTTGCGTGAATTCTCTGCATGACAAATATATCCGTGACTGTTTGGTGCTTTATCCAGTCACGTGGTGCTCGCTTCAGTATCAGCATTACCCACGAGGAATCTTCCTTTCTACACAGATACCAAGTGCATTTAGATTATTTCTAATACTACAAAGTTCTGGTCAGCGATTTTCCCTATAATGTGGGAGGATTTTCCCTTGTTTCCCATATATATTAATATAATATGACATACGAAAAACCAGATAAGATAGACAGTTCATGTACATGGCCGAAAATTCTAGGATTGGGTAGGGTGACACCTCCCCAATACCCAAGGAAGTGCCTTCGTCTGGCAATTATCGGACAAATACATTGCAATTGTGGTCATATATGAAGAGTTTGTGGCTATTAATGTCAAGGAATATTGCCCGACGTAATAGTAAAATAGTATGTCTGGAGTTAGATCATGCCATGCACCTCCACTCTATACATGGTTAACGCCCACAGAGATCATATTCATCACATACAAAACCTTGGAACTTTTTTGACAGGGAACCCTATAAAGTCGGAAAAATAATGCGGGAATATATTTAATAGTTATCAGCTGTTTGCTTTACTGTGTGTGAATGTTCAAACTCAAAGTTTCATACTTTTTTGTGAGCCGATATCGCAAAAACATTGAATTAATTACCCAGGAGAAATTCCATGATTGTAAGCGACGCATAGCAAAATTGCTCATAAATTCACTTAAATCGTGGAATTTCGAGTTGGATCTTCACCTAGAGTGAAGTACATTATTATTGATAAGTTAATAACAAAGAAATATATTTCCCGCGTTATTATTTCGACTATATAAGGGTCCCTGTCAAAACATCAAAAAGTTCCAAGGTTTTGTGCTGGTATATAATATGGTCTCTACGGGCGTTAGTCAGAGTAGAGAATCATGGCATGATCAAAGGTGAGCAACAAAGACATAAATAATGTACATAACATGATAGGAGCGCATTAGACTGCATACAATTGGCTTTAACCCTTTACCCAACAGAATGGCCCTGTGCCAATGCATTCTCTTATATATGCGAGTCGACCATAGGTCGCCTCGCATATATAAGAGAATGCATTGGCTTAACACATTAAAAATTATAAAATTGTTAAAGAATGTAAGAAAAAATGGTAAAAAGTGTTAAAAAAAGATTTTTTTTAGGCCAATGCATTCTCTTATATATGCGAGGCGACCTATGGTCGACTCGCATATATAAGAGAATGCATTGGCACAGGGCATAACTGTAACTATCACAATGTGGTCAAGGAGCCGGTTCCAATGATATCCATATTTGTATGGTTCTATTGAGACAGACCGAAGATATTTTAGGCTGTTGCAGCTTTATTTGGCCGGTTTTGGCCGGTTTGTTGGGTAAAGGGTTATACCTGAGTTGTTCAGTTTTTGACGTTTTGTTGTGCGGGCTTATCAAAATTGTTTTATGACATGAATACTGGCCTACACCACTGTTTCATTATAGCATCAAAGATGGAGCTATTACAATGTCACTCATTAACCTCCAGACAACTACACAAACGCCATAACATACCCACACTATAACCCATGACCGAGAGCTTGATTACACATGCATGGGGGGCATTGACTTGCTTAAACCGTGTCGTTCGTAGAACTCATTGTAACCACATGCCTACCAGATTAGTCACACATGGTAGTGTAATTAGTCATGTTATATACAGTATGTGTGAGTGAAGTGAATAGTAACCATTCTGCAAAAATAAACCACATCGCAACTTGGAGCAATGTTACATATAACACTAGACTTAGCTCTGTTTAATTGTTTGACATTCCAGTGTGGATACATTCATTTTGTATCCGTCCTTTTGACTGGGTCTGTGATATTTGGTCCAATTATTATTTCGGTTAATTTGGCGGAGACGTCGGACATAGATCGATTACATCTCCCTAATATTTTGGGAAAGTTACGGTCATGTTCCTGTGTATCCGGAGTAACACATATAAGTTGCAGATACATGTAACCATAGTAAATGTTTGCTTACAACCCTCATATATTTTTCACCAATTTCGGTCATAATATTTGGTTATCAGAATTATTCACCAGAGCCTCAGATACTTTGACTTGTCTGAAGTGATCTAGAGCAAAGTGCTATGTTTTATCAATGTGAAATGGTTTCATTCCTGGTGCTATTTGAACTTAATCACCGCTTTATATAATTTAGGTAGATGTTTACAATGCAAATTAAATAGAGTGTCTCATCTCTCTATATAAAATATCTGGTCAAGGCAAATATTGTTAGGCCAATGTACTCTTTTATGAATGGGAGGCGCATGGGCAACTCACATATATTAGATAATGCATTGGCACAGTGTTTTTGCAAAATTTCAGGAAACTCCAGTCGTGGAAGTGTTAAAAATTATATAGCTTTATAAATCGAGTTGGTGTCAGCGATTAAGGGGTCGTAGCAATCATGTAATATCATTTAATCAGCTCACAAGTAACATAGCGTTCAGCCCAAGGGGCCTTCTTCGGTGTTGTATATAAATCGCATAAAATGTAATAAATGTTTCAAATAACACATATGAACAGCAAAATGTTAACCCTTTACCCAACAAACCGGCCAAAACCGGCCAAATAAAGCTTCAACAGCCTAAAATATCTTCGGTCTGTCTCAATAGAACCATACAAATATGGATATCATTGGAACCGGCTCCTTGACCACATTGTGATAGTTACAGTTATGCCCTGTGCCAATGCATTCTCTTATATATGCGAGTCGACCATAGGTCGCCTCGCATATATAAGAGAATGCATTGGCCTAAAAAAAATCTTTTTTTAACACTTTTTACTATTTTTTCTTACATTCTTTAACAATTTTATAATTTTTAATGTGTTAAGCCAATGCATTCTCTTATATATGCGAGGCGACCTATGGTCGACTCGCATATATAAGAGAATGCATTGGCACAGGGCCATTCTGTTGGGTAAAGGGTTAATGCCGTTCCGTTGTCCCAACGGTGAATCACGTCATGATCCGTCATGAAGTTGGTGACAATTCACAAGACGGCGACTGTCCCGCCAACATACCCTCGCGCAAATAGGTTCATAATCGACCTATAATATTCACATATAGCTTCATATTGGATTATTTGAATCTGATTTAAGCCTATAGTGGACATATATCCGTTATCCCGTTTAATGGCGCGGGCCAAACACATTGTAAAGCGCGTGTATCTGGTAAGTCATGGGTTGGTTTATTTGTGGTATTGTCCGCCCATAATGAATTTTTAATAAGTTATGATGAGTCGATAATGGCGCGCGGCTAAACCAATTTCATCGATTCTACGCCGATTATGAACGTAAACAAAATCCTATTATGAGCCGATACGTGCTGATTACCGAGAGAACAGGCTGGTCCCGCAAGACAGATTTTCAATAACTCACTCTGTGTACTAGATATTCATTGACGAGTAGTTATCCTTTATGAAATGTTGAAATAATAACTTCTACACACGACCTGTTTGTTGAACTTATTATCTCAACATTTCCCTCCAATAAATATGACTCCTTCTGTATTTGTATTATCTGTCGTCTGCTTATTTTTCCATAAATCCCCTCCAGATGAATACTGGATAATTCCAATGTGTACGGTTATAACTGAGTGGGATAATCCATTTAGTATAACACGGATTAATCACGTATTTTGAGGATGTGGCTTGCTTTTTTTTTTTAAAGACTTAATTTGTGAAAAATGCTACAACTATCAGTGCTGAAACAGGCCGCCTCTACGTCAACTAACATGCACTTATTTTCCATAATTATTCCCATAAGTTCACATGAAATTATTATCCACATCCTCGCGCAACAAACTCGTGTGTTATTCCTGCATGGTATTATTCATGTAACTCCCCGAGCTCCTATCGCCATACATACTCGGTATGAGTGTGACCAGCTGATCAGCTCCGCCCTCATCACACAGACGTGCAGTGTAACGGCATGCACTATGAATCAGCGGCCTGTTTTTCTTATAAGCAGCCGAGAATAACAACTCATTGACTTCGGGTTTCTCTGCATCATAGATATAGCAGTACGCTGCCAAAACACATCGCATGCCGAATCATCGCAGAGCTCTAATCTAGGTTATTATTTCGTATATATCACTTCACTTTCTCTGCGCTACATTATTACATAGAACGGCACCAGGGCAATCTTAACGGCTCAGCCTTTTCTGGCTTCGCATGGAAATAACCTATCCCATATTAGCGTAAGGCTACTAAACGGCACCGGTAAATGGCGATTACCTTGCATGACTCGTTACTATTATATAGCGCAATTTGGGAGAACGCAGAAGTTTACACATTATTATATACATACACACTTTATACAAACGCTCTTCAGCGGCATTACAACAGCACCAAAGTAGGTTATAGGAAAGGACTGCCCGATATATCAAATCCCAATGGGTCACCCCTCGCGCATTACTAATCGCCCCACACTGAGTTTTACAACAGATGAGTAAATAAATAATTCAATAAATACCAGTAAATAGTATTAAATAATAATAGATAGCAATAAATAGAGGATATATAATGAGTCGCAATTCTATACGAAATGTATTAACCGAGTGCACTAAATTTGATTCGAGCTGAACTTTAGTGAGGCTAGAATCGAATTTAGTGGACGACCTTAATACATTTCGTATATAATTGCGACGAATTTGAGATCGATTTTATCACATAATCACATTTTTGCAAGGAAAAACGATCTCGAAACGGCTGGGGTTAAAACAAATTAATATTGATTTCCTTATAACAACCAAAGGGAAAGTAAAGACACCTTCAAGAAAAAATATAGTACAATTTTAAATGTGTCTTTTCATGTTGACAAAATTTTCCAACCACCCTTACCGCAAATATCTATCTCATAGTTAACACTAAATAACCCAACACAGATTGAAAATCATAATTATATTCTAATTAGCGTAATAATAAAGTTCCGACATTGACATCGATAGCATTGCGCTAAGCTCTTATACGCCACCGTGCGTGCCGATAATACACGTGTATCTTAAAAATATGAGGCCGGATTTAGGGGCTAATCATGTGATAAATAGCAATAATTCAAGTTCAACATACAAATTTCCCCGTATAATATGCACATGATCACGTGATTGAAATAGTCCGGCAGATATGGTGTCTATTTATGGGAGAGGTTTTTTCCACGTGAGACCGAGCTGTTGATATTGGGTACCAGAGATATTATACAGTATAGACTCTCAGAACTAATCACGTACCCAAGTATCGCAGAATCTCGAATCCATGATAACATTGAGTACCGAATATGACTTCGGGTTCTCAATTCAATTTGTTTACGATCGTAAAGACATTATATGATATAGTTTTAACAGTGGTAAATATAGGTGCTGTGCAATGTAATGCATTTACATATATAGATAATCAAATTGGAATTGGCATGTAGTACATGAAAATTTTTGATGGCTACTAATTTAGAATCCAAGCGGGGTGAGGAGATCAACCATGTCCTTACTTGTTATAATTGGCTAAAGTTAAGCCTGCATGGTGAGACCTAAATATATCATGTACTATAAATCTTATACAGACGTGTAAATTATAAGACGGTACAAATGAAAGTCATTTGGTTATAACCATATATACATGTCGCTTCTGTTTATATTATGCGAAGATCAAGTATAACTCATACGAACCCACCATGAAAGAGCACTTGTGACATATGTAGTATATTGACGATTATCGTACTCAAAATGTTACCGTCTTGTAAATTACACGCGTACAGGTTTTTTTATAATATTCGGCCCAGGACTGTTTTAATTAAGAAAGAAATGCGTCTGGCTGTTGAGTTGAAGAGCACGGTTTATGAGCATTATATGCCTCTTAAAATTAGGCTTGGTATATTTTTCTCTTAATTCATGATGTTAATAAAAGTTACGTAGATTTTAATATCATGCGAAATGATGCGATATTCCAGCCCGTTCGCGTGAACACAGTCTCAGGTTGAACTTATTTCACGAACGCTCCGTATATGCTCCGTATGCTCCATATGCACATACATGAACAAAGGCTGTGTAAATTTTGTTCCGACGATGCTATAGAAGACGAAAACCACTTTCTTTTAGAATGCAGCGCTTACCGCACACCACGTCTCGAGCTCATAAACCTTATGAAGACACTATTCCCAGACTTTGAAAGCATGACCCAGACTGAACAGCTTGTCAAAATCTTATGCAACAATATTTCAAATACATGCACTTCAATTTGTAGCGTATCATAAATCAATGTATAAATACAGACGAGACGATCCTATGCACATTCAGCTTTACTGAGGTTATACATTACCTTATATTAATATCATTTATTATAATGTTCAATACACAATGTACAACTATATATGTTATTATGTCTGCATACTGTCATTATAAGGATGATGTTTGCCCATTAAACTTATCTTATCTTATCTTACATGTATAAGGTATACACAAACAATCGTATACATGTATGGGCTTATTTCAATAAATCTAACATACTATCGGACCTATTTGATGCATTACAACAGCCGATATTCCTCACTGATTTTCCTGCGTTACTGAGAACCATATTCTGCCAGCGCGCACGGTATACCAACACATCGCATACACGCCACCAGAGCGCACGGCATACCGAAGCATCACATAACTCGAATGCAAATGCATATTATCAGTGAGTGTGTATGATAAATTAGCCCGATAAGGAGAATGACGAATTAATTTGAAGTTGTTAAACTTAGCACTCCTAATCGAATTTAAAACTCATCGCAGCTGTTTTCTCCGCATTCTTTAGATACCGTGATACGTATAGTGCAGCAGTCTAAGTTTTACGGAGAACATCGATCGATACAAGGACGTGGCTACTGGCTATATGTTCAGGTCCACCGTTGTGGCATACATAAGATATGCTCAACGAAGTTATCAGCTATATACTTTCAAATTTTCAAATAGTTCTTCGTAACATATACCTTATAGATTAATATGGAATCTCGATTTTCTAATGTGGCAACAGTGATGGAAAAGAGTCGGCCCAGTCAGAGGGCCATGGTCACAAGTGCATGTGTATTATATTGTTGTAAACATATCACTTCATGCTTTCCTAGTCACCCAATCCAATCAGAGGGGTTGGCGGTTTCATGTCGCAGACAGACTAATCTAATCAAGATAATCCCTGTGTTGACCATACGTTTTTTGGAATGATTTGTGACACATGTTTACATTTCATCTGAGAAAACATTAAATTTCAAAGTCTTAAAAAAAATAATTCAGACATTTTCGAAATTTGAGATTTCATATTCCTTAAACTACCTATATTCAACATATCCTAGTGCAAATAGATTCATATTGAATCTAAATATTCACATATAGGTTCATATTGGACTTATATGGTTCTGAAATAAGCCCATATATTACTTAATTATCCGCTATTTCGTTGAATTGCACTGGACACAGTGGAAACCCATTATGAAGAGCTTTCATCTGGTAAGTCGTGGGTCTACGGTAAACGCCACGGAGAGCAGAATATGTGGATCAATGAGGCCGATATGCTCTTATTTGTATTTAAAAAAGTCCATATGGAACTTATATTCAGTTGAATGTTCAGGTCCATATAGGGCTTATTTCATGTCTAAATAATGCCAATATGAACTTATTTCAGTCCATGACATAAGTTCACATATGTGACCCGCCATATCAAATCCAGTCGTAAGTCGGGATTTTTTTTACCCTATGCCAATGCATTCTCTTATATATGCGAGTCGACCATAGGTCGCCTCGCATATATAAGAGAATTTATTGGCCTAACAATTTTTTACAATTTTAATAATTTTTTCTTGTATTCTTTAACAAATTTATTATTTCACCCATACAGAGCCCCAGACAAACATGAGCAGACGACACTCTTCTATATATGTGTGGGGCTCCCTGCAGGGTAATGGATGTTTTTTATTTTATGTCCTAAAAATTGTAAGAAACATTTATTTAAAAAAAATGATAAAAAATTGTTAGGCCAATGCATTCGTCGCCTCGCATATATCAGAGAATTCGTTGGCACATGCAGGGTAAAAAAATCCCGACTTACGACTGGATTTGATATGGTGGGTCACATATATAGAGCATATTTCCACGAGAACAAGCTGATACATGCATAGCACATAAGTGCACGAGGCACACGCTCTTTATCTTACAAAACACGGGATATACTAAAGATGCCATGTGCGATTTGACACAACAAAACAACAATTTTATACTGGCTCTATACCAGAAAATACTAAATGGCCGCTAGGAACGTATGTCCCCCGAATAAGGTAGCTTTATAATATTTTACCGGTGGCTTTTTTTTTAGAAATGGGAAATTGTATTCGGGGAACAACTATTGAATCAAACTTTGTTTCCAACTGCATGTCTATGTTGTTATCACACCTAGTTTTATTTTATAACTGTCTATGTTGTTAACACACCTAGTTTTATTTTATAACTGTCTATGTTGTTAACACACCTAGTTTTATTTTATAACTGTCTATGTTGTTAAAGGGGTACTGTACGCCACATGTTGTTGTTGGTTTCTATAGTCTCCGAGTCGGAGAATAAGGTAACAATTTTTCCATTATTTGAAAGTCTGTTGAGTACGAAGTCATGTTACGGATGACAAATGTACCGGAATGCAAAAATACAAATAGTCGTTGTCGAGTAATTTTTGTAAAGTTTTCAACCAAATGAATCAAATAAAAGTTATATTATATGCATACTAGTCCCATATAATCATTTAAGTTATTGTATCGTCGCTAGTCAGTGAGTGGCTTGAGTGTTCTCCTCGTATCATCATAATATTTTAAGCAATCGTGTGTGCGATCGGTTTAAAAATCCAGTATCCCTCAATTACTATTTTTGATTACGGTAATTCGTAATTTAAAGGGGTACTGTACGCCACATGTTGTTGTTGGTTTCTATAGTCTCCGAGTCGGAGAATAAGGTAACAATTTTTCCATTATTTGAAAGTCTGTTGAGTACGAAGTCATGTTACGGATGACAAATTTACCGGAATGCAAAAATACAAATTGTCGTTGTCGAGTAATTTTTGTAAAGTTTTCAACCAAATGAATCAAATAAAAGTTATATTATATGCATACTAGTCCCATATAATCATTTAAGTTATTGTATCGTCGCTAGTCAGTGAGTGGCTTGAGTGTTCTCCCCGTATCATCATAATATTTTAAGCAATCGTGTGTGCGATCGGTTTAAAAATCCAGTATCCCTCAATTCCTATTTTTGATTACGGTAATTCGTAATTTAATTGACGCCATTTTATGGCTCCAGTCATAAATTCAATTTATATCAAATTATTAACTTTTAAATTATTAAATTTTAAGATAGCCTATTAACCTGAGCGTTTACAGAATACATCTTCGACTCAAATTACTTATGTTTCTATATATTATCGATATTAGATCGTTGTTGTCACCGGAAATTTAATGAAAATGGCGTACAGTACCCCTTTAACACACCTAGTTTTATTTTATAACTGTCTATGTTGTTAACACACCTTGTTTTATTTGATTAACCCTTTTAGTGCCAAGTCCGATTTTTGTATCAACCCATATACCCTGTGCCATAGGTCGCCTCGCATATATAAGAGAATACATTGGCCTAACAAATTTTCATCATTTGTTATTATTTTTTACAAGTTTTTACAATTTTAATAATTTTTTCTTATATTCTACTCTCTTTCAGTGCCAGACTTATTTGGTAGGTTTAGTGCCAGGGAATCTTACGTTTTTCATGGGCATCAAAATTATTACTATGAATACTTGGTGATAGCTTTGAGTTATAACATGCCCCTAAGGTTTTAACCAATTTGTTTTTAAATTCGCTATAGCATGCTTAACCACACCCAAAAATAATTCAACATAAAGGGTTAAACACCAGAATTATCAGTAAATTTTATGAAATTATCACATGTGAGTAATCCATATAAAACAATTTGAAAACAATGGGATAATATAACTGAAGTTTTCAACCGGGAAACCAAAATTATCAAAATTCTGTCAACAAGGACCATAACGGACCGTACCCAGATTCGAATTTGACCTGTATTTTCATGTGGAGAATCTCGATTGGATTATTTTTGGTAGTTTCGCGATGCTTAAATAATACGAATGATGGTGAGAGCACGTATTTTTCATGTTATTTTGCCGAGTAAGCTGGAAATTAACTGAGAGAATTTTGACTAATTTTGTGTCAAATGTGACAAACATGCGCTTTATATTACATGAATTAACACAGTTTTGACCGAGCTATTGTGAAGTGAGACAAACGCACTTTATTTTGACATATCTAGAACAGAATAACAAGAAACTCTCTTTAATGTTTGTGTTGAAAGAAATCGTGGATCAGTGCAAAGCAATACATTGTATATATGGCCTCGATATGCTTACCGAGGCATATATACATTGTAGTACAATATGCCATTGCAATTATGACGATGTCACCCATTAAACGATGATAACGTTCACTGAAGTATAACGACGAAGTATAACTTCAGCATTTCACGAAAGTACAATAATTAATTTGTATAGCGCTCAATATTATGAGTACATATTCAACGGCGCTTTACATTACATCGAGCTCATTGCCTAATCAGCATAATACATGTACATGCACATATATCAAGGAATTAAATGCTGCACCAAAGAGATATGTTTTGAGGCCGGTCTTAAACTTATTTAAATCAGTGAATATTTTTAAGTGAGGTGGAATGCTATTCCAAAGATGTGGACCTGCAAATGAAAATGCCCTATCGCCAAACGTTTTCTGTTTGTTGAAAGGAATGTACAAAAGCATACTACTATCAGATCGTAATCCATATGTACACACATTTCTGTCTTTGATCATATCCTGTATATACAATGGTGACATATTATTACGAGATTTGAATACAAGTACTACTGAATTACATAAACACTTCATATTTGGGCAAAATGGGCTTATAAATAAACATTTGAACAGTTTGGGATCACGGATCCCGCGAACAACGAAAGGGTGGGGTGCCACCCTCAGGTTTTTGTCGTGTTATTATCCCCCTATTTTGATCAACGGTATACGTGATAAAGAAAGCTATGTATGACAACTAGGATTATCACTGCCTCGATATGTTATAGAAATTGACCAGCTGCTTACATCCCCTAAAAAAATAGATAAATAAACGCTCTTTATTTTACCATGTTAGTAATATACTAACAATGAACGCTCTTTATTGAACAATGGCGATGACAAAACATGCAACATTCTATGACTCGGATAAGCCTATCCGCGACAAATAAAGTCTTATAAAAGTAGTTTAGTATTTATCGACATATTTTGATTAGCGCGAACTGGATCAGAATGTGACGCTAGCCAGGGTCAGGAACATATACACCACCAATAACGTCTCTAACCCAAAGCGGGTTTGAGTTAAAACTCGTTTGAAACCTATATTCACGTTTGTCTGACGGAATCTATAGAAACGTGTCGTATGACACATAACACAGAAAAACGACACGTTCCGTGTGTCGGCAATGATATTGGTAATTTTGTTTAGAAAATTGCGACACAGAGCGACACATATAGCGTGTCAGATGACACACCTGCACTAATTGTAATCAAATAATGAGCTGCCGTGTCGCTATACGTGTCGTTTGACACACCTAATTGACTACATGACACGGAAAAGTTTTTCAGTATACTGGTATATTAGCTGTGGAAATTCACAATTTACATTAAAAAATCCGTAATCGTTAAACTGAAATGTACAAGAACAATGGCTATCGATTGTGTCCCGATTTACGAAATCAAACACACCTCAACCACTTAATATATAGATGTTAGTAAAATGCACATAATCCCTGTCAATTGTAAGTACAATAACTCCTTCAACAAAGATATAGCACAACCAGGGCATGGATTCCAGATAGCAGTTATCCAAATGTCTGAAATGATGATTTAGAGTTTACATCAGTGACGTATATAGGTTCTTGAACGCATGCAACGACGGATTACATTAGTGACATAGGTTCCTGAACGTCTGAAGCGACGGTTTACATTATTGACGTGGGTTCCTGAACGTCTGAATAAGCCGAACGTCTGAAGTGACGGTTTAGAGATTACATTAGTGACGTCGGCTCCTAATGTCTGAAGCGACGGTTTAGAGATTATATTAATGATGCAGGTTCTTGAACGTAAGAAGCGACTGTTTAGAAATTACATTAGTGACGTAGGTTCCTGAACGTATGAAGCGTCGGTTTAGAGATTATATTAATGGTGTATGTTCTTGAACGTCTGAAGCGTCGGTTAAGACATTATATTAGTGACGGAGTTGCCTGGCCCTGGATAATATACCGGGAATGTTTAGGGCTCACTGTGTATACTTGGGTCCCGCGAAGCTTCGTAATTCGGTCATAGTATTCGAATAATTTTGGACACCCTTGGTATTCTTGTGGGTGAACATGTCTATTAGAATAACACCTGAAATGTTAGTCTACATGTAACTCGCTGCTGCGTCTTGGTGATGTGGTGTGTACCATACCTCACATCGAAATGACAGTAATACAGGTTATTTCGCACCCGATGACGCACATGCAGGGCGTCATTGAAAATATTGAAAACATTTTACGAACGCGAACAATCTTGATTAATCAGAAGCCTCCTCTCATAGAGCCAAGACAATAAGCTATTTGGCGATCGGAGTATTGTGTGACATTACTATTTATTCTAGCATTTCTTGGTATCGACATGGAAAACAAATAATAAACTATTTTCAACCTCTCAAATGTATTAAACTCCATTGTTTTTATCGTCTCTTAATAATTGTTCAGATTCTATTATAATGAAGATGATGCTATTGTGAATTTCAAGATTTTTCACAAAATGGATCAAGAGAACCAGAGAATTTCTTTGTCGAAAATCTCTTGTCATTTTTGGCTGGATTTATGCAAAACGTGCGTCTCTCCCTTAATCCGCCAATCACGTTTTTTGTGTGTCGGTTATCGGTTATCAGAATGAAAACTAAAACAACTCATATTGTGTATTCATGCAAGTCAAGAAAGTATAGGACAACAAGGCGAAGTAACTCTACTTTTGTTGAGTATAGAGATAATATTCCACCAGTTCAAACCTGGGATCTTTTGACTGGGAACTTCAAAGTTACAACATCGTTTTTTAAAACTATAATCGTATATTGCATATCGGTTACTTTTTCAATGGATTTCGCAGCAGGTGGAATTACAAGAAACTGTTTCGTACGCATCAGACTTGGGATCAAGAACCTTTGTTTGCTTTCTTGATTCACAAAAATGCATTTGATCGAGTGTGGCATTCGGGTCTCATGTTT
The DNA here is from genome assembly GCA_032622095.1 of Siphonodentalium dalli. Taxonomy (NCBI): domain Eukaryota; kingdom Metazoa; phylum Mollusca; class Scaphopoda; order Gadilida; family Siphonodentaliidae; genus Siphonodentalium; species Siphonodentalium dalli. The sequence continues at coordinate 190,547,903 of CP136065.1, read as the reverse complement.
AAACTGCACAACTTTGGAATTAGAGGGAAACTCGTTCTCACAATACTCCAGATGCACGTGGACTGCACCAGCCAGGTTCTCTGTAATGGCAACATCTCGCAACCTCTCCGTATCGAACAAGGAACCACTTATGCGGAAATGTGTAGTGCATGTAAATCACATTTCCAGATGCGAATGACGCGATCTTTAATTCCGCACATCTATATTTTATTGTACAATTGATAAATTAATTGTTCTACAGTCTCCTGGAAACCAGAATGTAACATACTACTGATATCTCGCCTTCCTTGTACACATTCGTTTCCACTATCTGAGAAGTACAATATTACAACACACGCCATTTCCAGTCGATTGCACCAAATATAACGCGGCCTCCTATTCAAATGACGACGCTATACAAAAATGGAAACATTGGTGTTATCTGCGATTGATGCATAATTCACGCTACTGCCCAGCGGCGATAACCACGCCTGCCATCAATTGCCAGACTGACTTATAGCAGGTTAGACATCACACGCCGATATGTCTGACAACAAGGAACGACGTGTTTCAAATTTGGTGGACTTACCACCAGATTTCGCTGGATTTTTCTTCAATTCGACTGGAACTTCATTGAAATCGCGACAGCAAGGATACAAGTACTTTAGTGAAGGCTACAAACATTCAGTTTCAATGTATTACCACCGGCAAATTACCACCGAAGCATGATGAAAAATGAACCTGCACATGGCGTCGATTTTGAGATAAATTGTTCGATAATTTCGGATATTCACTGTTCTTGTCAAGCTGGATATGTAACACATAATAAATATTCAATGTTATTATAATATATATCTTCACAATAGACACACGATCTATCAATTTATCGATGGTGTACCATACAATTTCCTTATTTCTGGATAACTGATTGTTTTTTTCTGGATAATGATACATATTCTAATAGATGGGCAATATTGAATCCTATACTGGACTTATGTTCGTGAACGTATTGGTCATTAACTCCTTAGTCACTAATTTAGAATTTGAAAATACCACGCCTATACAGAAAGTGGGGGCAATGCCATACACATAGGTTCCAATACATACGGCATATATTGCTATATAGTGTTTATATATGTCCTAGAATATAGGGACTGTTTGCCGTGTGTATGGAGCCTCTGTATTTTGTATCTTGTAATAATTTTCCCACAATGACGTAGAGCAGACCACCCTATTACCAAGAAGGGCGTTATGGAACAACATATGTACAATATATAATAATCCTTTTATTTCAGACAAAAAGAACACCCTTATCCCTGCCACGTGGGTGTGTATGGGCTATATAAAAACGTGGCTTATATATCTAAGGAATTAATAAAGACATCTAAATTTAAAAAAAATGTTATAATAACAATTAATAATCTTCATAATTGGCACATTACGCGTAAAGAACAAACATGTTTCAGTATATTGAGAAATTATTTTTCATATCACAGTTCCCTAGTATTCCATTGGTCTGTCATAATGTTTGTGATTTAAGTCCACGTATAAATGCCGTGAATACCATTTATTCACAAAATATACCAATAAATGCTGTATAATGTACCAAATGTAACCATCACAAATCCGAAAGCTATCAGGAAGAGGCGCCCTATCAGCCTGTATTAATCGACAACAGGTGAATTTAACAGGTGCTGTCATATACTTTGGCCATTTTAGTGTCACTCGGTCCCCAACAAACTTGAATCATCCCTTGAAGATTATAACAATATGTGGTCCATTATCTCAAATGTGTACATAGTTTGATTTGATAGTGTTAACTAATTAGCTTATCTAGCACTTCCTAATCCCCTCACCATATTTCCATTTGTCACCTCTCTGGCTCAGCGTGACATTCCAACTTTCATAATTTACTAATCCAAAAAGCCCATAGGGCGAAGCTTTCGCATACTGTTACTGTTATATTATTATATTGTATCAACTTACAGCAGGGTTTGTGTTTTTGGGGGCTAAATTTAGTCAACTTACATGAAACCAATACTCTTTTATACAAAACAAAATCAAAGCGAAATCGAGTAAGGGTGGATACACACATGCATGTAATGTCTGTATGTAAAATACATATATTTTACATGGTCACGCCAATAATTGACAAAATTAATCACCTGCGCGCGAGAGGTCAATTTCACCAGTGAGTAGTTATAAGCCATTATCAAACAAACTGCCATCAAGATATTTCAGGCCAGTCATAAACATGTCTTCTTTCATGGATGCAGAAATGAGTAATTCTTGTCTGATACATGTTGCTGTTTTTCACGAGTTATAATTCATTTCGAAAAGTGGATTAGAGCCGGTGGATTTTATACTTGATTTGTTTCTGTCATTTCTTGGAAACAGGGTCATCCAAAACAAAAATAAAATATGCAGAATTCTTTTATAGGATGATACCGGCTTGTTGAGATTTCTCTGATAATTTGAGAGCGAGCTCATGTGATAACATTAATTCAATTGGGATTGCAAATATTCAATATAGCGCCAAAAAATAATGCAGGTATAGCGTTGAAATTAAAAAGAGTGACACCCCCCCCATTTATATATATGTTTCTCAAGCCAAAGGTTGAACAAGCTCCTAACTGTCACAAGCTTGAAGTATAACATTTTCGACCATAATCCATGATTGGGGGAGGGGCTGGTTCTCGAAAGCTTTCAATAACTAAGGGAGTTAATTGAATGTATCAGCCGGGATTATCTGGGCAAGAATTACAATATAACGTTTTACTTAAATATTCCATAGTTGTAAATTTTGCGTATACATGTATAACTGTATAACACAAGAGAGGAAAGGTGACGTAGTTGGGAACTCGTAGCTAGGCAACCCTTTCGCCGAATGAAGACAAACAGCAACACCATGCATTCAAATTTAAAGCTGTATAATATGTTCATAATTATATGAATAGCATAAATTGCTGCATATTAGATTAATCACTCTTAGAAAACAGACACGACAGACATGACTACGATATTTATAAAGCAGGGTGTCAGGACTCAGGGTGCTGCATGCACACCCCCCGTCGAGGAAATATGCAATAGTGAATTCGGTAGCTTCTGGGATAATATAGCTCCCCGTGCATGTTGGGGGTCATAGCCCCCTGCGTTTGGGGAAGAGGCCATCACTGGTATTAACATCAATAGAAGACTTACAATGATTTAAACAGAACGTCGACCATTTGAGTTATCGCGCGAATAACTATTTTAAGCGGCCTGACGACTTTGTCCCAGTCAACGGTTCTTCAGTGGTTCAGAGTTTAACTCAATGTGGTCAAACACAGTCGCAATGATTGTGTTGTCAGCGGACACATATTACACGGTGTGTATGATCCATGTAAAACGCCAAATACACGATATTTACAGAGATTACATGCATGTGTGTATCCACCCTTAGCCGGTAAATGAGTCTTTTTGTCTAAGGGTGGATACACACATGCATGTAATCTCTGTAAATATCGTGTATTTGACGTTTTACATGGATCATACACACCGTGTAATATGTGTCCGCTGACAACACAATCATTGCGACTGTGTTTGACCACAGTGCGTTAAACTCTGAACCGCTGAAGAGCCGTTGACTGGGACAAAGTCGTCAGGCCGCTTAAAGTAATTATTCGCGCGATAACTCAATGGTCGACGTTCTGTTTAAATCATTGTCAGTCTTCTGTTGATGTTAATACCTGTGATGGCCTCTAGCTTCCCCAACGCAGGGGGTTATGACCCCCAACATGCACGGGGAGCTATATTATCACAGAAGCTACCGAATTCACCATTGCATATTTCCTGGACGGGGTGTGTGCATGCAGCACCCTGAGTCCTGACACCCTGCTTTATAAATATCGTAGTCGTGTCTGACGTGTCTGTTTTCTACGAGTGATTAATCTAATATGCAGCAATTTCTGCTATTCATATAATTATGAACATATTATACAGCTTTAAATTTGAATGCATGGTGTTGCTGTTTGTCTTCATTCGGCGAAAGGGTTGCCTAGCTACGAGTTCCCAATTACTACGTCACCTTTCCTCTCTTGTGTTATACAGTTATACATGTATACGCAAAATTTACAACTATGGAATGTTTAAGTAAAACATTATATTGTAATTCTTGCCCAGATAATACCGGCTGATACATTCAATTAACTCCCTTAGTAATTGGAAGCTTTCGATAACCAGCCCCTCCCCCAATCATGGATTATGGTCGAAAATGTTATAATTCAAGCTTGTGACAGTTAGGATCTTGTTCAACCTTTGGCTTGATAAACATATATATAAATGGGGGGGGGGGGGGTGTCACTCTTTTTAATTTCAACGCTGTACCTGCATTATTTTGTGGCGCTATACTGAATATTTGCACTCCCAATTGAATTAATGTTATCACATGAGCTCGCTCTCAAATTATCAGAGAAATTTCAACAAGCCGGTATCATCCTATAAAAGAATTCTGCATATTTTATTTTTGTTTTGGATGACCCTGTTTCCAAGAAATGACAGAAACAAATCAAGTATAAAATCGACCGGCTCTAATCCACTTTTCGAAATGAATTATAACTCGTGAAAAACAGCAACATATATCAGACAAGAATTACTCATTTCGGCATCCATGAAAGAAGACATGTTTATGACTGGCCTGAAATTTCTTGATGGCAGTTTGTTTTATAATGGCTTAAAACTACTCACTGGTGAAATTGACCTCTCGCGCGCAGGTGATTAATTTTGTCAATTATTGGTGTGGCCATGTAAAATACATGTATTTTACATACAGACATTACATGCATGTGTGTATACACCCTAACCTCCTCTTCGCAGAAGCGGCCGCTGCCCCAGGCTGTATAATGCAATTATCTCATTGGCTCACACAGCTAATTGCGGTAGGGTCAATTACATCTGATCAGTACGATTTACTATTGCCCAATAACTACAGCCGTGATAACCATAAAGTAGTACGTTACGTTATGTACGTGCTCATTGTATTAATATATTATGTACATATACACTGCACATTGTATTATATAACACATCATCTCTCCTTAAAGAGGGGACAATCAAGATATATATATATATATATTCACGATTAAGGAGACTTTAGTGATTCGATTTCGCTTTGCGTCGCTTACGATCATAAATATTCCCAGAGTTTTCAATTCATGTTTATTTTGAAATCTCAGGTTTTGAGCTGGGGGATATGATTCCCATTCTCCACATGCGAATGCGTCTGAGCGGCCATGATTAATATATTTAAAAATACATATATGTCCATTAATGTTTCATGCATACGTTATTATATATTGTTTTCCTGAATTCGCTCGTATTAGCCAAAAACACCACACAATGACAACTTTAGAAATGGCAATTCAGCAAGACCCACCAAACAGCAAAGCAAATTAGCAGGACCACTGTCCACTTTACCAGTGGTGATTATCTGAAATATAAAAAGTTTCTAAATCAAATAAGTTATTATCAAGTTATCATCCGTGACGAACTTCGTCCGACTTTCCGCTGACTGCTTAACTCGAGGGTCTCGATGCTCATTGAGGTATGTCGGAGATCCACTTAAAGGTGATATCTTTCGGGCCACAATGACAACAACTAAATATTCTGTTATAAATCCAGTTTTCAAGACTATCAATAGCAGTTTTAAAATAATAATATATAGATAAAACTCAATAGTAAGTGCAGAAAAGCGGGGATTCCTCGTTTGAGGGATCGTCATCGGGTTATTGGAACTGATGATAATATTCGTTATTTTGTACCATTTAAACATACACATATCTTCATGTACACTATGCTAAGATACGTTATGCTTAGAAAAACATAACGTATCTTTGCATAGTGTACATGAAGATATGTGTATGTTTAAATGGTACAAAATAACGAAACATACATATACACTTATCTAAATTTGTAAATTAAACTCGTTGGCTCTAAATTTTTTCTATTTATTAAGACCCAACATACGGTTACTGTCCTTTAATGTCCAGCTGTTAGTGATGCTGGCGTTATTCTGGCGGTGATTGTAAACTATTTACCTTTTCATAGTATCAGCCATTTTACAAGTTGCTTTACCGTTACTATCAGTTGGTCTGAATTCTGAACTGTTAGTTTCTTATGAGATGATAGAGGCATTGAAGAAACTCAAGGATGGTAAATCCTCTGGTCCAGATGGTATAACGGCGGAACATCTGAAATACTGCGACAAATTTATTCTCAAGTGTCTCATTGCTGTTATGGGTGCTATACTTAAGCATGGACATCTTCCACCTGACATGCTGAAAGTGACGATCTTGCCGTTTCTAAAAAATAAAATAGGGAATGTTGCAGACAAAGATAATTATCGCCCAGTGGCGTTATCGTGCGTTATGTCGAAAGTTTTAGAAAATATCTTTTTGAGTCGAATTTCAGAGTAGCTGTATACAACAGACAACCAGTTTCGATTCAAGAGACAACACTCGACAGACGGCTGTATATTCACACTGAAAGAAGTAATAAGGCACTATACTTCAAAGAACACTCCAGTATTCGTGTGCTTTTTGGATGCACGTAAAGCTTTCGATAGAGTAAATCAAGAACAACTATTACATCTTCTGGAGAAACGATCGATTCCACCGGCAATTATTCGCATTCTCAGAAACTGGTTCATGAATCAGAGATACAATGTAAGACGGGGACAATCGTACTCAACTTTTTTCAGGCCTACTAGTGGTGTTCGTCAGGGAGTTTATTGAGTCCTCACCTATTCAACATTTACACGAACGAGATAAGCCATAGGCTCAACACCAGTAATGCGGGTTGTATGATTGGTAATGTGAAAATTAATCATTTGTCTTATGCAGATGATATGTGTATTATGGCTCCATCTCTGGAAGGACTACGTCGGTTATTGAGAATATGTGAACAAGAGGCTAATGCTATTGATTTGGTATATAACAACCAAAAGACGGTTGGGATGGCTTTCATTCCAAAATCCCTGCACATTCGGACATTTCCAAAACTCATAATAAACGACACTGAACTCAAGTTCGTGTCCTCTTATAAGTATCTTGGTCACATACTCAATGTTGATTGTTCTGATAATGATGACATTATGCGCCAGTATCGTTCTATCTGCACACGTTCAAATATACTCATAAGAAAATGTTACAGATGTTCACTTGATGTTAAGAAATATTTATTCCAAATGTATGTATCACCATTATATTGTGCTCATCTTTGGCTTAACTATACCAGCAAATGTTTTAAAAAACTCACTGTTTGTTTCAACAATGCTTACAGAAAGTTTATTGGGTATGAAAGGTCATGTAGTGCGAGTGGGATGTTTGTAAGGGATAGAATGTTTTCCTTGGCAATGTTGATACGAAAGGGTGTGTATGCATTTCGAGAGAGAGTTTTTACATCTGGTAACGAGTTGTTAAATGCTATATGTCAATCAGATATTATTTATAAGTCTGATTTATTCCTTCATTGGAACCAAATTCTATATATGTAATTGTATGTTTGATTTCCATATATGGGCATACCTTGCCTGAAATAAACAATAATAATAATAATTATTCTACCAGCTACGCCACTGTTTATTTGTTCTCGTGGTATTTCCAGCAATCCTTGAGTATATGTTATATGTTCAGAACTATTGCGCAGCGAAATTGAGCCAAGCTCGATCGGTGACTTTTGTCAATGTTCATACAAATATATTTCTCAGTTTCAGGTTCGTAGCTTTGGAATATAGTTCAATTGTTATAGCCATTTATCGTCAGAATTTTAGTGAGTTTCAATTCGAGATTTGACATTACATGCTTGCAGATTTCTAAGGTATATACCACTCCAGACGGTAAGAATGTCAGAGCAACTCCCGCTCCAACCTCCACGAAATCCCATAAGAAAACCTTTTTGACAAGTCGTTCATAATATAGTTTAATAAGGTGGTTCCAAAGTCTAGACATATTGACCCATCGGCGTAATCTATTTGTTTGGATATCAATTTCACCTTCAGTATCTCATATATAGCGGACATAATCAATGGGCACCAATGAAATACTTGAATGCTCTGTTTTAACCATGTATATATACAAGCGTATTTTCTTTATACCAAGACATCAGACGCATACTCCACAATTGAGTCAGATATTTACGTGCCGATTTGGAGATATTTGAGAACGTGTTCACGGTAGACTTCCACCATTAGAAGTGGGACTCATTTCATGATAGATACAATAATATGGAGAATAATTGTTAATTCTGCATCAATGGCCGGTCCTGGGTCAGCACTTGTAATAATAGTTAGGTCAATGTTACTTTGAGAAAGTCGCTCAATTTCCTACGTTTTGCTGGGTGATCATCTGAAGAAATCATCCCATTTGAGGACATTAAGGTCGACGATTTCATTCATATGACAGCCATATACAGGTTACACTGGTGTAAATAAGGTTCCGAGTGACATCTAGCGGATGCGGGAGGAATATATAGGAGAGAATAAAATAGACACTGGGCCCTGATTGGTCAATAGCCTTGTGTGCTTTTCACATAAAAAAATCATCACACCTCTTCCCTATGATTTCCCATAGGTAAAATAACCATTGGCACAGGAATTAACCCTTTGTAGTGAAGTTTGAATTTTTTGGTGTGGTCTAAAATATGACTGTATTTTTTTATGCGGTTCTGACACTAGTTACGAAAACATAAGATTTAAAGGCGAATTCCCTGCTAGACAGACATGATTTTTTTGTGTAAAAAGTTTTCCAAAATGTCAATTTTTCAGATTTAAAGAAAATTTTGGACCCAACATTTATATTGCCAACACTATACGCTAAAACGTTAGCACTGAGGCCTATGGAAAACATTTACACCAGTGTAACCTAAAGGGAAAAAATAGCTTTTTATCATTTTTGATTCCTGGGAGTCACTTTAAAGCATTTTAATGCATTTTACAGAGCCTGGTCTTTCAGTCCAATGAATATCTCATGCTTGATGTGGCTATTCTTGCTGCTGATGCCTTCTTTCACTTACATCAGCCAAAAAAATAGTAAGATTTTTCATAAAAAATGCCAATTTTTCAAGGTATTTTCAAAAAATTTCAAGGTGGTAATAGTCACATGATGAAGCAAATGACCCATAACATGGGCATGTCAACGACACATATATCAATTGTTATAAGAACCTAATTTAACAAGTATTTTGGATTTTATAGCCAGTGATATACAGATATATATCATAAAAGTGTGTCATTTCCACTGGTGGGTATGGTCATTTGAAGGTTAATAGCACTAAAACTTGGACACATTTAAGAAAATGCTTCAGCAATTCAAAGAGAACATATCTTTATTCAACTAATTCAATATACACCCACATCCAGTTATCTTGGATCACCCTTGCAGACCTGAAAATGTCATATTTTATTCTTCAATGTGCTGATAAAGTCATGCGCTTGATGCTCAGCTGATCAGATCTGGACTCAATGACCTCACATCACCAGAAGTTCTCTCATGGAAAGAATATTGAACAGTCTTCCATAGCTGATCCAAGTTTGCAACACCAGACCCCTAAAACTGAGTGAAAATGGGGCCTGAACATGACTGGTGGTGGAAAATTGTGCTTTTTTGATGAATAATTTGTTAAAGAGGGTGGGGTTAAATTATGTGTGATAAATAAAGAACCACAGAAGTGATATTGTTTTTGAACAGATGTTTTCCATTGATGGGCAATTCTGAAGAAATGTAGGGAGTTACAATTATTCCGCGAAAAAGCGGGCTATCGCTTTAGGTTACACTGGTGTAAATTAGGTTCCGAGTGACATCTAGCGGATGCGGGAGGAATATATAGGAGAGAATAAAATAGACACTGGGCCCTGATTGGTCAATAGCCTTGTGTGCTTTTCACATAAAAAAATCATCACACCTTTTCCCTATGATTTCCCATAGGTAAAATAACCATTGGCACAGGAATTAACCCTTTGTAGTGAAGTTTGAATTTTTTGGTGTGGTCTAAAATATGACTGTATTTTTTTATGCGGTTCTGACACTAGTTACGAAAACATAAGATTTAAAGGCGAATTCCCTGCTAGACAGACATGATTTTTTTGTGTAAAAAGTTTCCCAAAATGTCAATTTTTCAGATTTAAAGAAAATTTTGGACCCAACATTTATATTGCCAACACTATACGCTAAAACGTTAGCACTGAGGCCTATGGAAAACATTTACACCAGTGTAACCTAAAGGGAAAAAATAGCTTTTTATCATTTTTGATTCCTGGGAGTCACTTTAAAGCATTTTAATGCATTTTACAGAGCCTGGTCTTTCAGTCCAATGAATATCTCATGCTTGATGTGGCTATTCTTGCTGCTGATGTCTTCTTTCACTTACATCAGCCAAAAAAATAGTAAGATTTTTCATAAAAAATGCCAATTTTTCAAGGTATTTTCAAAATATTTCAAGGTGGTAATAGTCACATGATGATGCAAATGACCCATAACATGGGCATGTCAACGACACATATATCAATTGTTATAAGAACCTAATTTAACAAGTATTTTGGATTTTATAGCCAGTGATATACAGATATATATCATAAAAGTGTGTCATTTCCACTGGTGGGTATGGTCATTTGAAGGTTAATAGCACTAAAACTTGGACACATTTAAGAAAATGCTTCAGCAATTCAAAGAGAGCATATCTTTATTCAACTAATTCAATATACACCCACATCCAGTTATCTTGGATCACCCTTGCAGACCTGAAAATGTCATATTTTATTCTTCAATGTGCTGATAAATTCATGCGCTTGATGCTCAGCTGATCAGATCTGGACTCAATGACCTCACATCACCAGAAGTTCTCTCATGGAAAGAATATTGAACAGTCTTCCATAGCTGATCCAAGTTTGCAACACCAGATCCCTAAAACTGAGTGAAAATGGGGCCTGAACATGACTGGTGGTGGAAAATTGTGCTTTTTTGATGAATAATTTGTTAAAGAGGGTGGGGTTAAATTGTGTGTGATAAATAAAGAACCACAGAAGTGATATTGTTTTTGAACAGATTTTTTCCATTGATGGGCAATTCTGAAGAAATGTAGGGAGTTACAATTATTCCGCGAAAAAGCGGGCTATCGCTTAGGTTACACTGGTGTAAATAAGGTTCCGAGTGACATCTAGCGGATGCGGGAGGAATATATAGGAGAGAATAAAATAGACACTGGGCCCTGATTGGTCAATAGCCTTGTGTGCTTTTCACATAAAAAAATCATCACACCTCTTCCCTATGATTTCCCATAGGTAAAATAACCATTGGCACAGGAATTAACCCTTTGTAGTGAAGTTTGAATTTTTTGGTGTGGTCTAAAAAATGACTGTATTTTTTTATGCGGTTCTGACACTAGTTACGAAAACATAAGATTTAAAGGCGAATTCCCTGCTAGACAGACATGATTTTTTTGTGTAAAAAGTTTCCCAAAATGTCAATTTTTCAGATTTAAAGAAAATTTTGGACCCAATATTTATATTGCCAACACTATACGCTAAAACGTTAGCACTGAGGCCTATGGAAAACATTTACACCAGTGTAACCTACATGGTGACAGCTTCAGTTTTCAACTTTTGACAAACAGTTGTGCGTGTGCCGTCGCAGTTCAAATTAAATCTTGGGTCAAGAAAACTTGCATTGTTCGTCGACCGTTGTTTCTGCATATTTGTCAACAAGATAGTTCAGCATGCCATTTTTCATGTCTCTTGTTAGCTAGGTGTACTTCAAGAATTTTTATCATGGAATAGCTTAAGCACCGGTTTTACGTTAGAGACTGTTTCTCTAGAATATGAGTGAAAACCATTAGGGTCCATAAAGCTGCTTGGATTGATCCACAAACTTCGATATCTTGCCAGTTGGAATTAGGAGAGAAGTATTCTTGTTGAGACTTACTACTTTTAATATAGCTTTCTCTTGTTCTAATATTCGTCCTATCGTTTTCTGGCGGAAACTGCAAATTTGCCATTGAGCGTGTTTTGACCATGACGCATAATCCGTGCGCTGGTCGCGATTGGGCACAATATCCGATTAACCACGCCCAACAATGTGATTGACATGAACTGATCGCCGTTGAATGTGAATAGATATGTCCGAAACAACACGGACTGGTCCCAGTTTGAAGTGCCCGTGCGATTTGTATGGTATTAGTTGCGTGTGCCTAACCATAATCACTGAACAATTCCTTCCCCAGCCTGGAGCACCACCTAGTTTAAGACTCCATGACGAACATATGTGTTGGTAAGCTTAACTCATCCTGCGCCAACCGGAGATCTCTTCTCTCCTTCCAACTTTGAGAGAAATGCCAAACTATTTTTCTTTAGCCACACCGACAGCTCTGGAAATGCACTGCTCATTCTTCATGCCATACTATTTCTATTAATTTATGCAGACGACACTGTACTCCTCGCTAACTCACGTGACAGCTTACAGAACATGCTTGATAAATTTTCTATATCTTGCAACACGTGGAAATTAAATGTCAATACATCGAAAACCAAGATACTTATATTTGGACGAAAAACCAAAAGTCTGAATAGCGGGAATTGTTCAATAATTGGACATGAACTGGAGATAGTAGATAGTTACTAATACCTAGGTACGACATTCCATAGAAATGGACTCTTCACACTAGAAAAAAACACAAGAACTAAGAGTGTTAAAGTGGCAATGTACGCCCTCCTTAATAAAGTACACGTGAATAAAATAACTATAGCCACTACCCTTGACATCTACGAAAAATCGATTATCCCAATCATGACATATGGAGCCGAGGTCTGGGGACACGAAAACACGACATGTTTTGAAAAACTCGAAATTTGCTTTTTGAAATACACCTTAAAGCTTAAAAAATCTACACCTAGTGCATTCGTATATGGAGAACTCGGCATGTGTCCCATATCAGTAAGAATAAAAACATGTTACTTGTCTTATTGGGGCAAGCTCAACACAATGACGACAAATAGAACGCCACTCGCATTGTTACGCCACAAGGTGGTGTTGCTTGTTTTGCAGATTTTTATATTCTGTGGTTCAGTTAGGGACTATGGTCCAGTGGGCGAATAGATTGTTTTTGTACCTTACTCAATCGTACCGATAGAATCACGTAGATGCTGAATTTGCAAAGTTAACGGCACCGGTGTATAATATGTTTTTGAAAATATGACTCAATCGTATCGATAGTCAGGACAGGCTGAAATTGTAAACTTAAAGTCACCGGTGTAATAATATGTTCTTGAACATATAAATAATCTGATAGCCTGAAAATAATGTACAACCCATTGGGAGCCCCTGGTCTAGTGAATTGAATTATGGGTAATTTTAATTGGAGTGCGCATGTCTGTTCTGTTGGATCGAGACTTGGAGTAACCGCCATCTTTAATTTTCTAATTACCGAAAAGTCGAGAAGTAATGGCTCCCAGCCCCCACACGGGCGGGAATCGATATCGATATGACAGCGGCTGACTAACTATCATGGCGAGACACAGTGAAAGGTCACAGGTTAAATGTACTCAGGTTAAATGAACTCAAAATGTCATCAGCTATGCGCAGCGAATGGTCACAGGTTAAATGTACTCAAGGTTAAATGAACTCAAAGGTCATCGGCCGTATAATTAAATATTTTGAAGCCAAAATAGTACGGTGATCAAGTCAAAATTGTATCGTATACACAATGTGTTTGTACCGATGGATGTATCGCGACTCGACTCGTTTTCGTGGTCATATAGGCCCTATATAACCTATGATCACGAACACGAGCAGAGTCGCGATATCTGATAGAATTCGAGGAATCGTACATTCACTTTCAATAGTATAGATTCACTGCAATCTGCCGCGGAATTCCCAAAATTAAGGCTACTTTCATTTTCAATAGGTTTTCCGAATTTCCACTTTCACTTTTCACTTTTACCACGCAAAGCGACCTTAGTTGACACATATATATATATATGACACACTGGCTGAGTCCATGGTAAATAGTTTACGTAGCATTGCTTCTTTCATTTAATTAAAGCCCACCTCGTTAAAACGCATGTCAATCGTATTTGTTTACAAATTGCACTGGGTGCGACGTTTTGCAGTAGGTCCCTATTTACGAAGGTCACTTACTATGCGGAAGTCCCATAATTCGCGGAGTTCCCCTAAAATGGGCGATATATGTATATTTTAATGAGGGAACGGGTGCGTATATGTCAGTTGATACGTATTTTAAACAAATAACGACACGATGATCATAATAGAGGTCTGTTCTATCAATTATATATGCCCCGAGTTCACTTGGTGCAAATCAAACGGCGATAAATATTCTCGTGTGCCAGAAGGACTCCTTAAAGTTGTGAATAAGATGAATATTTATTAGATGTTATTTAACAAGTCAATCAAATAATATTATTCATTAGTTAGCCCCTATATTAGCGCTAACTAATGAATAATATTTTATATTATAATTATATTATAATTTATATTTATGACTAATAATATGATCTTGGTGGCGTTACCATTTCTGACTATGGTTTTCTTGTATTATATTATGCTGATGTCTTATTATGATAATAAGAAGTTTCCATGGATTGCTGGGCAGCATAACACCCTTAACGCAATCGGCATGGGTAACACTTGGACCTATCAGCTGGTCGATAACCTCAATCAATTTCGCGACTCTGTCAGAATGAGACTAACTGATATATACTCACAACAATGGAGAACCGCAATAGCTGTATCAAACAAATTTACCTTTTATCGAGTCGTGAAAGATAACGTTGTCCGCGAACAATATTTGTCATCCAGCGATACATCAATGATACACGCTCTCATGAGATTCCGGACAAAACATCATAAATTACCAATCGAAGAAGGATCATGGACAAATCGAGACTACTCGGAAAGAAAGTGCTCATTATGTAACGCAGAGTTAGGAGATGAATTCCACGCTATCTTGAAGTGTGAAAAATTAAAGGGTTTGAGAGTAAGATACATCAAACCATACTATTTCAATAGACCAAACACTTTGAAGTTGAACCAATTATTCAATCAAAATAGCGAGCGCAAAACAAAAAACCTTTCGGTATTTATTAAAAAGATTTTGGAAATTTTCAGAAACTCCTGAGGCTTACGCGCATGTGTGCGCGTTCACATTTGTAGGTACTCGAGTACCTTTAGTAAATATAAATTCGTCGATACACACCATATACCATATATTAGTAAATATATTATCTGACTATATGATGAGTAAACAAGTATACATCCATTAAACGCGACATCGATGTATTATTTATCATAATTATTTTATGTGTATGTATACATGTACATGATGTATTGATGATACGTAATTGTGTCATATGTATTGTCTCTGTAATGTCTATTATGATGACCAGAGTTACTATTGAATTGAATTGAATTGAATTAAATTGAATTGAGGTTTAGTCTGTAGCCAAAACAGGATGCATGTGCGGCCAGTTGCGGATTTCAATGGCCTTTATAGGAGCAGCTTCATTGTCCGTTGTAAAAGCAGCGTCGTCTGAGCGAGCGACTTTTCCGAAAACCCCCATTCGGACAACAATTACTTGATGGAAGCACTAATGTTTTCTCCATTGTGGTTTTGGGGGTGTGCCCTGTTTCCAGATATTTACTTTCCCACACACAGCCAGAAATGACATAGTGAATGGTCAAACTGAGGTACGGTTCACAGGAAGAACTCAACATGTTAGTGGTTAATGAATATGATTTTATTCCTTGTAACGACGATTTAACTCTTCTTGTCTCGTTGTATAATTTTAGTATAGCTTGTGTGCTTAAGCATGTTCTATCCAGTTGATTATACATTGGGTCAAATAATCGGAGCATATTTCTGAACCCCACCTTCTCACCTGTATAATTGGGACAAAGTCTTTAGCCAGGTAATTTGTCACAGAATCGGTCAACTGTCCCCACCTTTTGCCACCGTGTTCGTACACAGTGTTCCCAAACAAGCTCTCTGATATCGACTGCTGTTCATCGATGTATGTATCTGATATATTGTCACTCTCTTTGAATTTCGCCTTTGCACCAACATCTTTAATATTTTTAACAGGGTTGTGCAACTTCAGTTGTGTATGCAAATTGGAGATATTGCCACACCTGGCAACAACTTTCTTGTGGCACATCGCACATTTTGGCGTGTCATTTTCGATGCCTTTATAGTTTTTAGTGAGTACAAAAAACTGCCACAGCGTTTTTCTTTCCAACATCCTCAGATTTATTGTTTTCGGCCATTTCAACTTCAATTGATAATGAAAAGATTTATAGAATTGCTAACATTGACAATTATGACCTATTACTATAAATGATAACATGGGATGAATCAACATAAAGGGCGTTTGTTGATCAGGGCGTACATGACAGGACGTAAGTCTTGAAATATGTTTGCGGGCGACCTGATAAATCAAAGCCGCAACACTAGGAGCTACTCTAGCCCAATTTAGAACAGCGCGCCCAACGTGTCACCTGGCACTAAGGCTGTGTTTACACTGATATAGATCTGAATACAGATCTGTATGAAGTCACGTGTCGCGCATTACTGTGATCACATCATCACAACATAATTAATAATAGTGAACGCGCGCTGATCAGTACTCTGGTAATTGACAATTCATTACGAGTCGTGTCAATTTAGGCCAGACATAAAAATGGATCAACTATCAGCAGACAACAGCGATTTGGCATGTGCCGCATGTATTTAAAGTGTATCCTTATACCACTTGATAATGGTTCGAAGAAAGAATGAAAATCGCATAGGAATACACAACAAACAACCGTGTGCACAAATATAGAGGCTAGAGAGCACCCATATAAGTAACTTTCATTTCTGTATGATTTCAAAATATTCCTTAAGTAAAATGTGTCCCCCTGTTGATTATGCTGTTGCCAGGCACGATGAAGCACTATAATGGTATACTCTTTGTTTTTTAGTATTGTTGTTAAATTTTATTAGTATGAACGCATTATATACGTATACTTCAAATGTTTGATTTAGGTAAATTGTACAATTGTAGGGAGAATAGGAAATCTTACCAGCTCCATGGCTAGTACACTGAAATAATGTCTGACACTAGTTCAACAGATCACAGTAATACAATCCGATATACAAGCTGGAATGTGCAAGGGATCCGTAAAAAATAAGAGATCCAGATTTTAGAAACCAAATAGAGAGATATGAGTTTATTACTCTGGTAGAAACGTGGCATCAAGATTCACCAGATATTCATTTAGAAGGGTATGAAAATCTAAATTTAAGTCGTTCCCAGGCCAAGAAAAAGGGTGGTATAGCCTTTTATTTTCTCTCAAAATTCAAAAAGTACATGCGAAAAGTCTACACTGTAAACGAGGTAGCACTATGTGTCGAGTTCGATGGTCAAATGCTTAACCAATCCACAAAAGTAATATTTGTGTCATTGTATATTCCGCCCAGCAATTCTAGTTTTTGGAAGACGAAAGATAAAGACGATGATATATTTGAATGTGTCGAGAAGGCTTTAGCTCGATACAAGAGCGGTGAACTATTAATTCTCGGCGGGGATTTCAATGCACGCACAGGTGAATTGCCAGACCACGTGGTATCTGACAGTGATAAGCACACGCCACTCCCAGCTGATTACATAATTGACACGTGCCCCAATAGAGCCAGTATGGATAGTCGTATAAACTCTTTTGGTCGCCAGCTCATAAATCTCAGCCGATGTTGTGGTATTCGTGTAATTAATGGGCGATCTACAGGCGATAGACTTGGTCATTTCACAAGCTATCAATATAATGGGGCGAGCGTCGTTGATTATATCCTTATAACAGAGAGTTTTCTTTGCGCGGTTGATTACCTTTGTGTTAAACTTCCAACTGAATTCTCTGACCATTGTCAATTAGTTCTTCACTTAAAATATGACAATGAACGATGCCAATCACAAAACAAATATAAATATACCCAACTTAGAACACATCTTAAATGGGCAGAGCATAGTGAGGAGAAATTACGCAACGCCATGCATAATACGTCCATTCGCGGACGCTTAGCTGATTATAAAATGTATCACTATCAGCATGATGTTTATGGTGCCAAAAATGCGACCAAAGACCTTATGCAAATAGTAAAAGACGTAAACATGTACGCATGTGTACGAAGGGTAGTTAATAGGAAGAAAACTCCGCGTAAAAGAAAATGGTTTGACGGACAATGTAGGGAATTTAAGCGCGATCTCGGAAAAATCATTAATGATATGAGGAATAACCCATTTGACCCAAACCTAAGAACGCGATACCATGTGAAACGAAAAGCGTACAAAAAGGCGCTGAAGGCTAAACGACGAGCATTCTACGCAGATATATATTGTAAACTAGATACTTTAGAAACAACCAACCCAAAACAATATTGGGAAATCATAACAAAAATGCGGCAGAGACCGCTCTCACAAAATGAACTTGATGCTGATCGATCAGTTGATTTTTTCACTGAGCTTTATTGTCCGAAACCTGATAATCCAGATTGTGGATTATCTTCGGACACATATCAAACTTGTAATCAAGCTATCAATAATGATGATATCACGACAGAGGAAGTTCTTGGTGCTACAAGAGAACTAAAAAACGGAAAGGCGATTGGACCCGACCAAATTTCGAACGAATTGCTGAAGTCACTCGTTCCATTGATAATTGATGAAATTGTAAAATTGTTTAACTTAATTCTGGAGACAGGACATTATCCGAGTGATTGGAGCGAATCTACCCTCACTTTAATTCACAAAAAAGGAGACAAAAGTGATCCCAATAACTACAGGGCAATAGCAATATCATCGGCGGTCGGTAAATTGTTTAACAAAATAATTAATCGTCGGTTAATCGATTTCTTACATGTAAACAATATTATCAGCGAAAACCAATTTGGTTTTTCGAAAGGGAAGAGCACCATTGATGGAGCATTTGTTCTGCACGCGGCCATTCAAAAATACAAACGATTGGGAAAGCCCCTATATGCTGCATTCATAGATTTCAGAAAAGCGTTCGATACAGTAAACAGACAATTACTTTTTAAAAAATTAAAATGCGCGGGCATTAAGGGACTCATACTACGGATAATACAGTCACTATATGACAATAGCTACTATATCACCAAAACTAACAAAGGGTTGGGGCCTCCATGCTTATCCACGATAGGTGTTAGGCAGGGATCCATATTGTCCCCAAACCTGTTCAAAATCTTTATTGACGACATTAAAAAAGAGTTTGACAGTCCTTGCGAGGCTGTCCATTTAGGCAATGATACACTTAATCACATTTTATTCGCTGACGACCTGGTTTTACTTTCTGATACTCCGAGTGGGCTACAGTGCTGTCTAAACAGACTAAATAGATACACTGAGAACAATAAACTCACCGTGAACACTGATAAAACTAAATGTGTGGTGTTTAGAAGTAGGAAAACAAAAACTTTACCAGACTTTCACATTGGAAATCAAAAGTTGGAAATTGTTAATGAATACAATTATCTTGGAATTAAATTTTGTAATACGGGTAGATTCTCACATGCAATGGAAGAATTGAGTGCTAAAGGACTCAAAGCAATGCATTCTTTATTTAACGCATGTACAAACGACGCACCGATTCCACTAGTGACTTCTGTAAAACTCTTCGATAGATTAATTAAGCCGATATTGTTATATGGTAGCGAAATATGGGGTGTGGAAATAACCACTAAAAATCACGACCGCCTTCCATGTGAGAAGGTACACATAAAATATTGTAAGCGGTTACTCGGAGTCGGCAGATTTTCTTCGAACAACGCGGTTCGCGCCGAGTTAGGGAGCCACCCATTATTTATTGACGTGGCATGCAGACTTTCATCTTATGTAATTAAGATAATTTCACGGTCGGACTGTAATCTGCTCCGTAATGCTGCGTTGGAACAACAAGTGGCATCGGTTAAGAAATCAATCTTCAAAACGGCAGAATCACTGGGGTGGAATATTGCAGACCTAAACAATCCGGGTCCAGTTCTGAGTCAATTCAAAAGAAATCTTATTGAAGATTATTATATATATTTCAGACAGAGTCTCACTGATGAATGCTCAAAAACGGGAAGTAATAAATTACGAACATACCGACTTTTCAAACTTAAGTACGAAATAGAACCTTATCTTCTTCACACACCATCAATAGAAAATAGAATCGTTTTTACTAGACTGCGTATAAGTAATCATAAACTGGCTATTGAAAAGGGACGCCACACCCAACCACCGACGGCATTGGAACAAAGACTATGTATATTTTGTTCCGATGATGCTATTGAAGATGAAAAACACTTTCTTTTGGAATGTAGTGCTTACCGCACACCGCGGCTCGAACTAATAACTCTTATGAAGACACAGTTCCCAGACTTTGAAAACATGACACAAACTGACCAGCTTGTCAAAATCCTATCCAACAATATTTCAAATTCATGCACTTCAATATGTCATATAATCCGAAAATTATTTTCCGCACGCGATGAGCTTCGCCTCATAAGCAATGAATAAATGGAGACGAGACGACCCTATGCACATTCAGCTGTACTTAAATGGTTATATATTACCATCTATTATTATATCATTTATTGTATTGTTCAATGTACAACTATATATTAATATGTTTGCATACTGTCCTTATAAGGATGTTTTGCCTATTAAACTTATTAAACTTATAGCTTTAGATGGCGATTCCACCAATATGTAGGATTTCAGGTGATCATCTATATATCTATAGGTCTCCTGTTTGACACCATCTGGGCGGTGGCCATTTTGGATCTGTATGGAATGGGTATCCGCCCTACAACACCCTTTATTTGACCAAATGTAGTAAAAATTCCAACTGATGACAATTCCAATGGCAATGTTGACCAAATGTAGAACAATATTTTTTTCTTAAATTAACTAGCAGTTTTTGACTGGCCACGGGGAGGGACCAGGACACAATCTTTCCAAGTGTTGGAAATGTCCAACCTGACACCCGCCCCCATAAGGTTGGAAAACTTCTATTCCAGCCCAAAATTTTGATAAAAAGTAGGAAATTATGCAAATATTGGTCCGAAAACAATACCCCCCCCTATATAAAGTTTGAAAATCAAACTACAAGATCATTTTCAACCTATTGTTGGTTTGGAAATTACAACTAATGTTGTGTCAGGTATGAAATTTCCAACTGTTGAATATTTTTACCAAAGTTGCCACGTCCCTGTCCGTGTTCAATATTCCAAATACACGGGTTGGAATGACAACGAACGCTAAAACACATTCGCCAAGCCTGAGTAACAATTAATCAAAACAGATTTGCCTGTCATAATGCTTCGGCGTTGACCGTGACGTACAGCGGACACGATGTTTGCTCACACGAACTAATACTGTTTTCTTTCTGTATGCATTTCTATATCAACCCGTTTACACTAGTCTGCATGTAGATCTGTGTACAGTTCTATAGCAATGTAAATGCACCCTAACTCGGCGTGGTTCTGTTTTCAATGAATAACGGGATTACGATGTAAAGAAACCAAGTAGTTTCTTTGTAGTCCGATAAAGGTAAACCACAATTTACCCGCTAAACGGCCTGTATGACCTGTAACCGCGATAATGCCGTCTTCAAGTTTTACAAATTAGAAAAACGACGGTAACGATTTTAAAAATCTTACGGATTATAATCGGTATAAAAAAATACCGCCCACTACTACTATACAAGTGGTAACATATTTTTTGTTGCCTCTTATGCGAGATGATAACATAAAGCTATTATCCAGCCATGATCGACCATTTCTACAGCCATTCTTATAGAATTTCATTCATTTCTAAATATTCAATCAATCTCTTGCTCAATAACTTACTGTAAAGTTTGCTACATGTAGGCATCAGCGATATTCCTCGGTGTCGCTATTCTTATCCCTGGATATATAATATAGGGCATATCAGAGGTTGCCTCCATACTGTTTCAAATATAAAGTTAGTAAATTGTGTAGACGTGGTTTAACAATTCCGCATGTTAAGCATTCAAATGGAATGTTTTCCTGGTCTAAATACTTTCTATTTTTGGAATTCCGATCGATAGATGGTCAATTCGATAAGAAATTAAAATTGGTTCTTCTTCTTCTGGTTACAGCCGTCGGTCATTTGCTGACCATTATTAGCCGTTGAGTGGAATTTTTTTGGGTATTTTTATACTATTAATAAAAGGGTAGTTTCGTATTAAAAACAGTTAAAACTATGTACAATCTCAGTTGCTTACTTGTTGGTGTGGTCTAGGAGGATAAGAGGCTTCAAGACATCGGGCGATAGCGTCGACTTGAATCCCCTACATCCTCAGAAGATACAGAGTCTTGTGTTAAATTATTCCATTGAGTGACAGTTCTGGGGTAAAAAGAGTATTTGTAATTGTCTGATGTTGTGCCTATCTGGATGAAGTTTGCTTTTTTAACAGAGGATCGTGTGGTTTTGGATTTTGGGATGAGTACATTATTTGAATCAGAAAAGACAAGATTGTTATTAATTTTGTAAAGCATTATGAGTCTGGATTTAAGTCGTCTCTCTTGTAGGCTTTGCCAGTGAAGGTTGTCAAGCATCTCGGTGACTGAACTGATGTTATGAAATCTGTTTGAGACATATCTGGCTGAGCGGCGTTGTACTTTTTCTAATTTGTCTATTTGTCCTTTGTGATGTGGGTCCCATATTGTAGCGCTATATTCAAGTTTGGGCCTGACGAGTGCTTGATATGCTCTATTCTTGATATCTATAGATGCTACCTTATGGTTTCTCTTTAAAAATCCAAGTGCTCTATTGCCATTTCATGTTATCTGATCAATATGCTGATCCCAATGTAAGTTATTTTGGATAGTAAGTCCGAGGTATTTTTACAAATTTGACTGCTTTAAGTGTGTGGCCTTTGAGAGAGTATGTAGCAGTTATAGGAGATTTTTGCCTAGCGATGCTGAGGAGATTACACTTATCTGGGTGAAAGGACATGAGCCAGTCTTTCTCCCATTGACTGGCTGCATTTAAGTCATTTTGTAGTTTAGCTGCATCATTGTGATTTGTGATAGAACGGTATATGATGCTGTCATCAGCAAATAGTCTTAGAGTACTGTATTTCATATAATCGTGAAAGTCATTTATGTATCCAAGAATAATATGGGCCCCAGGATATAACCTTGATGTACGCCAGATTTAACAGAGATTGAATCAGAACTTTGGCATTCAAGAACTACTGTCTGTGTCGGTTTGAGAGAAAGTTAGAAACCCATGAGGAAGTTTGCAGATCAATGCCATAGTAACTCAATTTGTGTATAAGTCTGGAGTGAGGGACCTTATCGAATGCTTTTGCGAAGTCCATGACAATAATATCTGTTTGTAATCCCTTGTTGAAGTTGTGATATAGCTCTTGGGTGAAATCAATTAGTTGAGTCTCACATGATCTCGAAAGCCGTGTTGTTTGCTGTACATGATATCCTGTTTTTCCAAATGACGCATGATGTTACTTGCTATGACATGTTCGAGGATCTTACAAATGATGCATGTCAGAGAGACTGGGCGGTAGTTGATTGGGTCAGATTTGTCCCCCTTTTTGAATATTGGTGTAACAATTGCAGTTCTCCAATCAAGGGGTACTGTGCCAGTCTCCAGAGAGAGATTAAACATTGATGTTAATATTGGAGCAATGGTGTGCCTTAGAGTCTTTAGGATCTGCCCGTGAATCTTGTCAGGCCCCATAGCCTTGGGTGGATCTATCTTAAATAGGAGGTTTTCAATGCCCTTTTCACTGACTGTAATTGAAGCCATGGTTTGGTATGGTCAGGGACCTTTATTTCGTGCAGGTGCACTTTTATTGTCTTCCTCAGAAAAGGCTTTCTGAAACTGTAGGTTTAGGGCGTTTGCTTTGCTAACTGGATCTGTTATGGTTATGCCATTTGTTCGAATACAAGAAATCCCATTGCTGTCAGACTTCTGAGCCTTAATATAAGAGAATAGGTTTTTGGGTGTTTTCTTACGATGACTGGTGTCAGTTTTCTCGTCATCGATGTGTAAGCCGAGAATAAGATTGTTAATGTATTCCCAGTAGGATTTGCGAATGTCGCGCTGTAGCTCAGCTTGTAATTTCTTAAATTTGTCGGTATGTTTAGCTTTCTTCTGTAATTTATTCACCCTCCTTATTATTTTCTTTAGGGGGTGGTTAATCCAGGGGAGTTTATCTTTGGATTTGAGGTGTTTAGATGGTATGTTCTTATCTACCGATTTCAGAAGACATGATTTGAAATTTTTCCAGATGATGTTTACATCTTCAGTGAGGGTATGCATACCTGCATGGAACATCCTTAGGTCTAGATCTAGAGCAGACCAGTCAGCTTTCTTGAATTGATAAATTTTCCTACGAGATGGTTTAATTCTTTCATTCCTCAGATCAAACTCACTGTAGATAATATCATGGTCTGCATTGCCTATTGGGGGAAGTGTGTCAAGATGGTGTAATACAGAGGGTTTGTTTGTAAGAACTAAGTCAAGTGTGTTCTCTTGTCTTGTTGGCTTGTCTACAAGCTGTGTAAGACTAAGACCTGGGTCATTTATGATATCGAGAATGTTGTCATGTAGAGCTGTATTTGACCTGCCTGGAATGATAGCTGGGACATCCCAGTTTATGTTAGGAAGGTTAAAGTCACCACTAATTATCACTGTACCATTTGATGAGGACTTGAGTCCCTGCAGGGAAGAACTGAATTGATCCATAGAATCACTATCTTCAGCTGGTCTGTAAAATGAGCCAATGGTGAGTTTTTGCGAATTTTTAATATTCACGCATGCCCATACAATTTCACAATCTGACTGTAGCTCTATGTCTTCTTGTGATATGAAGCTATTTGTTACGGCCAACAGGACTCCCCCATGTGAATGTTTACGCTCACTGAAGCAAACACACCAATTGAAGCAATGAACAATCATGCCGTGCCGAGCAACAAACACTCGGATAAATTATAATGCAAGGAATGTCGTACCCCAACAATAATTATTGTAGATGTCTAGGACAGGAGAGATAACTCTATCGTATAGACTGAAACATACTATCAGAACTAACGTCACAAGGACAGAAAACGCCAATAACGAGCCGCGTATAACGGATAGCCAGCGCCTGTGATGAAAACAGTACACTGTCAGGTCAGGCACATCTTGAATCCAACTACAGTAAATCAATATGGATATCGTCGTTTTGAGAATTCGATACAAGAGGCATAACATATTTCACAGAACAATATTTAAAAAAATGTCACACTAAAGCGGCACCATGTTCTTTGTGTTGAAATAACATGTCTCGATCCGTACAAATTATTAATCGTGATTGTATCTCGGGAATCGTCTATTAGTAGAGTCGCTTATGTACATCCGCTCCTTAAAAACACTTCTTCGAATATTTCCGTTATTCCGTCAAAAACTCTTCTTCAAATATCTCCGTTATTTCGTCAAAAACACTTCTTCTCACACAAATCGCCGTTATTTAGTAAATTAACATTCTTTATAGAGTTATTGCCCTTCATATTAAATATGAAGCTAACATGCAGGATTAGCTATGCATGTCGTCATTTAGTGGACAATCCCAAGCTCGCGTGCCACGCGTGGTCGGGATTGTCCATTAATTAGCGAACATTTTAGGTACGGATTGTCCGTTTATAAATGGCCAATCCTTGAAGAATTGCCTGCCTTGATAAGGAAGTCAACTAAGTTCAATTGGTCTAAATATTGTCACAGTTATGAAGGAGCGATTGAGTTGTCATGTCATGTCATGGCATACTTGTGTCATTATTAAATAAACTAAACCAGCGCTAAAGTTTGCAAAATTATTTTTATCTGGAGACTGGAGACGAAAAAAAAAACAGTTTGTCAATGAATAGCCGTTTTTCGAAAATCACAATAAAACAAATTGGAGATTTCTACTATTTTTCAAAACATCATGAAGGCTGGATCGGCAAATAGTCCGAGATTTCATTTACGAGTTCATTCCAGGATTTTTTACCAGTGGAAGCATTACAGGAACTGCTCGAGAGTCACAGTCTCTGTAAAACAGGTTAAGTTCAACCTTCAATCATTAGAGAATATTTTGAGTGAAACATGATTAACAATAAAGGTAGCACTAAGGTAGCATATGAAATGTTGAGGGATTTAATCTTTGAAAAAACCAACAGGGGAAACACATTGGGATAAATCAGTAGGGGTTACCATGACATCGCAGTGGAAACTAGTGCACCCCCATTTTAAGTCATCTGAAATGGTAGATATAGATTTCAAAATCTATTATAACATAATTTACACAAGACAACACACATCGGAATTGTGCATTACTTGAAGAAAATTGATGATAATATATAATCTAACAGTAAAAAGTAACATGGTTAAGATGGAGAGTTTCAAAATATGCTATTGTTTGGAGTAAACACCAGCTTAAAAGGGTCAATTGCTTCTTTCTAAACACTGTGTTGAGTTCATATAGGTTGGCTGCGCACAGAAGACGCAACGTGTTACTATACATTAACAAAACAGTATAGACAATACATTTGTTCAGATCTATGTTGATAACACATGTTGATACTTACAAACGTTTGTGTGTCAATAATTGCAAACAAGAATATTTCAAGAAATACATTACAAATAGAAATTATGTTCTTAAAGAACAAAACGGTAAATACGAGCTATCGGTACGAAATAGTTTCGATAGTCATATTTACACAATGTAGGCATACTGCAGGGCCCAGTAGAAATCTGAACATAGACACAACATAGTAAAATTTTGCACAACTTCAGACAGTTGAACCTTATTCACAAATTTAATAATCGAAATTATAAACATCTGGATATAAGTTAGCAAGGTGCCACGATTGTGTATAGCAAATAAGCTGGTAGTGTTTATTTATGGGGGTGTGTGGTGATGGGAGGTTTTAAACATAGGCCGAGAGGCCAACTTTGTGGGAAGAACTTTAATCCAATGTTGTGTGTTTAAACAAAAAGTTATCGGGGTGGACGTTATGGCCCAGCATAGAATTTAGATACGAAAGACAACTACAAGAGTTTACCAAAATAAATATTGTTTGTAACATGTACTATTTAAATAATGTCATATTTTTGTTCATATATAATCTAGATAATGCTGCGCATTACTATGGTGTGTGCAATGAGTAGACCAAGTGTAACACAGCAGCCGAGCATTCCATATATTGGTCAAATGACAACACCGGACTGCTGAAAAGTGACGTCACGAATTGTATTGCATATGTATATGATGCTGTATTTCTTTGTGATATGACTGGGGCTGGAACCCCGAAACAGCAGTATGCTCACGGCTGTCCAGCTAGCGAGATTGAGGAACAGAATCTTCCTACGGGACGATACGATGTGATCACCACAGTCCTCGTCTGTGGATATACCCGGGCGTTTCTGCGTGGGCGGATCTACATGGGCGTATTTACATGGGTATTTCCATCCAGTCTGCTAATATGTGTCATGTTATTGATTACATGTTCGATGTCAAAATGAGAGGGTATTCGGCAAAAGAATCAACGAAGCGCAGCCGACGACGCTCAATGTAAAAAATGATCGGCGCTTGTATCGCTATCATCGCTGCTGTATCGGATTATCCAATCAAAGGGGTTTGACTATTGTTGATCGCCGGTTACAGAGAAACATACGCATAGCAGTACATGTGCATGTTTGGTTTATTTAAGTCACGAGCTACCGCGAGAAGATCGTGCAACAAAATACACTTTCGACGAAATGAAATGTATCTTCAAAACTCATCCAGCAGTTCGATTAAGTTCGAGTATCTAAACACGCGAATTGTATCCGGAGAGCGTTCGCGATTTAGTCGTGAGGCGGTGTCTATTGACAAATGGCAAATACATTTGTATGATAAATTGAATATACATTATGCATTCAGCCGCCACCAAATGAACTAACCGGTTTATAAAATAAACCCAGTTGGTGAATACGAGCTCAGGGTTTATCGGCCGTGTCAAATAAAATGGTATAGGAATCCAGGATGTACTATGGTAGGTAAATTCGGGGTTTAATTCAGATGGATTTATCAGGGCTTGCGCTTGGGCTTTTAGCTAGTCCTAGTCTGCTCTTAAGTAAACCAGCTAAGATATTGTGATAGTGAAATGCTGTTTTTCGTCCGAGATCGTCCAAAAACGGGTTTATTCCGAAGAAGACATGATATTTTTCTGAACACCACACTAGTTGTCAATTGAAAGCGGTCATTTAATGTGCAAATGACATTTACGGCAGTGTTTACACATTTTGTAAAAGTAAGCGAACTCAATTGACATCAAGAGGTGACATCGGCATATTCCGGGGAAATATTATAGCAATCGCAAGGTAAACAAACAAAAGACGTGGTTGTAAATTGTATTAATTCTATCACGAATACCAGGTAAATTGTAAATTAAACATTGCATATATATCGCGAGAGGTTCCGTGTAAGAAATGTTTAACTAATAAGTATAATATAGGACCACTTACAATAAAACTAAACATACAATAGTGATGGAATATATTAACATGATACGATGTTTGAATAAGGGCGCATTCGATTGTTATGTGTGTAATCGATTGGCGGCACAGAAGCCGAACGTAGCCGAGTAAATTACGAACACTGCGGCATTCAGTAAACAAACCGATGTTAGTCCTAATAAACACAAATATTCTATGTGTAACACGAAAGTTAAGATTATTATACACCATTATGACCATAAGATCTCACTTTTTGCGATATATGTAGCATCAGGTATTGATTTGTTAGGTAAAATCTAGTAAAATAGAAGAAATGCTATCGGACGGTCTCTTGAAAAACAGCACTTCGCTATCCCAATAGCTTAGCTGGTTTACGCACGAGCAGACTTGGACTAGGTAGGTCGGTACTGGTATACCGAAGAACATGTAAATCGGTCGCCATGAGTTGGTATGAAACCACGGAGCCGTTATTACAAGCGCGTAGCGATATTGAACATGTTTTCTGAGATAGTTCACTAGCTTGCTGAACAAACTAACAAGAGGCATGGTCGCTCAGAACAACCGTAAAAATCCCCAATGGCAAGGAACTATATATGCTAATATACTGACAGTCCATGACAAAGCCACATGGCGATTTGCGCTTCAAAATACACCTAATAATATTCGCTTTTGAATTTGTCCCGGTATCGAAATACAATACCGGGACTACCTTTCTACGTGGATTATATGTCTCAGAAAGACAACGACGTCATAAAAATACATGTTCGAAATCTCTAGACATGGTTTTAAATTATGTAGGACCATAAACGTTTCATAGCGACGACAGCTCTATGATTTTCTTCGCTTGATCCACAGTGGCAATTTTTATGCGACCTCTGACTTTAAGATTTTGAACCGGAACAAACGAAACTTATCTCAAATTTATCGAAACATATAAGAAACAACACATATTTTCTGCGCTATATTGTTCGAAAATATGTTTTGAGATTGGAGATATGTCCGTGTAATTGGTACGTTTATTTCAGTTTCTCGCTTGATTTTCTTTGAGCCTCCAGAGAACTAATGATTATATCAAGTGAAATTTTAGTTGAGATAAGAAATAACCTGTTTCGATTAAGGTTATGCAGTTATACGGAAAAGTTTGAAGACACATTATATAACGCGCGTTATAGTAAATTGGTCTTCGAACTTATCGGTTATAAGTCATAAACTTGATCGATACAAAGAGTTATTTCTTATAATTGAATCCGTAATTTCACAGGAGAACCACCATAAGCAGAAGGTGGAAGCATAACGAGCGTACAACATTGAGACTATTTCCGACGAAAAAGACACGCGAAGTTGAAAGGATACCTGTCACTCAAAACTTGTACTTATCAATTTATCAAGAGGCGACAGTGATTCATCGTTTTTGATTGGCTAGTCGCAACCGATCACGCACCGAGCAGCTGCATGCATAGTTGCACGCGAGATTGATATATTCGACAGCGGTGACAACTACCGTTGTTAGTTTTAATTGTTAGCAACTTGTTTTATCGTAAAGTTATATTATTTTCTCAGGGAAGGACTTTGAACAGTCCAGCAGTTTGTGTTGGTGCGAACACGTTGGGATACAGTTATGAAGTATATGCAATACATGCATGCTAAACGTTCAAATTGTTCGGTGATATATAATAAAGCATGTCATGTCATTGACTACGCTGGTATCTTACCCAGTGGGGTATCACATCGCGAAATATAACCACTATGCCCGATTAGTCGACTCCATTCCATGATCTATTTATTATATATATACGCTTGCTTCTTACGTGACAAATAATATATACCTTGATATTATAGTATAGAATGATACAGCGATAAGTCCTAAATAGGATTGTTAATTGTAGTTTATGGCCCATGTTGACTAAAACTGATGCAATGGAAAGAACTATATTATGGAATGATGGTTCAATGAATAAGGACTTATTGAACAAACTCACCAATAATTATATCAAGTTAAATGTCAGATGAGCATAACAAATATATATAAACACGTGCATTGAATAGAGATAAACCTCCCTCGAGACGAAATGGGCTTGGGGGAGCAGGCAGACGAATGGGCTCGCAAAGCGGTACCATGGTGATTA
This sequence comes from Siphonodentalium dalli, assembly GCA_032622095.1. Classification (NCBI taxonomy): domain Eukaryota; kingdom Metazoa; phylum Mollusca; class Scaphopoda; order Gadilida; family Siphonodentaliidae; genus Siphonodentalium; species Siphonodentalium dalli. The sequence continues at coordinate 190,517,219 of CP136065.1, read as the reverse complement.
CGACGATCAATTAACACAAAACTGTACCACAGTAAGCCAGATGCTGTGATTCACGTTTGGAATATATCCACCTTAATAACTGTTTGGTGAAACACGCCTGCTTTGGATTAGTCGAGGACGCGTCCACACACTGCCAATTTGTTTGGTATGTTATGTAAGCATGTAGTCATATTATGGTAACAAAACATGAACGACAACACACGTTTGCAATGCATCTTCACCAAAGCTAACGACATGAGAAGTACAATTTCTGTAATTCCACATGGACATCATTTCCCTTCAAATACCATATGATTTATGGCAAGCCGTTTTCACATTTTCGATTGATTTGGACTTAAGTCCAATTATTTGGACTTAAGTCCAAATAATTGGACTTAAGTCCAAAAATTGGACTTAAGTCCCCATAGCGAATTGGACTTAAGTCCAAATACCACATAATTGTGAATTCGGCGAGGAATTATACTTAAGTCCAAATGAATTACACTTAAGTCCAAATACCGATATTTTCATCTATTTGGACTTAAGTCCAATTCCTCGCCGAATTCACAATTATGTGGTATTTGGACTAAAGTACAATTCATTTGGACTTAAGTCCAATTTATCTGTATAAGAAACACCCCCATCAGATATTAAGCAGATCTGGTTTTGCTCATAGGGCGGAGTTGTGGGAAAATGGCCGTTTACATGTGGGTCTAATTCTTGTTGATCTTGTTAATTGTTATTTTTTTCAACATATACAATGAATCAGCTCGATGTGGACGAGATCCTATCAACAATAGCCCGTGTTGTAAGAAGTTCGGAACGATTTTTAACATATGATGATGTCTGTTTGTCAAAACATTACATCGACTGAGTTGACATCGCTTGAGGTGGCCTCACTGACCAGGCTTCACTGATCAGTCAAAGCATTCTTCGATGTCTGCATTTTATTAGTATGGTGGGTAAATGTCCGGTGGGTAATTGTCCGGGTGGGGAAATGTCCGTATACCGATAATAATGTTACCAGAGTCCGACCAGGTAGATAAAATACCACCCCTTGCTCTTTATAATTTTAACCTGATAACAAAAGTTACAACTTATGTACAGGGTCCACACTCGATCGAGGCTGCATGCACTAATGGAATTATGGCTGCTAATTTGTTTATATATTTGACCAAATTTATAGAAATAGTGGGCTAAAGCGTATGTTAACACTGAGTCTGAGCAATATATAATGTAAATTATTTTTGCAATTTCCTTCTACCAAGCTAATTGATGCAAAAAAGTCTCTGTAGAATAGATTGACAAAGTTAACTGAGGCTGTGTTTCGCGCAGTCATTACAATAGCAATAGAAGGGGAATCACTCTAATCTATTGTTTTGGCATAATTCGACTTTCGAGTACACCCTTATAACATTGAGTTTGAAAACCGAGCAAATTATACAAATAAGACACTTAGTAAATGCAATAAACGAAACTGCGTGTAGCCTACACTACATGTTGTCAAATAACAATTGAATCAAGTCGTGAATTAATTTTACTTCATTCATGCATGCAGTTAGCATTTATTAAGATGCGAATTCGGATTCGAAACATTTTCAATCTCGGCATGCCGAAAACAAGCCACGTGGCAAAGGGGACGTACGGAGTTAGTCTTGATTGACAGCCGTCTTGTGTATGCTTGGAGTCAGGCATGCCCTGGTTAGTACGGAGTATGACTGTCAATCAAAACTTGCAGGAATATACCATTACAAAGAAGGGGACTATCATTTCAAACCAGATGAATTGGACTTAAGTCCAAATGAATTGGACTTAAGTCCAAATCAATTCGCTAATTGGACTTAAGTCCAATTCATTTGGACTTAAGTCAAATTATTTGGACTTAAGTCCAATTATTTGGACTTAAGTCCAAATAATTGGACTTAAGTCCAAATCAATCAAAAATGTGAAAACGGCTTGCCATAATGATTGATTATAGTGAAATAAGTGCTTTCTAAAACTACAAGCGAATTACGGTTGAATCATTACAGGTGGAACTATATAGGTTTTACTTCTCACATAGTTGTACAGATTGTCTAAGTATTGATATGATCGTTTTTTGGCACATTAAGGCTTTCTGTATCGAAATGCCTGCACAAAAATGCCAGACAATGTGAGAGTATGTGAACGCCGCCTAAAACGATCACGTCATCAGCCACAGGCAAACCACTTGTCCCCTCATCCCCATTCACTCGCCGATGCATCTACTCGTGGTAGATCACTTGAATTGTGGAATATGGGAGGTGTTATGTGATCACAAGAAGGTCGATATGCATTTTGAAACCAATTTATTATCAAAACATCAAATAAATCATTTAGTCACAATTGAACAATATAATACAAAACACATCAAACAAAAGGATTTATTAGGTTCAGCTTGAAATAGATTCCTAAAAAATCAAATAGTAAGTATTAAGACTTCCTGAAATTTACTACATGACACAAAATGTAAGAATAAATCAGACAGACAGAAATTATAAGCCCATTTTATATACTGTTATGGCATTAAAGGGGTACTGTACGCCATTTTCAACAAATTTCCGGTGATAACAACGATCTAATATCGATAATATATAGAAACATAAGTAATTTGAATCGAAGATGTATTCTGTAAACGCTCAGGTTAATAGTAGTCCAGGAGATCGACCCCAAGAAATAACAAATGTTGCTCATTTTGACGGACAAGTGCTATCCGGTCTAATTTTGTAGTAAAATATATGTAGATTACGAAAATCCATGATAGCAGTGGTGAATTTGTAGCTTAATTGGCGAAACACGTGTTTTTGTTGACCTACCCGACGACCGAAAATAGAAGAATTTTCCGGCGACGTCATAGTACTACTAGTAGTCCGGGAGCTAATATGGATACCCTTGCACCCCCGGGACTTAACTTCTCCCCACTCATTTTGTTCCTTATTATGTCCTTCAACTTTTAAGCTATGTTAACAAGAACAAAAAGTGGCCATATAGACTCCAGACAAAATGGCGTCCATCATGGCCACCGTTTTTCAGATCAGACCCTAAGACAGTTTTATGCAAATTATAGCGGTGAAAATCTTGTAAAATGTATACAAATGTATATATTTTCGTGAAGCTAAGACATATTGTCACTTTCTGGGGACAAAATTGAAACTCAACATCCAAAATGGCCACCAAAATGGCCACCGGAAGTTGAAAATATGACTTTTTTTTTTACAAATATCTTCTAGATCGATACATGCTGTTTGTAACTGGTTGAGTAATGTCATTTTATTTTGTATTTCGTATATTAATTGATCATTGTGGCAATTAAATATGCACGTTTTGAGGTCCTAGCCCCTTCCGTTCCCTCAAAAATTCGAATTTACAGAACGCGGTATAAAATTTCAAAAAACAATCACAATTGGGATTCTAGTCATATTTTAACAAGAAATCAACAGAACTTTGTAATGTAAGTGATGCATATGATTATACCTATGAATATTCCAACTCACTGGAACAAAAATTCTTACTTTGGCTCAAAATGGCCACCAAAATATGGAAAATGGTAAATATTGCCCCAGCGTGTCCTGCAATCGATTACAAGTTGTGGATGGTTTACACAATTGACTATTCTGCATTCTATACATTGAATACTAACATGTCTGATGTACCATGGTTAATTGTCACTATTGTCACCACTGACCTCACCAAAAATATTGGAATTTTCTCTCAAAAACTTGACATAAATATCGGCAAAAATTAACTTTTCCTGTTTGGACCATTTTTTTCAATTAAAATGTAACTATCTTTGGGTTGAAAGGCGTGTATTTGTTTTGGTATATATTAAATGTGTCACACTACGGTATTTATAGACCAAATTGTTTGCCCGATTTTGACAGAACTGTAAACTCCCATTAAGTAGACATGGATACACTTTTGATATGCATCCTGTGTCAGGGAGGACGCAGTTATATAGGGGTGGGTGTAATATAGTGTGTCATGTTGACATATTTCTCGATGGGTTAATATATAATGCTATGCTAATTATGGTCTGAAATGACTAATATCGAAATTTCTGGTGACCATTCAACGTTTGATACCATTTGATGTCCCGACGGGGTATATTCTTGGAGTACTGACACGTCACGAAGCTTCGGTACATGTCACGAAGCTTCGGTACATAACTATATACTCTCATTAAATAGACATGGATAAACCTCTTGTATGTAGCACTGTGTCAGGGAGGAAGCAGTTATATAGGGTGGGTGTAATATATTGTGTCATTTTGACATAATTACACCATGGGTTAATATATAATTCCATGATAGTTACAATCTGAAATGACTGATATCAAAGTTTATGGTGACCATTCAACGTTTGATGCCATTTGACGGTACGTGTCATGAAGCTTCGGTAAATTGGATGAAAATTGCCACATATTTGGGATTAACGATGCGATGACACATATTTCGCCAGATTTTGACGGAACTGTATACTCTCATTAAGTAGACATCGATAAACTTCTTGTATGTAGCCCTGTGTCAGGGAGGAAGCAGTTATATAGGGGTGGGTGAAGTATAGTGTGTCATTATGACATATTCCTCGATGGGTTAATATATAATGCGATGCTAATTATGATCTGAAATGATTAATATCCGGGTTTCTGGTGACCATTCAACGTTTGTTACCGATACCACATGATGTCCTATGGTGGTATATTCATGGAGTTCTGACACATCACGAAACTTCGATACATGCACTGGCACGAAGCTTCGGTACATTGGATGAAAAACCGCCACAGGTTTGGGTTTAAGAATGCGTTGTCAATTTTGTTTTGCCACAGCGCTGGGGGATAGGTACACAGGGCCACATGTTTCGTCTGATTTAGATAGTAATGTATACTGTCATTAATAAAGATACACCTTGATTAACTTCATGTTGAATGAAGCAGTCACAGTATAATTTTCTATTATTGAACATTTAACTTGAATGTCACGAATAATCGGTACATTCATGGTTTTGTTTCGACGCCGACTGTATGCATAAATCTGATTTAAATATAGTAATATATGAATAATAATTAATGTACCGAAGCTTCGTATATATATGTTACAAACACCTAATTATTTTCCATAGACTAAAAGTCCCGCCGGCCATGGGTTAAGCCTATTTGAACTTCAAGTGGTAAATTTTCCCTTAGAACATCATCCGCTGCACCAATATGTGACAACAAATGCGCCATTTTCGGTATCGTTTTTCAAACGATAATCTTGCATTTCCACAACTAGCCCATTTACTGCACAAAAATCAACAGCTTAAAAATATCCAGACCCCTTCCGTAACTTCTGGACACCACCAGACTCTTCTTGGACATCTAAACATACACGATCGCCATATTTACGTAGGCTATGATTTTCTGTTCCCGATTAGGGATATTTCCCTCAATGATAATCAACCAATCAGCAGCCAGATTTTTTTGTTATGCTGACTCGAGTTTTCCTACACAAATTCAAGAAGCGTAACTCTATATAATTAGTTGTTTGTAACATATAATTGTAAAGAAAATCGAACTTTGATCGTGTAAACCGCGCCAATTTTACAAAAAAGCTTTACTGTGATACGATAGAAATATAGGAGTCATTGGAAATCCTATTATCTCCCAGTGGTCCTTTAACCCACATACCCCGTTTTAAAATTGACCATTTGGGGGGGGGGGGGGGGGGGGGGGTAAGAAATAACACCGATACTCACCTGATAACTCTGGAAGCACAGTTTAGTAGAAGGATACTAATGTCTCATGTCATGCTTACCATATACATATATACTGCACAGTGCCGCATGCCCCATGTCAATCCACTCTCTAATGGGAATATTATGACCACAAATGTGACCACACCCAAAATTCAGGGTTTTTCATCATAATTTAATTTGTAAAATCCGACTCGCGTGCACAGGATAGAAAGGCATATGTATAAGTTTTGCAAACTAGTTACGTATATCTACCATACGCCTTAAGGAATTTATATAATTTTGAACAGTACAATGTTTAATTGGATTTGAATTAGACCCCCCCCCCCTCAACTTAGAAAACAAGTAGAAACCTTCTTAAATCCATTTAAAAACATTGTAGAAGCCAAGTTGTAAATTATTTAACACTATTAAAATAATTAATGGTGAATTTAACCATTAAAATCATACTAAGATGAAATGGTTGCAATTTGGACGATTTTGCGTAAAAAAGTAAAAAAAAAAATGGTAAAAAATTGAAAAAATAACATTGAAATTCTTCATTTTTTTTTTAGCAGGATTAGTTATTTAACATTACTAACACAATTATTATTCAACTTAATAATCAAAATCATCCTAAAATGAAATGGTTACAAATTGAAAAAAAGAAGTAAAATTTGGGCTAAAAACGTAGAAAAATGCCCAAAAAATCGAAAAAAAACAAAGAAGGCTACAAATTTGTTCTTGCTATCATGATTTTTCTTCATTAACATACCTAAAACATTACAAATAACATGGTCGCAGCTTGTCCGTCAATATGAGGAACACTACCTCCCATTCTCCTGGAATATAGGCTGTCTTAAAATTTAATAATTTAAAAGTTAATAATTTGATATAATTTAAATTTATGGCTGGAGCCATAACATGGCGTAAATTAAAATACGAATTTCCGTGTTCAAGACGTAACCAAATTAATTGAGGGATACTGGATTAGTAAACCCATGGCACACGCGAACGTTTAAAACATTATGCTGATACGGGGAGGAAACTCAAGCCACTCACTGACTAATGACGATACAATAACTTAAATGAGTATATGGGACTAGTATGCATATAATATAACTTTTATTTGATACATATGGTTGAAAACTGTACAAAAATTACTCGACAACGACAATTTGTATTTTTGCATTCCGGTAAATTTGCCATCCGTAACACTACTTCGTACTCAACAGTCTTTCAAATAATGGAAAAATTGTTACCTTATTCTCCGACTCAGAGACTAGGAACCAATAACAACATTTGGGTACAGTATCCCTTTAAACACCTATTTTGTTTTACTGATTTCAGGACCAAGAACTTATGAAGAAAAAAAGAACTGTTGTCACTGTTGTAGTTAATATACATTGTACCCCTAACCGATTGAGCCACCGAGGCCCCCTGTATTTGATGGAAAAGCGCGTCAACGCCCCAATTAAAACTAGTTGATTCTGATGGAAGTGGCATATTTCACTTAAAGCCACTTGGCGGTATGCAACGTTGAACACGATGTTTGGGTCTAAAAAAAAACAAAAAACAGCCATTTGCATGGAACAGAAAAGAGCGTTTCGTGTTAGTCTATTTATGATATGGTAGAAACGAAGACTGTTTTTCCCTTCTGTGCGAACAATAGAAAACAACATTCTAATTCATCTGTCTCTTTTTATCCATCGCATTTTATCTTTCACACTCAACTCAACGTTGTCGATATTAACAATTATGCCAACGAAGACACTTTAGTCAATATTCGATTTTGAAGTTGGAAGATCCCCCGAATCCTGCCGAAATGTGTTCGTTTGTAATCGCAATGACCTCTGGTGTATTCGAATCAGTGATCCAAACTTGATCATCGAGTTTGAAGATCCAAAGTGACTGGTCATAACTCAAAACCAAGGTGGCACATTTTATATATATCTTTCGCGAAACAAACAACGCGTGAAATAAAACGGAAAAGCTATGCCCGCATACGCACTGTAACGACTTGCACTGCAACGACTTGCACTGGTTGAGGAGCATGTGACAACGGGGAAAAGTATTTAGATAATTGAAAACTAGTAATTTCAAGATGACCATTTTCTCTAAAATTATCAATACTATCGAGCATATATGTTAATCTTTGAAATACATCTTATCATTTATATTTGTGCTCTTATTTTAATATTTAAAATATGTTTTACTATTATTTAATTAACCTATATTTTAACTATTATGTTAATTAGAAAAATCTGGGGTATCTTGTCAATTGATCTGGTCTCTTTTTGATTGTTTTCATTCGATTCATTGACATTTAACTGTTATTGAAATGAAACGCTAGCCTCAAAATTAAATCAGTGTCTGCAGTTTTAAACATAACTAATTTTTCATTCACAATTGAAGTTATAATCGTGGCATCATAAATTGCGGATAATTAACAGAAAATCAGGAAAGTGAAAAAAGAATACACACCAGCAGATGAAACAACCACAATAAACACAGAAACAACAACAACAATAACAACGTAGCTCTCCCAGATCTTCGAGTTTGAGAATCTCCCGAAGATTCTCGAAAGCTGCTCGGTGATCTCCGGGAGATCTTCACAACTGAAGATTTCCATTTTTGTCCAACGAAGAAAGGACAACATCAACATCGACAACATCCAACATATACAAATAACAAATAATCCTGTTTGTCTATAACATTTAAGGGTCAGACGCAGGTTTTTCCAACATTTCCTATAATTTAAAAATGGATTTTCTCAAAATCTGTCTGGACTCTGGAATATCTTTTTGAAAGTTTGTACAATATTTTTGTGACACAATTTAAGAACTGTCAACTCGTCGGATATTAAAACCCCATGTGATACACTTTTATGATATGAACAAATGTAACATGTTGCAGTTTTCTGGTACCTATAACTTCTGTAAGATATAACTGAAAATCATGCGTGGAGAATTAATTTATCTTGACTCAATAAAATTCATAATTATTTACATAACGAAAGACAACCAAGATAACTAGTTTGATTTTTTAAAGAATGCACATGCCATGCCTGTTGATCAATACACTTTGGGTTGAGGTAAGTTATATGACATAGGTTCACAGTCAAATCCCCAGCTGACTGGGTACTAGTTGATTGATCACTGCTTGAGTGGACTAGCCTGCATGCCATCAATTGTTTTCATTGGGCTGAACTATATGTTGCTGCTTTATTCGTCATTGTGATATATTAGTATATGGGGGTACGATGTTGTATCATGCAACTAAATATTCACTGAACAGTATGACACACGACACCTAGCATAGAGCCAAGATAATAGGTTATTGATAAATTTAGCAGTTCCTGATCAAATATGATGTTCAACTTTTCAAATATTAAAACAATTCATCGTTTTGTCTCCTCTTGGTAATTGTTCATATTATATATACGATGAGGATGAGGATATGTGGAATTCAAGACTGTTCGCCAGAAGGTATCCAAATAATTATTTGTTGAAAATCGTATGCAATATTTGTCTTGATTTAAGCAAAACGCGCGTCTGTCCCTTAACATGTATGCATGGTCCCATACATCAAGTTATAACAATATATCTATAATAATTTAAAATCACTTTCTGCTTTGTGCTGTTAACGAGATGTTGAGCACCAAAATTGGGCATATGAACTATATCAATTCTGACGAATATATCAATTTGTTATGGAAAAATCAACAACATAATATAGGGTGTGCCTCTAAGACGTCAAAATGAAATAGCACATTTCTTTTAGCAGTTCGTGTTCAACAAGTAAAATAGGTTTAATACAAATTTGCCCGGAACCATGAACACATCTTTAACATCTCAATTTTATGAAGATGGAAAACAATCACCTATATGACCGTATTATATCAGCACAACCACGGGTCCCCGTGACTGGACATACATGTATATCAAGGTAAAAGTTATTTCAAATTCTAGGCAGGTCTCCACTGTTACGGCATATTCACATGTAGCTGCAAGCAAATATCTGCAAGGAAATATCAGGTACAATTGTGTCCTGATATAGTTTGCTGCAAAGATTACACCCATGATAACGCGGCGGTTTAGATGGCTATGATTGAGCTCAATCAGAAGAGTATTAGTCGTTCTGGTTCAAGTGAACTGCTTCGGGTAAACAACCTATAATCCATATTGGCAATTATGAAAGTTCAACTGTTGAAATTTATTACCGTAGTTGGGGTGGGGTGAAGCACACAACCACTGTCGCCACGTTGCTGCTCTCGTGTACATACCTTCTAATAAGAAAGTCGTCACGCTATTTGGAATAGGTGCACGCCTATGTTATAATTCAATAGTGCATGCATATATGGGATGACACAAATTCTGTTTTTTTTGCCAAATCAGATTACCCTACCCCGTTGAGACCCCATATGAAGTTTTCTAGAGTTGTGGAAATGGTTTGGTTCGTGGAGCTGTTGTGTATATAAGCTACCAAACACACAAGGGTGTAGGGACATGGGATCCCCCCGCCAACTATATATGGTCAATTGTTTCAACAGTTGGAAATTGTATACCTGAGACAATATTAGTTGGAAATTTCACACCAACAATAGGTTGAACTTGTTCTGGTAGTCTGATTCTCCAACCAGTAATGTATGTGGAATTTTTGTCATATCTTACAACTTTTGGTCATTATATTGGTCCTCTCTCCTCGGTATCCAGTCCAAATTCAAGAAAAACTATAAAAGAAATAGGCGTTTGACGTACGAGGTGGCAAATTCAAAGCCGACGGGGAGCAATTGAATTATGCGATATTGGGAGTTTGGTCTGGGGGTGCAATCGGAAATCCCACATGGACGTCCTCCGTCAACGGAAACCATAATATGCTTCAGGGTTTATGTCAACCCACATGCAATGGAATTACGAAGTCAGTTGTTGAAACAGACGATAATATTGATGGATCACAACCCGAACAGTTACGAACATATCGCTTAGAGATTATTTAATGGATGCCGCTTGCCACCAATCAAGGTGAACATGTATAACACACTAATCATAACAGGATATTTTCCTGTATTATTTATTTCATTGGTCAAGTCACATGGGGTATACTTGCTTGCTCGTCGTGTGAACATGCCATTACATTCAGACACCAAAACATTAAACAGCAATAAATACATATCAACTATTAACACAATTATAATGATCCATGTAAAGGGCATACACAGTGTGTGTGGGTTGCTGATGGACGTTTTTTTATTTGTACAAGTTGTCGAGTATTAAAGAGATTTCACAAACTCGCGGTTAACAGTTCTGACTACGTTTAGCCATTCGTCGTATATATTATTATCGGGCCAACAATTCGTTTAGCAAACACGACGACGAATAAGATGAAACTATACACAATGCATGGTTAATCGTACGCAGTGATATTTTCGTTTCGCGCGATCTACAAAAATCTACATGTAAATGTATCATACCAAGCGCATCGTTCATAATCGATGATGGTAACTTGTCGTCAGGTTTCATAGGTTATTTCTGTATGATAGCTGGCTGAATGACTGTAAACTAAAAGGGAACTGTTAGTACAAACCGAAGACATTGACACCGTATCCGTTATGGCGGTTATGGCTTCATCGTTACAGTTAGAATATGCAAATAACTTGGTGACGTGATTTCCGAACTGTAATCGTAACTGCTAAATATGAGTTTTCAAAACGAATGTTAATAGTATGTTTGTTGTTATCTGTTTTGCAATTCTCGAAATTATCATCTAAAGTACCTTTCCATTCAATTTAATGCTTTCGAATTATTGTTTCTGAATTGAAGCATACCACCTAATGGTGCATTAAGAATGATCTCCCTTTGAACATTTATAATTCACTGAAATACAAATCATTGGTATCATATCTTTTGAATTTCTAGCTATGAATGACATGTATGTAGGAGTGACAAGTTATCAACTAAACGTCACCTTAAAATGGTATTGTTTTGTATTGAATACATGATGTATGGCGATATGACATATTATCCTTTATTCATGCAGAAACAAAATTAATGATCCTAGATTGTCTAATGCATGTATAATGGTGTACATAACAGACTAAACACACACTATACAAACTGAAATGGCGATTTATCACATAGGAATAATGAATCAATTCAGTCGTTTTAATGTAACACAACAATCATGTATGTGACTTGTAAAATATAGTATATAATATTATATAATAGAGAATATTAAACATGAATATTGTATGCAGATCCGGACCCGTAGTTATTAGTTTTAGTATACACTACACACCAAGGAATAGTGTTTTTTCTTCATGCACTGGCTATATGTGTGGAGCTTTTAATTTTAATTTAGCTGAAAACTATATAGATGCAAACAAATGCAATTGATTGCTTTGGTGAGGCAATCCAGTGGGTGTCCGTAAGTATGTGACGAATATTGGAAACGTACATGGTACATAGCCTTATAATTACCCCCACATCATGTTCAATAGTATTTTCCATTGGTTTCTAAAAGGTAATAACATTAAAGTCACTACACAGTTCCCAATATTTAAAAATGCATTTTCAGTTTGACATGTTTCACTTATATGTAATGATAAGTAATTGTGTCGGTTTCATAATATAATTACAAATATGAGTATGTGTTCGGTATGATGTCATTACATTAGGAAACCTAGAGTATTTAATAAACATTCTCCATAATGTCAGAACTGGCTTGTGCCGCGACATACACACCCATTTATCAAGTTATACGACTGTCACTACATCGAGGAGGTTGGGCAGGAGATCACCTGCATCTGCCAAAATAATAGAGGCGATAGCGAGAATATAGTTTATAAATCTGATTTGGTTTTACCAAACTGCTATACAGTGTTCAGTCCATTTGCTACGGTAGTCTGACCAATGACATCACGTATACATCGTGCAAGGAAATATTTAAATGTTTGTTCGGTTACAATTCATTTCAATTTAATTTCGAAATCAATATGGACAGATCAGTTAATCCGAACAATGCATAATGAATTGTAACCGACACAAGTAATATAAACATGTAAGGTTCCTTACATGTTGTCCGACCAGCGTAGCCAGGGGACTGAACTCTGCCTTGTAGTTTTATATATTACATAGGAGAAGCAATCGGAAGGTTATACTGACACCAAGTGGTGGCTGCGCTCGCGTGCGTGTATTTCAACAATCTATCGGACATTAATTGACGGTATTTACGAAATGTCGAGCAATTTAATAATTTAAAGGAACTACCATATTTCCCATATAACAGTTTTGATATAATCTGCTCTAAAAAAAAAGTCGTGTGGCAATTTGCTTCACGATATGATAAGCCAAACACAATTGATCTGGGATAAAAAACACAACGTGCATAAAACAGCTACAGCTAAATTGGTGAATCCGTATTGCCATTGGCAGTATCTACCATCTCCCGCTCTCGCGAAGTAACAGTAAACAAAGCTTTCATGATAGTATGTTCATGCAGTATAACATATATATTTGCATGAATTATTGCTACTCTCTCCGAGCAGTCAATTATCGTAGTTTCGCCAACACGAATTCATGTGTGTCCTGCCCTATATGTCAATCTGGCAGATAGAGAAATACGAAGAACCACAATTTTCAGTTTGCATCCCTCCAACTGAGAACATTTTCATCGCCAGACAGTAGGTGGTATTAGTCGGATGACCGATACCCCAATGTAACCAAGCATGTGTACCGTCTGTATATTGCCACTCACCATCCCCCTGCTCAATTGTTCCGTCAATCCAGATGGGTCTTCTATCATCATTATATGCTGTATATTGGATGAAAAAAGGAAGTCAGTTATAAAATTACTTCAAAGGACAATCTGAGTAGTGCGTACATGCATATAGTATTTTTCTCCTCGAAAAAGGATCATAACTCCTTTAAAATAAATCGGATCAAACCCATATTCGAACGCGATTTGTATTTTGGAATGAGAAACTTACATACCAAATTGTTTTCCAATCAAATAATAGATGTTTGAGTTATGGCAGCATGCGTGAATTCTAAGTCGAAAAGGGCCATAACTCTGTAACAAAAACGAACTCGATCTGTATTTTGGGCTGAGAAACCCATATAAAAAAATTGGTTCTGATTGGATAGGAAATGTTCGAGTTATCGCATTACACGTAAAGTGTCTACGGACGGACAGACGGACACACGACGAGTGGTCAATCCAGACGTCGACACTACATGTATGTGTACCATACTATGGTATGGGTACACATACAAACATACAACACTCCAAACATTACGTGCGTATGGATACAAGTGTTTGTTTGTGTGCATTAGATCGGCCACCGAGTCGAAACAGTTGTCGGTGAAAATCCGTATGTTGCCGAATATAATTCGTAGGAAGTCATGTCTTTTTGAAATCACAAACAAAGCATGATATAATGCATGGTTACTTCTAATTTTATGACATATCCTATGCCCATTTTAACATATAATTCATCAATGTGACCGAAAAACATGTCTCTTTCCAATAATTATACATTCTATGCTAAGGGTGGATACACACTTGTATATATTTCTCTATGTAAATTACATGTATTTTACATGGCCACACCAATCATTGATAGCATTAATAACCTGTGCGCGAGCAGTTCATCGTTAACAGGCGAGACAAGTGAGTAGCGATAAGCGATAATAAAACTCTCTGCTATCTGGGCCTATCTTGAACTTTTAGGAATCAGGGAGCTAAATGTGTTCCAGAGTCAGGGAGCGAGTGGACCCTGGTATGCTACACGTGAAGGTTACTGAAGAATGGCCTTCATCTGATGCATGTGCACGTTATTAAAGGATAGGATCCTGTTTATACTATTCGTACATCATGTCTAAATAATTTAAACTGGTGAATTAATGGGGGAATGGGTTTTTGTGAGAGGGAAATTTATTTAACTAGCTGCTGTAATTCTGGGTTTTTTTCCAGCTAATATTTTGCTGCGGGCTAGCCCTGTCACATACTTGGGGAATTATTTTTAAAAGTAAACAATGACCGATATTTATTCTTGCATTTTCATGATCACCTGGTGTCAATCTAGTTGGGTGAACATCACTGGAGTGGCCCACAGGATTCAATTTGAATTTGACTGAAACGTTAACACTGTCGACTGTGGGAAACCATTTTGTTCAGTGATTCCTTTAGGCCAGTCTTAAACATGTCTTCTCGCATGAATACCGAAATTAATCAAGTCTGTGTGGTATCTGGCATATTATTAATGTACGAACACCAAAAGCGCTATTTGACCAGGTTGGCGAGACCATGGATGATGGCGGAAGCACGACAAAGACGAGGATATTGATAATTGAGAATGTCTTGTCATTTTGAGGGAGAGTTAAAGTGATAACATCAAATTACTAATGCAGGTTGAAATCCTGAGCAACAACTGCAATAAATATCAAGATAAGTCTGATAATGATTAGAACAGAACGTCCAGCACATGGGTTATCGCGCGAACAGTTATTATAAGCGACATTGACTCCATCCCAGATAGCGGATTGGAATAATCATTCCCTTATATAAAGGTTCACCGAAGCCCAAGCATATCGCAGACAGCTACAGAGCAATAACTCTTGTACCGGTGATATACAAAACATTCGAGAGTATCCTCCTAAACAGATTTCTAGGTGATAAGTGAAAATCTTGAGGATTTCCCTAACGTACTTCAACACGGATGTCAGAAAAAAGTCAGCTGTGTGATGACATCATTTATTCTGCATGAGTCAATAAGCTATGCCGGTGACATGAACTCCCGTGCATCTGCAAAGAACAAGACAAGGGGTATTGACGTCCCCTATTTTCTACCTTGTATTACCAACGACCTGCTAGCGCGTCTCAGTTCAGCGAACAAAGGATTGTCAGTCGGTCATGTTAACTGCTCCAACAACTGCTGACGATATCGCCTTGATTTCTACACCAAAAGCTGGTCTAGATAATCTCATCGGTATATGCAACTCCTATGCTCGGATTTGGCGATTTATGTTCTCGAACACCAAAATTATTGTTGTATTCAACGAGTCAGTGCGTCAACACGAACGCAGCAACAGAACTATCGAAGACCAAACGCTCCCTGAGACGACAGACTGTGTGCATTTAGGGATAAAACAGTGCAAGGTCAAGAACAGTAATATCAGGGCCTCTGATATTTCTGATAAGCTTAGAAAAACATTTTTCGTAATTTCTGGCAGGATTATCACGAAACAATGCAAACCGCCCACGATGACCTCTCAACAACTATTGTTCTGTCAAAATGTCTCTATGGGTGTGAAATCCTGACACCCTCTACATATTCCAATGTTTACTGTATGGAGAAAGTTTATCGCTCGTGTGTTAATCATATACAATCTCTCCCAACTCGGACTCCTACTGTTATATCAATGAGCCTGTTAGGAAACGAAAACGAAATACACAAAAAGAAACGTTTATTCCTCGCTGACATACTTTACCTTCCCGACGGGCACCAGGAACTACTGCGAATATTCTTATATAAATTCGTTGCGACTGGCGAATTTCCTTCTAAATCAGCATGGAAGCACCTCTGATAATCAACATTACAGTCCCACTAAAAATGGAAAACTACAGTGAACCGAGATACCTCACTTAATTTGTTTCGCATTGTGCACAATGATCCACTGTCATTTTGGAGTATTTGGACATTGCTGAAAAGGCACCCTAGCCCGTCTCAAGCTCTGAAAAATCTCGCGCTACTGCTCAACAGAACTACATTTTCTAATGACCGGATGTGTCGCGCTTGTGGTAACGAGATCAGAATGACATATTACACGCCCTTCTTTATTGTACAGCAGCCAATTCACCTGCGCTTCGAAATTCGTTCTGGGAACACATTCTTGATCAGGTTGGTCTCTCGACCTTTCTGTACATGGATTCTAGAGATGATATTTCTCTGTTAGCCCTGCTTCTGGGTGGTGAACCAATTAACTCACCCGCCGAACTGGACAACAATATAGAAACTATAATTCTCACTTCATTTATATGATTAGTAATCTGATTCAGTAACAATTATTTGTGTAAATAAATATGTGTTTGCACATAAAACAAAATCGCATTCACATGGACGGGTCTCATCAATATATGACGCATACGATCAGCCACGCAACTGTTCTGTTTTCTTAATTATCTCCATTTGCTGTATAATATATATTTCCATGTATGTATATATTCTTCTCCTACAAGGAGGTCTATAATAAGATATGTATATACTATAATATTCTTTCTGTTTATGGCTGTTGTAACCGAGTGACTATTTAACAGCAATACCCACCGCCAACGTTTACTGTTCTTTAAGCGTGATTGTGAAGCATATTATCGGGAAATCCCGGGTCCCTGGACACTCACACAAGTACATGTATGTATACAATTATATAACATAGTCTATATAGTGTATATTTATCGTCAACGCCAACTCCTCATACAAGCATACAAGTACATGCATGTGTTTTAAATCTATAACAAGAAATATTAAATAAGTATAAGTTTTTATACACCAGTTTTCTGAAATGACACTTTTCATAAAATATTATATCTGTATTCCGTCCGTTCGCATTTGGTTTATGGATGATAACTTTAGATAGTCTCAACTGGATGGAATGAAATTATGCATGTGGGTAGACTGGCGCAGAGTGCAGGCCTGTTTCGAATTCGGGTACCGCTGACCAATTTTTGGCCCCACTTTTCGCTGGAATTTCACAAAATTTTCGACTCCTTATGATAACTTAGTGGGTCTGAATTGAATAGAATGAATTTGGCATGTGAGGGGACTGGACCAGATTACGGGCCAAGTTCGAATTTGGATTCTGCCGCCAATTTTCACCTGCATTATGGCTCTTTGTTGAATTGCAACGGGTGCACATTGCCACGCGCTGGCGAAGCTCTTTTTGAAAATCATCCACTAACCGTTTAGTCTGTTTGGCCGCGCTTTTTAATTTAGCTATATGATATTGCTCACAACTGACATGTGTAACATAAAACAAACATATATTATATTACTTTGGTTACCTTTATCTTGACATTTGTAAACTGACACGGGTCAGACAGCTATGGACATCATTATTGAAGATTCCACCACAGGAGTCCAAAACAGTGTTACCTCTACTGTAGGGTCGGGATACGAGCACCCCAGTCCAATACAGTGTTATCTCTACTGTAGGACCGGGATACGAGCACCCCAGAAGATTCCACAACAGGAGTCCAATACAGTGTTACCTCTACTGTAGGGCCGGGATACGAGCACCCCAGAAGATTCCACCACAGGAGTCCAATACAGTGTTACCTCTACTGTAGGGCCGGGATACGAGCACCCCAGAAGATTCCACCACAGGAGTCCAATACAGTGTTACCTCTAATGTAGGACCGGGATACGAGCACCCCAGAAGATTCCACAACAGGAGTCCAATACAGTGTTACCTCTACTGTAGGGCCGGGATACGAGCACCCCAGAAGATTCCACCACAGGAGTCCAATACAGTGTTACCTCTACTGCAGGGCCGGGATACGAGCACCCCAGAAGATTCCACCACAGGAGTCCAATACAGTGTTACCTCTACTGTAGGGCCGGGATACGAGCACCCCAGAAGATTCCACCACAGGAGTCCAATACAGTGTTACCTCTACTGTAGGGCCGGGATACGAGCACCCCAGAAGATTCCACCACAGGAGTCCAATACAGTGTTACCTCTACTGTAGGGCCAGGATACGAGCACCCCAGAAGATTCCACCACAGGAGACCAATACAGTGTTACCTCTACTGTAGGGCCGGGATACGAGCACCCCAGTCCAATACAGTGTTACCTCTACTGTAGGGCCGGGATACGAGCACCCCAGTCCAATACAGTGTTACCTCTACTGTAGGACCGGGATACGAGCACCCCAGAAGATTCCACAACAGGAGTCCAATACAGTGTTACCTCTACTGTAGGGCCGGGATACGAGCACCCCAGAAGATTCCACCACAGGAGTCCAATACAGTGTTACCTCTACTGTAGGGCCGGGATACGAGCACCCCAGAAGATTCCACCACAGGAGTCCAATGCAGTGTTACCTCTACTGTAGGACCGGGATACGAGCACCCCAGAAGATTCCACAACAGGAGTCCAATACAGTGTTACCTCTACTGTAGGGCCGGGATACGAGCACCCCAGAAGATTCCACCACAGGAGTCCAATAGAGTGTTACCTCTACTGTAGGGCCGGGATACGAGCACCCCAGAAGATTCCACCACAGGAGTCCAATACAGTGTTACCTCTACTGTAGGGCCGGGATACGAGCACCCCAGAAGATTCCACCACAGGAGTCCAATACAGTGTTACCTCTACTGTAGGGCCGGGATACGAGCACCCCAGAAGATTCCACCACAGGAGTCCAATACAGTGTTACCTCTACTGTAGGGCCGGGATACGAGCACCCCAGAAGATTCCACCACAGGAGTCCAATACAGTGTTACCTCTACTGTAGGGCCGGGATACGAGCACCCTAGCAGATTCCACCACAGGAGACCAATACAGTGTTACCTCTACTGTAGGACCCGGATACGAGCACCCCAGTCCATTTATTATGGGTATCACAAAACAGTAGACAATATGTTTAAATTACCTCACCGAGAAGACGAAGACATTAGTACATTACACATTGCCGAGATGTGTTTTTTATGGAATCGTATTCTATCGGGGATCTCAAAATGATTATTTATATTGAGACTATAGTTTGTCAGACAGAGATGTGGCATTGGGTTGGTGTGTCTCACCGCCATACCAATATTTAGTGCGAACTATATTAATATTGTCGTGGATCATTACTCATTGTGATAATCCTAATAGCGCACAATGACAGCGACAAAATGCGACACGATAGTGGAATAGTGGATGCACAGGTTACAAAATAACGGTCGAGTTGAGCTTTGTATGACCCCTGGACACCGACAAGGTATATCTGACCCCCTAACGATAATGAATCATTTAACAGTTCTATAATAGATAAATTCCATTATGATTGGAAAGCAAAACCCGATACAATGGAAAATGCTCCACTTACAAATCTTGAGTTCGGTATTGAGAGTTATCTAAAATGCTAAAGAAAACTATGTAGTCACATTAGCCAGGTTTAGATGCATAATTCATCGACTATCCATCGAGACTGTTTTTTGGTGAGAATATCGATAAATCAAAGATATATTGAAAAATATGCAACACCGAGACTATTTGTGACGAAAATCATTATTTGATGAAATGCACGTTGCATGAAACATTTAGAAGACGATTTCTACCTTCTGTTTTAGCCAATGACCCTAGCCTCTTTACATTTAAAAACTCTTAAAAACTCAAGAAATATAGCAACCTTACACAAGCTCGCGAATTTGTGAGAAATATATGAACCTAAACTAACTGTTTCACCGCCCGCCTTATCTAATTTATCTGATTTTATCTAATATTCACTATGATTAATACTATGGCTTCCTCTATTATGTATATAACATTGTCAACCTGTATTAATTGTCACCAATGCCTGGATACTATAAGATCTCAATATATTTGTGTATCTGTCGTACCATAATTATGTTTAAGAGACTGAATAAATGAATATGAATCTAAAAATAATAGTCGATACAATAACCGAAGACATAATTCTTCTCTTATTCCACACTGTACCATTAAAAGGGAACTGTTAATAAAACTTTTTGTTCAGTAAAATAAACTATACCAGTGTCATAATGTAGAATTAAGGTTACTAAAAACGAATCATATTCGAAAACACCAACTTATAGCGTAAAAACGAGATTTTAATGCCCTTTTGACGTCGAAAATAATAAGGAAAAATTAAAAAGCCACTCGCCAGTTTTATGTGCACAAAGAAGCGTGACGTCAATGGCGGAACGCAACTTTTTTTCGGATGATGGAATAAGACGTAAACATGTCCACGTGTTTTCTCATTTGTTTTGTTTATGGCGACTTACGATACAAATCTACTATTTTCAACAATTTGGACATTTATAAAGTATTGATGACTGAAGTGTGTAATCATACAATATCACGGAGTTGTGCTTGGACTATACGTTGGACGCTGTTTTGAGAATTTTCGATGAATATTGTGAATTGGATTTTCGATTCTGGACAGTCACAGTGGACTGGTGGAGGTTGACATTTCGCAATTGAAACAAATTGACACTTTAATTGACAGATTTATGTTTTAGAGGAATGTTTATCAACCAAGAATCAAAATTATTGGACTGTAATGTGCATAGAACAGTTGTCTGCAGTTTTCAACACATTCTTGGTGGAAAAAGATTCTAAAACTACGATGGCAATTTGGGAAGTAAATCACCTATTTTCGATGTTTTTTCCGATGGTAATCCGACGTGGGCCGTATTCAACAATGCAGGCAAGGAGCTGATGCTGAACTCTTCCAATTTGATGATTATTTATTATAATTAATAATTTATTTTTTTTAACAATTTCGCTTGTATATATTCTCCAAAATCAGTTGGACAAGTGTAGGTGAACAACCGATATACATTGTACATACAATAATAGCCTGATCGAGTTAAAATAGATTCATTGATCGGTCTTCCTGGAACATTGCTCACTGTTGTATTGTAAGAGGGGAGACCTCTAAATTTCTTGAACATTGTTTAAGAATTTGTAGATGTTTAACCACACAGTTGATTGTTTCGTACCATATTTTTTGTCATTTCACACCATATACATTTGTATATTTTGTTGGTTCCCACAAATGGTAATTGGTCATGCATATGCAGCGTACCATGTGAAAAATTATTTTAATTTTGTTAACTTAATGAAAGCGAACATGTTTACGATTTAAAGTTACGTGATGATGACAACCCGACAATTACATGAAAACATATTTCTTTCTTTTTTTGCGAAAAAAAATTAACAAATTGAAATTGTGGCAACAAAGTTAAAGATACATAATCCGAATTAACGCTTGCATATTACTATTTCCTTGGCTTCGGGTGTAAACATATTTGATTCGAGTCGAGCCCGTGTTGACCACAAAATGTTGATAAATAAATAACAGGTTTTGGGCAATTGTTTACTATTGTTGACTGGTTACAGGGGGGGGGGGGGCGGAAAAAAACTGCAGACACAGGGTGGAAAAAACTGGTTTCTTCGGTTTGGGTACCCCCCCCCCAAAACAGCAAAAACTGCAGTTTTTTTCCACTGACCATTGCCCCCCCCCAGAAAAATCAAATCTACCCCAGCTGGACAACAACTCGGTTTGACCGGAAACCGAAAAAAACACCGGAGCATACAATTCACGAGAAGGTGCTTGGTAACTTAGTTTAGATTATTATGACTAAAATGGTCATTGTCTACCAGTAGAACGCAGATTTGTACCTCGTGATGTCATGACATGTACAAACATGTATATTGGTGATCGCAACGCTATGTATGCACTTTAAAAAATGACAACTAGTCATTACCTCGACTTTGAAAAAGATGCAAATGAGATGATTGAGATACCAGCATATAACTGTTTTCTGATACCATTGGAGGAGAAATTGTTTAATACATGGGATAGTTCTGCAGTAAAAAATTGCCAGATAAGCGATCGCAGGGTAGAATTCTGCATTCGACTGGTAGACACTGACATAGTCGGCATTATTAAGAGGGTTAATGGGGTCAATATCACATGTAAACCAAGACAGTGGTTATCCAAAATTGTTTTATGTGGATTGTACTACTCATGTATATATAATTTGGATATTAAGGTTAATCCATATTCTATAAAATGAGAGAAAATTGAAGTTGTGAGTCTGAAAATACATATTTGGAAAAATATTACATGCACATTTTTCCCCGACAACCTTCCCCCCTAAATGAATAAGGAAAAAATTTACGTGTAAATTTTTTTACGCCTATGTACCCCCCCCCCCACCCCCCCGGTACGCTGTGTCCCGCAGTGTTTTTCCGCCCCCCCCCTCCCCCTGCTGGTTAGCATATTTTTTTTTGGGCCATTAATCGATTCTGATAACCGAAGCGGCATTTCAAAAAAAATGTTTGTTGTTGGAATCTAATAACATGGGAACCATCGAATCGGTTTGAGTAACTTTAATGTTATTTCCAAAAAATCATACGGTATACTCAATGGTACAAATTGTCGAAATGATACATGTACCGGTATGAAATGTCCAGAACCCTGGTGCGAAACATCTCTATGTCAAACTTCTATGGCACGAAATGTCCAGCAACCTATTGGCTGTTCAGTCCATTGCACATTATAATTTATTTCCAAATAAAGGTAATACTAAATATTAAAGCAGCGTTTAGTGTTAAGTTCAATCTTGAACTAATTGTACATGTGATATAGTCACAGGGGCTTGTTGTAAAGAAAACAAGTAAAATTGAGGGTGCCACTTTATCAAACATTATAAATGCATCAATATTCTATTGATATACATGTAATGCTTTACAAACGCATGTTTTTGTATGTATATTTGTACTTGTTTTCTTAACAAGCCCCTGTGGCCTCAGTTTAAGTATAGGAAGCCATGACTTATCTGCGAAAGAGCTCTGGATCTCTTGTTCACTCATTGTGTGACCACTGAAATCAGAGACGTGGCTAGATAGTCTCCCCATTGGGGAGGGGGGTCCACCTTCAGCCCTGGGAATTAAGGAAAATTTGCCTAGGTGAAGGAAATCGGCCTAGGCAAAAACAGATTTTACCTAAGCAATTTTGCAACAATATTGCCATCTCAAATCAATATGATTCAATAATAACATGAATTGCCCAGAATTGCCTAGTTATTTTGCGGAACATTATTTCCAGGCCATTACTCAACATATATGTACAATTCCACAAATCATCTCCAAAATAAGTGTCCTTATAACGGGTAGCTACTACGGTAGTAGTTAGTGGCCCAGTGCCATGGAAACAATTGTAGGACAATATATGTAATGAGTTATTTAAGGAAATCATTTTGGCTAAAGAGGTTCTATTTCTGATATACACAAATCAATTTTAGTAACCCAATGAACTTGTTTTACCTAGGAAATATTATTGCCTAGGCAAACCGATATTGCCTCTGCTTTTACCTAGGCATTGCCTATTGCCTAGGCTGATTCCCAGGGCTGCACCTTGATACCTGTATGTTACGACAGCACCCCTTGGAAGGAAGTTTCCTACTGATGGCTATATCGGTCCAACTTTTTTTTCGAATTTTTGCCCGGTACGGCTTGTTATCAAACTACATTTGTACATGTACTTACTGTAGGTGAATATCACTTCAATTTGCCTTAAATTGAGTAATATAGTTTTAGGCTTTACAACATGGCATAATTCTATTTCACTGTTAAATAATGCATAGACAATGATTTTTTGTGATGTCACTCATTTGAAAGAGTTGTCCATACATGTAGTACACTGTTACTAAGAGGCAAACTAATTAATGTTATGGATAGGGTATTACTTGGTTGGTTTGATATTATAGGCCTGATTTCAGCCCTCGGTAACCTCATTTCAGCCTTCAACCTTCGATGTCAGGCTGATAGTGATATGAGGTTACCTTAGGCTGATAACAGGCCTAATATCAAACCAACCAAGAAATGTCCTCTAATTATTATATAACTAGCAGGGTGACCAGTCGTTGCCCAGGTTAATGCTCCCACTTTTTTACTCTGACCCCAATACCATCACTGTAGACATTTCTAATCTGCACCATTATGATAATTACTTTCTCATAAGAAATAACAAATTAATAGACATGTGTAGGGTATTACATGTACTTGGTTGGTTTGAATAGATAGGCCTGATTTCAGACCCCTCGGTAACCTCATATCAGCCTTCGATGTCAGGCTGATTGCGATATGAGGTTACCTCAGGCCGATATTTGGTCTAATATCAAACCAACAAAGTAATATCCTCTAAATATTATGTAACTAGCAGGGTCGTTACCCATGTTAATGCAGTGTGGTATTGTTTTGCCCCTCCCATTTTTTGTCCCTTACCCCAATACCGTCAAGTGCTGTATACATTTCTAATCTGCACAATTATGTTGATTATCTTTCTCGTTAGAAATTGCCCCTGTTAGACCCCTTTGGAGCCATCTAGAAGGTCCGTCGTGAATTAATATAGAATAGACATTCACAAATATAGGTATAGATAAAGATTTTTTAAGAAGTTCCCGGATCCCTGTGGTTGTAATTAGAATGCACTCAGAGATTCTGACTTCAAACTTGTGCCACCTTCTAATTTACATGTACCGGTATACTACCGGTAGTATTGCTTGATAAGTTGATAGACATGTGTTGATTTGATTTGGGTTGAAAGATTAGAAAATCAGTGCCCCCCCCCTCTCAAAATTATCATTTAAGGAATAATCTTGGTTTTTAATGTAATTACAGTTTAAAGATGGTCTATCTCTCCCTAAACCAAGTTTTATATGCAGCAGTTTCCTGAAATATGTATGAAGTATCAAAAATAATAAATTTGAATTGAAAACCCCTGTCCGGAAATGCTTCTATCTGACAATATTGATTTTATTTTATATTTGCTGGTATATTAGATACATACACATGTACAACTAATTTGGGACATTTTACAGCTCGCAAAAATGTTTGGAGTGTAGCAAGTGGGAGAACTCTATCTCAGATCGCCTGAAAGTTTTATGACATGACGGTTTGTTGTAAAAATAGTAACGAAAAATATGTCCCAATTGATAATCACATTATATAAGAAATTGAATGCCCTCATAGTGGTGAACATCTACATGTATACCAAATTTCATTGAGATCCAAGCAGTTATTAGCACTACTGTTCAAGTTATGCCCTGAACAGACATCAGACGGATGGACAGACAGGTGCAAAACAGTATACCCCCCTTTTATAATATTGATAATTGATATAAGCATTTCCTGACATGGGTCTTCGACTCGATTTTATTATTTTATACCCTGGCAATTATAGAAAACATATTTAGGAAGCTATAGATATAAACCCATCTTCAAATGCTGATCACAAACTGATATTAAATCAGTGTTTGTGATTCGGTATAAAGCCTTTAGACTCTACTGTTCAGACTTTTCTGTTTACAGCTACCGGTATAATCTTGTGTGCCAAATACAACTGCAGGGTGGAATATTGCGGATGAAGTTGGATAATTCTAAAATCAAGTGGTAATAATAACTTGATTTTAGAGATATCCATCTTCATCCACAATTCTGACCGAGACCACCTTTTTGACGACGTGTTTTTGGGCCACAAACAATAGAAATAATAAACTTAAAAAATTGATATCTGATCACTCGGAGTGTTGATGAGTAGGTTCCTCGACTCGAATCAATATTTTTTACCCCCGAAGCCAAAGAAATAGTCATTTAGGAGCATCTGATCGGATTGAGTACCGTTAAACAATTATTTTTGTGTCTAGACTTGATTATAAAGCAAGTTTTCGCAATTGACATGCTTAAAATTGATATATGCATGGGGAAATGTAACCATCGTTGTCTACATGCCCTGTGTGCGCAACATCTCAAATGAAAAATCCGGTCTCTTGTACTAGTATTGTAATTAAACTATTTGTATAGCATTTGTTATTTAAATTTAGAACAGAGCCATAATTTTGTTTAAATGTGCAGATCTACATGTATGATAATAAGGCTTAAGCATCGTGCAGGGTGGATTTTTCTCATAAAATTAATAAACATATAGGTACAATTATTTGGCACACAAGAGTAGGCACTTTGCTGGAGTCTGATGATGTTAGATGCTGATAGTCTAAAGGGTCAGTGTCTGGTTGTTCCCCTTGCAGAGGAGATATAAATGGGTACACAACATTTTGGATCGTCTTAAGTCGTTTCGTACAATATTTTTTGTAGTTTCGCACCATATTTTTTGTAGTTTCGTAACTTATTGTTTGGTCGTTTCGCACCATGGTGGAAATCAATTCGTCTTTTGATACCAATGATACCATATCAGTATCACTATACATGTACAATCAGTCATGTATGTCACACCATAGGGAAACAAATAAATGATTTTCTGCAAAGTACGAAATAAAAAAAAGTAACCAAAAAATATGGTATGAAACGACCATGGTATCGGATAGTGAAATAATGAAGAAGTCACTATAGTTGTATATCATTTATATGGTCACAATATATATAATGCAACGTGAAAGTTGATATGACATCTGTTCTGTTCGACTTCAGGTGTACTCAATTTCTACTCCGGCAATGTTCAGAATCCTATCCATTGATAATCCAACAACAAAGGTATATGAAGCGTCTAGAACTTAGAATCCATATTTAATATAATTATAAATCATTCAGACATTCAGTGTTACCGATCTCCATTCTCCAGAATCAACAACTGACCGTTCAAGGCGGTTCCACTCAATTGTTGTTTTTAAGAAGTCATCGTAATGAGTAATGTACAGTGCTAGTACGCAATAATTGAACGATTCTCTGATGGTGCTGTTAGCACTTGTTGAACACCTCCTAACTTACCTAAGTTCTCCACCAGATTTTGACAGACACTCCCTGCCACACTGAGGACAGTAACAGTACTAACACTCACACTGACAGTGAATAGGCCTACTGGTAGTCGATAATCTACGGGATACTAAAGATATAGTCAAGTTTGGACTAGCCTACTGCAGTACTGACTACTGGTACTACTAGTAGTACTACAGACTAGTATAGTGGTACTAGTAGTGATGCTGACCTCAAATTTGGTTGCTTTATTTTCCTTGTCTTCTCAGCTGGTCTTCTTGGATTTTTTTTTTTAGAGTTAGATGTAGATTATTCATTTGTAGAATAACAATCAATTATCATGACAATCGTCGTCAACAATGAATGACATTGATAATTTGATCGATTCAATGATTGTTGACACTGTGACTGTGACTTGGTGAATTTAAATTTTAAGTCTCGCTGTCCTTGCTATCTTCGTCGGCTGGTTCAGTATCTGCCATAGATGCAGTATCCTCCGCTACACGTAACTCGTCGTCATTTTCGTGATCAGAGTCACTTTCAGACACGGAAATACTGTGTGCAGAAGCCATTTTTCGTAAACAGTTCGTCTGCAGGGGTGTTCCCACTTTGACGTCACGGGTTTTGCGGTCACGTGACTCGAGCAAAATCAGCTAAGAAATAATAATCGATTTTTAAAAGTCGCTAAAAACACGTTTATCGATAAAATTATATCTAATTTTTTATTGGATGTTATATTTGAACCTTATTCACACCAAACTAGCGATATAACATTAAAATGATAAACATTTAACAGTTTCCATTTAAGAAGAGTATGCTTCTGGGAATTTTGCTGGCGGTGTGAAAGTACACAAGTAGTACATGTAGTTACATTATAACATATAGTACACCACTTACTTGATTCAGATGTCAGTGCCCGTATTGCCGCGTCCCAGCTTATAACACCACGTATAGCGATAAGGTGTGCGTCATAATTACTGCAACGTTTAATCGCGTCGGTCTTGTTCATGCCAATCAACGTTGGCCTCAGACAGAAGGATACGTCAACAACAACATGTGTAGTGAACTGAGGCGGACAAACTGAAAGAAACATATTTATTTCAACATTGGAAACCTATCGCACAATGAACCACATGTATACTACTTATAAGAGTTACGAATAACTAATAGTAAATTGACGCATGGGAGTACGCTTGTGAGAAAATAATACAATCAATACTATAACAATTAGGAATAAAGATAGTCGCCAACATTTCGACGGTCGATAGACCTTTTCGCAAAATTGTTGACCGCGAGTCCGCTTGTGAAAAAATAGTGCCGTTCAAATTTGTTGTCACTCGCAGTAAGGTGATATTGTTCTGTTTGTCTTGATTATTATGTACTTAATTATGTTATTAATAAAGAAGAGTCAGAGACGCTAGTCGACAGGAGCTTCTGTTACTTGGAAATATTTTGCCCCAATTTTGTTCCACGAACTGGACATACAATATGGCCATTTTAGAATATTACATTGTTCGTCTGTGGTGTGTATAGGTTATTGTGTTCATCAGTGGTGTGTAGGCTATGCTGTTCATCCGTGTTACGTAGGCTATGTTGTTCATATGTGTTACGTAGGCTATGTTGTTCATATTGGCGTGTAGGCTATACTATTCATCTTTTGTATGTATGCTATGTTTATATGTTTAAGCTATGTTGTTCATCTGTCGTGTGTAGGCTATGTTGTCCATCTGTTGTAGTAGGCT
Source organism: Siphonodentalium dalli (assembly GCA_032622095.1). Lineage (NCBI taxonomy): Eukaryota > Metazoa > Mollusca > Scaphopoda > Gadilida > Siphonodentaliidae > Siphonodentalium > Siphonodentalium dalli. The sequence continues at coordinate 190,488,265 of CP136065.1, read as the reverse complement.
ATGTTCTGCATCTGTGTGTAGGCTTTGCTGTTCTTCTGTAGTGTGTAGTTTATGTTGTTAATGTGTAGTCCGTATGCTATGTTGTGGAGATGGCAAATCCGTTTTGTGTGTATCGCGTTTAGTTGGGTGTAGTTGTACATAAATATAAAGTGAAGGTGTCTCATTACGGTGAGAGTGGCGTCTTGGCACTGTCATGTCACAATCGACTTATTCTCACACGACTGTTTTTTTACACGTGTGCGTGTCCATTTTAACTCGGGGCGTGCCAATTTCTCTTCTACTGACCTGCTTGTGGTCCCCTTGGTAACTGCACTAACTGGATAGTTTGATTACATGCTCATCTCACCAGCTAGTCTTTGAACGACCACACACACCCCCGTAGACCCGGTTTGGCTAGATAGTCAATGTAAGTTTAAACCAGTTTTAAACTCGGATATTTACACTGGGTATAACGATTACAACATACACGTTCATGATGTTGTTCCCTGTCGAATACCAAAACAAATGGAGCCTATTTCAGATCACATTTATTATTTCTTTATTTTATCAGTTAGACAGGCTATCTATCTAAATGATATTTTGTATAACTAGGGCGTATATGCACGCATATTATGAGTGATTGTGAGAAAAGTATCGCACAAAGCCGGAACCCAACGAAATATCGGTTTGAAAACGAAATGAACTGTAACTGTGTTTACCGACGCAACCACCAGCCTTTTCGGTCCGTTTATTGTTTGCGATGCGATTCCTGCATATCCAATTCAACAACATATACAAGAAAACCATAGTCAAACATGGTAACGCCCTTATAAGATCATTTTATTAGGCATATATAAAATAGATTCGAGCTTTATTGTATTGTGAAAAACGAGTATATAGGTAACGCCTATGTAGTTGATTATATGTGATATTGTGTGTATGTGTGTATTCTGTACACTTGGTGAAACAGGATGTGAAAACATTTTTAAAATCGGACGTGCCAGCCAAAGTTTATATTGAAATATTTACACACCATCTGATATGTTTTCACAAAGGGCGCATATAAATATACGTTCTGAAATGTTCATCGCCAAACATGCAAAGGCCATTGCATTGATACACCAATAACCACACACCCATTGCCAAAGAAGTGACGAACGTTATTATGTTGACGCGCTGCCAGCTCGCGGCAAATACTGTAAGCTGTTGGTTTCTCAGTTCTACGATATTTGAATTGTTTTCGACTGGCATATATCTTTTCGTTGTTATTTGTTCTGTTATCTATTGAAATATAAGTATGAATTGTGCATGAAAGAGCATGCAGAATAAAAATCAGGCCAAAAAGCTCTGGATCTTCGTTACATGGTTCAAGTACGCAAATACCTGTTTTAATCTATAGTGAAATAGAGGTATGAAAAGGACATTGAATTGCATGCCGGATAATAATGTCGTCTATATTCGTTACATGGTTCAAGTACGCAAATACCGAGTACGTTTCTGATCACATTTTGTCCATCCACGTACGCAATTACCGAGTACTTTTTAATAACATTTAGTCCACCACCTCCTACGACAGAGCCCGATATACTTGCCAATATACGAGAGCGTAATGGTGATATAAGAATGGCCTCAAGTAATGCACTCCTGATATCAACTGAATATATGGCCTCTCATGAGGGTTAATTAAAATACATGTATGTACATTTAAAATATTGTCCCATTACGAGGGTTAATTAAAATAAAAATATGGTTTCATCAGTGTTGATTAACTACGGTCCCATGGGGTTAAATAAAATATAGTCCCATGAGGGTCAATTAAAAGATAGTCCCACCAGGATCAATTAAACATGGTCACAGGAGGGTTTATAATTATTTCTGAACATTGTTAAATTCGTAAAGCATGCTGATACTTGCTGCGTACACAGACATAAAAAAACGATGTTTAGAATAAGGCCACCGTATATGTTAAACAACCAATGTGAAGTGTTAGTTTTGGAAAGAAATGAAAAAATTTGAGACCGAGACTAAAGTTCACTAAACGTCAATATGTACAAACAGCAGCACGAAGGAGTAACGTGTGAATTGGATAATAAATACAACACCAATTCATTTAGAATATAACATGCCGATATTTATCGCGTATCAATAAATGAAAAAGTTCACTAAACGATGTTAAATACCATGTTAAACACCGATATAAACAAACAGCTCGAAGAGTTCATGTGTGAATTACATTTTATTATACCATCCTAAAATCCCCATGTAATATAATAGTAGATAGCATTCCGATTTATGTCACGTGAAAATAACAGAGCAGGTAATTAAACAACAATAAAAACACACAGCGCGCTAAGGGTTAACATGGGAATTCCCGTTCCATGCCTGCGCCAACTTCTCCTCGTGGATAACATGCCATGGTTCAATGAAGCATGTCGAAATACACGCCGATCGAACCGCAAAGACTTTAGGCGATACGTGAATATACATCGCGACGAGGTGCTACCTCTATTAGACCACAATAATAATTATTGTCAAACTTCGTTACATGGTTCGAAGTACGAACATACCCAAGTACCTTTCTAATCATATCGTTCGGGTGCGAAAATATCCAAGTACATTTTTATTCATATTTCTCTCATTCGCCCATAACCCCATTGACAAGTAAAAACACGATAACAGAAAAAACACACATAGAGGCCGTAATAAGCATGGCATTATAATTATAAAATACGTGTATATTTGCGAAATTTATCTCTTGGTACGGAATGTTGCCGGAGCAATTTCGAGTCATTGGCCACATCTTTGTTTCATGTTGAATTTGTAGGCAGGATTTTGCCACCAAACAATAACACAGAAGCGGAAAATTTATGTTGGGGCGTCGATAATTGAAATATGAATATGACCTGTGTTTGTTAAATTAAATCGTGCTAATTGATTCGTCAACTACCTACGGAAGCGTATTATGAGATGGTAATGTTTTTAAAACATAATGTTAAAATTTTAACTTAAAAGTGAAAAGCTGAATGAGTTTTAGAGACAATACACATATTTGGACGGTGACGGCGAACGCATATTGCAACTCCCACCAAATAAAAAGATGTGCAGTGTCTCAAAAACACAGATAAATTCTAAAAATCGGCGCCTTGTGTGTCGTATAGTCCCAGGCAAGTACACATGACAATGCTCGGTATGTCAAGACAAGTACATATACTTTACAGCTGTGTCAAAAAGTCTACCAGATACCTTACACATTAAAAAGTTTAACTTAAAAATTAAAATTTTATCTCGAAGTTAACCCTTTAACTTCGTAGTTAAAAATGTAACTTCGAAGTTAAAATTGTAACTGTTATGTTGCTAACTCATTCGGTATAAATGTCCTCGGCGGGACGAGAAGAGTTTACTTTTACCCAAACATATACTCTTGCACACATACGTGCGATTATTATTAGCGAACGCACTGTGACCAAATACAGCCCGGACCAGACCTGACGACACAAGTGGTGTCCGGGTGATTTTAGCGGACAGTACGGGTGTCTAAAGAAACCCCGCCCATACATGGACGGGCGCCACGGCTGCTCAGAAGTATCGCCATTGACAACTATAAGACAGTCTTCGTCTGACCCTGATGCCGCTAAGAACTCCACACATATCTGCAGGGAAACCGCATCGACTGTATTCACGAAGAAACAAGGGCGGATGGCCCACAGAAGCGTGACAATTAACCCAAGGCATAACCGAATGTTTTATGCTAGTTTAAAAATCCGTATTTGTCTAATTTGTACAACACATGAAAATTATCTCTCAAGTTTACATGTACAAGCATTCGATGTATACATATATTTGACTCATCTAGCCAACAATCTACCTCCAATTCTAAACTTGTTGTTTCTGATCATTCAGGCGCTATTCATTTGGAAACGCTAATTTATTGTATCGTGATTCATATAGTGACCTAGTGGATCGTTGCAACACTACTGGTGACCTGTGGTATAAACTGGTCGGTATGATTAAATTTAGAGACACTGCAGATACATGGACATGTGTGCCCAATGCAGAAACAAAAATGGGCAGCATGAGTTTTACACAATTCAGTCACATTTTGGCCATGCTACCCTATTATTGTCTACGAATTTTCGACTCATTAATGAATCTGTCGGACTATTTTCGCAGCTGAAATCAAACAGTCCCTGATATTCATTTTACTGATGATCTTGTCATCAGCGTGCACACTCCAAATGCCGGTACTCCACAAGTTTGCGATTCAAATCGAACTGTTGTTATGTGAACGTTCACTACTACTATCAAGTGGTAAACTCACATGACTGTTTAAAGTAATTGACCAGCTACATATGTACAGGTATGACGTGGTGTCACCACAGTAATACCGTGCTAACCACCAAAACTGCGTTAATGTTACCGATTCAAAACCACGATGTATTCGGGACTTAGAGCAATTAAAAGCAAAATTTCAAACAGAAATGGCTCAGGAAACAGTAAACACGTTACTAAAAATCATCTGCATTTTTTGTGAATGTGACCTAATTGTGAACTTTACGCAACTGCATGAATTTGTCGACAATCACACCGATTACATCACGACATGACTAGCACAACATCAGTTGGACATGTAATACCAATACGAGTTTCAATTGATATGATGTTCCATCCATTAGTTGGTGTAAAATTATATAATATATTTTAGACCAAATGTTGAGCATCTTCCTACTTCCAGAAGTTCCAGTTAAACTTTTGGAATCGGGTGTCTTTTCGAGGATGAGGATTCGGTTGGGAATGTCCAACAGTTGGAATGCATGTGGTACAAAATTCCAACCACAGGGGATAAGGGACGTGACTAGAGGGTTTTCGTTAGGGGGTATCCACCTTGATAATTCCAACTGCACCCCCTTGAATCAGACCAGAGACAATGTTTTGCATAATCGAATTCCATTTGCACCCCCCTTGAATCAGACAGACCAAAGGTTTTGCATAATTTCATTCCCTCCTTGCACCTAAGTGTTCACAGGCCTAATAGCCTAGTTATAAACCACGGTTCTATGGTATGATAATATTCATATATTTTGAACCTTAAAATTGCACAAATCCTAACTATCCTAAATATCTAGTGGTTTAACTCCAGACAAATGCACACGACAGTGTGCAATAGACAAGGGCACACCGGGCCGGCCATGGTTGTTCGGCCATGTATGAGAAATTTTTTAAAACTAAACGAGAAAATCGCAAAATCCTAGCATCTAGACTGACCTCAAGCTTTCCTAGAGTTGAAAACCTCATACTCTCCCTTAGTTTGGAAGTGTTCCAACTGATGACCATTTCAGTCAACAATTTTAACCCAATGTAGTAAAATATTGCATTTTTAAGCTCATTAGTTTTTTATTGGCCACGGGGAGGGACCAGGACACACCTTGCGGACCATGGTTCGGCCCGGTGTGGGAACATTTTGAAATCTGAACAAGAAAATCGCAAAATCCTAGCATCTAGACTAGCCTCAAGCATTCATAGAGTTGGAAATTTCAAACCTGACACCCTGACTTAGGTTGGAAAATTTCCAACTAATGACAACTCCAGTGACAATTTTGACCAAATGTAGGACAATATTGTTTTCTTAAATTAACTAGAAGTTTTTGACTGGCAAATGGGGAGAGACCAGTACACAAGCTTTCCCAGTGTTAGAAATTTCCAACCCCATAAGGTTGGAAAATATCTAACTGATGGCCAGTTCAGTCCAAAATTTTCACCAAAAGAAGGAAAATATGCAAATATTGGTCCAAAAACAATAAATTCCCCCCAATAAATTGTTTGAAAATCAAACTACAAGAACATTTTCAACCCAAGTTTGTGTCAGGTATGAAATTTCCAACTGTTGAAAATTTTGACCAAAGTTGGAGGGGGTGTCTCACCCCCTGTCGTAACGTCTCTGCGGGGGATACAAATGGAAACTGCTGGATCTGAGATTTCGGTCTGATGATTCAAGGGAGTATACAGCCTAATGACTGAACCCAGCAGTGAACAGCTATACGGTGCAAGAAAATCTATTTTGTACATGTTTAATGTCTGATTTACGGAAGCGTATTCGGGACATGGTAGAACAAAAATGAATCAAAATTTTGACTTTTTATCTCAAAATTCCGACTTTCTAAGTCAAAATTTTGACTTTATAAACTCAAAATTTTGACTTTTTAACTAGAAATTTTGACTTTCAAAGTAAAATTTTTGACTTTTTATCTCAATATTTTGACTTTCAAACTCAAAATTTTGACTTTCAAAGTAAATTTTTTGACTTTTTATCTCAATATTTTGATTTCAAACTCAAAATTTTGACTTTTTATCTCGAAATTTCGACTTTCTAAGTCAAAATTTTGACTTTCAAAGTCATAAAGTCAAAATTTTGAGATAAAAAGTCATATTTTTAGATCAAAAGTCAAAATTTTGAGTTTGAAAGTCAAAATTTTGAGATAAAAAGTCAAAATTTTGACTTTAATTTTTTTCTACCATGTCCCGAATACGCTTCCGTACTGATTGGATGTGAATGGGGTGCTAAATACCCATTTTGTCGCAAGTTGCTGCTGCTTATAATCCAGATGTACTCGAATTGAATTATCAGGCCGATGCAAGTTCCAAGATTGAATGTGTTTGATGATGTATGAAGAATAAAGAGCCTTCATCACAAGAGAGCAAATGTGAAATACCTACTTTTAATGAACAGCTAGGCCAGATTCGTCATCTCCAGTTGAAATCCGGGTTACGGAAGCCACTATGTGTAAACATATGTTTAACAACAACAACAACAAAAACAACAACAACAACAACAACAACAACCACCACCACCACCACCATAGATCAATCGCGAGATATCCATCGTCGACTTTGATACCGCTGGCCGGACTCGTCATCGCCCGTTTAAACATGGTCTACATAAACCTCGATTAAACACACGTTGTGACAGCTAAATCAACGGTTTAAACCGGATACCGCAAGTCCAAATGACTCATTCGACATCGCTTCTTCGAGTGACATATTCGTATGTGGGGCAAAGATGTTTGGCAGTTGTGATTATTTTTTTTTGTGCGTGTTATAACATAAATCGGCAACTAAACCATATCAGTTGAGGGTCCAGCCAAACCAGTTTTAGGGAGGCTAGACCTGAGATGACGAAGTCGTTTTTTCTCGAGCTGCACACAATTTTGATTGACGGCGTGTCTATAAGTTGAGAGTGACAACTTGCTATTATCATGTCACAATTGATTCATTCTCTCGCGAGTTTGCTAAAACCATGCGCTTGTTCGTGAGTTAATTTAATGCATGGATATGACGTCCTGGACGGCGGTTTACATGGGTGGAGCCGTATATAATATCGATTGACGCTGTGTTTATATGTGTGATGTTGGCATCTTGGTATTATCATGTCACAATTGAATCATTCTCACACGAGGTTGTTATAAGCGTACAATTGCTCGTGTTAATTGAATGCGTTCCACCTTGTCGAACCAGATAGCCACCATATATACACGGTGTGGATGTACCGTTCAAATGTAGGTTCAAAGCAGCTTTAAAACTGAGTTTTAAAAACTGAGGAGATGACGAATTCGGCCACTATGTCCAGCAAGACTTTGTTAAGCAGTAGTGTCTTTATATCGCCGTGTTAAACAATCGAACGGCTGCGCTCAATCGATATTGAAAATCTGAGGAGAATATTTTGATCGGAGTTTCTATAAAGGAAAAGCGTCCTCACCTGTAAATTACAAGGGAATAAGTGTTCTAGTGAATTGCGCTTATTGTTTGCGTTCTATAATAGTAAACGGACAACTAAACCATATAAATTGACGGTGCAGCAAACCCAGGTTTACAGAGGCTAGACTAAATATGACCAATACATATTTTTTCTGCACCGTGGATTTCACTTGCTAAAAAACAGTTCAATGGATGGAGATGCAAACATTGTCCATTGGTGGCGCCTCTATGTGCAAGTGCCGACTTGATTACTCAAATAATCAAATAATATGATGATGATGGTGAATGGGTAACATGTCATACTATTCAGTGTTATACTCAACTATTGATGAGTTGACAATTTTGTAAGTGGTAACCTTAAGGGGGAGAGGTTTTGCATAAGTCCAGCCAAAAATATCAAGGTATTTTAAACAAAACTTCTCTGGTTCTATCTAGTAAACAATGTTGAGTTCAACGGGTATTAAGAAGTTAGAGCAATCCGCGCTTGGCAATGGGCTATCTGTTAATGTAAGCAAAACAAATTGTATGGTATCTCGTTCAAGGAACAAAAATTTAAAAAGTACAGGGTAAACTGAGCGCAAAAGCATCAACTATCATGTTCTTTTTAACAAATTTAACCAAAACAACACATGTGTTACCCATCGCCATTAAATGCAAATGATTTGAAAAACTAATTAAGCCTAGTTTATTGTATGGATGTGAGATATGGTCCACTGACCTTAATTTGCCATTCAAAGATAAAATACCAAACCCATCTAAAGTCTCGTAAACAGGTTCTATGTTTGAATAGAAAGGCCTCAAATCACGCTTCTATAGCAGATTTAGGCCGTTTCCCTATCACGAATGAAGTAATTTCACAACATTTCAATTACATGCTTAAACTACCAAAAGTAGATTAACATAATATCATATCCGCGTGCTACAAAGAATTTCTCACCCAATTGTCGCGTTATAAGATTGTATTCAATAGCGCAGACCAACTATCGGGGCAGCGTGAACAGATGCTGACTAAGGCATTGACATCAGAACATATTGAAGTGTTTCGAAATGACGATAGACCGACATGGAAAAATAAACTACGAGCTTATAGGATATTTAAAGATGAGTACAAAATTGAGCAATATGTCATTCCACACGATCACAAATTGGTCGTGAAATGTTTTCTAGATTGCGCGTGAGCAACTACATATTGGCAATAGAAAAAAGAAGGCATAGACAACCAGTACTACCATTTAGATGGTCGGCTGTGGTCCATGTGTGACAACAATGTGTCGAATCTGAAATTGGTTTTATCATTGAATGTAACGCATACGATGATTTAAGATCTAATTTGTTCATCGAAATTGAGAAACACGATAGATGAAAGGTTTGCAACATAGTCCGGCTATTCTTCCTTCGACGGAATAATACAACTTGAAGAAATTGTCGAGGGAATGTTGATAAGAACTGTGTTTGTTATAATCATTTATTTATGTATTGCTTATTTTTGTATCATCAGTATCTTGCAACTGCCAATTGAGGTGTTGATTTGAACATATTTATTGTGACCCACTATATACAATATATATTACACAGATTAAATATAACAATAATGGTATGAGTGTGGGCACAGAGGATCGGAGCACAAGTTGCCGAACTTATCGGAGCTCCTCTCCCCTGGCATTCAATTGCTAATAAATTCAAATATCGGAGATGGTTTTAATTCAGGTGTATTGTAGAAGTTAATGTTTAAGTGTGGCTGTTGGAGTGGCTGTGGTCTCGCAGAATTGGGGTAAGGGAAACTATAACGAGAAAATTCTGATAATTATTAGATTAAGAGATTAAGAGAAACGGTCTGTAGATGAGATAAATGATTGTACTGTCTCAAACAGGCGCGCATTTAGCTTTCCGCTGTAGTGTTGTACACCAAACAGGAGATCTTTTTCGGAGACAATAGTCACGTTAAGTTCATCCATACGAGCCCACATCCGATTTCGCGCTACTGCGTACAGAGGACAACTGAAGAAAAAATGGTTTGCGTCTTCACATGAATTACCACAAGTACAATTTGAATGGGCTGAGATGTAGTTTTCATATTTATCAAAGTTTAGGTCGCTACAGTTATTTCTAAGTCTACAATGCAAAATATTTAATCTCCTTTGACCTGTATTGAAATATGGTGGGGGTTTCAAAGTCAGTTCTTTATTACAGAATGTTCTATACATGTTACTTATGATTTCGTCTTTACTTGGTTCTGAAGAGGGGTCAACCACTTTTTTGTTATCGGTAGTAGTTTTACATGATAGATTCCATTCAGCTATCATGGATGGGACGAAACTAGATTTGAAATTAGTCGTGTTCGTAAAGTAGTTTATGTATCGCAGGGGGTTTCTGATAGGGTATCGAGATGCTTCAGCGACGGTATCTGGTAATAGATTGGTGAGGTAGGAAGGGACATGATGAGTAATTATTTTGTTCCAGGTGTGCATTTTATGGAGGTTTCGTCTTTCGCTTAATGGGGGCCATCCAAGTTCAAATAAGACTTTTTCATCTGACACCGAACGCGTGAGACCACTTACTATTCTACCAGCGTCTGTGTATAGGCGGTCGAGTTTCCGGAGGAGGCAATCGGGTGCATTATCCCAAACAACATCTCCGTACTCCATTATAGGAAGTACGTAAGTTTTGAACATTATCTCGAGGGTTTGTCTATTTACAAGAAATTTTATTCTCCTCAGTTGTGACAGTCTGGTTGACACTCGGCTACAAATTTCATTTATATGGGTGTCCCAATGAAGGTTCGATTGTATAGATACTCCAAGATGTTTATGACAGTCAACTTGCTCTATTTCGTTATCACCAAGTTCGAGATCCAAAGAATCTGTCGAGGGAGTAAGTGAGAACACCATTGATTTTGTTTTGTCTGCATTGAAAGTAACCAACCATTGTTTTGACCAACAAGAAACTCTATCCAGATCTTCAAAAAGTTCGCGTGTACAGTCATCAAGTGAAGGTTGGACACTGAAAAAGCAAGTATCATCTGCGTACATGCGAGTTAGGGAATGTATTGTCGTTGCTAGGTCGTTTATATACGTCAAAAATAAAAAAGGTCCAAGTATTGAGCCCTGGGGGACTCCTGCTGGGATACTACGATAATCCGAGAAAGATTTACCAACTAGGACGCGTTGTGATCTGTTACAGAGATAGCTATTCAACCAACTGTGGACATTTCCGGCTACTCCGAATTGTTCCAGTTTGAATAACAACCCCCTGTGTTGAGGTGTTTTGCAATACATTCTATCTATCTACCTATCTGCCATTAAATTATGTCATAATATCATATATATGGGTCGATGATTCTTAAATATTATGTCACATTAATCGCTTGTACGAAATTTCTCAAAGAAGTTCTTCAGAAATTTTAGGAAAATCATTTTTTGAAATACCAGGAAATTTTGGCAAAACGTGCGTCTGACCCTAAAACACTATTCAGTGTTACATTTAGCTATGTTACTGGGTAACATTTCACACTATTCAGTGTTATATTCATCGTTTCAACTCGAGTACCGATGTGGTTGTGATAGATGAAACACCGACTTTTTGTGTGTATAATTCGATAATAAGGAAAGTTAGTTCTATTATCGACAACTAGCGAAACATACCAACATAACGTAACCCTGGGTGTCCAAGTAGTGATTATAAATTATACCAATTCAATTATTACGATCTCAATTGCCGAACTTGTAAATTGCCGCAACGATATATCGACTTATCTTCAATTGACTACGTGACGTTATATATCAAGCGAAAGGAAATGTTATGGTCTGTAATATCCACTGGGGAACAATTTTGGCTGATGAGTTGACAATTGTTTAGAACTATTGAGGATAGTAGGCGGACTGCCAGATTGACGACACATTTTACCCCAAATTACCTATATAGTATGCAAGTTTTCGGTACGATATCTCGACTTCCCTTCGTTTAATAGTATCTAATTATGCACCAAAAGGAATGGAAATAAGACACATTGAAATATAGTGTGACTGCGATGAACGATTTTGTGAATCTTTGATGAATGATGTGTTTTTACCAAAATCAGACTTGTTTAATATTGTTCCTCGTACAGTATATATCCGGTGCTAACAAAACATCGTTCTCACTCCTTGTACGCTTTTGTTACGCGGATTTCGGTTCTAAAAATAACCCATAAAACTGTCCTGATGATATGATAGGACTGTTTAAATAAAATTTATTTCGGGACAGGTGTACTTGATACATATATAGTATTTATACCCCGGAATCTACAGTTTATATAAACTTTCTGGGAAGATATATTCCATCCTCAAGAACAGTACGGTTATTTCTCTAAAATCTCGCAACATTTGGCTGATCTTAACGAATCGAGCAAAAGTCACAATGAAAATAAATTAGGAAACATATAAATTATAAAATTTAATGATGGCTGTGTTAGCTGTTGGCTATAATCATATTGACTATTTCTGTTGAAATGACTAGCTATTATGTTCTTATATAGTTTTGAATGTTGCATACACAATACACTGGTTCGGAGTTGTCATATACAGAGAACATGAACGAATTATAAAGCATAACGATACTTTTTCTTAACATCAATTTGCCCCAGCCATATTAACATGATCAGGGATGATACTATAGAATTTTGAGATTCTAACATAACTTTTCAACACTAACAGTTATACCCACCTTATGTATATATTTGCGAATGACTGTCAATGTGGTGTTTTGTTTGTTGTCTTGTGTATAATTCACGGGGGGGGGGGGTCCAGAAGAGTGCAATGAGTTCTAACGGTTTACAAGCAAGATAGCAGTGTAGGCTAACGTATTATACAGTGACGCTATCAAAATTTTATATAGTCTATGTTGTAGGGACTGTAATGATGTAGTTAAATATACTCCAGTACATGTCAGGGATGGGAAGGGTGGGCAATTTGATGACAACTTCGCCTATTTTCATCAATCTGATATATAGTCATCTCCATTGTACAGGTACTATATGGTGATACACAATGTTAGCAAAGTGGCACCGTCTGAGTCAGTGATGAGGGTGGACAGAGTAACATCAAAATCGATAACACATGTTTATCACAAATTCCCTCTATGAGATAATGAAACTGCGCAGTCTTGTGGATGTGATCTTTAGTAATTATATCAGGTGTGGTTGAGTGTGCATGGTTGGTGATCGGTAATATTCGATTCGTCGCCAATGGTCGCTAAATCACGACCCGTGGACGCTTCTATGGATGAACGTGCTTCACAATTCCCAGCCTAACTAGATTCAAGACCAATTCATAAGATAGAATAAGATATATTCTATAAGATGAAATTTCGGTTTATATACTCGGGGAAATATTATACAGGACGTTCCTCGAATAATCTTGTTACACATTAAGTGACATCAAGTGTGCGGCATACATAATGTTAATGAGTTACGTAGGTCATTTAATGGGTGAGTATCATCGCAGGTCGCTTATTGGTGACGCGGGTCGGGCATACACTCATTTATGTCTGGCATATACCACTTATATCATACACGTCCGGTAATGTGTAAATGTGAGGGTTGTAAGACTAAGTCTAGTCATTGTGATGACAACGATGTAACGGTATGGTACCGTATATACGTATATGTGCACAACTACCACTAGACCAAGTCTGCTCACAGTGCTCAGTCCACAACAGCTAGGAGCATCAACTCAACAGATATCCCTAGCGGTTTTGGATCGAGAAAACTTGGTCTATATCAACACCTGATCTTTAAAGAAGAAACATTAATCGCCAATAACAGACTGTTTATATGTCTGGAATTAATAAACTTACCGTTCTCGCAGTGTATTCCGTTGTATCCAGCGACGCATGTGCAGTTATATCCGTTGATTCCATCTACACATGTCGCTCCATTCTTGCACGGGTTGGACGAGCACTCAATCGTTTCTGGAACGTAAATAATAGATTACACTCGCAGATATGCATGTACGTTATAGCTACACAAATTTATGGTGAAGTTTTACTAATAAGAACCACAAGAACACCGGGACCATTTTAAATACATAGGGTGGGGGCTATAAGTCTTGTTCTTGTGATCTCTTACCAATCTTCATTAGAACACTGGGACCGTTTTGAGTACATAGCGACATTGGAATTGTGCCTCAATATAAATAGAGTTATTGGAAACTATTCATAATTCTAATATTGTAATAATTGACTTCACAATTACTTACCATTCTCACAGTGTGTTCCATTGTATCCAGCGACGCATGTGCAGTCATATCCGTTGATTCTGTCCACGCATGTGGCTCCGTTCTGACACGGGTCTGACGAGCATTCAATTGTTTCTGGAAAATAAGTTGTAGAATATACTTTCAGGGTTACATGTTCGTGATGGCTACAAGACTTGATGGTGAAATTTTTCTAATATTGACAATAATGCCGGAGTCGTTTTGAATACATAGCGAAATTGGAATGATGCCGCATTAGAATTATGGTTATTGGAATTAGATTAATAATAATAGTTTTGTTATAATTGACCTCATAAAGACTTACCATTCTCACAATGTGTTCCATCGTATCCAGCGACGCATGTGCAGTTATATTCGTTGATTCCATCTACACAGGTCGCTCCGTTCAGGCACGGGCTGGACAAGCATTCAACCGTTTCTGGAACGTAAATTAAACAAGACATTTCCAGGAGTGCGTATAAGTCAGAGTTACAAGACGAAAACTGGTCGTTTTGATGATGAAAGTGTTCCGGAAGGCAACAATATATACATACAGTAACACCGCCTGTCCTTTTAAGAAGATTCGCTGAGAGCTGTTTATCTTGGTGAACGGATTGGACAAATTGTAATTATTCGCCAATGGAAAGTTTATTTGGGTGGAACTAATAACATCAGTTGTATAGCAATTGACTTTATAATGACTCACGATTCTCCCAGTGATTTCCATTGTATCCATCGACGCATGTGCAGTTATATCCATTTATTCCATCTACACACGTTGCTCCATTCTCGCATGGGTTGGACAGGCATTCGTTAGTTTCTTGAACGTAAGTTATAGAATACACTTCCATGTGTGCGTGTAAGTCATGGGTTATATAGACTTGGTCTATATCACCATTTGTTCTTTTAAGAAGATACATTAAGCGCCACTAAAATGTTTATGTATATATGTCTGGAATTAATGAACTTACCATTCTCGCAGTGTATTCCGTTGTATCCATCGACACATGTGCAGTTATATCCGTTGATTCCATCATGGCAGTTCCCTCCATTCTCACATGGGTTGGACAAACATTCGATCGTTTCTGGAACGTAAATAATAGATTACATTCGCAGATATGCATGTACGTTAAGCTCCAAGAATTGATGATGACATTTTACTAATATTGACAAGAACGTCGGGGCCGTTTTGAATACATAGGTCCGATTCGGCATCTCTGGTTTAAACTAGGTTTTATTCTAGACCTGGTTGTATTCTAGTTTAGACTAGGTTTTACTGTACAGTTTTGTGATACACTCAGTTTTAGTTTTTGGAATTCGATCTCAATTAAAACTAGGTTTTATTGGCGTGATGAAGTTATGATACTATCGCTAATTGTTTATGGTGAATTGGAGATATAATCATCAGGAGACGATTAGCTATATCTGATTTATCCGTACCATACGTCTCGTCTCGAAAACATATCTTTCAATATACTTAAAAAAAAAAACCCCAAAGTAAAACCACCCTACCCCAGGTTTTACTAAAACCTAGTTTGGTGGGTTTTATTATTCGGTCGAGTTTTTTCGCCCCATATTGATGTTGTTTCTTCGCGTATATTTTTGTTTAAACATATTTTATTGTAATATAATATTACACAAGGGATCGGGGCACAAGTTTTAACAACTTAAATCCGCCCCTCTCCCATATACATTTTAACAAATACAAAGTAGATGACGAACATAACATATATACAGGATGATGTATGGTGTGGTTGTGATTGCTGTCAGTCCTATCCTGCTTTTGAAATTTCATCTGAGGTAGTCAACATTTGTAACGCAAAGGAGGATCTCGCCTATATTTTTTAGCGGAGGGGGCCTAATTAAAGCGTTTCGTTGATGAAATGTATGAATAAACAAAATGGAAAAGAATTTCATTGCGTCGATTCGATTCTGATGATATCCCTGTGAGTAAGGAGGAAATATTAGATATTATAAATTGGTGGGCTGCAATCTTATTGAAGAGTTCGCATCTTTCGGTAGCATACAGGGGGCACTCAAAGAAATAATGAAAGGCATCTTCGACTTCGTATCCACATGTGCATTTAGAGGTATCAGAGATAAAATTGTTGACATATCTGATTTTAATTCACTACAATAGTTGCGAATTCTGCAGTGTAAAATGCTTAGTTTTCTTGGACCATTAATAAAGAATTGGGGAGGTTTCGTGGGCGGGTCAATTAATTTCAAATTCATCTTAAATTCAGGAAGAGTACTTACATTTGTAATAGGCTTTGGTAGTTTATTCCAAGATAACGTACTTTTAGGTAAATAAGAGTTTCTGAAATGTTCTGTATGCGAACGGTATGAATAGAATTTGTCAGGTTCGCGCATATCATATCGATTACTGGCAACTTGTCTTGATCGGGGTGGCAACATGAGCGTGAGGTAATTGGGAACTTGGTTGTTTATTATTTTAAACATGGTGTGCAACTCGTGGAGTTCTCGTAGAATTTCAAGCCTTGACCATCCTACTTCGTCAAACAAGCGATTTATATCTACGTAACGCGTTAATCCTGTTACTATTCTTGCAGCATCCTTGTGTATGTCATCGAACTTTTTTAATAAGTAATCTGTTGCTGTGCCCCACACTACATCGGCATAGTCTATAATTGGTAATATATATGCTGTGTATATTTTTTCAAGCGACTTTCGGTCTAGGTCGTACTTCAGTCTTCTTAATTGTGAGAGACGAGATGTTGCTTTGTTTGCTATTGTATTTATATGAGTGTTCCAGTTTAGATTCGATTGTATTTCAAGTCCAAGATGTTTGTGTGAGTTTGTAAATAATACATTTTCTTGTTCGAATTTTAAATTCGGGGTCACGTTGTTATTTGTAAGGGAAAAGGAAATTGCCCTAGTTTTCGTTGGGTTAAATTTAACTAGCCATTTATTTGCCCAGTCTCCGACTCTTTCAAGGTCATCGTTCATGTTCTTGGTTAGGATATCGATGTCATAATGGGTAGTCATAAGGCAAGTATCGTCCGCGTACATTCTTGTGGTTGCATTAATGTGATCAGGGAGGTCGTTTATGTAAACTAAAAATAGGAAAGGGCCAATAATTGAGCCTTGAGGGACACCCGCTGGGATAACTTCAATATTTGAGAAGGAGTTGTTCACTAAGACCCTTTGTTTGCGATTGAACAGATAATCTTTTAGCCATTCTAAGAGATTTCCAGAGACTCCATATTGTTCCAATTTATATAGCAGCCCCCTGTGCCATACTCTCTCGAATGCCTTTGATATATCAAAACATACTGCACATGTATAGAGGCTGTTGTCGAGACTATGGCACAGGTTGTGATATAGTTCTATTAACTGGTATGTTGTACTATGGCCAGGGAGGAAGCCAGACTGGTGATTATATAACAAATTATTTTCCGTGAAGTATGTCATAATATGTTGTATGATCACTTTTTCGAAGATTTTGCCTAATGTCGGAAGGAGAGATATTGGACGGTAATTTGCGGAATCGGCTGGGTCGCCTTTTTTGAAGATAGGGATGACGTTTGCCTTTTTCCAGGTCATTGGAAACTTACCAAGATCCAATGATTTTTTATAAATTATTAATAGGGGGATTGCGATATTTTCGGCAGTACTATGCAACATTTTTGGGCTGATGCTATCGTGACCATACGCCTTATTTAAATTTAATGATTTTATAGCGCACACGATACTTTGATATGTGATTGGGATTTCGGATAGTACATGTATGTTATTGGATCTACGAGGGAAATAAGGGAGATTTTTGGCATCGTCTTGTATAGTGGCATTAGAAATGAATCTTGCGTTGAGACACCTAGCTTTTTCATAATCATCGGTTGCATATGATTTCCCTTCCATTTATACGTTGCCATTAGGGCTATACAGAGGTGGGGTATTCGTAGATTTCTTTTTGTTAAGTAGATAATTCATAATATGCCAGAAATCGCGTATATCGGAGTTGTTCTTTTGAATTGGGGGAGGCGTTTATGTTCGGGGCGTTGTCACTCAATAGTCCTGTGTAGTTTATGTACATATAGTAGAGTCTCAGTGGAATTTGGGGAGTCATTAATATCGTTACTTGGGTGGGTGGGCCACCCCAAATACCCTATAAAAACATGGGTGTGTGGCCCACACCAAGTACCCAATAATAACACCCCACGCCTCACTCCGGGGGTTGAAAATGCGGTATATATGGACCATTTTCAAGAAAGGTAACGATTTTGACTAATTTGACGGCATGTGTGTCTGGCCCGCCCCAAATTCCCCCTAGAAACACCCAATTCCTCAAACCCCATTTTACACACTCGGGGTGGTACACCCGGACCAAGGGGTGGGTGTTTATATTGACTATTTGAGGGCGGGCCACCCACCCATGGCGTCAAATTGGCCGAAATCTTTACCGTTCTCGAAAACGGTCCATATCCCATTTCCAACCCATCGGGCGAGGGGTGTGGGTGTTTATAGGGGGAATTTGAGGCGGGCCACCCACTCCTGTCGTCAAATTAGCCTAAATCCTTACCGTTCTTGAAAGTGGTCCATACCATATTTCACCCCATCAGGTTGGTACCCCCCGTGGTGATGGTGAGGAGTGGGATGTTCCAAGGGAGTATTTGGGACGGGTCACCCACCCATGCCATGGCATCAAATTCGCCGAAATCCTTACTGTTCTCGAAAATGGTCCATACCCCATGTTTATCCCCTCGGGTTTAGGGTGAGGGTGGGGTGTTACTATGGGGTATTTGGGGCGGACCGCCCACCCATGCCATCAAATTGACCGAACGAGATATTTTCCAAAAACCATGTTCGTCCATGATATTAGACAACTAACCGCTATATAACATCCGTGAATTCGTCGTGATTTCACAAAGCGCACGGGTTATTCATTTGATTAGGAAATTGGATAGTGACCGGGTGCGTGACCCAACAATGCATTGACAAATAGACATAGCAGACAGACAGACCACACACCATATCCTTGCATTTCAACAATAGTGGCCAACATGTAACGCAATCGACCAAATCCATGTCATCCCCGCGGTCGAGTAAAACTTGGTTTTACTAATAAAACCCAGTTTAACCTGGTAGTTTAAACTGTAGGTCTAAACTGGATATGCCGATTCTGAATATAGCGTGGGGCTACAAGTCTTGTTCTTGTGATGGTGACCTTTTACCAGTTTTCATGAGAATACTGGGGCCTCTTTGAACACATAGCGAAATTTGGAATTGTGCCTCAATATAAATAGAGATATTGGGAAATAATTATATATTGTAAAATTGACTTCACAATGACTTACCATTCTCACAATAGGCTCCATAGTATCCATCGGCGCATGTGCAGTTATATCCGTTGATTCCATCTTCACATGTCGCTCCGTTCAGGCACGGATCCGACAAACATTCGATCGTTTCTGGAAATAAGTTATAGAATACACTCTCAGGGTTACATGTACGTGATGGCTACAGGACTTGATGGTGAAAATTTTCTAATATTGACAAGTACGCCGGAGTTGTTTTGAATACATTGGAATGATGCCTCATTAGATTTATGGTTATTGGGATTAAATTAATAATAATAGTTTTGTTATAATTGACTTCATAATGACTTACCATTCTCACAATGTGTTCCATTGTATCCGTCGACACACATGCAGTTGTATCCGTTGATTCCGTCGTCACACGTCGCTCCGTTCTGGCACGGGCTGGACAGGCATTCAACCGTTTCTGGAACGAAAATTAAACAAGACACTTCCAGTGGTGCGTATAAGTGAGGGTTAAAAGATTATAACTGGTTTATCTTTGTGAACCTATTGGACAAATTGAAAGTTTATTTGGGTGGAATTAATAATAATAGTTGTATAGTATTCGATCATATAATGACTCACCATTTTCACAGTGTATTCCGTTGTATCCAGCGACGCATGTGCAGTTATAACCGTTGATTTCATCATAGCATGTCCCTCCATTCTCGCATGGGTTGGACAAACATTCGATCGTTTCTGGAACGTAAGTTATAGAATACACTTCCACGTGGTTATAAGACTAAGACTGGTCCTCGTGATGATGAAGAAAGTATAACGATGAGCTACAATACATACATACGCTGACACCAGATATCATCTTAAGGACATTCACTGAGAGCTCTCCCTTGGTGAACAAATAGCAAAATTGTAATTATAAGCCAATGGAATGCATATTTGGGTTGAATTAATAATATTAGTTTTGCAATAATTGACTTGCTAATGACTTACCATTCTCGCAGTGGGTTCCGTTGTATCCATCGACACATGTGCAGTTATATCCGTTGATTCCATCATCACAGGTCCCTCCGTTCTCGCACGGGTTCGATGAGCATTCAATCGTTTCTGGAACGTAAATTATATAATACACTTCTAGGGGTGCGTGTAAGTGAGTACACGACTTGATGATGACGTTTTACGAACATTTAATGAAACAGCAGAGCTGTTTTAAATACTCAGCGAATTGAAATTATTAGTTTCTTATTGACTCCATAATGTAATTTATACCAACGTAATTCCATAACGACTCACCTTTACCACATCTAACTCCATAAAAAAACGACTTACCATTCTCACAGTGTGTTCCGTTGTATCCAGCGACGCATGTGCAGTTGTATCCGTTGATGCCATCTTCACACGTCGCTCCGTTCTGACACGGGTTGGACACGCATTCGTTTGTTTCTGGAAAGGATGCTACTGCTGATATATTATTGCTGCATTATGTTACAATATTTACAAGATATACATAGTTTACACACGACAGTTAATACTGTGCGGTTAAAACAAAAATCGGCTCATGTCGCTATCTTTGTCAATTGGTCTTAGTATTTCATATACATACATGTATATTGCCATCTACTTATCATCAATGTATAGACTGCTAAATATTTAGATATCAATGTTCACGGTGTTCATCAATTCAATACAGTTTTGGCATGCTGGATTTTCAAAATGATAGCTCCTAAATCTTTTTTGTTATATTCATTATTAATAAATTTTCAACAACGATATTTTGCACGTCAAATTCAGTGTTATGGCGATACTGCTATTACAACTACATTACAGATCATAGTCAAATTTGTCATCAAATTGTCATAAAAACAAATTCAGACTAATATATCTGATTTACCTGCACTCGAACAGTGCCGTTTGTATTCAAATCAATGTAATGATTAGATAACAGTTTAATTTAAACAAAGTTAATATTAAGTTATTTGTCTAATTTTATGAAACACGGTATACTACAAACAGCTGCTGTGATTGCATGTTTCACTGATGTGTACCGCCTCAGGAAGCAGCGTTTTCAGCATGGCAAATATCGTTATTGTGTCACAAAGTGAAATCAGCGGGGCAGAATTAATTTCTTCTTGGAACGCAAATTTCAGTTGCAATGAGATACTAACTACTATGCGATTTGTGTAATGCCAACCCCATCAGCCTAAGTATACACATAAAGTGGCATGGCTTGCTGGGGAGTATTTGCATTTAGTGGATTATAAATGCGAATAGAATTGCGCATTGAGATACATCTAGTCACAGTGACACATGGTGGTCATTTTATTCTAAATTTCAACTAATAAACAGCTTGTGTAATGTCAAGCGTGCCAGCATATATCAATTCTGCATAACAGAAGTACATTTGTTTACTGCCATGATTATTAGCATTTAGTGGATTATGCGTGCATGTAGAATTGCACATGACTATGTATTCTGTCTCCATGGCAATTATCTATATATGAAACGAGAGATAATATATTTGGTACACATGGCATGATATCGAGTTAGTTGACTTGTTACCCGAATATTCATGTCTAATTGGCAATAAGCAATTCTGTATAATCACCTTTTGAGCAATTGGTTTAAAATACGAACCAAATTGGTCAGAAG
This sequence comes from Siphonodentalium dalli, assembly GCA_032622095.1. Taxonomy (NCBI): domain Eukaryota; kingdom Metazoa; phylum Mollusca; class Scaphopoda; order Gadilida; family Siphonodentaliidae; genus Siphonodentalium; species Siphonodentalium dalli. The sequence goes on along the minus strand of CP136065.1, from coordinate 190,466,379 downwards.
GGGATTGCACTTTGAGAGTGGGAACTTGCGGATTGGAGAGGAGAGATCTGCGAATGCTACCTTTTTATATATATAGCAACCATATGCTCGTATTTTGCTGGCCCATGTGTGTCGTGTTATATAGTCCGCCTGGGTTTTGCGTTTGTTAACTTCACATTTGTATATAATCGGAAATAGAGATGTGCATCAGTACGACTATTTGCGTCCCAGCGATATTCCCCGCTGTGACAATTGGATAATTATTTACAGTGGACATAAAAGAAAGTTAGATCTATTTTGTCACTTTCTTCTTGGTGAGGATGGATCTACGTACTTTAATAATTTCTCATATTTAAACACTACGAAGGCATTCTGTCCCTTTAAACTAGAGGCCAATGCAAACTAACAAGTTCGCTCTAACCTCAAGGGTACATGTAGCTAGAGCTTTGCTCAGCTTCAGCATCTATCAAAGGAAAATGTATGTACACTGTCGCTGTCAGTTATATTTAAGGCAGATCATCGTGCATATGTGGTTAATGTGACTCAACTGTACTTATAATCGCAGTGCATATTGAGAGGATATTAGCTGGTGTGCCCGACTTCGTCCGGGCTATTCAGGGATTTTATTGAGGTCGCCTCCGTCTGGGCAAAACATGCCTATATGAGCGTATATGAGCGAGGTCAAGATCAAGTACACGGTCGCACGTGAAATTGGACCCGCCCATATTGTTCCCGGGATCAAAGTATGCCTACATACCATATTTGAGTAGGATCGGTTGATCAGTTTTCTAGTCTATAACACACACATATACACATAGAAGTTCCAAAATATATAATAGACTAGAAGGTGACCCGACTTCGTCCGGGCTTTGACCTTGAATTGTCCATTTTTAAGGTCAAGGTCAAGTGGGGTCACGATTTGACCAGTCCAAAACACTGCCCGGACAAAAGTACCCGACAAACGTGCCCGTCGAAATCCATCGGATTTTACCCGATTTGACCTTGAATTGATCATTTAGAAGGACAAGGTCAGGTTGGGGTCATGATTTGACCAGTCCAAAATACTCAGTGGACAAAAGTAACCCTATGTATCAAATTTCGTGGAAATTCCATCAATTTCAAGGTCAAGATCTCGTCGCACGGGCAAATGAATAGGCTTATGAGACTCCCCATAGGAAAGTACACCTAGACACTGATTTTCATCGAAATCCCGTGATATTCGGGCGTTTGTCCTTGAAATGACCCGATTTCAAGGTCAAGGCCACGTCACACGGGCAAATTAATAGGCATATGATACTCCCCGACCGAAAGTATCCCCACATACCAAGTTTCATTGAAATGCCGTGATATTCGGGCGATTGACCTTGAAATGACCGATTTCAAGGTCAAGGTCACGTCGCACGGGAAAATTAATAGGTTTATGCCACTCCCCGACCGAAGGTACCCCCACATACCAAGTTTCATCGAAACCCCGTGATATTCGGGCGTTTGGCCTTGAAATTAACCAATTTAAAGGTCAAGATCACGTCGCACGGGTAAATTAATAGTCCTATGCCACTTCCCGACCGAAAGTAACCCCACATACCAAGTTTCATCGAAATCCCGTGATATTCGGGCGTTTGACCTTGAAATGACCCGATTTCAAGTTCAAGGTCACGTCGCATGGGCAAATTAATAGGTTTATGCCACTACCCGACCGAAGGTACCCCCACATACCAAGTTTCATCGAAATCCCGTGATATTCGGGCGTTTTACCTTGAAATTACCCGATTGCAAGGTCAAGGGCACGTCGTACGGGCATATAAATAGGCCTATGTCACTCCCCGGCCGAAAATACCCCCACATACCAAGTTTCATCGAAATCGGCTCGGCCGTTTTCGAGTCCATCGCGAACAGACATACACACACACAGAGACACACAGATCTTCCAAAATATATAATAGACTAGCCGATGAGCCCGACGTTGTCCGGGCTATTCAAAAACCAAATTTCAAGTCGATAGCTCCACCCGTTTCCGAGATCTCGTCGCACGGGCTCGGCGACCCGATAAAATTCGTATCCGGGGCAAGATACATTCACATAGCAAATTTCAAGTCGATAGCTCCACCCGTACCAAGATTCGTCCCGATCGGTTGAGAATCGTAGATTTGTATAAATGACATACAAACAGAGGTCTTCAAAATATATACGAGATAGCCGATGAGCCCGACGTTGTCCGGGCTATTCAAAAACCAAATTTCAAGTCGATAGCTCCACCCTTTTCCGAGATCTGGTCTGCGCATGCGCGAAGCTGGCGTCGTACGGGCTCGGCGACCCGATAAAATTCGTATCCGGGGCAAGATACATTCACATACCAAATTTCAAGTCGATAGCTACACCCGTTTCCGAGATCTCGTCTGCGCATGCGCGAAGCTGGCCTCGCACGGGCTCGGCGACCCGATAAAATTCGTATCCGGGGCAAGATACATTCACATACCAAATTTCAAGTCGATAGCTCCACCCGTTTCCGAGATCTCGTCTGCGCACGCGCGAAGCGGGCGCCGCACGGGCTCGCCAATACGACAACGTCCACCGCCTGGTCAAACTACACACACGTACCAAGTTTCGTCCCGATCGGTCGAGAATCGTAGATTTGTATAAATGACAGACAGACAGACAGACAGAGGTCTTCAAAATATATTATAGACTAGCCGATGAGCCCGACGTTGTCCGGGCTATTCAAAAACAAAATTTCAAGTCGATAGCTCCGATAGTTTCCGAGATCTGGTCTACGCATGCGCGAAGCTGGCGTCGCACGGGCTCGGCGACCCGATAAAATTCGTATCCGGGGCAAGATACATTCACATACTAAATTTCAAGTCGATAGCTCCACCCGTTTCCGAGATATTGTATCCGGGGCAAGTTACATTCACATACCAAATTTCAAGTCGATAGCTCCACCCGTTTCCGAGATCTCGTCTGCGCATGCGCGAAGCTGGCGTCGCACGGGCTCGGCGACCCGATAAAATTCGTATCCGGGCCAAGATACATTCACATACCAAATTTCAAGTCGATAGCTCCCCCGTTTCCGAGATCTCGTCTGCGCATGTGCGAAGCTGGCGTCGCACGTGCTCGGCGACCCGATAAAATTCGTACTCGGGGCAAGATACATTCACATAGCAAATTTCAAGTCGATAGCTCCACCCGTTTCCGAGATCTCGTCTGCGCATATGACAGACAGCACAACACGCATTTTTTGTTTTTTTTATGAATTAATTCATGGTACCCGTCCCTCAAAGACGGACCCGATGAAAAATTCCCCTGTTCCTAGGACATATATATGACACAACAACCCATTCTGCCTTTTTAATGGAAATAATTGCATTCCGCGTTTCGTTTTGCATCCGTATTTTACGCATGTGTAGCCGTTTAGCAGCTTCGATTGTAATAAAGAGCGTTAATCCTTAACACCTCCGAATATGGTCAATATAAAGATCGTCGATGCCTTAACCACCGAAGTGGCGTTTGCAGTGATTTTGATGATTGGGAGTGGATAATCGGTGCTCAGAGCTTGTCCAAAATGCGACGTCGACGATTCCCGTGGGTTTTTACACTTATATACGAAATTTGGTCTCGATCGGTCAACCCGATTTCGATTCTATAAAGGACATACAGACAGACAGAGGTCTTCAAAATATATATGAGATTACTTCGTTGGTTTGATGTTATATAGGGCCTCTGTCAGCCCGAGATAACCTCATAACAGCCTGACTCCTAATATTCTATTTATGAATTAGATCCCCTCTTAGTAACATACACCTCTTTCAAATGAGTGACACAAAAATCAATATCCACACATTAATTAGCACTGAAGTAGAGTTGAAGCATGTCGGAAAACGGTATTACTCGGTTTAATGTAAAATTGAAGCGATATTAACATAGTTCGATAACACGTGGTTCTGGATAAAAATGTAATATGAAATTAATAAAGGGCTAATATCACGTAACTGTAACGTTCGATTGCACATATACATAGATAGTAATGGACGGACCCCCACCATGTCTCTGTTGATTATGTGTATTATACGTAAAAGCCACACAATAGTGACATCACTGGTTCTAGTGCGGTGTACAGAACATGTCGGTAACCTGATTCGTGTATCTGGGAAGTTGGTCAGTTGCTCAACATTTTAGATTTCATATGCACCATGCAGTTAATGCATGTCCCACAATGCATTTCACTATAGTGTACGATAGCGACAGAAAACATATATTATCGGATATATATAAACATACTCATGCATGTGGGAGGGTCCTCTTTCTTTGGGATGTGTATCTCGCCGCTTCCGCATTCTGTGTTCTTCGGCTGCAAAAGAAGCTAAACGTAGTGATTGCGATCCTTTGGTATTAGGAAATTACACTTCACACTACCCAGGATAAGCTAATGCGGCAGTGCATAGCCATGTAGTGATACGATATTCTGATTTCGGACCAGATGATTCGGCTTCCACAACATGTGGTCTATGAATGTCGCGGATGTGTATGATGGGATGAAGGCTTAATAAAATAGAAACGAGCGAGAAAGTGTTTCAAAACAATAACTTTATAACAAAGTGTTGAAGCGTATCGTACTGAATCGTTGTGTGAATATGAGTACTACATTCATGCGGACAGCGCGTGGTCCGCTCAGAGAGCTAAACAATTTATAGCGTATGCGTGTGAATGATCCTTATTAAACCATATGATAAACTGCTAAGAGAAAATACATGCACATGTATGCACGACAATAAAGTACGGCATAACCTTACCAACAGACACCACTAACGTTAATACCAAGATTGGTCACCAATTAACAGGGAACACGCCACCATGCAGGATGGACCATCATCGGTAATCAGACGGACTAGGGCAGGGATGTTGTGACATGATGGGGTGGGTCGGGGTCGGGATAGGAGTGCGGGTGTCTTACCAACACCTTTGTCAATAATTTTCAATTGTTTTACGCACGTGCGGCCTTAATTGTCGAAAATATTCATAATGTCCAGGTACCAAGTATCTGTGTAAAATAGACTTTTTTTTAAAAGGACAGATTTTATTATGCATGATGTCACATTTAAGGGTTATGTGAGGGAACTTAATTGTTTTGATTGAAGAAATGTCATCTTTATTTTCCTCGATGAAAGAAAGCCACCGATACAAAACATTCTTCATTTGAGAATGTTCATGTCATTAATCATAGAACAAATTTTGGTCCATATCAAAATCCCAGCTGACCACTATTTCTCCTAGCGAGGAAGATATTGGTGCAGGTTAGAATTTCCTAAAGTGACGCTGTTGTTGTCAGGGACAGAACAAGGGGGGCGGGCATCAAAAACAAAATGTCGCTGATTTCCACAAAACTAATACATAATCATCTGTGAATGAATGATGCTTTAATCTCAGCCATTTTTACATGGAACATGAGCGATGGTTAACTATTTACACTATATGAGGATTGTACTGATGTGGTTTAAAGATGTCAAAAGTGGAGCCGTTAAGTCAGGGTGTACGGAAGGGGAGAGGAGCACCACAATTGATAAAACTATTTTAGCGCCGATATCCAATAATCGTGTGATTTAAAGACGCCATTTGGGGTGAGAGATGGGGCCACCAATTTTGATAGGAATTTGTTTTGTTGGCGATTGCGACCAAACTTATACATAATCATCACGATGCTAGCATGATTCTAATGGTCTGGTTTAAAGATGTCAAAAATGGCGACGCTCGATTCATGAATGGGAAGGAGAGGGGTACCAAAGCTAATACAAACATGGTTGCTACTAATTTCCACCAAATTCATAGACGTTCTTTTCCAATGAGGAGGGGCACCAACATTGATAAGAATATTTTTCATCGCCGGTTTCCACCAAAACTATATATAGTCATCTCCATAATTCGTTCTATGGAGCTGTTGGCGTTAATGCACTTGAGCAATTATATCTTCTCAACTGTCATATTTATACGGGGACTGGAATCAGGGCATCCATATTGTGAACTAGCAACACGGACGAACAGAAGAAAGCACTAAAAGTATATTTATCATTTTATGGAACAGATGCATGTACATATATACTTGCAAAATGGGTGACATCGAACAACAACATGATGGCATGTTATAATGGGACATGTATCATAACACAATTGAGTCTGATATATATTTTCCACAAAAAAGATTTGTCAAAAGATGTGGAAATGTGTAAAAGGCCCGTTCAAAAATATTAATCACAGTGTGCAATCAAATATAGTTTCTTCTGGGATAAAATAAAACATAGGCAGTAGCACATAACTTTTCTGGATCCCCAACACTAGCATCTGACAAGGGTACATCTGCCAGTTACAGGGGGTTTCTTTCGTTGTATTATAACAGACTCATAGCTTAACATACACAATTTGTAATCTCGCTTTGTCTGGAACATGTAGCTTATATATATAACAACAGTTATTTTAAAATGATAATAATTAGCCATAATAGCACCATGCACAGAGCAGCACCTGGACATTTTTTTAACACGTATGAATCTTTATGGAAATATGATAACCAGGTGACCTCAACATTTTAGTATAACCAACTAGATTGGTATATATATCTCTATGTAAAACCCAATATTAAAAAACAAAACAAAAAAACAAACAAACAAACGTCATTTTAACCACGTCGACTGTACGATTAAAAAATTATAACGTCTGACGCACGAGCAGAACTTTGTAAATAAATGAATTCTTCTTAGTTAAGCAGTATTTATTCCATGAACAATACAACATATCAGAATATAACATCATGGACCGGATTCGACATCAAGCGTGTGTGCTTATGTGAGTCGTTTCCGGGAATCAGTTTTTATCCATCCCACCCAGCGAGAGAGCGACTGTCTGATCTATATACTATTGTGTCGTACGGTATACTATCCTTAATCCAGATATTACTGTCGTTCCATGTAGCCGATTATTACTCTCGCGAGGTGGGTGGGTATATGTACGTCAGGTTATGTAATTGCATTATGCAAATTGTGTATAGGCATGAAGAATAATTAATGTTTATAGATAATGATGGTGTATCTCTTCCCTATGTTTCTGTATAGATTCAGATATGTACATGTAGAATAAACTTCGTGTCGCAAAAGCGTCCAACGTATTTCTTTTCACTGGCTCTTCTTTCCACTTCTTTTCATTAACGTGTAATTATATATATATGGTATATATATTAAATAGATATATAAGTGAGATAAGAGGGTCTTTTGAGTATATTTTTAAAGGATATAACAATAACGCATCATGTTCGAAATGCTGCTGACAATGTTGATGAGAAGAGATAGATCATCAGTAATTGTAATGGTAATACGGTATAAGTCTAAGTTAAGAATAGGAAAGCAATGAGCTCAGAGTAGTAAATTGGGTTATGTCAGATAGGGTTCAGGGGTTTTAGAATGGGTTTTTAGTGTTTTTAAATGACTCGGTGACCTCGTACCAACGGACTGTATGGCATTGATACTCGCGCGAGTTATTGCTAAGTATACATTCGTTCTTGTAGGTCTGAGAGTATTAGATCATGTACCATGGCGATATACAAACTTAGTTAGTTGGCGAAACGCTTTGTCCTGGAGATGTATTTCTGTACTTCTCTGAAAATGTTTGCGTTGGTTTTGGGTGTTAATTCGGGGCATCCATACATAAGCTTATGCGTTGTCAGGTTGCAGATATCATTTAGTGACTGGAAAAGTGAGTTTCTTTCAGATGTATATCTATCGCAATTCATTAGGTAATGGTCGTTGTCCTCTAATTGTCCGCATAAACAATATGGGTGATCGGCGATGAAATTTGTGTATTTGTGATAATTTAAATCACTGCAGTTGAGTCTGAGGCCCGCCTCAGACTCAACTGCAGTGATTTAAATTATCACCCGTGTGGGGTGTGACTAATTACCGCCCGGGACCGCCCGTGGACCGTCCGGGACCGCCCGGGACCGCCCGGGCGGCCACACGGGCCCGTGGACACAATATCTCGACGGTATAACGTAGCGACATGCCACCTGAGGGCAACATAGACAAATTTACTCGCTCGCTCGTCTCCGGCCGGTCATATTAACCCCACAAATGCCGATATTGGCTAAAATAGCCTTGGTGATTACTGGTGTCTTCGTGTGTTTTCTGACAGATTATTTTGGTGATTCTCGGTAGTGCAATACACCTGAGTGTTAATTCCATATATTGACTCGTTAACGCGTCCACGGCCGATGTTATTAACCCCTCAAATTCCGGTAAAATAGTGTATAAACAAAAGAACCTTGGAACCGCCCGGGACCGCCCGGGCGGCCCCATGGGCCCGTGGACACTATATCTCGACGTTATAACATAGCGACATACCCCACGAGTTCAACCTAGAAAATGTTACTCGCTCGCTCGACCCCGGCCGATGTTATTAACCCCTCAAAATCCGACAAAATGGTATATAAACAAAAAGAACATTGGGACCGCCCAGGAGGCCCCATGGGCCCGTGGACACTATATCTCGACATTATAACGTAGCAACATACCCCACGAGTTCAACCTACAAAATGGTACTCGCTCGCTCGACTCCGACCGGCGTTATTAACCCCTCAAAATCCGATAAAATGGTATATAAACAAAAAGAACATTGGGACCGCCCGTGACCGCCCGGGTGGCCCCACGTGCCCGTGGACACAATATCTCGACGTTATAACGTAGCGACATACCCCACGAGGTCAACCTACAAAATGTTACTCGCTCGCTCGACTCCGGCCGGTGTTATTAACCCCTCAAAATCCGATAAAATGGTATATAAACAAAAAGAACACTGGGACCGCCCGGGACCGCCCGGGAGGCCCCATGGGCCCGTGGATACTATATCTCGGCGTTATAACGTAGCGACATACCCCACGAGTTCAACCTACAAAATGGTACTCGCTCGACTCCGGCCGGCGTTATTAACCCCACAAAATCCGATAAAATGGTATATAGACAAAAAGAACATTGGGACAGCCCGGGACCGCCCGGGTGGCCCCACGTGCCCGTGGAGACAATATATCGACGTTATAACGTAGCGACATGCCACCTGAGGGCAACATAGAAAAATGTACTCGCTCGCTCGTCTCCGGTCGGTCATATTAACCCCACAAATGCCGATATTGGCTAAAATAGCCTGGGTGATTACTGGTGTCTTCGTGTGTTTTCAGACATATTATTTTGGTGATTCTCGGTAGTGCAATACACCTGAGTGTTAATTCCATGTATTGACTCGTTGACGCGCCCACGGCCGATGTTATTAACCCCTCAAATTCCGGTAAAATAGTGTATAAACAAAAAGAACCTTGGGACCGCCCGGGCGGCCCCATGGGCCCATGGACACTATATCTCGACGTTATAACATAGCAACATACCCCACGAGGTCAACCTAGAAAATGTTACTCGCTCGCTCGACTCCCCCCGGTGTTATTAACCCCTCTAAATCCGATAAAATGGTATATAAACAAAAAGAACATTGGGACCACCCGGGAGGCCCCATGGGCCCGTGGACACTATATATCGACGTTATAACGTAGCGACATACCCCACGAGTTCAACCTACAAAATGGTACTCGCTCGCTCGACTCCGGCCGGCGTTATTAACCCCTCAATATCCGATAAAATGGTATATAAACAAAAAGAACATTCGGACCGCCCGGGACCGCCCGGGTGGCCCCACGTGCCCGTGGACACAATATCTCGACGTTATAACGTAGCGACATACCCCACGAGGTCAACCTATAAAATGTTACTCGCTCGCTCGACTCCGGCCGGTGTTATTAACCCCTCAAAATCCGATAAAATGGTATATAAACAAAAAGAACATTGGGACCGCCCGGGATCGCCCGGGACGCCCCATGGGCCCGTGGACACTATATCTCGACGCTATGACGTAGCGACATACCCCACGAGTTCAACCTACACAATGGTTCTCGCTCGCTTGACTCCGGCCGGCGTTATTAACCCCTCAAAATCCGATAAAATGGTATATAGACAAAAAGAACATTGAGACCGCCGGGACCGCCCGGGTGGCCCCATGGGCCCGTGGACACTATATCTCGACGTTATAACATAGCGACATACCCCACGAGGTCAACCTAGAAAATGTTACTCGCTCGCTCAACCCCGGCCGATGTTATTAACCCCTCAAAATCCGATAAAATGGTATATAGACAAAAAGAACATTGGGACAGCCCGGGACCGCCCGGGTGGCCCCACGTGCCCGTGGAGACAATATATCGACGTTATAACGTAGCGACATGCCACCTGAGGGCAACATAGAAAAATGTACTCGCTCGCTCGTCTCCGGTCGGTCATATTAACCCCACAAATGCCGATATTGGCTAAAATAGCCTGGGTGATTACTGGTGTCTTCGTGTGTTTTCAGACATATTATTTTGGTGATTCTCGGTAGTGCAATACACCTGAGTGTTAATTCCATGTATTGACTCGTTGACGCGCCCACGGCCGATGTTATTAACCCCTCAAATTCCGGTAAAATAGTGTATAAACAAAAAGAACCTTGGGACCGCCCGGGCGGCCCCATGGGCCCATGGACACTATATCTCGACGTTATAACATAGCAACATACCCCACGAGGTCAACCTAGAAAATGTTACTCGCTCGCTCGACTCCCCCCGGTGTTATTAACCCCTCTAAATCCGATAAAATGGTATATAAACAAAAAGAACATTGGGACCACCCGGGAGGCCCCATGGGCCCGTGGACACTATATATCGACGTTATAACGTAGCGACATACCCCACGAGTTCAACCTACAAAATGTTACTCGCTCGCTCGACTCCGGCCGGTGTTATTAACCCCTCAAAATCCGATAAAATGGTATATAAACAAAAAGAACACTGGGACCGCCCGGGACCGCCCGGGAGGCCCCATGGGCCCGTGGTTACTATATCTCGGCGTTATAACGTAGCGACATACCCCACGAGTTCAACCTACAAAATGGTACTCGCTCGCTCGACTCCGGCCGGCGTTATTAACCCCTCAATATCCGATAAAATGGTATATAATCAAAAAGAACATTGGGACCGCCCGGGACCGCCCGGGTGGCCCCACGTGCCCGTGGACACAATATCTCGACGTTATAACGTAGCGACATACCCCACGAGGTCAACCTATAAAATGTTACTCGCTCGCTCGACTCCGGCCGGTGTTATTAACCCCTCAAAATCCGATAAAATGGTATATAAACAAAAAGAACATTGGGACCGCCCGGGATCGCCCGGGACGCCCCATGGGCCCGTGGACACTATATCTCGACGCTATGACGTAGCGAAATACCCCACGAGTTCAACCTACACAATGGTTCTCGCTCGCTTGACTCCGGCCGGCGTTATTAACCCCTCAAAATCCGATAAAATGGTATATAGACAAAAAGAACATTGAGACCGCCGGGACCGCCCGGGTGGCCCCATGGGCCCGTGGACACTATATCTCGACGTTATAACATAGCGACATACCCCACGAGGTCAACCTAGAAAATGTTACTCGCTCGCTCAACCCCGGCCGATGTTATTAACCCCTCAAAATCCGACAAAATGGTATATAAACAAAAAGAACATTGGGACCGCCCGGGACCGCCCGGGTGGCCCCACGTGCCCGTGGACGCAATATCTCGACGTTATAACGTAGCGACATACCCCACGAGGTCAACCTACAAAATGTTACTCGCTCGCTCGACTCCGGCCGGTGTTATTAACCCCTCAAAATCCGATAAAATGGTATATAAACAAAAAGAACACTGGGACCGCCCGGGACCGCCCGGGAGGCCCCATGGGCCCGTGGTTACTATATCTCGGCGTTATAACGTAGCGACATACCCCACGAGTTCAACCTACAAAATGGTACTCGCTCGACTCCGGCCGGCGTTATTAACCCCACAAAATCCGATAAAATGGTATATAGACAAAAAGAACATTGGGACAGCCCGGACCGCCCGGGTGGCCCCACGTGCCCGTGGAGACAATATATCGACGTTATAACGTAGCGACATGCCACCTGAGGGCAACATAGAAAAATTTACTCGCTCGCTCGTCTCCGGTCGGTCATATTAACCCCACAAATGCCGATATTGGCTAAAAGAGCCTGGGTGATTACTGGTGTCTTCGTGTGTTTTCAGACGGATTATTTTGGTGATTCTCGGTAGTGCAACACACCTGAGTGTTAATTCCATGTATTGACTCGTTGACGCGTCCACGGCCGATGTTATTAACCCCTCAAATTCAGGTAAAATAGTGTATAAACAAAAAGAACCTTGGGACCGCCCGGGCGGCCCCATGGGCCCATAGACACTATATCTCGACGTTATAACATATCGACATACACCACGAGGTCAACCTAGAAAATGTTACTCGCTCGCTCGACTCCCCCCGGTGTTATTAACCCCTCTAAATCCGATAAAATGGTATATAAACAAAAAGAACATTGGGACCACCCTGGAGGCCCCATGGGCCCGTGGACACTATATATCGACGTTATATCGTAGCGATATACCACACGAGGTCAACCTACAAAATAGGCGGTCCCAATGTTCTTTTTGTTTATATACCATTTTATCGGATTTTGAGGGGTTAATAACGCCGGCCGGAGTCGAGCGAGCGAGTACATTTTGTAGGTTGACCTCGTGGGGTATGTCGCTACGTTATAACGTCGAGATATAGTGTCCACGGGCACGTGTGGCCACCCGGGCGGTCCGAATGTTCTTTTTGTTTATATACCATTTTGTCGGATTTTGAGGGGTTAATAACACCGGCCGGGGTCGAGCGAGCGAGTACCATTTTGTAGTTTGACCTCGTGGGGTATGTCGCTACGTTATAACGTCGAGATATAGTGTCCACGGGCACGTGTGGCCACCCGGGCGGTCCCAATGTTCTTTTTGTTTATATACCATTTTGTCGGATGTTGAGGGGTTAATAACACCGGCCGGGGTCGAGCGGGCGAGTAACATTTTCAAGGTTGACCTCGTGGGATATGTCGCTATGTTATAACGTCGATATATAGTGTCCACGGACCCATGGGGCCGCCCGGGCGGTCCCGGGCGGTCCCAATGTTCTTTTTGTCTATATACCATTTTATCGGATTTTTGAGGGGTTAATAACGCCGGCCGGAGTCGAGCGAGCGAGTACCATTTTGTAGGTTGAACTCGTGGGTTATGTCGCTACGTTATAACGTCGAGATATAGTGTCCATGGGCCCATGGGGCGTCCCGGGCGGTCCCAATGTTCTTTTTGTTTCTATACCATTTTATCGGATTTTGAGGGGTTAATAACACCGGCCGGGGTCGAACGAGTGAGTAACATTTTCTAGGTTGACCTCGTGGGATATGTCGCTATGTTATAACGTCGAGATATAGTGTCCACGGGCCCATGGGTCCCGGGCGGTCCCAATGTTCTTTTTGTCTATATACCATTTTATCGTATTTTGAGGGGTTAATAACGCCGGCCGGAGTCAAGCGAGCGAGTACCATTTTGTAGGTTGACCTCGTGGGATATGTCGCTATGTTATAACGTCGAGATATAGTGTCCACGGGCCCATGGGGCCGCCCGGGCGGTCCAGGGTGGTCCCAATGTTCTTTTTGTTTATATACCATTTTATCGGATTTTGAGGGGTTAATAACACTGGCCGGAGTCGAGCGAGCGAGTACCATTTTGTAGGTTGAACTCGTGGGGTATGTTGCTACGTTATAACGTCGAGATATAGTGTCCACGGGCACGTGTGGCCACCCGGGCGGTCCCGGGCGGTCCCAATGTTCGTTTTGTTTATATACCATTTTGTCGGATTTTGAGGGGTTAATAACACCGACCGGGGTCGAGCGAGCGAGTAACATTTTCTAGGTTGACCTCGTGGGATATGTCGCTATGTCATAACGTCGAGATATAGTTTCCACGGGCCCATGGGGCCGCCCGGGCGGTCCCGGGCGGTTCCAAGGTTCTTTTGTTTATACACTATTTTACCGGAATTTGAGGGGTTAATAACATCGGCCGTGGACTCTTCAACGAGTCAATACATGGAATTAACACTCAGGTGTATTGCACTACCGAGAATCACCAAAATAATCTGTCTGAAAACACACGAAGACACCAGTAATCACCCAGGCTATTTTAGCCAATATCGGCATTTGTGGGGTTAATATGACCGGCCGGAGACGAGCGAGCGAGTAAATTTTTCTATGTTGCCCTCAGGTGGCATGTCGCTACGTTATACCGTCGAGATATTGTGTCCACGTGCCCGTGGGGCCACCCGGGCGGTCCCGGGCGGTCCCGGGCGGTCCCCGGGCGGTCCCGGGCGGTAATTAGTCACACCGCCCGTGTGGTTAATTTGTGTTTTTCTGGTAATAGCTTGATAGTAATGTCGGGGTACTCCCTCTCTAGTACAGTTTAAGGACTTTGTGAATGATACAAGGGACTCGTAACTTGTTACTTTCGGGTCGAGTTTATTCCAGAGGTCTATTGTTGAGGGGATGAAATATTTTTTGAAGGAAGTGGAATCGAACTTCGGGGCTCTCAGGGAATTAACCTGTCGGGTGTTAACATTTGTTATTTCAACGTTTGTTGGGGGTATTAGATTTCGCAGATAAGGAGGGGCTTGGCCGGACATCATTTTGTAAAAGAGACGGGGCTTTAAACGTTTCCGCCGTACGGCGAGGAGTGCCCATCCGGTTGCCGCGAGGAGAGATTTGTTACTGGCAGATCGGGTTGCACCTGTTACTATACGAGTTTCCATTCAGTTGGGAAATATGCTTCTTCAAGAAAACGATTGTATATTATAGAAAGGGGGGTGCTGAGACTGAGACAATTCTTCAGAATACGCGGGCTTATTTGGTCGGGTCCAGAGGCTTTGTCGGCTTTTATTACTTTCAGGGCATTAAAAACGTCAATTTCACTAATTAGGATATTATTTAGCATGGGTGTGTTTGTCTCGTCGACAGGCGGGTCTGGCAGTTCATAGGTCATATTCAATGAGGCAATATTGCAAAAATAATCATTTAGTACAGTTGCGTTCTCGTAATCTGAGGAAGAAACTATTCCATTCCTCGAGAGGGGCGGGACCGAGTTAACTTTTTTGCGGGACAGTTTGTTGAAAATCTTCCACCATTTTGAGTCGCCAGTTTCTGGATCTTGAAGGATTGATTCCATTTTTTGTATATGAATTTTCTTTGAGTTTCGTTCTTCGGTAATTACTTCATTGCGGATTGTCCGATATTTTTGCCACATGGCTGGGGTGTTCCTAGCTTTTGCAGTTTTGTGTACCCTTTTCAGACTCGTTCTGACGGCATTTGACAATTTTGCTGGGTACATATTTGACGATAAGATTATTCACATAATTGGTCAATTATTCGGTTCCAGTCACTTGAACGAATTTCATTGTTTAAGGAAATAAAATTTGCCTCATCATACATGTAAATAAGACGATTAAACGATTTGCTTCCTTTCTGTTTGTCTTCGATTTCTATCATGGCATATACCGGTACATGATAGCGGACTAGATCGGAAAAAAGGGATCCAGGGTACCAGATCCCTTCAGTTCACATAGATCATTTATGAATATTAGATCTATTCTGTGAAGTTTGTGGTGTCGTGAATAACTTGTTTCAGATTACATTCTGCGACTATGGTTTGTACTTTCTTGTTTACAGGGTTGTACTGATTTTCATTAAAGTCTCCAGAGACAATTAGTTTGTGTGTGGGATACGAATTTATGGTGTCACCGATGTTTTCTAATTTGTTTTGCCAGCAATTCACATTTGGGGGGCGGTAAAAATAACCCAATCAACACTCTTTCTCGGTAATATAACTTCAAGCCAAATGATTTCTAAACCAGGTTTCTCAATATCTTTTCTGCGTGCATAGGCTAAATCGTTTTTGATATAAGCGATCACGCCCCCACCTACAGTATCCGTTCCTACTCTGTCAGCTCGCTCGGGTTCGTGAAATCCGTGTATTAGTAAATCATGCTGGTCCGTTTTATCGCTCAACCAAGATTCCGTAAAACCGCATATATCGTAATTTTGTATTTCGGTGGCAAGTATGTCGATTTTAGGGAAGAAACTTTGTACGTTCAAATGGAATAGTTGACCATTAATGGTGGGACCAGGGTTTGGTTTAATATCACCAGAAGTGATGAGAAGATGCCTGAACCAAAAGAGAATTCAAATTTGGGTATTGACCAAAAGATTGTGTCGGACATTTTTTCGCGTGTGCATAGATGTAGTTGATATTTCAATTTTGTCGTTGTATCTCACCATAAACAGCATGAGTGAGGCCAGTCGTATTTCATTTTTGCCAGCGCCCTTTAGTTTTAATCCAATGTAAAAGATGAGTAATTCCGATATCAATGGGTTGCATCTATGTTTTCGCTTAGCATAGCGCGCGAGTCAGCCAGGATCATCGGTTTCTATCTTAGTATATATTTTAAGCGGGTAGGCAGTTCGTTCCTGTCATCGGTTCGTCGGTTTGAGGCCTGAGTCAATAGCCGGGGATTGTATGAGTAATCATAAAGACGTAAGGATAGACAGGGTATGGCGATGAATGTAAGAAAAAGGTAATAATGATAAGCATGGTATAGAGATATGCACACATGAAAGTAGAAAAACATAAACAGTTCTGAAAACAAAAGATTATATACACTGCAATACTTATGTGTTTGTTTGTAAGTTCAATATATAAAACGGTGACCTGAGATTCCAATATTGTTGTGTGAATTAGTTCTGCCAATATTAGTACAGATTGTGCGAACGTTTATGGATGATAATGATCAGATGTGAGCTTATAATGTATAGTAAATGACGGACATCCGTGTGTAAATATATTATGTAAATATATTATGTAAATTACGGATGTATTGCGATCAAATTGAATCCTTCTTTATTGGTGGGACGAATTAATCGCGATAAACAAAATGATAATCATTCCGCAAGGTGAGCTATGTGCTACTTATAATCCATGTATAAAAATGATGCTTTGTGATGCCATTTGATATACAATTGATGAGAATACGTGTAGCAGTTTCAGCAAGAGTATCCTCTATCCCCACTAATGTCTACAACAGTGGGTTTCACATCACTTTAACATGGGCAACGGCGGGTAACACTGCTAGTAAGAAAATAATACTATCAAATAATCAAATGCATTAAAATCCATTATGTTTTGGTCTTCTCTCAATAACTGTTGATATTCTATATATAATGGAATTTATGATATATGCAATTCAAGAATGTTCACCCGATAGATCCAGAGATGTTTGTTGAAAATGTTTTACATTTTGTCTGCATTCATGCATAACGCGCCCCTAACCCTTAACGTGTCGTGTGAACGGGCAACACTGACTTAAAATGGATAATGGCTGTATAGTTTCTTTAGTTAAACGATTAACAGCGTATATGTGTGTTAAGTCATACTCCTCTCACATGGACAGTCGCATATGTTAATGTCGACTCCGAAGTAAGTTGCGGTGTGCATATCAGTGACGTATTTGACAAATTAACTTCCTGTTTCGATCTCGCCCATGCATGGACATGTGTTATATAATATCTAATAGTTCTGGCTTAGAAGAGTTTAGTAATTCGTTTAGGTATCTATATACCACCGCCGTTGCTACTCCTGGTGATTTACAGTGACCGTTCACACGACGAGGCGATAAGGCACGAGTCAATGACGTGTCATATTATTATTGTTTTGACACCCTTTCCCGTTCTTTTCCACTGGATTAAAACGCTACTGGATTGTTATTACTAACAGCTGACCAGACGTTGCCACAGTTAAACTGGTGTGGAACCATCCGCCTTGGACATTTGGTTGGAATAGAGAATATTCTTGCTCAAAGCGTCATTCTCATAAATTGTATACCACAATGCGCTCATCAAAACGTCATTCCCATATATGGATTATAAGCAGAGTCTCACTTTGTCGGGATGATTGTCATATGATTATCGCGATTAATTCGTTCCGCGAGCAAAGATATATATACAGCTGCGCGTAAATTGTTCAATCACAGTGGTTGGAATTTTCAGAAGTAGTAGATGATTTCACATTCTTCCAGATTGGATAATTCCTGAGTACTCACTGATCAAGTTGTGCTGATTAATTGAATTGACACCCATATTGCCTTTAAAAAAAGTAAACACACATTCTATATGGTTACATTATTTTGCTATTGACAATTTGGTGCCGAGACCCCGCCCTAACTCAAAGGGTGGTTACTTTGGCATATTCAAGCCACACCCGTATATTCCTCGTATCTTTTAAATGCATAATGTATGTTAAGAGGACATTTCTTATGCAAAACTGTTTGATAAATTATGTTGTCTCTAGCTCTAAAATGGCAGTACGATGTGTCACATCGAAATCCGTGTGTTGAAGTGACTTAATTCGGTCCCCAATTTTCGAGGTTGTGAAATTTTAACGCCAAATCTCCGTAAAACGAATCTGTTCGAAATTCGGGTTTTGAAGTATCCGCGATGAGTTATTGGGACACATATAGCTCATTTGTCCAATATGTAGATGTGTTATATCTTTGGAAATAAAAGAAAAAAAACGATTGCCTACTGGACACAGACAACAGCTATGATCGATACAGGCTACGCTACTCATCTGATATACACTAATTGGTCGATAATAAGTCTTGTGTTATCATTCAATTAATGTCATCTTATAACTTGTCGAAGACTCACATAGTTATACAAATACATCAGCGAGTATTGTTATAAGACTCACACAGTTATACATATACATCACCGAGTATTGTTATAAGACTCACACAGTTACACATATACATCACCGAGTATTGTTATAAGCCTCACCCGGTTATACTTATACATCACCGATTATTGTTATTAGTGTTATATTAACGACTGTCATTGTCTCATCATTGTTGAACCCGAACCAGCTTATCGGGGAAATAAATACTGTATTACTACAATGCCGGGTCGTTTCAAATCTTAGCCGGGAAAGTTTGAAATCTATATTATTAACCCTAAACGATAGACCGTGTGTGGTCTGACTCAGTGTATGTGTGAACCACACCTTAGAAGGTTAGCTATACTTCTTAACCACGGGTGCTATCCGCGGTAAGATCGATACAAGCTGCCACTACTCACCATATATTTCCCCTTATGTCTGCATTCTTGCATTGTGCAAAGTCCTTGCATTGACGCGCGGGTTGCAAACTTAATATGTATACCTACTCGACACAAACAACTCTAGTTTGTCGCATCAGGTTACTAATAACAATCATGTTTCCATAGGTTACATTTAACAATGCATATAGATCCCACAATGTAATATCTGAGCAACAAACCCAAGACAATATCGATTCAGATCCGGGGGTGTGCAATGGTTCTTTAAATAAATCATAAAGGAGATATAGATATCGTAGTTAGCTTGAAATATACACAAGTATTAATCAATGTTTGCCGGAAGCAAATCCTTTCCACACGAACATGGTGTCAGGGAGTGTCTCCTCCATTTTTTGTAAAAAAAATTCGAGTCTGATATTTCATGCTTGGCACATTAGTTGTATATTTTACACCACATATGGGTTGAAATTCCAACCAGTAATTAGTGGAGAACCAACTGAAGCGTATTGTTCTAATTTTGGCAACACTTTTGGTCTCAATTTGTCATCTTGGGTGTCAGGTTGGAAATTTCAATCAATTATATAGCTGAATGTACCAGTTACGAAGCTCCAACCAAAAGGGGTGCAACTGGATTGTTTTCGCTCATGGGGAGCGGGTGCCGTTCGCCATAGCACGGTGTATTGCCCCCAACGACGAGCCTCTATACACCCTGGTTAGAAATTAGCATTCGCCAGATTAAGATTTATTTTACTTTCTAGTACACATACGGCCCTATATTGAGATGGAATATTGTGCAAAGGGTTGTCTACAATGTTTCTGTTCATATTCTGACACCATATGGTGTACTATGGTGATAGGTCGGCAGAAAATAACGTACAAACTCGAATGAACAGGAGAAACAACTATAATATTTAACCTTTTAAATTGGTGCTTGCGATTTCCAGCTTTATATTGCCAGGTTAAACACAGTCCACACTGTATAGGTGAAGTAGATTTTACAGTCTCCAGATAGAAAAGTGTATATATGCGAGTAAAAGTTTTGTATAACCTGACATAATGCTTTCACGAATTCACATATTTTGAAGCATCCCGAATTTACAACTTACGGTGTCAAGCATTGAATTCGGTGTCTAACGCTGAATGCCGCGCCGAATCATTGGCGAAAGGAGGTTCGTCTAAGTTTTACGAACTGGTCCTTCAATCCCCAAGTCTCTATACTGATATAGTGATAATAAAGTATGTTTAAATCAAATAATTGTGTGTGGTGTCAAGCGATGTTTTAGAACAGTCAGTGCAATGCTGTACACGATAAAGCACAGTTACAATAGTACTCAGACCATTTCCCTAGCGATTGTCTACCCAAATTCTTAATCCACAAATACGATCGCGCGATGTGTATTGCTGTCATGTCGTGTATATTGCGTGATGATCTCCATGAACCATGGTAAGCCTCCACGCATCAAATCTGACAGTGGACATTTAAGAGTAGAACCTATACTACAGTATTATCTGTGTAACAAGTACTTAAAACTTTACCTGTGTCTAAGTTCGACCGACGGGATGTGTAATAAATATAGAACCGCGCGCGCATGAAAATGTATCGCATATCTTCGCGTTGTATTGCATTGTTGCAACCGCAGTAAGTTAAATAGAAGTTGGGCTAACACAACATGTTCTATGATATGTGTGTTTGTTTGAATTGTCAGTGGATCAACAATTTATTCACGGGCAAAACACGACAAAAACACTGTTATCAATTTCCAGTTCTCTGCCAACTCAACAAGCGTTACCATTATTCTCCCAAGGTGAAATTTAACAATGAGATTAAATCCCTCAACAGAGTGTAAACTACGAATACTTCAAATATACTTGAAAAGACCAACGAACGCAAATCGATTCAGTCTCGGAGATATGCAACGTGCTACCCCGAGAGTTCCACAATGATAGATATCTATCCTATGGTTATACAGAAACGTGAATGACCCAATCAATATTCGCCGCATGAAACCATTCTGTATTATAAATTTACGTTGTGGTTTGAAATTATGACCATTTCTTACATTCCGGAACGGTTCTGGTAACAAGAAAGTAAATTCATTTAGTCAAATACTTTTATACGGGCCCTACGTTTGGAAGACATACTTATTTATATTATAGAATTGAAAAATACGTGGCCCTGATTTCTATTCTATTATATTATGTTAAGAGATTTCATTGCTACATCAAGTTTATTTCTAAGATTATGAAATAAAGAGAGTTTCTCCAACTTCTGTGCAAAACAATAAAAATAGCGTGGATGTTGTTATGACTGGCAAGTTTTATTGGAGCAGGTTGATTGATATCCCATGTATTCATGTTGTATAACGTTGATATAATTTAATGGCAGAAATAACCCATGCCAGTTGACAAACCTGATTAGTAAACTATATTGATATACATGTATGTTTATGTACATGTGTGTACGTGGCCCTCTGTTGGGCACTGGTGTCCCGGATATGTCATTAATGATCACTTAGATTAGTATATCTGCTCTGATGACACTCATTCAATTGACTCCAATCTTTAAGTCGGGTGTGATTGATTATAACTGTGCCAAAACATAAAAATGGCGTTATCCAATTTGACAGCGTACTAATTCGAAGTCTCGGTATAAAAATTGTTTATTGACACAAGTAAAGTTGTGTATATTTTTAAATATTTTTAGTATGAAAAGGGTTAAGGGGAATTCAGCATACTAATTCCTCGGACGGTATATTATATCAATACTACAATATCGAGAGTCGGTGGTGGCAGAGAGTAATATTTTATGTTTTGACATTTGTATGTGTTTGCAAATTGCAACGATATACTACAATTGAACGAAATGAATTGACAATGTCTACACAATACAATGCACACTATTACACGTCAAGAGCAGGCCATATCAATATGTGGGTTTAATCAGTAAATCTGAACAAGTGTTATAATATAGCAGACACGTGTCTGATATAAATCGTGACTTGTTGCTCAGTCAGCGATTGGTCATTTGTAATTGTATTTTATGCTTAGGTTACAGTATGTGTATGTTCTGTACTCATAGAAGCATCGCTAATTGGTCACTTTGGGTTGAGGCTACCATGGCACCCGATGCTATACGCAGACGATGTTTGTAATTTAAATTATCCAACTTTGCGACAAAATGAGTATACTCTTTACAAATACCGATAGATCGTATTGCCTTCCGTTTTGGTCGGGGAGTTGCCAACCAGGGTGCTGCTACGCAAGTATTGTCACCATATGTATATAAGCACCATTTATTTAGCAATAACAAACTGTTTTTTAAATACGTTGTGACTGCTATTTTCGTATTACTTTATCCAACTTATTTCAATGTTATGGACAATTACAGTGGCGTAGAAATTGTAATACTTTTATTCCTATTTGTCATAAACCAAGTTTTCTATTTGCCGTGTTATGGTTCCAGTATTCCAGCATCACAAGAATACGAATAACAGTGAAATGAAATCTATATACTTAGGTATATTACCGTTTTTGTATAGAGGATCTGAATGAGAATTATAATTACAATTGTTTTTATTCTGATTCATTTGTTTCTGCATTTCGAATGATGTCAAGAGAGTAATATAGGCATTTCAACGATACTTATGGCAGATGCATTTAACTTTACTAATTGTATTGTTTGCGTGGACGATTCCCGAGCACATTTGAACATATGGCGTTTGCATATTGTAATCTATAGTAATTCCTAGTAGTAGTTTCAACCAAATAACTGTACGTTATAGCTAACAGAAAATAAGAATACACTTTTGGCCCCATTCATGAAAAGTTATCCCATGTCGACTTACAAATAAGAAGCCTTTACGAATGTGTAAGTGCTCAGAAAGTCAAATCAGTATATACATCTTAGAACTCTGTAAGAATTCATAGACTTATCGCGAGAGAGTTCAGAATAATCATGGAATTTCATGGAATTTGTGCCAATTGGTGCCAATCGGTCGCAGGAGGCGAATCATATGAGAAATGAAGTCCATGGATCACCATTAACAGATTCTACATATCTTAAAATCAATTCAGATCCTCTGTGTGGAATCTCCTTAAAGATGATGGGGTGCATGGACTTATCCCAAAATAGTTTTGTAAAAGGGACCAATTGCATAATCGTTGAAAACTTCAATTTAAAAAAATAAATAAACAAACTTCAAGTACTACATTTCTAATTGTTCTGGTATAAATGCCGAAACCAAATATAATATATCGGGGTTCTCTAAAAATATATTGTTCATATACTTTCGAACTGGCTACGAGAGTTATGTTGTTATTGCATGAGTATCAATTAAAGAAACATAGCACCTTTCACCATTGTCACCCCTGAAGAAAAGTGTTAATTGAAATAAACAAAGTTTGATTATACAAATGGATTTGTTTTTAAAAAGTGTCTGGAATTTCATTTTTGAAATTTGATACTTGTGATTAATGTGACAAAACATTTAATGTCACATTGCGGGATACGTTTAAAACAAACTAATAATAAACATCATTCTAATAATATTGGCTTTTGAAATATTTCCTCTATAGGAATAGGTCGATATATAGCGAATTGTCTTTCTACGAGCATTATATGTTACAGACAAACACATTAGTAATCAAAATACAACTCCGAACACAATATACGGCACCGTAAACAAAACTGTGCTATTTGTATTCATCGGAATTCTGAAAACAGAAACGGAATATCCGGAAACGATATATTACGTTAACGTAGGATGGACTCCACGTACTACTGGCTCGTTGTTTTAATCATCAAAGTTATGTAGTACCATACGTTTCAGAGCAACAACTCCAGCCTGCTCATTATCTGCGTATAAAATAACTTGTTTTAGGTAAATAATCTGCTTAGAATCGTCTCATTTTGAGCCGATAATATGCTGATAATGATAACATTTTAGTCACATTATCGACTCATAAGAATGCGATTCTAGGCTGATTATGTGCGACAATGCACAAATGAACCAACCCACTACTGTTCAAGTGTACGTTCTTTAACAGGTGTTTTTACAGTGGAATTTACCATACAACGAAATAACTGGTACAGCATCAAATAATCACAGTGTGTACTATTTCATATTTACGCGAGGATATGTTAACAACTCTAGATTTTCTTCCCGTGGTCTAAAGTTGCAATGTTTACGCAAATGCCAACCTATACCAGTACAAATATGTTCACATTGGACCAATATTCACATGTGTTGATATTTCAGCCTGTTCTCCCGAACACCCACACATTATATGAGTATACTATAATTTATTTTAGGTCGATAATCTGCTTAGAATCAACTCATTTTGAGACGATAATGAACTGAAAATAAATCAACTCACAACTTATCATGTGTATTCTCTTTAACACCTGTTTGCACTGTGGCCCGAGCTTAAAAAACGGAATAACGGATATGAGCCCATTAACTGCTTATTTCAGAACAAAATAATCCAATATTAACCTATCTGGACATTGTAGGTCAATTAAGTACGCATTTGTGCACGGGGATTTTGTTCCATATTTGACTTATTTGAATATGAAACAAGCCCATAATCACCTTCCGACACCGGCAATTATGCAGAAATTTTATCAACATTGTCCTCAAAGTCATCAATTTCATTTATAATCCGTAATAATTTCACGAAGTCTCTCGCTATAAAATGGCCTCGGTAGTTGACGGACGATGAGTTGATCAGTTCAACGCGCGCGGAGTAATGTTTAACGACTCTTATTTAATACATACTCTTAAATTGTCTTGAGGCATCATATGCCAATGCATTCTCTTATATATGCGAGTCGACCATAGGTCGCCTCGCGTATATAAGAGAATGCATTGGCCTAACAATTTTTTATCATTTTTTAAAAATAAAGTTTCTTACAATTTTTAGGACATAAAATAAAAAAAACATCCATTTACCCTGCAGGGAGCCCCACACATATATAGAAGCATATAGAAGAGTGTCGTCTGCTCATGTTTGTCTGGGGTTCTGTATGGGTGAAATTATAAAATTGTTAAAGAATACAAGAACGAATTATTAAAATTGTAAAATATTGTTAGGCCAATGCATGCTCTTATATATGCGAGGCGACCTATGGTCGACTCGCATATATAAGAGAATGCATTGGCACAGGGTAAAATACTTCCTCTTAAATTGTCTTGAGTCATCAATGTATTCATGAAGAGATTATACCAACGAAGAGCGGGTGGGAATTTGAAGGGTGACATTCAACGTATCCGCAAACAAACAGACTTAAACGTTATATGATAGTGTATTTCAAATTACCAATCACAAAATATTTACTGCCGTGCGAATTGGCGCTGTCGAAAGAAACAACATGATAGCCCATAGATCGACCTTTACTCTGTTTCCCCGATAAAGGGAAACAAACGAGATAGATACTGACTACATTTAAGATGAAATAACTTGTGCTCCGGTCCCATGTACTGACAGTTACCCACTACAATAACATATGCTTAAACGAAGCATGTCTGCTTTCAGTCTTGGTTTTTAAGGAAAGCAATTGTTCCAGCTTGACCCTAAATTTATTTGGCATCTATAATATACAAAAGCAATTAAGGCACATTTTTTTTGCAAGTAATTAAGCCCTTCAGCGATGTCCCAGCTCCCCCAGCAGCGTTACTTTCTCTACAGTATGGGTTATTTATATTTGGTTCCTCTCAATTAATATGTCAATGTAAGTACCATTTGCCTTGATATTATAGAAGCTGGTCAAGATGTTGGTTCACATTCACCGGAATAGTATATATATATTTTCTCAATAAATTGTATTGCGATCACAAATTTGTGATAATGAAAACTCTGAATAGTAGATAATTCTATAAATTGTGCATATCATTCCTGGAGATATGGGTTTATGGGTCCCCTGGTGTGATTACAAAAGTTGGTATGCATTATTATGGCACTTCTGCAGTTTTGTATCGACCAGGCCTAAAGAAATGTCAGTTGTTTAAATTGGAACATATATGTGGAGAAAAAGGCTGGTTCTTGAATTTATATGGGGGTTATCCTCCAAAGACACTTGCCATAATCTTGCCATTGCGACGTGTTTCGCCATACGGTTAGCAAACGTTACTAGTATGCTCCAAAGGATGTACATAATTTTATGTGGTGTTGGGAGGGGGGTAGTAAACATATTTTGACAACATATTGGCTATACTGGAGCGTGAACAAACGTGCGTAGCTGACTATAAGTTCACCAAAATATCCTTACCGCCTTATGCATGCACTGGGATCATGATGGCCTAACTATATACAATCCATGTCAGTAAGCAGATACCACATTGTGCACTTTTATCACGCCATAAAGCACAACCGGTGACATTGTTACTTATAATATCGTACCCATGATTAAATTAATTTGAGGCTGTGATGGCCAGATATCAGCATTCACAAGAGGATGTTTAACACGTAGCAAATATTTAAATTATTAAATTATCGGCTCTAATAAAGAACATCTATGTTGCGGTCTCCAACAAAGCAGTATATTATTATTATCGTTTTTACTTGTTTTCAATATAAAACTGATGAATGCTGTTGTGGATTTTCGCGTTGCCATACAATGATGCTGATTGCGAGTATTTCCGCTTTTTCGTTCGCCTGTAGGTTGGACAATTTTGACAAATTCGGTGGCAAATCGGACAGTGAACATTTCAGAGTAGAACCTACACTACAGTTTATCTATGTAATAAATACTTCCAAGTTTACGGTTGTGTATGTACTGAACTCAATCCAGCGACGGGATGTGTAATTAATACAGAATTGCCCGCGAATGACAATCGATCGCATATCATCGCATCGCATGATATAGTTGCAATAGTGAAATAGTATGTATGTTTAAGTTGTTGTTTTGCGAGACGACAATGGGTCAACAATTTGATCACACTATAACATTACGATACACGTGACAAATGTGTCGTTATTAATTTCCAGTTCCCTATCAACTCAACAAGCGTTACCATTATTCTCCCTAGGTGAAAGTTAACAATGAGATTAAATCCCTCAACAAATTGTAAACCACGAATACTTCAAATGTACTTGAAAAGACCAACGAACGCAAATCAATTCAATCTCGGTGATAGGCAATGTGTTGTATACCACGGGAGTTCAACAATGACAGACATACTGATACTTCCCATCTATCATATGGTTATTAAGAAACGCGCATAACTAAATCAATATTCGCAGTATGAAACCCTGCCGTTTTATATGTACTGTGGTGGTTTGAAATTAGGATAACCTTTCTTACATCTCGGTCGGTCACAGGGAACACAATTAGTAAATACCTTAGTTAAATACGTTTATACGGGCTTTATGTGTGGCAAAATAATTATTTATGTTATATAATTGAGAAATTTCGGGTCCTGATTTTTATTTAGCATGGAACAATGAAGAGGGTTCGTTGTTACAGCGTTGTCTATTTCTGAAATGATGAAATGAAGAGTGTTTCTCCAAATTCTGTGCAAAAGAAGAAAAAATAGTGCTATGACTTTGGCAAGCATTTATTGGCAGAGTATGTGGATCAGGTAGATCGATATGCCATATATTCGACGACAAATCATATCCCTTCTTTCTAAATTACGTATTATAATTTGAAGATACACATTACCAATCCCAGTTTGACAAGCCAGATTAGAAATGTATGTTGTGCGCCTAACACATAATCTGAATTGATTGTTTCAATAATTTTAATTTATAATATAATGGCATATCATGAATTGGCAATATTGATATACAAGTACTGTAAATATCTAATCATATAGTTTTATGGTACTAAAATACACCGACGATGAGTAATTGATAACTAAATTTTAAACGACATTGTCAGTGTATTAATTCATTTTCCGTCAGTTTTATCATGGACTTTGTCAACATCGTCTGTGTGTAATGTAAATGAAGAAGAGTATTTCATTGTACATTTATCAATAATCTGTAGTTTCCAAGTTTCACAGAGGCACGGAGAAAAAAATACATGGCGCATGTCACAGAGTTGTCAGAATGGCTACTTCTACCAAAATATTGACTGAGTTCTGTATCCAAATACTCACTTGCTAAATGAAAACAATATCAAAATTAAGTTATTGACCAAGCGTGCTACAGCACTGTTTATTAGTAGAGTGCTTATGATGCACGGTATAGCTCAAGACCACCAACATAATTATATGTCCGAATCGGTTGTTTTTTATTTGATGGATATCTGCTGATATGACCACAGAACTCAACAATAAAACGGAATAAGACATACATAACACTGGCATTATGTATAATATGCACCCGAGATTATTATTTGTTCAAGGATTGATTGATTGGGGTTTATTGTCGCTTTAAGCAGCTGAGGTCATATCACGACATTGTCAGTGTTAGTGGTGGAGGAAATACGCACACGTGAATTTGAGCCCTCATCGCCAGCACTGTTTATTAGTAGAGTGCTTATGGTGAACGTTATAGCTCAAGACTACCAACAGAAATATATGTCCGAATCGGTTGTTTTTTATTTGATGGATATCTGCTGATATGACCACCGAACTCAACAGTAAAACGGAATAAGACATACATAACACTGGCATTATGCATAATATGCACCCGAGATTATAATTTTTTCAAGGATTGATTGATTGGGATTGATTGTCGCTTTAAACAGCTGAGGTCAGTGTTAGTGGTGGAGGAAATACGCACACGTGAATTTGAGCCCTCATCGCCAGCACTGTAGGGCAGCCGGCTTGCAGTTGTACCCCTAACCGACTGAGAAACTCACCACGAATGGGAATAGTAAAAACATTTATTTCACGCACATGTCAACAATCGACAAGATGCCGGACCGTCACGGTGCATGAGTTTGATACAAATACGGAGTATGATTTCCGGAATAAAGAAACCTTGATAAATTTCCATTGGTGCGCTCAGTTAGTAAATGCAGACACGTACACACTATCAGAAGTAGTTTTATTGTTTTTCACTTCCACGTTGACATAACAAATAGCCTCATCAGGAATCTGATCTTTTTACGATTGTTGCGCAATATATAATTCTAAGATTTCTTACATCTTCTTGATAATGATTGTAGGTTTTCTCAAATTAAAATAGAGATTTTTGTGTCGATAATAATTAGTAACCACATATAATTAATCTATTAGTATTGCACTAATGTTTCCTACCACAACCGTGACCACGTGACGTGGTAGTTTTCTGCACATGAAGAACGTTGGTTTCTCGTGGAAATTTCACTTTTACGAATAAAGCTAAATAAATTCATGGCGATCAAAGATAGTATGTTTCGGAATATCCAATATAAACATATTCTTATGTGATTAAGCATGTTATAATTGGGGTGCGAAAGTCTGTCTTTAGCGCACTTTCTCAAACAAACATTATGTTTACAAACACAACTAGTCTGGTCGATAAACTAAAATTTTAGGCTTAACCTAGACAAAATTTTTATTCTATTTTTAACAGTAATATCTACTCTATAACATATCCAAAATCCGCTATAATCCGCTTTGAGCATTTTTTGTAATCCAAGATGGCGTCCACTATAGTAGTTGTTATCGAAAAGTTCTGAATTCTGTGGTAGGTACACCATCTAATACAACATTAGTAATAAAATACAATTCGCATAAACAATGCCTTATCGATAGAATGTCTGTCCAAAATGGCCGCCAAATTTGACAAAATCTGATGAAAATTACAATTTGTGGAAAATTTAATAGCTAGTCCGATCAGAGTGAACACGCCTCGAATTATGCGAGGAAGAATGATTTCAGTTTAAGACTAACTTTTGATAATAGATGTACGAATATCTCTCCAATACATCTCGCCAGGGTCTCACCCAACTGTTCAATCTGGACATTTTGGGCGCCCAGAAACAGAAAAAATAACGCAGTATTATCTGTACTGTTTATCGCGAAGCATGTGATATATGTGTAATTAAACTGCTAAATGAGATTTAATAGGGATGTATTGATTCTAAGATATTGTCTAGAAACCGAAATATATGTGCTCAAAGCAGTCCCACAAATGTGACTGATCATCATTTATTTTTAAATATACAACATCAAACCTGTCAAAATTCACTACAAAAGAACAGTGTGTGAGCTATTCACAGAGTAGTGGGTAAAATGTGTAGATCCTTAAAATAATAGTCATAGTTGCCTCAGGTCAAGTGATGAAACATGAATATTTCGCTTTTATCACATTAATGCATGGTGGTGTACTATGAACGCAAATTATCAAAATACAAAGGTGCACCATAGACTATCTTCAATAAGTTCTCAAATTAACCAATATTGGCTACATACTCGGTGGCAGAGATTGTATTTATACCTGGAAATAAAATGTGCTTATATTCAATAGGGCCACATATACGGGAAACGTACAACGTTTTCTGCAACTGCATCATCGTGCTTAACCCATCTCCCTAATGTTACATATACCTGCTACAAACAAAACCATAAATGGCACCATTGAGTGAATGGTCAACGCAGAAATAATAGCTTTAAACGCCGATGACCTGATATTTAGCCCAAGTACGTGGGTGACAATGGCAATATATTTTAAAACAACAAGATGTTGAAAACTAATATTGTGCATAGCATTTTAGCATATTTTCATTGTAAAGTGCCGACTGAAGCAATTTTAACAAAATTGTTTACGAATGAAATGGGTTTGGTAGCAGCATAAAAATTGGTCTTAAATAAAATGTACAATGTATCGCCTCTTCGATCTGGTAACAAGGGGTGCTAATCTAATGAAGAGAGGAGTGTTTCTTTACAATACAATCAACATTGCGACATACGTGTATGGGTTTTCATCACGGAGAGTGTTGAACATTTCGAAAATGTAACAATTATTTACACCGCAAGGGTGTGCTCTTCATTTCCGGCGTTAAATTCCATAATTAATCACAAATCTAAACCAAACTACTACGCACTGTGCGGCGAAACATTACTTCGTCTGTTGCATGCCCGCAATAATTGTTTTTGACCAGACTGTTGGATTTATTCCAAGCAGAAAACCCAAACTTTAAATACGTAAACCACTGAGATTAAAATGCGTTGCAGTGACCCATGAATCCATCATATGGATGTGTTAATGATATTTAAAGATATTTAACAACATACTTGTAAGTTACCAATACGTATTTTAACTTCTATGTTGTCATCCGATATGTGGCTTTCATCGTAGCATGGCTTGGAGTTGCGGCCATTTTGACAACCATTTCATGGCCGCGATTGTACTATTTTCTGTCCTTGTCACTCTATTCGCTCCCGTACTCTGATTTCACACACACACACACCCTCACACACACACACACACATCATCACACACACCCCCCCCCCCACACACACCCTCACACACACACGGGTTTTTATCGGATGGAGGAGTAAGCCGTGATAGTGTCGCCGATGAGGGATATACATGTATGTAGAAACTTCACAAGGCCGAAACAAATGGCATTTTTAAATCGCTGTAATATTAATTGCTCACAGCGGATTTTAGCGGATTTTGGATCCAAATTTGTTCTAGGTCAAACCTTTTATCGACCAGACTAAACCCGGAAGTCAGGAAATTGGGTATCACATATATTAATTTTATTTCACAACCGAAACAGGACATTTTTCCAGTTTGCCAATGCACACGCCGTTAGTTTAAATAAGTTATTATCGGAGTATACTATTTTAAAATGATTTGATAGACCAGACAAAACACCTGTCTTAAATCGACTTACAATACATTGAAACTAGTTCTCTTCGAGTTACAATGGTGGACATATTTATGAACACCATGGTCCGAATCGGCATCTCTGGTTTAGACTAGGTTTTATTCTAGACCAGGTTTTACTTCAGTTTAAACTAGGTTTTAGTGTAGTTAAACCCAGTTTTGTGGTAAACTCAGTTTTAGTTTGGGAATTCGATCTCAATTAAAACTAGGTTTTATTGACGTGATGCAGTTATGGTATAATTACTAATTGTTTGTGGTGACTTGGCTATATAATCATCAGTATCAGCTTAGGTATATATGATTTATACGTCTCGTCTCGAAAATATACCTTTAAATATACATTGAAAAAACATCAAAGTTAAACCACCCTACCCCAGGTTTTACTAAAACCTATTTCGGTGGGTTTTATTATTCGGTCGATTTTGTTCGCCCAGTATTGGTGTTGTGTCTTCGCGTATATGGGAGTGTTTCTTTTGAATTGGGGGAGGCGTTTATGCTCGGGCATTTGTCACTCAATATCCATTTGTAGTTTATCTACATACAGGAGAGTCTCAGTGGAATTCGGGGAGGCGATGTCGGTACCTATGATATAACTTCTAACAAAATATATGTGTTATGGATGATTTCTTGCTATATAGGTTTTTTTGCAATTAGCTCGTTCGGAGGTCGCTTTGTCGACTGAAAGCATGGATGGATCGGACTCATCAGATTGACACGTTAGACACGAACATGGCATTTGGAACTGATTCCTTATTCACAAAAATGTCTCTTTCGGTAAAGTTGACGGCATAGGTTGGTGGCCCGCCCCAATACCCACTAGAAAAATCCAGGCCCCCTCACCCGAGGGGAGGGTACCACCCTGAGGGGAGGAAATGGAGTATGATACATTTTCCAGAACTGTAAGGATTTCGGGCAATTTGATGATATGGGTGGGTGGCCCGCCCCAAATAACCAATAGAAACACCCCAACCCTCACATCCGGGGGGGGGGGGGGGGGGTACCACCGAGGGGGTGAAAATGGGATATTGGACTATTTTCGAGAACGGTATGGATTTCGGCCAATTTGACACGCATGGTGGGTGGCCCACCCAAATGCCCCATAGAAACAACCCACCCCTCAACCCGGGAGACCACACAGGGTGTGAAACTGGAGTATGGACCATATTCGAGAACGGTAAGGATTTCGGTCAATTTGATGGCAGGAGTGGATAACCCGCTGCAATTACCCCATATAAACACCTCACCCTCATCCCTGTGGGTACCACCCCGATGAGGGTGAAAGTGGGTTATGGACAATTGTATTCCTTATTTGCAAAAATGTTTATTTCGGTCAATTTTATGGCATAGGTGGGTGGCCAGTCCAAAACCCACTAGAAACACCATCAGCGCGGGTCTCTAGGGGTTATTTGGGTGGGCCACCAACACATACCATCAAATTGGCCGAAATCCTTACCGTTTTCGAAAATGGTCCATACTGCATTTTCACCCCCTCAATGTGGTAACCCCGGGAAAGGGGTGGTGGTGTTTCTATGGCGTATTTGGGGCGGGCCCCCACCAACCGTCGAGATATTTTTTAGTTTCAAAAGTCATGTTCGTCCATATTAGAAAATATCTAACCGCAGTACAACAGACCGTGCATTCGTCGTGATTTCCCAAAGCGCACGGGTTATTCGCCTGATCAGGAGATTAGATAGTGGCAACCGGTCGCGTGACCGGTTGACAAGTAGCCATAATAAACAGACAGACCACGCCTCCTATCCTTGCAATTGAACAATTGTGGCCCACATGTAACGCAATCGACAAAATCCATGTCGTCCCAGCGGTGGGTAAAACTTGGTTTTACTACTAAAACCCAGTTTAAACTGGTAGTTTAAACTAGGTCTAAACTGGAGATGCCGATTCGGACCACGGCGTATGTCTCATAAATTGTGGATTGTTCTATCTTTTATGTTTTACCAGTATTTATATGTCCCAGTGATATAGTCTGTATATCATAATTTGATATAATTGATAACATATCTACACCCAATTTCCTATTCTAGGGTCAGTAATAACAGTTTCCAATGTAAATTTTTCAAGTAAGTACAGGTTCAAAAAATTATTAGCCAGACAATGAATATCATTGAATGATTTGGCGAAAAATTCAACTTTGAAATTGAAAAACTTGCTGAGCAATTGATTTTATAACCAAGCAGGTGAATTTTGTTAATTTGATAACTCTTTGACGTGCACCATACCAGTGTTCACAATGGCCCGAAATTTTCTTGAGCCACCACCTTAGCCACTTGTGAATGTTTTTAAACCACTTTTCATTTACTTGAGCCACATTTTTTCGACCCATATTTTTGGAACCTCTTTGATTTAAACATATTCAAAGACAATACAAGCTAATTAATTCGTATATAATATAACAGGTTTTGGTAGGTAAAACAACAAAAATATTAACAACAATATTAATAATCATGCATTGAACATTCTGAGATAATT
Source organism: Siphonodentalium dalli (assembly GCA_032622095.1). NCBI lineage: Eukaryota > Metazoa > Mollusca > Scaphopoda > Gadilida > Siphonodentaliidae > Siphonodentalium > Siphonodentalium dalli. The sequence continues at coordinate 190,432,012 of CP136065.1, read as the reverse complement.
TTACATCTGCCCATTTATTAACTACTTTACCAAATTAAAATCTAACATTGGAGTGCCTTCAATTGCAATTTTCATTAATAAGTTTAAATGTGGAACAAAAAGTCTGTTTTGTCGTTTATCTTTGATTAAATGTGATAGGTACGGGAAGGCCCTCTCACATTCCACAATCGAGAAGGGTACACAATATATTGTTTATGCAAAGAATGATATAGGATATGTGTCCTTTCTTTGTTTCACTAATGTTTGGCGATGTGAAAGGAATACAATGAATGTGTTATATCGAGTTGAAGTAGGAATCCCATTCATTGTACGCGATACAATTACAACCAGCCGCTGTGGCATAAGCCGGTAATCAATTAGCGAGTGCTTTCATCCAGACTGTCAAAATAGTTTTAAACTTAATCTGTCCGACAGCAGTTAATTTTTTTCTTTAGGCACTAGCACATTTTGTTGAGCCACTTTTATTTTTCTTTCGCAATTTGCGAAATTTGCTCACGGCAACTTTGCATGGCTACTTGTGAGGGCACAATACAGACGGGCGATGGTTCGGCCAGTTTTGAGAACATTTTGAAATCTGAACATGAAATCCTAGCATCTCGACTGGCCTCGAGTGTTCCAATTATTTAAATTTCGAACCGCACACACCCTACGTTTGGACAATTGCCAACTGACGGCCACTTCTGTCCAAAAGTGTGACCATAAGTAGGACAATATGCAAATCTAGTTATAAAAACAACAAATTCGCCAATAACGATTGTTGGAAAATCAAACTGAGTGAATTCAACATATTGTTTTGGTGTGAAATTTATGTTTCACTTCTGTGTGAAACATTTAAAGAAGCTGGAAAATTGTTGTGACCATGGGAAGTATTTTTCAGAGCATTTGAAGCCGATATATTAATATATCATATAGTTGTCTAACTATATTATACCTCCATCCAAATAACGTAGAATACGTTAGAAGTTCTAATGACCAATGTCCGTTTAATAAATAATAAATCCGTGATTATTCTGATATATTATATAATAAAACGAATAAATAATTAAATTCTTACCTTTCTGCCTTCGATTTCTAGCATGAACCACTCCTTTGGTGGTGACGTCACTCCGGAATCATCTGGCTTAAGGAGAACACACATCTTTGTTTTAACATTGTATCCGATCTTGGTACAGTCCGCGTGTCTCTTGCACATTATCTCACATCTCTTGACATTTGAAAGCTTTATTTCAGTCAGAAAACCGTATGCTTGAGATTCGAACGGATGGGCACAAACACCGACAACATTGAACAGCAATCCACACAACAATCCGAATTTCAACTGATCCCAGAACCAACACCATTTAAATCCTTTATTTTCCCTCACTTTTGGAATCCTCCGTTCCTTTTTCTCTTTCGTAAAATAAGGTTCACAAATAAAGAAATCTTCCATTTTCTCTGAGTCACATGGATCAAAAGTCAAACGAATTGGTGAGACCTACGTTCCGTGATACGAATAACTTACCCAACTGATGTACGTGAGGAGGGGGCTAAACGGAAAAAAGTCCAACGGTGATTCTGCACGTGACATCAAGAACCTCTGTGGGCGTTCCTATTGGGATGATACTTCCGCATACGGTGTTATGAGATGTCCTTATATGGTGTTGTGGGATATTTCACAAGAGGGATGTAGCGGTGATGAACGCAAAGTATGTATCATTGATATTTGTTTAATAATTAATCGTCATTTCACTTATACTATCACCTTGAACATTTCCAACAGTCTCTCGAGTAATTTGATCCTGGTCGAGATTGTGTTCTGTGAGAAACCGAGATTATTTGAGTGTGTCTACAACGTGTCACTATACATATCTGATCAGAATAACAAAGACACTAGATATGTCAATCAATTTATATGCCGCGAGAAGCGAGGTTCAGCGCTAAACCACGATGCTTTTTCTTGGGTACACATTGTGGAGACAGTCATAAGGAGACTAGCATTGTCAACTAAATAAATATAAATATAATCAGTGGTATGGTGGCGCAATGATATTTTTAAACGAACCTCACATTTTAGGTAGTGCATGACAAAATGATAGCAATGGTGAAGCCTTTTGCAAAACGCCAAACTTATGCAAAGATAAAGTTCAAAATCACCGCCAAGATGCTATCAACATCAATCTATCTATCTACTTGATACTCCATCGCCCTCAATGTGCTGAGGATTATGTGGAGGTCCAGGTGCTACCATGGCCGAGTAACCTTAAAACCATATGGTGACTCCAGTAGCGTTCATTAACGCGCACACACCGATGCGTGTACACCGGTCAGCCATTAATGTCCGCGCCCGATCGGACAGCGTACTGCACCCATGACAACATACCTGGACAAGTGGTGTAATGGGGGGAAGTCGGCATTTTGCATTCGGATCTGATTTTGGTGAGAATAACCTGAACAGGTTGCGATCCCCGTCCGATAGCACGAGAGACCAGTGCACTACCTCTCGGCTACCGACATCACTATCAGATGGAAGGACCGTAACATGATATTGGGTCTTGATAATTTAGAAAATAATTTAGAGCGAATGCAAAGGGCCAAATACTATTTATAGCCAAATGGTTTAATGTAGAAATTTAATATAGTGTATGTGTATGTTGAAGTAGGAAAGAACAGCATAATGTATGTTTGTTTAGTCTTAAGAAAGGTGTATATATGTTGAAAAAAATCAAAAGATCACCGATATCATATTCAGTTCCAATTACCCAGTGCAGATCCCTATACGCGAAGAACCACGTTTTCGGCACTTACTGGACTAATACCATGAACGATATCACAACACATTTGATCAGACCAACAAAGACACCAGAAATGTCAATCAATTAAAACGTTATGCAAAAACTTCAATCTTGACTTCATTGGTCGCCTGGTTTTGCCCATGCTTAACATATTCCGATATGGGTGGTCTTTTTAGACTGAATATACTCTGAAATTTGTTTCCCAAAATCATGGCTGTTTTCCGGATGTGAGACAAAGGCTATTGATTCACAACACACCACTATTATATTAATATGAAGCCGCATTTACCGTTTCGTGCTGAGAAAACGGGGCAGGCCCGAGTTGTTTAAGTAATATACGATTTGAGTAAGTTATTCTGCTGTATATAAAGGCCATGCGAAGGAATTTCACCTTATAAATTGACAATATCATATCGAACATTTTCCGCAGCCCAATGTCTCGCTCGATTAAGTTGTTCCCGTGCGTTCTATAATAATCCGATATGACATGAGTGCGACTACTAGTATCAACAGCATATCACTGTTTACACTTAATCAATCCATCCGAAACACTAGACATGTCAATCAATGTATACGGTATGTGCGGAGTTAAATTTGAACTGATATAATGGGACCGATATTGCTGGCTTTTGTAAGTGTTGAAGATTGAACGACCATGGTTCGTTAATAGCAAATACTTTGTTAGTAGGGATAATACAAGAATACTGTTTTTCATAGATGTAATTTATATATAAAATACTACAAAAAAACTTAACGCAGTCACAGGATATACTAAATCAGTCATTATATACCTGCATAAGCAATAGGTAATTAGAGAAAATACTATTTTTTATATTTATGATTGATTAATTAGATTTAACGTCGTTTCAGCCGCTATGACATATTTTTTTTTTTCCTAATTAATATGACGCATGTATTCGGGCGGTGGTCCTGGTGAAACCAGGGACACTTCTGACTTGGACTGTTTTCTGTTTGAAATTAGTTTTTATCACAGGGACATGTGAGTGAGTTAGCCGATGAGCACATGCTTCTATTAAACCGTCAAACAGATATCCTAAATTAATAATCAAAGCAATAGCAAACAACTGTTTTTTTTACAGACATTCCAGAGATGACAAATCTTCCATCATTATACATTTGACTGCAATAACATACTGAGATACAAACAACATAATCGTTGTGAGAGTGCTATACTTTGGTCTGGTTATTTTCCGTGTGACAAAGATGGCCATTTTGAGCGCCATCTTGGTTTTACCTGAATTTCCCCAATTTATAAAGGCTGACAGCTAGCTATTCTTCAGAATGGTGCCAAAGACAAACGAAATCGGCATTGAAAAAAAATTCTTACGCAGGAACAGTCATTGAATAAAAATCATGGTTTGGCTGCCGGATTACTAGGTTGAACATAAATTTTGTATCTTTTAATGAAAAACATAAAAAGCGACACATTCCAATAAAGTTTGATTATAATTTGTTACGCATTAATATCTCTTCAAAACTTAAAAAATCCTAGTTAAATGATCTTATGAATCGCCATCTGCTCACGGACGGTGTTTTATGATATTATTTGTATTTCCCAGTTAATAGACAATGTGATGCAAATGTAATACATGTAAGTGTGATATCAGATGGTCAAGTGGATGGATTGTGAAAACATACTGTCAAGTATTATTATCATGCCGGTATATACAGGGGTATAGACATGATTGATATTATCACCGAGATTGGCACCAACACTAGAGTGCCAATCCAGGATTCCAGATTTTGGATACCCCAGAGAACCCGCCTCATTCCAGCTTATTGTACATGCCAGACACTCTGGTAAAATGTCGTAAAGTCAGGTTTGCAATAAAAACAGTCTGGTAGAAGCCAGATAAACCATGGTAAATTCAGGTTTACAATGATATACTCTGGTAAAACCCATGTCAAATTGGCATACCCTTGTACATTCCAAGTAAATCATGGTAAAATCAAGTTAACAATGATATAGTCTGACAAAAGCCACGCGAAAGCCATGTACAATGGAGATACTCTTGTAAATTCCAAGTAAATCATGGTAGAGTCAGGTTAACGACGATGAACTCTGGTAAAAGCCACACACACCCATGTGAAAAAATGCATACCCTTGTAAGTTCCATACAAGTAAAGGCATAGCGTACCCCACTTTACTCTCGTAGATGCTGGTGAAACATGACGTACCATGTAAAACCAATGTAAATAAGAACAGACTGTAGTGAATCACTTCTTCGGTAAAATGTTAAATATGACATGTGTAAACGTTTTTTAAAATTTGTATTATTTTTGTCATTTCTGAATACATGCGTTAGTTAGTCTTCGAGGAAAAAACGCTCTTTAGAAAACGCGTTACTTCAACAGTCGTCAGTTTTACCTCAACACATGGAGCTATACAGCCATGGTGCTCTCTATAAGGGTTGGTGCCAGTCAGAGATGGATTTTGTGAATAACTGAGTTCTACATTCTCAAGTATTAATATTATGTGGCATGAAGCACTAATGATTTCCAATGAGGTGAGTCAATGCCATACCTATCATGTATACGTGATACAAGGGGAATTATATTATGAATCTTAGTCATATGTCTAGACTGCAGTATGGGCTGCTTTCATTGTAGCTGTTCGTTACTTCCACTACCGATCCCACTCACTGTATGTCAACCAGGGACAATCATTTAAGTGGGTTGGGTTTTTGTATATTTAAGAATAAACGGAAACTCTGCAAGGTGGTCCAACCAATCTCAAAATTTGTGGTACATATGCTCCCATGTTGTTTATGTTTTGTATGCAATGGTAATACAACAGGATGTGCCAGAGTATAATGTAAGTGGGGTTTGCATTTACTTAGAATCTACAAGGGTATGTCCTTTTTACATGGACTTTCCGAGTCTATTACCATAGTATATCATTGTCTATCCGACTTTACCATATTTTACCAGAGTGGAGCCATGCAAACCATGATTTCCCTGGCTTCACAAGAGTAATTATGAGCGACAACTCTATGCTCATTTGTCAATTTGGCAATGGAAACAGTTTACCCGGTGTCATACTCAAAAGTGAACAGAATGGGGCAAACATATTCAGATACATAAGTAGGCTAAATCCAGTATAGTTTAGCACCTTATATAATCACATGTGTGATTCATATAGCCTCCAATCTGTAATCTCAAATGTTAAAGCTTCCGAAAGCACTACTACCATGGTAACTTTACCCCATTATCGAGGTAAATTACTGTAGAAGAATTACTTTAATAGCATTACATATGCATACTTATATCCCGGTAAAATACCTTGAAATACATGGGTGGAAACACTTTACTGAAGTAAACATACATGGATTGGTCAACATGTGGGCGTATACTATGGTGACCATTCGCTCTAGGAGTTTTACCAGTGTAAATTTATCTGGTTCCAATCACCCTGGTAGAATACCACATAATACCAGAGTGTTTTTATAAGGGGTTCTCTGACTCATGCCCCAATGTGTCCGTCCATTGTTGGGTGCCACAGAGTATCCGTCAATAATTCTGATATGGTATTCTTACACTAATATTGTGTATAATCGACACATTAAATATTCATGTAAATGGACATGAATCATCTATATCTATATTTGCGAATGTCTGCCTGTCTGTTTTCTATAGAAATTCACAGGGGACCATGTAGACAGCACCAAAGGAGTCTAACAGGGGCAACTTGTTCCGGGAAAGATAATGGTGCTGGTTAGAATTTTCTAAAGTGACGCTGTTGGTGTCAGGGGCAGAAATGGGGGAGGGCGGAAAAACATTATATCGCCGATATCCACCAAACTTATACATAATGATCTCCATGATATGACGAGTCTAATAGTGTGGTTTAAATATGTCAAAAGTAGCGCCGTTCGATTCAGGGGAGCACGGGGAAAGGGGCACCAAAAGTGATAACATATCTTGAGAACCGATTTCCATCAAATTGATACATCTTCTTCCCCACGATACAAGGAATCTAATCGTGTGATTTAATGACGTAAAATTGGTGCCGTTTGGGTGAAATATTCGGGTGGGGTGGGGGGGGGGGGGGGGGGGGGGGGGCAATAAATTTGTTTAGTCGCCGATTACTGCCAATCGTATACATAATAATCTCCATTACATCAGGAGTCGAATGGTGTGGCTTAAAGCTGTCAAAAGTGGCGCCGTTTGAGTCAAAGGTGTACGGAAGTGGAGAGGGACACCAAAACATCAAATATTTTTAGCGCAGATTTTCTCCAAATTGTTACACATTCTTCCATACGATACATGGAATATAATCGTGTGATTTAATGACCCCAAATTTGTGTGTTTTGTGTGAGATGGGGGTGGGACAAAAAAGTTGATAAGAATTTGTTTGGTCGCCGATTACCACAAAACTTATACATAATCATTTCCATGATATCAGGAGACTAATGGCGTGGCCTATATTAAGCTGTCACATTTGGCGCCATTCGTGTTAGGGGTGCACGGAAGGGGAGATGGGCACCAAAAACTGATAACATATTTTTAGCACCGATTTCCATCATCAACTAATCGTGTGATTTAAAGGCGCCAAAATGGTGACTTTTTGGGTGCGACATGGGGGGCATCAAATTGATTTGGTGCATTTAGGTCAGGGATGGAGAGTGGAGGAGCAATAGCATTGGTATCAATGTTTTAGTCGCCGATATCCAACAAATTTAAATATAGTGATCTCCATAATTCGTTTTAAGCAATGTTTCGCGTTCAAATTTCATAACCTTGACAAATGGTGATCGAATTAAATCACTTGAACAACTATATATTCTTAATTGTCAGGGCATTCATATAGTGAGCCAGCCAAAACAGATACATAGAAGACAGCATTACCAGTTTATTTGCCATTCTGTTTAAGAGTTACATATATTCTTGCAAAATTAGGAACTTGAACTGGAATATGGCATGTTAGAATGTCTCATGTATTATAATAACATTGAGTCTTTCCTGTTCAAGTTAATCTAATCGTGTAATTTTAATGACGCGAAATTGCTGCCGTTTTGGGTGAGAGTTGTGGGTGGGGGGGGGGGGGGCACCAAATTTGATTTGGTCGCCGATTACCACAAAACTCATACATAACCATTTACATGATATCAGGGGACTAATGGCGTGGCCTAAAGGTGCCAAATTTGGCGTAATTCGTGTCAGGGGTGCATTCCGTGGAGACGGGCTCCAAAACTGATAAAATATTTTAGCAAGATTCGAGGAATCTAATCGTGTGATTTAAGGGGGGATTGCCATGAATTATGTAATTCACACCTATAGATTTTTAAAACAGTCAAAGTCTTCATAATATATTATTGACTATTTTACCGACCCGAATGGGTTAAATATATTAGATAGATATCATAGGACAAGACCATTCTACTTATTTCGGCATTTGAATGGAGTTTTAGGACAATTTCTCCAAACTTACAGTTTTTATACTATACCGATTCTAAAGTTTTAATTATATAAAACTGTGTTATATATAATGTGTGTATCCGATTATATCAACAGAATCGAATACAAGTCTCATATTAGTGAGGTATGATCATCACATCTATAAAAATATAGTACCAAACACGTGGTTTCTGGGGTCGCCATTTTTACGAACACGAGGTCGATCGTTGTCACGAAGATTACACACGTGACTTTCTATGGAAGGCATATCTAGCAATCATACACGTGACTGTATCTGAAGCAGCGACACCAACACATCCTTGTGATATTTCGTTTGAGCGAAATAAATCAGTGATATACCACGTCAATCCAAAAGCTTACTTTATAATACACAGATTAGATAATCCACAAAAGGACTGACTGTTATAAGTATATAAATTCATGAAGATCATGTGGTCATTTCCCAATTGAGGTGTGGAATTCTATGAAATATATGTATATCTTACCGGTACATTAAGTATGAATTAGGCATCAAATAGATTAGTGTGAGCCTTTTTTTCGCAATGTGCATGACGCAATCTCATTATATGCGCCCATTTAAACAATGTATCCAGGGTTGCAGACCTCCAGTTACAACAACATAAAAAATGTAGTTTAGCGCCGTTTTCTTCTGCATGCTTCGTATAGTGTTGAAGAAAACAAAAGTTGAACACGAAATATTACTTATAAACTAAACCTAAACATATCTAATTTTATGCGCCCATTTAAACAATGTATTCGGGGTGCCATACCTCCAGTTACAACAACAACAATGTGAACCAAATGTGATTTACCACAGTTTTCTAGCTGCCTCGTTCTGTTGAAAAAAATGTTGAAATATATATATATGTATATAAAGTAAATCTAAAAATATCTAATAAGATAGTATTGTTATTAACATATTACTTGTATACACTTGAACCAAAATACAAATTTAAATAATTTCTTAAAATATAGCCTGGTACCCTCAATTGATGCATCTTTATTACATTTTTGATCAGTCCGTATACATAATGCGCCGTACACATAATGAGCCCGTCTGCGTCATCTCTATTCATAACTATGCCATTTACGGATGATAACTTTAATGAACTAAATGGAAATTCAATACCACAAAATACAGGTCAAATTCAATATTGGAAACCGGCCGTTCACTTTTAAGAGTTGCGACACTTTTATCAGATTGTGCTGATTTTTCCTTTTATTGCATGGTTTTCGGCTGATATAAACCTTCTGGCTATGGGAGGTAACATACGTTTTATAAGTGTCTAAGTATAGGTAACATACGTATTATACTTAAGTGCCTATAAATATAAGTAAGTGCCCTGTATGGTATAGAGAGGAACTGGTGTTGAGCTGTGTTATAACGCATTTACTCGTGAAATGCGACACAGACTCACACATTGTATGCGTGGTACGGATCTACACTCTCAGGGCCCTGTTTCATGAAGGCAACTTATGACATAGTTGGGACTTAAGATGGTCATAAGTTCAAACTTCAGTCATAAGTGCGTTTCACGAACAAGGTCTTAACTTAAGATGGTCTTAACTTTGGTCTTAACTTTAAGATTGATGTGAGGTGTCTTAAGATAATCTTAAAGTTAAGACCTACATTATGATCCGCATTTGGTCCGAAATATGGATGGGATCTAATATATTTCCATAGAGTTTGACATCATTTGCGATTCAAATCACACAATCGTACTGTAGACAGTAATCAGGTTGAGACAATTGGTCCGAACATTTTCACATCGAGGATAATATTGAATGAGTTATACTCAGCTGTTTGATAAATGCTGATGTCGGCTATTATTATTATTATTATTTACTTGCCTTTCTATATTAATATATGTATATATAATAATACATAATATATATTATTTTATTATTATGATGTATATTATCAGAATCCACCCGCGTGAATCTCAGTTCTATACATTTATTACATCTGCATCACATGTTTATTAACTATGAAATAAAAAAAATATATAGCATGTATATAGTATACGGACCGCGGGCAATCCGGGATCCGCGAAAGAACATATATCACTGTGGACCGGCCGTCTATTCACGTGTTGTTAATTATAAACGCTCTTTATTAGAAATCGTCGCTTTGGTTTTATTAAAACATTTATGCAAAATTGTCGTTCAACATAGCCCTGTACGTACTTTCGAAGTTCATACGCAGTTTGCTAATTATAACAGGCGTTTAGCATATTTGTCAACAGAACCAGAGCAAATGACATCAACATCATTTATATGTGGCTTCTACAATTATGTCTCAGATTGGAACTAAGTCTATTTGGAGCACGATATGAAGTACTATTCACTTTACAGCAATATAAATAAAGAGCGTTTTGTATTATTATTCCGTGAATGTTGGCAATTAATAAAGAGCGTTTTGTATTATTATTCCGTGAATGTTGGCAATTAATAAAGAGCGTTTAGCTCGGAACTTCCATCGTGGTGTATTGCATGTGTATGCCCTCGTGGCGACATATTCGGTTTCCTAGTATTATAGATGCTTCAAATACATATAATGTGAACATATGCCCCGCATCATCGGATGAGGGATGTGGCCTGTGTGGTGAGCCAAAGGAAATTGTTGACGGACGGACGGGCACCAACCCACGACAAGAGCGGGCCGCTTAAAGTTTTCCATGTGCAGTCTATTTACTTATACAATGGAACTTTACATTATACACAGGCTCTCCAAAATGCTTGCTAAAGGGACCCACGATATTAGCATGTCGTCTGGCAAACATGCGAATTTATTTAAGAAAATCGTCCTGTAAAATTCCTAATCTAAACTAAATGCTATATGAATGATAAAGTTCACGGAAAACAACGTATGTCAGCACTTCTGTCTAATAATTCACTATAATTATTCTTGTTTCTTTAAATGAGTTTCATAATTTAAAAATAATGATAATAATATTTATATAGCGCCTATCCCCTGTAAGGGGCCATAAGCGCTTTGAATCCGTCCTATCAACGTAACGTGTGAATACATTATAAAGCTTCGCATCCATGGCCATAATATGGGACCCTGCATACTTTAGTAAATTGTAAATCGTGCTTATCCATGTCAACCTAATCATGCTGTCTTGACATTTATAATAAATGTTTCATTTTCAGAAAGTTATTCTTTTCCCCGCGTATTCATATTGATACACGCAATGTCTTTATTCATCAAACATTATATTAGAATAGAATAGAATATAATTTATTACGCAAAATACGCCCCTGGTTGCCATACACAAATATAATATTACTGTGATACACGAACACACATCATATGCTAATAATATCACTCTGTCATATAACTTAATATACATTATATAATAATATTTTTGTATTGTTCAATCTGCACTCGAAAAACCTCATGACGGAACAATATTTAAAAAACAGTGTGAACTCGATACAAGAGGCATAACCCAACATCATATTTCACAGAACAATATTAAAAAAAACAGTGTCACACCAGGCGGTACCACGAAATAACATGTCTCGATCTGTGCAAATGATTAATCGTGATGGCCCTTGATAAGGAAGTCAACTAATGTTCAATTGGTCTAAATAGTGTTTTGAAGGAACGATCGAGTGATCATATTAATGTCATTTAGAATGGCTTACTTGTGTCATTATCAAATAAAAGAAGCCGGCGCAAAGGGTTGAAACAATATTTTTTTTTACGTGAAACTGCTCGACAAATGAACAGCCTGATACGAAAATCACAAAATCAAATGGGAGATTTCTAATTCTTTTCAAATCTTCATGAAGGCTGGATTGACAAAAGTTAAATGTATAATTTACTAGTTCATTCCAGGATTTTTTACCAGGGAAGCATTACATGAACTGTCCGAGAGTCAAAAAGTATCTGCACAACATGTCCAGTTCAAGCTGTAATGATAACACATATGCTAACAACGAAAATACATTAGAGAACATTTGGAGCGAAACAATAAAGGTAATATAAGTTAAATATATCTGACGACTAAGGTAGCATATGGAATGTTCAGGTATTCAATCTTTGAAAAACCAACAGGGGAAACACATTGGGAGAAATCGGCAGGGGTTACCCTGACATCCCGGTGGAAACATGTGAACTCTCGTTTTAAGTCACCTGAAATGGTAGATATAGATATCAAAATATATCATAACATAATTTAGGGTGGATACACACTTGCATGTAATCTATGTAAATATCGTATATTTGGCGATTTACACGGGAATTTACAATGTACTTATGGTGGACGTTCTGTTTAAATCACTAGCAGTCTTCTCTTGATACATATACTAGTTGTGGCGTCAGGCTTTTTCCGACGCATGGGTTATATACGTATGATCCCCGACATGGGGGCTATATGACCCCGGAAGCTACCGGGTTGATTGACCATTGCAGATTTTCACGACGGGGTCGGAGGGTGGGGCGGGGGGGGGGGGGGGGGGGGGGGGGGGGTATCCATCACGAAACCCCTGACGCCCCTGATGCCACTCCTGACTTATATATAAATGTGGCTAACAGTGCTGTCTGTCGTTTCTGGTACAAGCGAATAATCTGCAGAATAATGTTAATGCAATAATTTATTATAGTCACATAAAAAAATATTAATAAAGCTTTAATTTGATGATACAGAAGGTGGTGTTCTTCATTCTTCATTCGGAAAAGAGGTTGTCCCGCTTCCAGTTCTTGTGTTATAGGCAAAACTTGCAATTTTGGAATATTTAATTAAAACAGTAGCTTCTTGCCAACATTCAGATTGTTACATTCAACAAAGTCCCTTAGTAGCTATTGGAAGTTTTCGAGACCCACCAATAACGCATCATGGTAGAAAATGGACTAATTCAAGCTTTGGCTTGAGGAACATATATTCTTCTGTAAATACTTCTTAAACAATAGGTGTGTCACTCGTTTTAATTTCAACGCTGTATCGGAGGGGGGGGGGGGTGGCGCTGTTTGCATCTGGCATTTTCGTGGACCCACTACCCCAAAACCTGTTTACTCCCAATATTTTGGCACCTACCCCCAAATTTCACTAATTTTGGTATGAGAGTATGCTAGGCTACCTGGGTGTTCAAATTCGATACTGCTAAAAGGAACTTATAATGCATCCATGTAGTGGAAAAATACAGTATCCGATCAGAAGCTGATATGTGCATACAAAACACTAGTTTTAAGTATTTGCATCAAATTTTGCTAAAACAAATTATACATGTCCCGGGATAACCCCTGCATATCCAGTTATATATCATTTCCCCCAGCAAGCTATTACACGAACCATAGATGAAGGAAGGATAGATACGTCACTGAACGTCATTTGATCAGCCAATCGGTAACGCTCTCAGATTCTGTCCGCCATTGCTAAAGGTAGTTCAACTCTGATTCTTCTAATCAAAACAGTGCTTTCTCATCGCAATAAAAAGAGGAAAATCTGGCGTCTATTGCAGCTGAATTAATTATGCACCAACCGTCATGAATTATCAGAATCTCACGTTTCAAAGGGTGTCCGTTGGGGAGTAATAAAGGTGAGTTTTTATGCCGTTTGATGCAATTATTGTAGTAAACAACACGACATTCTGCATTCTATTTTTGTAATTTTCACCTGGATGAATCGAAGTTATGTTATAAGGACTTTCAAAATTAAATTAATTTAATAGATCTGACCGATCCTGGTTGCATTGGTAATTTGAATATCATGTATATGGGGGTACCGATCCAAACTTGTTTTATGGAAGAAATATTTCAATGACAGCTGTCAGATGTCAAGAATTTCCATGCCACTGCCAGGTGTGATCAGGTGTACTACAGTAATAGATAAATAATTTAGAAATGAATAGTCAAAACAATTCACAAATTGGGCAGTTTAGATGTCCTACTCCTAGATTCTAATTGTAGTGATCATACTATTCATAGTTTGAATTGTTTCATGCCCCCTTCATGTAATAGATAACATTTGTTGATAGCATATTTTTCATGTAGTATTTTGATCATTAATAGATGATATAAATTCACATTCATAATGCATAATGTTAATACATGACATTGAGACTTGAGTGGGCATTAATTATAATTTATGCACACACTGGTCAGCTGTGTTGAAATATAATATCATTAGCCTTATTTATTATTATATTATAGCACTAGTATTATTTTTGTAAGATAATTTATTACTGCTATCACAAAGAGGTGTGAACAATTGAATATTACATGGGTTGCCAATGTAGGCACTGGTGAGTGGTGTGGTACTGTACTGCATGGGAAATATCCCAATATAAAATATTTTATACCAGTAACCTGTAAATTATTTATAAATTAAAATTAAATGCCTCAAATTCTATATCATTTCAGGAAGTGGGCAGATAATGGCAACGCCTTCATAAAATTGGTGGGTCAGAAAGTTACGTGTGCAACATGCGTGAGCCAAAAATAATCCAGAGAGACAGAATGAGATGCACAATGCAATGATGTGTTCAAGATAAAGAAGGAATTGAACTATACTTGTGCGAAAATCCTGGATAAAAAACTAGCTGATGTCTCATTGACTATCAAGGAAAGAGCCACAAATGATTAATATTTATAAGTTCATCATTAAATTAATTAAATTACAAACATTGTCTCTCTATCACATTGTACTTATCCACACTAAGGCAACCCCCATGTTCATATGCACATTGTGTGTCCCCGGGATTGTCCCCTCCAGTCTGAAAAAAGTATCCTCTAGCTCCCAATAGCATTTCAAGGTCCCATTCAGCTTCAGTAACTGTAATTCTCTAATGTAAATGGACTATAAGTATGTTATCCTACTAGTATATTTTACAAATTGTACCATAATCATTAACTATTTTATTACTATATGCAATATGCATGGATTATATCGCTCAGTTTCAAAATAGCCTATACAATTAACTATTCTTCGTTTATTTGTATTTTAATATCATAGTGGACAGAGATACCCTTTACATTCATGTGTAGGTTAATTCATATAATAAGACCACAAACACAGGTCTGTTTGTTGAACTTATTAGATGAAACCCCCCTACTGTGACCCAAATATATATATGCAAATGGATCATGGAACTCAAATAACTACTAAATGATTATTAGTTTATATAAATAGACATGATATGTCTGGCATGTCTGTTTCCAGGATGAAATTGTAATATATAATATATATAAAAGTTAAAAAGTTTCCGGACCCCGGTTGAATCGGGATAGTGATTCAAATGGGGAGGACCTGACATATAGATATTTATTGATTAGCAGCAACGTATATGTGTACGTTTATAAGAAAAATCACTCTGCATTCTGTGAAGCAATATCCCTCCAATATTTGCACCAGCTGATCGAGGAAAATTACAAAACTAAATCCCCACTACACGTAAGAAATCAGATCCCTCCAATACTTGCACTAGCTGATCGAGAAAATTACAGAACGAAATCCACACTACACGTAAGAAATCGGAGTAAATAAACAACAACGCAAAATTCACAAGATATCACAAGACAGTTTGTTAGTTTTTTAATATATATGCCGGCGTAAACAACATCGAATTGCGGGCACTTTCTATTTCAGGAAAACCTATCTTGAACAAAATCGCATTCTTAGGCATTCGGTTAATGTCACCTAAAATGCATAATGTTACAAAGTTAGTATAAAGTACATTTATTACGGATATCTCTCGACAACCTACGCGAACTCGATGTAAATATAACGTAAAATTATCTCCCCCTAGTTTTCTGAACTACCTTAACGCTTGAGGGCCAACGCAATGGCGACGTCCAATAGCGTTACCGTTTGATAACCATGAGTGCGACGTCTATCCTATTTTTAGTCTATGCACGAACGTCTGCCAATCAGCCTATTATCTGGCATGGTTTCGGGGCATGTAACCGATGGCTCCGTCCATCTCTCCGTCAGAACTTATCACCCTTTAACTCGGGTGTTAATTTTCGGATTTTGTTCTCCTTTGGCATGGGGATAGCACATGTTGTCGATAAGGACACCCAAATACCACGAATCTCGTCCATTAATTTTTACCAGAGTTATGGCCCTTGATTTACTTGGTAATTTTGTGTCCGTACAAACATTTCAGCTTGTTCGGAACGCTAATAGACCAGGCTTGATGGAAGGATACTGCCATATTTTTTTCCATGCAGAGTTATTGCCCGTTGTTGGTAATAGCAAGATTCTTCATCTTCGCTTCGCAGTTAGCGTTATTACTAATGTACCAACAGTTGGACATCTTTGCAATAGTGACAGGTCAATATGAGATAATTGATACAATGGATGTTATCCATTGATTTCCTCATAGTGATGGAACTTGCAATTAGAAAATAACACAATTTTCCGTCCATACAAATATTTAGTATTTATCACTCTCTAAACTGAGCGTCGGGGCATATGTTGCACTTGTTTGTTTCAGTTTTACATTTCTCGAAGTTTCTTTCAAAAGGGTGTCGGGAAGGAAGATTTTATATTTTCACATCACGGTCCCATATGCAACATGACATAGCTTAATATCATCTCCACTCAGTCCAATATAAGGTCCCAGTAAAGGTTTTGCAGGTACAATGTTTTAAACTGTTACAAATGTCAAATATGGGGACAAAAGGTATTTAGTAAAATCAATGCACGGTGTGGTAAGCAATGCGTTGTTTGCCTCTCGGATCAACCACCCACCGGTATACCTTTCTGCAATGCTTTTGATTACCCCCTTGCTGTAATTTCATTCAAATTTTTGTCGCTAGCAATCTCAACCTACCGGTATTTTGCACATGGTCTCGTCCACCACGGCACCACCATGTTCAAATGACGCTTCTGGTGTTCATGCATCTCTAACTCAGATGTTTAATGCAGACACATCAGCTCAGTTTGTAAGGTTGGTCGAACATCATGCAGAGGATATCATATCCGAATGAGAGGATATCGGGAAAATAATCAATGAGGCGCAGCCGAGTAAATTGTCTTGGCCGAAAATCCGTTAACGGTATTTTTACTTAACAGCATCACAACGATTGGGAATGGACCACTTAACTAGGGGTAGACTTTACTTTGGTAAAACAAGGGTGAATCTGTTCACAGCTTGTATAATTGCTTTAGAATGACCGGTGTCATACTTACCACAACTGTGATATCATGGCATGTGTGCTGCCTTAATATGTGTGATGCCTTACTGAGGTGCTCAAGGTTTATCGAAATTGGACCGCAGCGACTATGACGACCAAACTTCATCACAGTAAGACATGAATACGGCACACATATTATGGCATCGCTATTGTGGTATGTGTCACACGGACCAATGGTATTGTAATTTTGAAGAGAATTAATAAAGTATCCAAGCTAAGCTTAGGATAATGTGCAGATCGAAGCTAGTATCCATACCACGATGATGATGATTGACTTTGGGAAGAAATCCATCTTGAATGGAGGATGTCTCTGAGATGAAATATCGTATGCATTGTTTCAAATAATGATAGTTCCGTATCATGGGTTTCTCTGGTTACATGTACCTTTTACTTTAGTCTAGATTCAACAAATTCCCCGTTGATGACCGTCTATCAATTCAAATTAATGCATTGAATTAATCGCACACTGGCAATTATGTTTGTTGTAAGCAATTCGTCACAGAAAAACACGTTGCGCCAGAATATGAACGGCAAAATGCATATACAATGCATCTTTACCGACGCCGATGGCGTGCGAAGTACATTATCTGTAGTTCCACATGCAACAATCCTAATGACATTTTGTCGTAAAATACGGATTGATTCTTGTGAGATAATTGAATGCTATTTACAAAGGCATTTAAATTGTATCACTACAGAGTTTTCAGAGCATTTTATAAGCATTTTCGCGTTCGTTTTCTGCCACATTATAATTTTCTGTATCAAAAATGCCAGGCAAATTTGCGAGTATGTGAACACGGTTTATGCAATCCCACCACCAGCCACAACCAAACCAGTCGTTCCTCTTATCCTCATGCACTCACCGATGCACTTACTCGTGGTAGATTACATGAATGGTGTAACATGGTGGTAAGGGATTACAAGAAGATCAATGTGCATTTTAAAACCAATTTATTATCAAAACATCAAAGAAACCATCCAGTCACAATTCAACAACATAATGCAAAACACATAAAGCAGAATGATTTATTAGATTGAGTACATTTATACATATTCTATTCTTTCATGTAGTGATTATGTCTGAACTTATACTATCAAATAATTCAAATATTATGCCCTATAGACGCACGTTTAGCCAAAGTCGTGTGATATTTCAAAATTGATATTCCGAATGTGTCTCGATTTTCTTCTTGAAAGTTGGTACATAATTATACATCTGCCACACAATGTAAGAACCACCAGCCAGTATGACTATATATATATATACATATTTTACTAATATGACTTGAAAAGTCTGCAAAGTTAACTTTTGTTCAGTCACCAAAAAACTTGGATATATTTTTATGAGAATGTGTATGTCACGTCGACAGTTTATTTTAATGTACGAGGGTAACTCAAATAAACTATTTGGTGATTTGCCTTTCTGTTTGTGAAATTGTCAATATTATTCTAGTAGGCATTGCTACATACATACACAACGAATGTTTTCGGTCTTCAGATTATTTATGCAATGAAGATGATCTGGAATCCAAGAATTATCGCTTGGATATATCCAGAGAATTCATTATTGCAAATATATTGCAGTTCTTGCCATAATGTATGCAAAACGTGCGTCTATGCTTCATATTAAACTAGTTAATTCTGAGAGAATTGGAAAAAAACTCATGATCATTGAAATGTATATCCAGCTACTCATACAGACAACGTTTTCTTTCATTCTCAACTCAATGCTTTCGATACAAACATGGCTAAGTTTATATAAATACAAACATCAAAGTACATGTAATTCAGGTGAAAATGCACTACAGTAAAATACAACATACTTTATTTCAAAGGAGACCATAGATCAGACAAAACTAACACCGAACAACATCGAAATTGAAATATATATTTATTAAACCACATTTTATATCTGATCCCACATCTTAACATTTCTTCCAAGCATATATGCTAATAAATACATACATTTGGAATATTACATACAAAATAAAGTTATGCATATATAGAGGGTAATCACTTGATTGAACTGGTGATGTGAACTAATTATACACATTGATTTGAAAGCTGTGGAGAATTGAGAATTCATGTATGATTCAGCTATTAAAGATGCACTGTCCGATTTGACATCATAAAGCCACAATCTGCATACGACTTCTGTAGCAGGTAATAATTAGTTAGGACCATAAGCCAATAAATAGGAGGTTTTGATGGCCAGATATCGACTTTCAAAAGAGGAAGTTTAAAGGGGGAACTATAAACCTAATCCGTCATTTATTGGACCAACTCCGATTATATTCAACAAAATATATGCAACAAATGAATAACTTTGGGTCATGGACGAGTGAAAAATACACTCATGTGCTCTGCACGCTGTTAACACCATGGTACTTATGATAATGAGTTAATTTATTTGTGGCTTATATTATGGTGAGTGTCATACTTTTAACAATCGACGTTAAATAACAATGTTGACGTTTTGACGTTGAACAAGAGAAACAATCGAGTGAGAGAGATGACCTCAGTGCACACGAAGATGCTATCACGTTCTCACGTTGTTCACGCATATGTTATGATCGCATTGTCTTGTTGCAGATTAAACAAGACCATATCACACCTCATATATGTAATATTCACATGTCAACAAATAGTATCCACTTTATCAGTTTCATTTCCTACTTTAAACAAAATAGTTTGTTTGTTTTTGCAATACCATGCCAAAGTTGTGTTACCGTCTGTCTTTGAGAAACGAGGGGGTACCCCGTCTGAATATCTTATTCATTGGACACGTGTTAACCCTTTCGATACAAAATACACAGTAGTTATCACTTAGAAAATGTTGAGATTATAAGTTCAACAAACGACCATATAATATGTCGTATACTTTCATATTCTGAAAATCCATACAGATGAATAATAGACCATTCCTCTATATATTTCCATAACTGATGGGAGAATCAATTCGGCATAGGAAGGGCCACACCACTACTTATTGCAAACATGCGCAACCATACAACACTCTAACTTTGTGACCTTCGGATCATACTATTCGAAATCGACAGATATAATGAAATTTATCGGCCAATTAAAGTGACGTAAGGCATTCCCGATGGGTAGATATGAGAACACATAGCAAAGTCAATAAAATAAAGATAAGAACAAATTGGGCTAATAGATTGACTTTGTTCTCATATTACATAATCATCCAAGAACGAAATTTACCATATTGAACCATTATTATGTAAACGTTACTGTTACAACGAATTTACAACATACAACGGTGATTGCAAATGTAATTAAAATATTTATGTTTAAATAAAAAAAAATTCAGAATATGTTTCAATAGTGTTTTTAAGTTTAATCAAATATTATCAGGTCGCTGTTGTACAACCCGTTGTTGGAAGGTATGTCTGTGTGGTTGGGTTATCAAAAACATTTTACTTCCCCAATATTATTTGTGTCTTATTGAATACTTTAAAAAACCCGCATCTCCCAAATGCAGTCTAAGACATATCTCCGATGCTCACCAATTATAAACAAACACTATATATATGCAATTATTGTCACATATATGGCATTAGTGCAGGTATTATTCAACAGGCAGTAAGCACGCGGCAACAGAACGCACATAATACTTAGAACAAGTCTTCTCGGCCCACAACAGCGTAAACAAATAAAAAAAAACCTGTTTTCAATGCATTGATGCATGTCGCTTGTGTTTCATCTGGAAATGTAAACAAACAACATTGCATGGTTTATTCATGAGCCAAAGTTCGGCACTTAACGCCCAATTCCGCAGTGCAGTTATGTTAGGTTGTATCAAAGTTGAGAAAAATCAACTATATATTTTTGTGCAAAGTTTTGCCCAACTAATTGATTTATGAAATACCTCAGGTGTCCCGTAACAGATACACGAAGCAATTAATTTGTGAAAATCAATATGATTGGCACACAATTATTAATGACTAGTATATTCCAATTGGTGTCTGTCATTTGACAGTTATTTCCAGACTTGCATCATACAGTCATACTGATGGAAATGATTAAGCACATTAAGCAGTGTGGTGTATTTGCCGAGTCCCATCCCGTTATTCTTCCATAACTGACTTTATTACATGATCCTACCCTTATTACATTCAATAAACCCATTATATAAATTGTGATATAGGTAACGTTCGTGACCTTTGACTTCCGGTTTGTGGTCTGTTTACATTCCGTGCGCCAATCTCAATATACTATGGATTCCAATATTATTTCCAAAAACTCTAACGAATAAAGAGTTTGAAATGATATTTCCTTCAATATACGCCACTAAATACGCGACAGTCTTTATTTATATGGGACTATTTATTTACGCTGGCAAACGCTGCATAGTTACGTGAATCGCAGACCTTATACAATCCGATGTTAGTTCCATGTCCAATGTGTTGATTTAAGTATGTTTTATCGAGGTTTTGGATCATGTAATAAATATAATCTACAGATCGTCCCCAGCTTATAGTGGAATTGACACAAGGCTCAGTCCAGACCTAATTTACTGGACGAGTTTTGTAAATTCCGCTATAAACTGGGGACGAGTGGCAGACCCTCTTACGCCCAGAATCATGGGCGGGTGATTCCTTGTTTGTATATCTTCGGATGAGGTTAAATGGAAGATTTGCGAATACGGATATAGAGGGTAGCCTTTCCCAAGCATAATGATATAAAACATGCATAATATCAGATGATGTCCCTTACATGTCAAAGCAACGAGATCGATTAGTAAACAAAGGCTTGTTTTCCAGAGAATTTCGATTTGACGCGCTATCAGAAAATGTATGTAAACAATACATTAAACGATCTTATCTCCACTTTACCCTTTTCGATTACGGTATCATTTTGAAGACAGATTAATCGCGGACATGTCAGATGTTTAATTGCATTCAGGGTTTATGTGAATGCCCGGGCTCCACTTGTACACGCAGTACGTCTTTTGAATTAAAGTCCGTTATAGAAGAGCAACGGGGCGGGTCTCGGTCCAAACCAGCATCATCCCAACCGATATCCCAGATATCGCAAGCTTTTATGGACCGAACAGACTTGGTCTAATGTGACTGGGCCGAAAAGTACCGATATAACTAAAATTCAAACATTTCTATCAACATTATATAAAACAGACGACTATTGTGATGGCGCAGTTTAGTCTAGAATGACTTAACTATTTTAATCTTGTTAAATGTTGACTAGCTAAGGCGGAAATGTATTGTGGGGATTGATATATAAACAATGGGGTAGATGTTTTTGGCAGGTTATGGCTGGTGGTGTCCAAAGTTGCCTGATTTAAGAATCAGCATACATCCCTGGAATTGTGTACCCCGTCGAATGTGACTTTCTATTTGCGAAATCACCCGTCTATTACTTTATATATATAGTAAGAATTATGTCAAGAAATATAACATTTTAATATATACGAGCGTACCACCCCTACCCACCTGAAATCCGGAATCCGACCTTAAAAATACGTAATCCCAGTATCCAGTTTAAGTAAAATACGAATATATGTGAATATTTCGTAGTGAAACACACATAGTATATATGCAGTAAATTCAAACCAATAAGAGGGATAGTTTTCGCAACAGTGCAATTTAAAGAGCGCGTAATTTTTATACAGTGAATTCGCGTAAAAGATATGAATTACCATGTCATACATACAGGAGAGAATTACAATGTTGGTTAGGTGTGTTTTTCAAGTCATATCTACGTTTTTACAGTTTCGGAAAGCATACTACATATTGCAAAATATATGAGAATAAAACTAACTGAATTGTGCATTTCGTTGGAAACGGGGTTCACTTTACACAGTCGGGATCCGGCGTACGGCTCCGAAACAGCCGGAATCCGGCGAACCGAGGGGCGGGTGGTATTATCATATATGGTAACAAGACATACCGTCAATACCACACAGCACGACCTGAAGACTTGCTAAACAATTATCAAAGAACAACTCGAACTGTGCTGGTCACTACGGAATAACGTTCATGTCTATAGGATGGACAACACAAAAATACAAATTTTAATATTGAAATTGGGTTATTGTTCTTTGATAACTGCCTTGCGGTGCGGTATTGGTGGTATATCTTCGTAACACATTTCTTACTATACAAATAAATAGAGGGTCGTATCGGGTGGCGAAATATACATATGTAGCAGTTAAGGGTGTGTCGTTTTGATCCCCAGATGTCCAGGGTACATCGCTGATAGTTCATCAGATCAGTCGTATACACCAGTATGTCTGGCATGACATACATGAAGAAGATTCATCCGGTTTACCTTTGGCGAAATAAAAACAATTGTTTGGTTGGGGTTACAAGACATTTAGGTTGATATATAGGTATAGGCTTACAATTTTATTTTCATTATGTTTACAGTTTGACGGGTTTGTGTCTCAAATTTTATTTTCAGGCTTGTGCTGAGATTAATTGTTGATTGTCCTGGAATAAAAGATAATGAGCACAACGCTTTGACCGAGAAATGAACTCAACCCGTTCTGAGAAATTGATATAAAATAATTGTTGTATACCGTTGTATGCAAATGTTGCTTTAACCTGTTCATGTTGGCATTTCTATGTGTGTACTGTGTCTTGAGCTAAATGTCAACCTGACAGATACATTTTTTCTGCATGAAGCATGATTCAGAAAACATCATATTATATGGTGGTTTAATCAAAGCACAGTTGTCACCTCCATTTGACTGAGGCTCTGCTGCAGCCCAAGGTGCCCATACCATAGCACTGCCATCTGAATACTTCCAATCGTATACCATGCAACAGGGGTTTACTCCGTCCACCCATATATCGTCTGCAGTCTGTAAGTCTGTAGGAACAGAAACAAAAGTAGTTAAATCTATGAAATTCAGCGAAGTATGAGAATGGCTAACGCCAGTTTACTTGAATGTTATATTCTTTTCTTAATCTCACGGATTTTTTGCATGTTATCCTTGAATGCAAATGTGATGGCTATTGCTTGGCTGCAGTACTGATTTTAACTAACACGAGTACATGGTGAGTAGTAGAGGTGTATGATACTGGTCCGATTGATGAATTCGCCTACTTGGTTGACCCAAGCACAGCGACGAGCTAGATAGCAAAGCACGAGTGACCCTGGCGATATATGTGGATGTTTTATCATCGTCATCGTCGTCATCGTCGTCATCATCGACATCAATATCCTCCCCATCCATTATTTTCTAGTGTGCACTCTATACATACGTGCGTATTGGATTCAGTGGCAAATTACTATTGAGCAATATTTTATGGATGCAGGTTATTAAATGACTCACTTCCTACATATCGGTGTTGTGTTGGGGTTACTTTACTTAACCAACAGTTATGAATGCACGTATATGCGTTTCGTGGCGAAGAAGTCGGCGTGATGGACTACTACTAATAAGAATTACGAATAGATAATAGCAGTCGTACATTTTCCACAGAAACCTTTTCGACGACTTATATTATTCAGTTTGTGAGAAAATAGTACCGTTCAAATTTCTTGCCACTCGCAGTAAGATGATAATATGTTAGACTTGATTATTTTTAACTTGATTGTGATATTGTCAGGTCAGGCCATAGTCAGTGCATGTGTTTGCATGATGATTACATACAAAGCTCGCGTGCCCATACTTGGCTTCTCGAACCGTAATCATTACTTCGGATATGGCCAGACGACAACTGATAAAGAGAACACATGCATGTTCTGGTATATGTAGTAGCCTATTCACAATTGTTATTTTTAATTATGCGAAAGGTGTCAATTACTGCAACGAAAGTATGGGTGGTGAGTGGTCAAGTAGTAACAAACAAATGTTCTTAATCCAAAAAAGTTTCGCTCAACCTGGCTCAACCATAAGTTTTATAGGCCCTTTTGAAAAAAAGGTCGTATTAGGCCAAATAAAAAAAGGGTTGATTCTCGGGATTTTTTTTTTTTTGCATCCCATTCGTTTGTTTTGTACCGATCTATCCAGGTGACTGTTTGGACCAATCATTGAACGTCGACATGTGGGATGCACTATATTTGGAAAAAACACTTCAGAATTTTGAATAATCACAGTTGACTCAGATGCTTATGGATCAACATCACTAGACCAAACTGACAATACAACTGGTGCCTATTACTAGACTGATACCATAAGTCGACAAAGATCACAATATTTATTGATTTATTGACTTTTCATATCTCACACCCCACTGATTTGGCCTGCACCCCACTGCTACATGGACAGTGGACACTTCAGCCCACACATAATTGCCCGCAGCTCACAAGTAGGTTACATCGCAAGTGTATCTGCGTGAGTAGCTCTGTCCGCCTGGACGCCCGTCCGTTAACATTTCCGACCGATAACTCCAGTTTGGATAATTTGATCTGAACCAAAGTTGGTACGTGTATTTCCCAGCTAACAATATAGGCCAAGTTCGATCCAACTACTTTTACATCAGTTACTGCCATTTTTCGACGTTTTGACCTATTTCATAACATTTTGGGTTCCGACCAATACCTCCTATTTGAATTATTTGATTTGACCCAAAGCTGGCATGTGTTTCCCAGCTAAAACTACATGCCAAGTTCGTATATGGGTTCTGTCCAATTATTTCCACATGAGTTACGGACCTTTATCGACTTAGAATTTGACCGCAATTTGGCATTGACGTTATGGGTATAGCAAATATTCCTAGTAAGCTCAAATAAATATTGTATTTTGCGGTAGTTTAATTCGAAATGGCTAAACTGTGTATTTTGCACACACTAGCGATGCTCTTGTTAAATCAAAAGTTGTTTTCACATTGTACCCAGAACGATTGATAAACAATGCTTACAACATGGATACATAGACTATTCGCGATTGTCACCCATGTGACACAATACGCTTGAAGGGTGGTGACTAATCAACAGAGAAGGCGTTTAAACAAATAGCAGTAGTAAATGGTGCAAAATCAAGAGTTCATGATATCATCAGCGGGATACCGAATGAACGCGTAATTGGATATCTTCTATTCGTCATCTATATAAATGATTTGCCAAAAGCAACAACGTCTGCTGTTATGATGTACGCTGATGATACAAAGATATTTAAAACAAATAGGAAATCCAGATGATATTTCCATTCTACAACAGGAACTAAACGAACTCCAAATGGTTTGATAAATGGCGTCCGCATTTCCTTCCTGGGAAATTTGTTACAATGAATAGAGACAATGAACGGTATACTCCGCTCTACATACCGAATACGAAGTAGGTCGACAACGAGAATGATATTGCCATTATCACATATATAAAATTGACATTTGAACAACATATGAATGAGAAAGCACACCGCACGACCTTTCTCACAAAGTTGTACCACGGATTGGTTCGTCCGCCATATTTAATCGAACATATCACTCAGCTTCAAAAAGGCCAGTTTCAAGTTTCAACACTAAACACTGACCATGCGAAGATGACAGAAGAATGCTACTCAACTACATAAGGTATCATAAGATATGGTCCACGGTCCTTCATGATCATTATATTTTTGATGGTCAATATAGCATGATGACACACACTGTATTTTCATTTTACTGGGTGTTGAGAATATAAATGGATGACGCCCATTAATGGATTTACTATTATGGTAAGTGCAAATATTCGCGACAGAGGGATGGTGTCTGCAATACAATCTATCAGATGAAATAAAAGTGCCCGGAAATGCTAAAGTTAAACTTATAAGATAGCAAACTCCGAGAGAGGTGCGTCAATGCAAAAGTTTCCAAATATGAAAAC
The DNA here is from genome assembly GCA_032622095.1 of Siphonodentalium dalli. Classification (NCBI taxonomy): domain Eukaryota; kingdom Metazoa; phylum Mollusca; class Scaphopoda; order Gadilida; family Siphonodentaliidae; genus Siphonodentalium; species Siphonodentalium dalli. The sequence continues at coordinate 190,404,865 of CP136065.1, read as the reverse complement.
AATGAAAAAACGTAGACTACGTCCGTTTGAATATTGTCCATCATTTGTTTTGTCCATGATAGGATATATGAAAGGACGTTGGTGCACTTGAACATGCATATTTATTTGGAAACGAACAATAACGGTCACGATTGTCTTTAAATTGAAGCCATATGGATTTAGCTTCATATGATGAGCTTCATGCATAATCCCCGTGTAACGGGCATATGGCGACTTGGGATACCTTGACCTTCTTGTGCAAATGCCATGCGGAGGTCTGGTCGTAAACGAGGCAAAGTGTCATTGACTGTCTCGCTAAGTAATAGATCGCTACCGATCGCATACTTATACTACTTCTTGTGACAATGAGTTCAGTTTTTCGAGAATCAAGACTCTCTTTCGACATTTAACACGGGTCGTCAGTATCGCTAAAGTGAGAGAGTTTATGCGTATTTCTCGGATGGGGTACATGAAAGCCAATGGTTAAATGGTTCAATCCTCGAACCTTGTATTGTTCTGGCAAGGAAACATTATATATAGACAAGATTGCTGATATGTTTTCACGATGGTATGAATGCTATGTTCAATATCCACGACTACTAGTTCGATTTTGTTTCATTTGATGATAAGTGATACGAGACTGCAAGTACATCGATGTCGGCAGAATATGTGACTAGTGATTTCAATTACTACTAACCCAAATGACGACCGTTGGGCGATATGACACTAGATCCTATTAAATGTCAGAATGGTAGTAACCCAGACCATTTTAAGTAGGAAGGGATGCGCTTCGAATGAGTCATCCGAGAAATACCACTATCTATCTCATACACTACTGATGCCGATATATATAGGACATTCATGTTAGATAATACATTAAATCTCTCGTTGGTTAAATAATGATAGAGTTACAGAAACATTTGCAACATCAAGCTAATGATTTATATAATGGTTATGTCAGGTAAATTGCACTATAGCTGACATTTTAAAGGAATATTTTGTGAGCAAATAAATCAAATGGTATTGTCTCAAGATAGTAAGCAAGAGTTTTGGAAAAAAACTGGATAAAATCGTTGAATAGTATGTTGATACTCTTTTTCACTTTGTAGCTTTTGTGGTTGGAACAGTTGCAGACAAAATTGGTATATTGCCTATATGCTGAAAGGAAAATTATTTCTGAAACCAAACCAATACTCGAGAGTTTTACGCACCAAACCGGAGAGAGCGAGAGAGAGCACTATAAGTCACATCTACAATAGTCTGCATTCCCATACCCATTCAATTAACGACTCCCCACAGCAATGATATCGACGGTACCAGTCTGTTTCGAAAAGGCAGATATCCCAGTCATGGTTCAACATGTAATGGTCAAATTGTAAAATATCTGAATCCGAAACAGAACACGTGAGTACTGTTTTCGCAAATGAAAATATCCGATGGAAAATGACTAAAGTTCTTCATTGCTGACAGAGTCATTTTGCTCCGATTTGGTGGACATCACATCCAGAAAATTATTGTGAGGACGTGTCGCTCACATGTGTTAGTCAATCGTTCTCGCAACGCTGAAACGCGAATCAATAGATTATTTTGGTATTTCCTCCGTCGTGATTGACCGGGCTTTAAATACCGTTGCTAGGTAACTGACGTGGAGGGTAAGAAATATAGCAAATCAAGTGCAAGTTGGCGATCCTGGGGCATTTTTGTCGTTTGAGAACCAATAGCATTCCCCGTCGAACTCGGTTCTAAGTCTGATTTGCTTGGTGTATAGAAAGGGTCATGCACATGTGCTGAATGTTGCATAGATACTCCCGATACGTTTGACAGCAAATTGTGCATGGGGATAATTTGATCTAACAATAATCCAGGGCTTATTAGTGATCACCCCAATCGTGTAAATGTCCATATCATATCCAGTTTAATATCCTTGAAACCTGAACCTTTCGTTTTCGAACCACCCGTTGGTTGGTTCGCGTACTCCAACCAACACCAAATAATCAAATGATCACATTTGACAAGACAGACCAACACTGATGGCAGATCGTATGTTGTGTGTGATGTCGCTGAACGCCCAGTCTATACTGGGTCATATTCGTAAGCCAGACTTGGCTTATTTTGGCCCGACAAAATGTCATCTCTGAAACACAAGGAGACGCTCGGCGTTAATACCTACGAATTTTGGATTGGTGTTTGGAATCGAAATTCAATTGTTAAATTATCACGTATCGCCGATGTCGCTTTGTCATTAAACTCACCGATCAGCATTGATGTTACAGAGCTCAAGATTTCCGGCGTATTGATCGTGACCAGGTGGCCTCCATTATTAGTACACCTGTCGTTTGCTTCGGCGTAGTTGAGCATCGTGGTCGTAGTGACGTGAAGACACAAGTTTCCCACGTCAACAGCTACTATACGGAAGCCATTCGGACAAACTGAAAACAGTAATGTAAATGATCTCCTGGAAGCCCCAATGTGATTTAATCGACATAACCAATCGAGCTTCCTGACATTTTGTGAAAACTCTGTGCCGATGCATTCTCCCCACATGGAGACTCGAATATATAACAAAATACTAAATGTATTTACATTAGTGTAAGCAATATGTTATTTCTCAAATAGGCACATACATACCATTATAACATACACAATAAGACATAAGATATAAAGGGATCTGGTAGTAAGCCTATACTTATTCGTGGCCATTTCCGCGATTTAATTTGGTCTCGTTAATGAATTGTCCGCTCCACAAACACAAACACCAGCGAGCATATCCGTGGCTGATCGCTGCAGATCCTACACCCCCTGCTCTACGTAATTTTGCTATGTGAATGGGAGAGCACTCTTATTTGTTTTCACCACTCTTTAGATGATAGATATATATCAGTTCATTGTGGTATTCAGTTAAATCGTTTGGTTCTATCTATGAACTTTTGGAGTGACATGAAAATGACTGTATTTTACTGTACGTTAAGTTAACCGATCCTTTAAGCAAAGTGTTGACATTTAATGTCATATGAAGACCCACAAACATGTATCTCTCTCTCTTTTGTAAATCGGACAATGAAGTAAAAATGTTCGGCGGTCTCCAGTTCCCCACAATCGCAGAAAGGATTATTATTTAGGTCTTTGCAACACATTTCAATGTACTGCAATATGTTCTCAGGTAGAGTTGACTTGTAGTATGGCCGTTGAAGCTGAATTTGGGGATCAACCCGTAAGAAATTGGATACAAGCTGATTTTGGTGTCATTCGACGCGGAAAAGCTGCAGGAACAACATATCCAAAATCCGCAAAAATCCGCTTATGGGAAAATTCAGGATCCAAGATGGCGTAAAAGATGGCCGCCAAATGGATAATTTTCCAGCCAACGCCCATTGACACGCAAACCCTCAGTGAATGTGGAAGAAATCTCACCAAAACGGATTCCACATCGATAGTATAATATGTTAGAACATATATAGAGATAATTTGGTTGTGAATTGGGACAGACTTATGTCAATATAACAGCCGAATTAGAGAAAATTATAATTTTCAAGTTAATATTTTTTCTAGAACAACAGTCAATTATATTGGCATCCCATATGTATCTGAGATATATGCTCCTTTTGGTATCATTCGAACCGGTAAAGCCTCAGGAACAACATATCCGAAATTCAGCGAAATCCGCAAATGGAGAAATATTTTCAGAGAACTTTGAATTACAACCCAGTTTTGACTCTCAAATTCTTGTTTTCGTCAATTTAAGTAACCGGTTATGAACATGGACGAATCTATGTTATTGATTTGTCCATAATATACTAGAACTGCGATTTGTAAATAATACGATGAACAAGTTTATGACTACCACTGATATCTATATAAGCTGGATATCGATATTGGTTGGTTCTACAATAAAGAGCGTTTGCTACAGAACAAGTTATATGCTATAAGCTTCCAGAAAAATCGTTCTGTAATACAATAAAGATCATTGGTACAAAACACGTGCTATATGCTTGTTCTCGCAGATCCGCATTATAGGTCTCGCCTATTTGCTGATTTTTCGCATATAGCTTCATTGCTTGTATTATCTCATTTCGGGTTATGTATTTCCAAGTAGTCATATTTGATTTGCACTGCATTAAAGGCTTACAACTTTTCTCCCGTTGAAACATAACGTACACAGGATACCTATTATTATGCATATTCTATATTTCTGTCATTTAATGTATTGTAAATCCATATACCAGTTGGTCTTGTATTGGTCTTGTGTTGCAGTATTTTGTGAGCCACAAAAAGTTACACAATTTCGGGATGACACGTGTTTTATGCCCATCGTGTTTTGATGACAAACCCCCCATCATCGTGTCTGAGACAGGCATTGTGACATTGATCAACTCCTGTGATAAACGTTGACGACACGACTTGAAATATTATTTGAATGAGCGCTATCAGATGACACCAGTCGGTAAAGTTCTTGTCCATTCGGATTGCCGTAGAGAGTTCAGAGACCCAAAAAGGCGACAACCGTTCGGTCGAAATAACTCACAACAAACAACTGAGATCTGGAGTGTTGCCATTTGATTTCAAGACAGACTGTATTTTCTGTGGTACGCCTGCGACTATAGATCCTAAACGTCCAGACAAATCAGGGGTGAGGCAAGTAACAACCCTCCCGATGTGGGATGTAACGCAGTTACACATATGATTTCTGGGAAGGCAATATCAAGGGCAATGTGTGGACATTTCTTAACTGATGCTACTCTTACAAATAAGCTGATATAAGATTTTGTGCGAATGACACCAAAATCAGCTTGTATCCAATTACTTCCGGGTTCATCTCTCCAACGACCACACTATTAGGGGTGAACCGTGACTGAAGATGTGTTATGAGGTTTTTGGTCCTGAACTATTTATTCATGTGAGAGTAGATGCACTTTTCGAAAAAAAATGCCAAGCAACAGTGTACAAAAACTGGGCGATAATTAGACGGTTCACTTGGGTCGTCTTTCTTATGAATGGGACAGACATTTGCAATTTTCCATTCAGAGGAGAATGATTTTCCAATCAGATTATTGAAAACAAATTCCAGTGGGCCAGCCAGTGAGGTTGCACAGTGTTACATTATTTGTGGGCACGTTTCATCGGGACCACTAGCTTTCGTCGATTCTACACTGATATATTTCTTCATGCGTAACAACGATTGAATCGAGTCTGGATTCTGTGTTGTAAGCAAAAGGCGGTAAGTCAATTATGTTTTCATTTGGAAAAGCGAAATAATTATTAAAAATCTCAACTTTCGACGCGTTATCTGTTATATCAGATTTATCATATTTCAGTGTTGATACTTTTATTCTCGGGTCCCTTGAGTCGGTTTAGAGTCTTCAATCAGAGCGAAGATTCAGTGAGGCAGTTTCCCAGTACGGACTGGGTTTTTCTATTAAATTTTGCTTGGCACTTCTTATGCACGATGTCACCTCGTTTCTCTTAGTCTTATAATTTGCCCATTCTTTGTTTTTGTATTTGAATAAAGGCGACGTCTTTGTCTAATAAGTGTTCTAATTTAGCATGTCATCCATATGGGCTCGCCGTCAGGGCTGGCAATTCCCAAGTATAGCTACAATAGCTATATGTAGCTATTGTAGCTACATTCGATTATCGTAAAACAATATTTTACCAATTTGCATTGCATGTGAGAATCACCGCGAGCTGTTGCAACTAAGGGTGAGGGGTATAATGTTTTTAAAAGCTATAATCTGATATGGGACTTAGATTCATCCATATATGATCTATTCTTCTATGTAGGTACAGTTGTCAGGAAAAAAGTAACAATGTTGGAATATTTGGTTAATTATGTATGAAAAGGACAAACAATATTTATTTACTAAGATTATAATCAAATCATATTCTTGTATATTTAAATGATTGTTTGTTGGATTGGGTTATCTCTTTTCAACCAGTTTCATCCGTCACCAATAGCCATATGTACCTATCGTAGCTACTTGGCTATTGTAGCTATATTTGGGAATGTCCAGACCTGGTAATGTGGAATTGGAATTTTTTTTCCGACTTTTCACTCAACAATGTCAGATTCAATGACACCAATGCAGGGATGCAATCAATTCAATCCGGCAAATACTGATCGGCTATTCAGAAAAAGATAGGAACAAATATTTCGATTAGTGTGTCGCAAAAAAAGAAAAAATCTTTCCAAAAACCAAAATGTTCTTTCAATTCTTAGATTTCAACGAAAATTTGCCGCAGACCAAAACAAATTTTAATGTTAGAATTCCAACTCCACGTTGATGGACAACACTAATTTCGCAGCAAAGTCATCTCTACCGTAAAACCAAATTCATAAAGTTAATACCACCAACAAATTTGATATGTTCTCTACACAATCTACCACCAAGCTCTTTCACAAAACATGGCTCGAAGCATCACAGAAACCTTAAATCTAACAACGTCGACAAACAATTTAGATCTTAGAGATTAGTACAGAAATTGTCAACCTACATCTGAGTCTAAATGTGTCCGATAACAAAGCATCTGTACTCAAACTGGGTTTAACTTTCATACCCACACCCCCTTTAATAAAACCAATAAATGGTTCAGACGAGGAGGAACGCAAATTCTTCGGAAATTAGATGACCTCACTCAGGATTCCAATGCAGTATACCTTCTCCACAGGAAGTTCCCGTTAGCTGATTATTTTCGGAATATGACTGGCATCCCCATTAAATTAAAATACCAAAGTGGTTTTACTCCTGCGACGGAAGATATTGATGAAGTCAACTTCCCACGCAACTCTGATAACTTATATAGGAGCGAGCAATTAGGGAATTACGTAACATACCACATTTAGTAATCAAAAAGGCAGACAAAGGCATTTGCGTAGTTTTAATGTCGAAGGCCAAATACATTCATGAGGTATTGTGTAAACTGAATAATACTGATCACTGTAAGAAATAAACAAAAACTGCATTGGCCGAGTAATGTTTCAAACCTAATTTTGAGTGTTCTTAAAGAGCGGAAATTTTCAATACGGACCAGCTTGATTATTTTTAAGATAGCACTTCTGCGAAGATTTGATTATTTTTATCCTTCGCAAAATTCATAAACTTATCGCAAAATGGCTGGACCTTTAATGCATAAAGGACGGCCAGTAATGCATCATATATCTCGGAATACATTGATTCTTCTTTTAAACATTTAGTATGTAGACATCCGTCATATATCAGCCACTGGTGACTTTATTTTTGAGTCTAGTTTCAGTCCCCAAGGACGCAATTTTAGTCACTTGGGATATAACACTAGCATGTACACATCCATATCACTGGAAGCAGACAAGGAATCAATTATGGAAGCATTTGATAAATATCCTGACCCGAACAGACCCACATCGGATTATTGCAACTGTTAGACATTTTTCTTAAAGACAACGATTTTGAATTTAATGATGAATTTTGGATTCAGATCCAGGATGTCGCAATGGGCAAAACAAAAATTCTCCTAGCTTCGCGAAAATCTTTGCGGCGATATGGGAAAGAGAAGCTTTGTCCCATTTTTCATCTGCTATTTTCTATTATCCCACATTTCCCATGATGGGTTACGTCGTCGTGGGACAACTCGGTTTTCGGTGTGAATGCCCCATCTATTACAATTTAGGCACATATTCATTTTTTCACTTTTCTCATTTTAAACGTCTGACAACAATTATCCGCATTTAGTCATCCACCATTATTATGCCTGACTAATCTACCCGCGATACTTTCTATCGTCATCGAATGTTTTACAGGCTCTCGGAACACTCTCCCAAGAGTAGTTTAGTCTGATTACATGTAGTTGACGAGGGTTTTACCGTATGTTTGAGTATGTCCATGCATCATGGATTCCAACAGTAAGCAAATTATTTTGTGTAACCTTTTTCTATTTATTTAATGATCATTTCTTAATTCGGACGAGAAGGGGGCATTCTTTCTGCAGACGTAGCTATATCGGTGATATTTCTGATCACTGAGTGAGGATTACTTGTTTAAATCATAATGCCCACCCTTTTGAAAGAAATTTTTGTGTAACCTTTGTTTATTTATTTAATGGCCATTTATTTATTCAGCATATGTATGCTTAAATGACTCGGCGTAGCATTTCAATCAGCCCTCAAGGAAAGCACACATTGAATGTTCACAAACTTGAAGGACGGGGAAAGGAAGAAGTGATTTATTCAACTGAGCCCGTGCCACATACATTTAAATGAATATATACACTGTATATGTATAGACAATACTCAATTAAGGTTTGATACGCTGCATGTTAGTGGTCTTATTCAGAATGTCAAAATTCACACTGCACGAAGACATGTTGCCAGAGGACCCAGATACGCAAGGACTTGGCTAAACATATAAATGTTCGACGATTAATAGCGGTGCCAGGAAGACGACCCTCTAGCAGATATTGCACCGTTTGAATAACATATATATTCATATTTATACCTTATCTATATGCAATTTTTATATTTGAGATGAATATTGTAACTATGTAATATGTTATCCAATAACTCATTAGTTACTTGGTTAGTTTATACGCCAATCAATGTATCAATCAATATATATTTATTATCTTGGAAGGAACATGTGGAATAACTGGAATTGATTTATAATTTAGTTCCAAAGACCGAGTCCACGCCCGGGAACCTACGTACATCATAATCAGCTCGAAATTGGCGGCAATATATCATGACTGGCATTATTAACATTCGTTGTGTTCTATATTCACAAAGACATCAGCAAGAGTTTAGACTAATGAGCTATCACAGCAACTCATATATGATACTGTGAAAACCGGATATCGATCAGATTTGTTTTAAGGAGATTTTGGGTTTCAAATTACATACCGAAGTAATTTTAGCACTTATATCTTCTCAACAATTATTTCGCGCTCCGCGTGTATAATGCGTCGCTGATTCTTGGTATACAGTGGGCGCATGGGCGTTTTATTTATAGAAATGGGAATTTTTGGGACGGATTAAAAGTCAAACTGCGACCCGGAAGACGAGTCCGGTATGTTTTAACGGAATTTTGAGTTGGTCATTCGTGAAACCAATATATTTTATATTCTATAATTACAATAATGGGTATATAATATATGATCTTGAGCGCGTTACCATTTCTGGCATTGGTTTTCTTGTAGAAAACTCAATCAGGGTTTTCATGAAGGTAACGCGCACGAGATCGATAAGCCCAATAATCTGTATTATTGTGTTCTCTATATAGTTACACCCAAAAATAGAACTGTTACATTGGTAAGTGTCTTTCGTCGCAAGGCAACGACGTAAAGTGACGCGCTCTAGAAGTCACGTCCGGATTGGTCAGCGTTACTATCTTAACCAATCATAGTTGACGTTGCTTAGGTGTGGTTGTTAGATATACGCCAAGTCAACACACATAAAAACACCACCTCAGCGTTATTATTTCCACAAATGGACAATCATCACACCAGAATGTCGAATTGAACGCTATATGCATGAATGGTGAGTGGTCTACATCGAAAATAGCACATTCGAACTTGTTTGTCGCCAAATGTAACCAAAGCAACACTTTTTATTGTGAATTGAACTTGAGACTTGACTTACATAGATTAACAGACTCGAAGGTCACCGCTTTTGTGAGTTAATTAGCTACATGTACAGGTAAGTTGTAATTCGATGTCTGAGCCACATAATAAATCTTTGAATAATTATGCTATTCAACCGGGTAAATGAAATCGCAATGCGACTTAATAAAGTTCTCCGCAGATTCCACGAGTGAATATTACAGAAAATCATTGAAAGCCAGAAGAGTAAGAGCAGATGTTTATCAAGTCGACTCGGAAGCAGATACATACTTCTACAAGTTACTACAATTATGTACCAGTAGGCTTAAATTTAGACGCAAGTTAGGAACTGAATGATAATAATACAAGGACAGATTTACAATTTCCGAAATCCCATCGTGGCCGACGGACCGGGGTGTTGTTAAAAAGTGTCTCAAGAATAATTGTATGATTACGGTTATCAGATCAGTCAGATTAGCTCTATCCGATGACGCATTTCCATGATATGGGCTATCTCATGAGTTACGTTTCATGTATTTACTGTATGCATATCTGTTATTTCATAAAAAGTACTCTTTAATAAACAAATTAGCGGGCAACTTAGAGTTGTCTCTCATTCTGGAAAACAAACATTGAGCATCCCGATGGCCACTTTCATGCTATACCACTATGTCATAACACTGACATATCAGGGATTCATAGTGATAAATTAATTTGCTTATTTTGCAAAGAAATTACTTGCAAGTGAAAGCATGCATGGACGCTAATGTTCAGCCCTCGAGATTAGGAAAAATGCCACTTGGCAAATTTAAAGGATGTGGCATTGTATATTCCACATGTTGCTACGGCGTTTCCCACGTCATTGATTATTGCCGTGGCAACTTTCGAGACCAGATGTTTCATGATTATATGTGTAAAGGGTTTTTATCATTTGACCTTCAAGGAAGGATGCTCACAGAGCATCAATGCGACACGTTAATATTATTGTTAATCATGAAGCCAATTTTTTATCAGGGCAAGTGGGGCCTTGGTTAATTAATTTTATGTTCAGCGTCAATTGCAGAATTTTTTTTGTTGGCAGAAAATGATAACGTATTTGATTCATTATTGTCTCAACGCACAATTCCATTGTCCCCTGTGAAAATTAAAATATGAACATTTATTCTTAGTCCATAAACACATGCTTCATTTGCATAAAATGAATATAAACAAGATTGGTGTTACTATTTATCAGTTCCATGTTAAATACAACTACAGTACATTGTTCTATATCTGCATTTAATTCGGAGAGTCCTGGCTGGTGTTAAAATACATTTATTAAGCATGGTATTAATAAAATAATATTGCTGCAACATGCTGAAACACAAACTTTATTTGAAGCCAATATATGTTCTCCATGCGCATGCTTAAAATTTGCTGCCCATTGAAATGCGACATCCCATAATTTCCCAGCTAATAAGAAGCATTGACGTGACGTGACAGCGACAGTGTTTTATTTCGCCCAACGGGTGATTTAAAAATACCGTAAACTTCGCTTTCCCTGTGCCAATATATTTCAAATGGGCATAATATTTCTTTTCTTTGTTATCACATGGAATCGTATTAATCCAGCCCCGAATAGCATAATACCAGCCCAAATATATTGACAGGGTGCTGGGTTTCCACTTATAACCACTGTTTATATGTCCATATGACTTTTCCATTTCGTCCTCTTCTTCATTTGTTCCAAGTATTTTGTCCAAGTCCTCATCAGTTTGGAATATCAGCGGCTTGCCTAGTTTACTGAACGTCACATATGGTTTACCTCCACGATCCACGAATGTGTCACTTTAAGGTATCTGAATGCCTTCCTGAGCAACAACGGGTTCAAGCTTGTCATATCTTCTGTGATAGAAAATCCAGTGCCTGCTAGTTGTGTTCTTTCTTTAATGGCTATTCAAATTAGGGTGAACAATGATGGTATCATAATTTTCAGTGCAGCCGATGAGTCTTGTTCTGACATATAATGTTCATAGAAAGGTAGTTCAGGTATTTATCGACCTAGTTTTTTTTGCACCGGGATAAATTAAGAGTGTTTTGGAGCGCAATATAGAGGGAGGTACACGGTGTAAATTTTTATAACTGAGTTTTTAATTGCAAGTTTCAACTAAGTGCTCTTTGACACATTCTATCGGACGTGCTAATACAATGGGCCTGCATATATATGTTAATGTCGCCTTTCACCAAAATAATGTCAGGTTTACTAATTATGTAGTCATATTGGTAGAAATCAAGCTGATGACATACACTACTTTATATAAGGAAGAGAATCGAGTTATTCGCTGAGGAAAGAACACTAGGTAGAGAATCTGACCTAGAGGAAAGAACACTAGGTAGAGATTCTCGGCAGAGAATCTGAGTCGGAAAATAAAAAGTCGATTTCTGAATATTTCGGGATTAGTTTTAACGTTTTTTACACACACTGATGGCCAGTTACTATAATGTTACGATAGCGCTATCACAATCAGGAAACACTGTTCCAATGTTGTTGTTTTTGACGATATATTCCGCCGATGTCTCAATAGAGAATTTGAATCGTCCCTCAAAAATACCTGGCAGATAACCATATCACCAGGAGTATACAGGTAGTTCCCACACAGTGCTTATATGTATCGTTCTATTGTGCAACAGTTCTGGTCCCTTACGAGTTTTCGTTTGGTCGGGAATATTGTTAAAACTTCTGGGTGACGTAACAGAATCATATATACCTCTACGAATCAAAGCTTTGGTTCGTTATGATCCAAGCTATATGGACACCAGTTATCGAGAGTACAGTCAAACGCATGTTCCATAACATTCGTGATGTTAGTTCGTAGAATGTTGTACATGTAGTATCAATTTGACTTTTGAAAAAGCCCTGTGTGTGTTACTCCGTATTATCTCATTACACTTATAGATTGATGGAATAACTTGTCCAAACAACTTACACCGTTAAAGATCCCCTGTCTGATTAGACACAATAAAACACATTTACGTTTTATAGATAAATTGCACCAATTAGATCGCACCCATTCCTAGAGGTTATGTTGGTCATATAACGACTTTAAATCGGGGAAGTTTGAACACGTTCTAATCAGCCTATCAAAAGCTCCAATGGCCGTCTCTGATATACCACTCTGGCCACGAGTGTTTATATTGAGAAAAAACCAGGCTCGGTCAAATTAAGATGACAAGGATTTAACTACAGTAAGTACGTCATTTAAAACTATATATATATATATATGAGTCACAATCATTGCATTCCCACCAGCTCTTATTGATGGCCACATGAATTATCATCGATAACAAAGAGCGTTCTCAATCATAGTTATTTTATTTGATATAACCGTCAAACCACAGGTGTGTTCTCAAATGGTTTACAAATACGTATACGTAATCTAACATAAATACATAACACATAAGAGGATCTTCATATAAGTGTTTTAACAGTTTAAAAATATAATTATGGCAAAGGAACAGGTTGCGGATGTGAGAATATATACAAATCCGTAGGAGGACAATTTGGAAGTGAACACAATAAAATTACGTGCGAGTAATTAAACACCGAGTCGTATGAAACGGAAATAGTTAAGATCACATTAATCGAAGATTAAGATCGAGATAAGGAATGAAAAAATGGTAAAAAATCACATCGATGCTGATCGATGTGGACATTATAATCGAATAGAGAGCAAATACCTGCTACTCATAAAACCATGCAATAAGAAGAGGCGTGTGCGACATATTACTAAAATCTAACTAAGGACATGCAATCATGAGTTTTTCAACATAACACTGGTGTACGCTGTTATGAATTTGCTAGATGCTTCTGCCATACAACCTACTATGATTGTAAGTATTTTGTTGTCCCTTTGCCCGGTGAGATGGGAATTACATAAGGAAGGTTTGACTATATTGGTGTAAAAATGAATCGTGTTTTTTTTAAGTGTGACTATTACAACATTCTGTAGTTGTACAAAGCCAATTGTGATACATTATTCAGGCATGGCACTTTGCATGCGTTCCTGTTGTGCAGTATACATGTCATTACACGACTTCCCTTACATGTACGTGATGTTCGTTACTCACCTCTTGTTTCACAATTGATTCCAGTGTATGAATCAGTACATTGACAGGTATATCCGTCCCCGTTGTCTGTACATGCACTTCCATGCAAACACGGCGATGGGGCACATTTATTGATATCTGAAAAGACAGGACATTAGTACCATTCATACAATATCTCTCTAAAACAGGCTTTCTTTCCTAAACTTTGGCCAACATGATCACTAAATGTCCAATTCAACAGCAGATGGGAACGTAATGCCAAAAACTAGGTTCAATTATTATGTTTCCATCCATTAGTTAATGTAACATTTTATATTTTAGGCCAACTTGTTTTCCTCCTTTTGGTAACACTTTTAGATTCAAGTGGCCAGATTGTTTTGCAGCACAGCGATTCGGTTGGGAATGGTCAACATTTCGGAAACACGAAGTAGCTGTTGGAAACTTTCAGCGCATGGATGCAAATGGAATTTACTGGACCAAGGATTTCGGTCTGAATCAAGGGAGTACAGTTATGCATCAAGTTGGAATCACCAAACGGGTACCTCCCAGCTACATGACTGACCCCCCACTCACGAAGTGACAAATTCTTTGTATAGTTATATAGTATAAGAATTTCCAAAATGTTGTATCGTTAAAGGAGCTTATCGTCTTAACACAATTGCACGCCTATTGCTGCTAAGAATTCGGCCCGTCAGTTTGAGGGGGTGACAAACTACTCACTTATTCTCTATTATTGGTATGCTATAATGACAACTCTTATGGACGTTACAATGATACTTCGAAGTGCATGGCGCTTTCATGTGCCTTAAATATTGTGTTGGAGTAAATGCAGACAAGCTAATCATTTTCAGAGGCCGTTTTGACTAACGAAGTTATCGTGTAACAATCAATATATACTCACTAGTTCTAAAGTTCAGCCTTCGGTAAAACGGCAATTCTGAAGGCTCTTTTCAGAAAAGTTTAATGCATTCAAGATATCTATAATTTTGCATGATGTGTTCAGATATTACGGATGAATATTGCAGTTGGATATCCGTGATATCGAATTGTCACACCCATATATCAAGCGCTTTGATCAATTACACATTATGCCAATGTCCCTATTCCAGTCGCCGCGATTAATAGGGTGGAACTTGGGAGATAATGTTACACTAAAACATACTAATATCCTTTTAGAAAACATACTAATATCCTTTAGCAAACATACTAATATATCCCCATTTAGAAAAAATACTAATATCCACTTAGAAAACGCTAACACAGAACATTCAGAAAAGTGGACTTGAAATCTTCACTGGACGAACATAGCACTGTCAAGTATAGCGAATTAGTTTTGACAATATATGTCAACCATTTATTATCTAGAATGTTATAACCAACTTTAAGTTCCACTTGCGAATACTGAGTGTGGTCGAGTCAACAGTCATGCTCATTTCACCCCAATGTCATGCATGTTCACATTCGTGCAGTTTTACTTCTGAATACGCGACTTTGGGATTCGTCGCTCGCCTGTCTTGGTATATCAGTCTTTACTTTCCCAATGCACGCCGGGTAGTATTTTGACGGCTGTATACTGTTACTGAGTTTCACTCTATGCTACAGGCAACAGTTCCATCTTCTCAAACGGTGATATGGAAATTATTAGCTATTTGGAGACCTTCAGTGGGCCAATGCACATGACAACTATTAACTAATTACACTGAAGCGTGGGATAAGTTATTACCGACATTGATAATTGCAAGATGGGGCTCGTGCAGGGCTAATTTAATTAATGAATGTAATTTTTCAAAGTTTATAAGATAAAATAACCATGATTTGTGCCTTTCTGGTATCTGGATTGTAACATCTTGAAACACCAGACGGTTGTAATTGTTCTAAGTAAGATAGACACCTCGTTGGTATTGCGTATGCGAGGTATGCGAGAGAAACAACCCCCTTGTTCTCCCGCATACCCAATACCAACGAGGTGTCTATATATAGCACACACGGGAAAATATTGATAAACACTCATTGTTCTGATTCCGGATGACCCAGTCCGCGGTCTGCAATCATGGAAACCCCTGATTCGTGTCCAGGACCTCAACCAAGATGTCATGAACTCATGTTTCACGTTCATTCTGATATGTACTTAACAGATGCTAGCAGGTTAGCTAATACAATGATATTTATTTAAATACAATCGCCTTAATATTGCGGCTTGGTTATATAATTTTCTGCTACGCATAGCGATAAGTGGCTTCTGCAACGGCCTGACTTAAATGTACTAGTCTAAAATTTAACGATATATGTCTACGCGTTTGTGATTAAGATGATATGAGAAAGTCTTAATCAGTCGACATTCCTTTGAAATACCAATGCACACAATCTGCTTCGAGTCATATGTATAGACTCTGATCATTTGATTGATGGCGGGTTTTAACTATTTTGCTCATATCTCAATTAAGAGGACCAGAATGGAACAATAACTGTATTAAAATATTTGATATCTCCTTCAGACATCAGAACATCTTCCATCTTCGGGGTCTATTCGGCGAACAAACATCGTGTGATATCAATTTTAAACGATTATATGTTATATGGTATAAGGTATTTACGAACTAATGGAACATTAATAAACAAAGCCACATCAAATGTGCTTATAACCTACACATATTCGTACTTATAACCTATACATAGTCGTACTTATAACCTACACATAGTCGTACTTATAACCTATACATAGTCGTACTTATAACCTACACATAGTCGTACTTATAACCTATACATAGTCGTACTTATAACCTATACATAGTCGTACTTATAACCTATACATAGTCGTACTTATAACCTATACATAGTCGCGGATCATTATAACCTACACATAGTCGCGGGTCATTGTTTCCACAAACACTCATAATTGTTTCCTAGTAGGTATTTAATGAACCAAAGAACATTTAATTCTTCTGTCGTAGCAACATACTAGTCACACGAAGAGAAGTAAATGTATGGCCATTCAATAATGCATAGCAAATAAGACAACCACATGTGTATAAACAACACAACAATAGTAACATAAATATAAATATATTCGATATACATCAAGGTGCATACACATGTCGGTGGCCTGGTTTGGTCAGTGATGGGCATGCTTCAATTTTGCTATGGTTGAGTGTCTGTTGCATACTTGATTTGGTTCTTTAATTTGGATCTTCGTGAAGAACAAAAACATGTGTATTTGGGACTTCATTTCCTTCTTTGTTTTGATTATTTGCGAGTTTGGTTCTTCGTTTAGTTCCACTACTGTGGCACACATGGGGACCCAGGGAACCACATTTTCTCTATGTTTATGTACATAACGTATGTCACACTGAAAACGAAATTATGTTCGACTGGATAATCGGGAACGCAGCGACAACGCATGCGTTCTGTATATGAACGTATGTAGTCCTCGTGGAACGTCAACGAGTCTTCCCGTATATAGGCGATATCTTTGTATACAAACAATGACGTCACGCGAACACATGCTATTGTTGCTGGTAGTCACATACGATATAAAAAAGTGCCAGCGGTGTATAGATTAGCACATGAACACACAATTCCTTCTCACAAAACATGCTAAACTTTAGTCTGATATTTGAAATATTTATTGCACATTTCTTACATTGACATATTAAATTATTTGTTTGTAAAAAAAACTGACGTGGATATGATCATATCCACGTCAACTTGTTATTGTTTTGTATTTGGTAACTTCGCTCGGATAATCCAATATATACGAACCGAGAAGTTTATGTATTAAGTTGTCTTTCTTGTAAGTTTGCCCATTCACATTGTCAAATTCTCCATTTATATGCATTAATTTAAAGTATCATTCATTCGCATAAGGGTGGGTTTACATTGCTGTAGATCTCTATACAGTTCTACACCCATACTATAAGTTACAGGGCGAGTTGTTGCCGGATTCGGTGTCATATGAGGCGAAGTGAGATTAATATCGGGCGAGGCGCTAGCCGAGCCCGATATTAATCTCGCTGAGCCTCATATGTCACCGTAGCCGGCAACAACGAGCCCTGTAACGATTTTATCATGTCACCCACATATCATGTTTTCCGTGTGAGAATTTGAATTACTTATACGAAGTTGATTACCTGCCAGTAAGTAATTATTTTGTCTATGGCTATTAACTTGTGTAACGTCACAGTGACGCGTCATGGGCGTTGAACGTCAACGCATTGAGTCAATGGCTAATCACCAGAAGCAGGACAACAAACTTGAGTTTGATAGTTAATTTATGAGTGTTTAGAATTTCTCAAATATATCACATGCAGGTTTTGGTATATGGTACTATGTCTTTAAATTAACAGAACTTGATTTCCGACAGATATCCCTTTTCTTGGTGCCAAAATACACCGAAAATATACCCGAGGCGGCAGATTTCTTCATGAAAAACAAAATGGCGGACATCGACCCCATATGGGAACCTAGCCCGTCCCATATGGATTCCATATGGGACGGTCTACAAAGATGACGACCCCATGTCTCCTGATATGCTTCTACCAACGGAGCGTCCTCATTGGTCGATCCAACCAGGTGACATGATAATAGTGTAAACGGATTGACATAGAAATGCACACAGAAAGAAAACGGTATTCGGTCGTGTGAGCAAAAATCGTATCCGTTATAAGGGTCTATTCTCATTGCACACGCAATCCCCTGTCTGATTAGACACAATAAAACACATTTACGTTTTATAGATAAATTGCACCAATTAGATCGCACCCATTCCTAGAGGTTATGTTGGTCATATAACGACTTTAAATCGGGGAAGTTTGAACACGTTCTAATCAGCCTATCAAAAGCTCCAATGGCCGTCTCTGATATACCACTCTGGCCACGAGTGTTTATATTGAGAAAAAACCAGGCTCGGTCAAATTAAGATGACAAGGATTTAACTACAGTAAGTACGTCATTTAAAACTATATATATATATATATGAGTCACAATCATTGCATTCCCACCAGCTCTTATTGATGGCCACATGAATTATCATCGATAACAAAGAGCGTTCTCAATCATAGTTATTTTATTTGATATAACCGTCAAACCACAGGTGTGTTCTCAAATGGTTTACAAATACGTATACGTAATCTAACATAAATACATAACACATAAGAGGATCTTCATATAAGTGTTTTAACAGTTTAAAAATATAATTATGGCAAAGGAACAGGTTGCGGATGTGAGAATATATACAAATCCGTAGGAGGACAATTTGGAAGTGAACACAATAAAATTACGTGCGAGTAATTAAACACCGAGTCGTATGAAACGGAAATAGTTAAGATCACATTAATCGAAGATTAAGATCGAGATAAGGAATGAAAAAATGGTAAAAAATCACATCGATGCTGATCGATGTGGACATTATAATCGAATAGAGAGCAAATACCTGCTACTCATAAAACCATGCAATAAGAAGAGGCGTGTGCGACATATTACTAAAATCTAACTAAGGACATGCAATCATGAGTTTTTCAACATAACACTGGTGTACGCTGTTATGAATTTGCTAGATGCTTCTGCCATACAACCTACTATGATTGTAAGTATTTTGTTGTCCCTTTGCCCGGTGAGATGGGAATTACATAAGGAAGGTTTGACTATATTGGTGTAAAAATGAATCGTGTTTTTTTTAAGTGTGACTATTACAACATTCTGTAGTTGTACAAAGCCAATTGTGATACATTATTCAGGCATGGCACTTTGCATGCGTTCCTGTTGTGCAGTATACATGTCATTACACGACTTCCCTTACATGTACGTGATGTTCGTTACTCACCTCTTGTTTCACAATTGATTCCAGTGTATGAATCAGTACATTGACAGGTATATCCGTCCCCGTTGTCTGTACATGCACTTCCATGCAAACACGGCGATGGGGCACATTTATTGATATCTGAAAAGACAGGACATTAGTACCATTCATACAATATCTCTCTAAAACAGGCTTTCTTTCCTAAACTTTGGCCAACATGATCACTAAATGTCCAATTCAACAGCAGATGGGAACGTAATGCCAAAAACTAGGTTCAATTATTATGTTTCCATCCATTAGTTAATGTAACATTTTATATTTTAGGCCAACTTGTTTTCCTCCTTTTGGTAACACTTTTAGATTCAAGTGGCCAGATTGTTTTGCAGCACAGCGATTCGGTTGGGAATGGTCAACATTTCGGAAACACGAAGTAGCTGTTGGAAACTTTCAGCGCATGGATGCAAATGGAATTTACTGGACCAAGGATTTCGGTCTGAATCAAGGGAGTACAGTTATGCATCAAGTTGGAATCACCAAACGGGTACCTCCCAGCTACATGACTGACCCCCCACTCACGAAGTGACAAATTCTTTGTATAGTTATATAGTATAAGAATTTCCAAAATGTTGTATCGTTAAAGGAGCTTATCGTCTTAACACAATTGCACGCCTATTGCTGCTAAGAATTCGGCCCGTCAGTTTGAGGGGGTGACAAACTACTCACTTATTCTCTATTATTGGTATGCTATAATGACAACTCTTATGGACGTTACAATGATACTTCGAAGTGCATGGCGCTTTCATGTGCCTTAAATATTGTGTTGGAGTAAATGCAGACAAGCTAATCATTTTCAGAGGCCGTTTTGACTAACGAAGTTATCGTGTAACAATCAATATATACTCACTAGTTCTAAAGTTCAGCCTTCGGTAAAACGGCAATTCTGAAGGCTCTTTTCAGAAAAGTTTAATGCATTCAAGATATCTATAATTTTGCATGATGTGTTCAGATATTACGGATGAATATTGCAGTTGGATATCCGTGATATCGAATTGTCACACCCATATATCAAGCGCTTTGATCAATTACACATTATGCCAATGTCCCTATTCCAGTCGCCGCGATTAATAGGGTGGAACTTGGGAGATAATGTTACACTAAAACATACTAATATCCTTTTAGAAAACATACTAATATCCTTTAGCAAACATACTAATATATCCCCATTTAGAAAAAATACTAATATCCACTTAGAAAACGCTAACACAGAACATTCAGAAAAGTGGACTTGAAATCTTCACTGGACGAACATAGCACTGTCAAGTATAGCGAATTAGTTTTGACAATATATGTCAACCATTTATTATCTAGAATGTTATAACCAACTTTAAGTTCCACTTGCGAATACTGAGTGTGGTCGAGTCAACAGTCATGCTCATTTCACCCCAATGTCATGCATGTTCACATTCGTGCAGTTTTACTTCTGAATACGCGACTTTGGGATTCGTCGCTCGCCTGTCTTGGTATATCAGTCTTTACTTTCCCAATGCACGCCGGGTAGTATTTTGACGGCTGTATACTGTTACTGAGTTTCACTCTATGCTACAGGCAACAGTTCCATCTTCTCAAACGGTGATATGGAAATTATTAGCTATTTGGAGACCTTCAGTGGGCCAATGCACATGACAACTATTAACTAATTACACTGAAGCGTGGGATAAGTTATTACCGACATTGATAATTGCAAGATGGGGCTCGTGCAGGGCTAATTTAATTAATGAATGTAATTTTTCAAAGTTTATAAGATAAAATAACCATGATTTGTGCCTTTCTGGTATCTGGATTGTAACATCTTGAAACACCAGACGGTTGTAATTGTTCTAAGTAAGATAGACACCTCGTTGGTATTGCGTATGCGAGGTATGCGAGAGAAACAACCCCCTTGTTCCCCCGCATACCCAATACCAACGAGGTGTCTATATATAGCACACACGGGAAAATATTGATAAACACTCATTGTTCTGATTCCGGATGACCCAGTCCGCGGTCTGCAATCATGGAAACCCCTGATTCGTGTCCAGGACCTCAACCAAGATGTCATGAACTCATGTTTCACGTTCATTCTGATATGTACTTAACAGATGCTAGCAGGTTAGCTAATACAATGATATTTATTTAAATACAATCGCCTTAATATTGCGGCTTGGTTATATAATTTTCTGCTACGCATAGCGATAAGTGGCTTCTGCAACGGCCTGACTTAAATGTACTAGTCTAAAATTTAACGATATATGTCTACGCGTTTGTGATTAAGATGATATGAGAAAGTCTTAATCAGTCGACATTCCTTTGAAATACCAATGCACACAATCTGCTTCGAGTCATATGTATAGACTCTGATCATTTGATTGATGGCGGGTTTTAACTATTTTGCTCATATCTCAATTAAGAGGACCAGAATGGAACAATAACTGTATTAAAATATTTGATATCTCCTTCAGACATCAGAACATCTTCCATCTTCGGGGTCTATTCGGCGAACAAACATCGTGTGATATCAATTTTAAACGATTATATGTTATATGGTATAAGGTATTTACGAACTAATGGAACATTAATAAACAAAGACACATCAAATGTGCTTATAACCTACACATAGTCGTACTTATAACCTATACATAGTCGTACTTATAACCTACACATAGTCGTACTTATAACCTATACATAGTCGTACTTATAACCTACACATAGTCGTACTTATAACCTATACATAGTCGTACTTATAACCTATACATAGTCGTACTTATAACCTATACATAGTCGTACTTATAACCTATACATAGTCGCGGATCATTATAACCTACACATAGTCGCGGGTCATTGTTTCCACAAACACTCATAATTGTTTCCTAGTAGGTATTTAATGAACCAAAGAACATTTAATTCTTCTGTCGTAGCAACATACTAGTCACACGAAGAGAAGTAAATGTATGGCCATTCAATAATGCATAGCAAATAAGACAACCACATGTGTATAAACAACACAACAATAGTAACATAAATATAAATATATTCGATATACATCAAGGTGCATACACATGTCGGTGGCCTGGTTTGGTCAGTGATGGGCATGCTTCAATTTTGCTATGGTTGAGTGTCTGTTGCATACTTGATTTGGTTCTTTAATTTGGATCTTCGTGAAGAACAAAAACATGTGTATTTGGGACTTCATTTCCTTCTTTGTTTTGATTATTTGCGAGTTTGGTTCTTCGTTTAGTTCCACTACTGTGGCACACATGGGAACCCAGGGAACCACATTTTCTCTATGTTTATGTACATAACGTATGTCACACTGAAAACGAAATTATGTTCGACTGGATAATCGGGAACGCAGCGACAACGCATGCGTTCTGTATATGAACGTATGTAGTCCTCGTGGAACGTCAACGAGTCTTCCCGTATATAGGCGATATCTTTGTATACAAACAATGACGTCACGCGAACACATGCTATTGTTGCTGGTAGTCACATACGATATAAAAAAGTGCCAGCGGTGTATAGATTAGCACATGAACACACAATTCCTTCTCACAAAACATGCTAAACTTTAGTCTGATATTTGAAATATTTATTGCACATTTCTTACATTGACATATTAAATTATTTGTTTGTAAAAAAAACTGACGTGGATATGATCATATCCACGTCAACTTGTTATTGTTTTGTATTTGGTAACTTCGCTCGGATAATCCAATATATACGAACCGAGAAGTTTATGTATTAAGTTGTCTTTCTTGTAAGTTTGCCCATTCACATTGTCAAATTCTCCATTTATATGCATTAATTTAAAGTATCATTCATTCGCATAAGGGTGGGTTTACATTGCTGTAGATCTCTATACAGTTCTACACCCATACTATAAGTTACAGGGCGAGTTGTTGCCGGATACGGTGTCATATGAGGCGAAGTGAGATTAATATCGGGCGAGGCGCTAGCCGAGCCCGATATTAATCTCGCTGAGCCTCATATGTCACCGTAGCCGGCAACAACGAGCCTGTAACGATTTTATCATGTCACCCACATATCATGTTTTCCGTGTGAGAATTTGAATTACTTATACGAAGTTGATTACCTGCCAGTAAGTAATTATTTTGTCTATGGCTATTAACTTGTGTAACGTCACAGTGACGCGTCATGGGCGTTGAACGTCAACGCATTGAGTCAATGGCTAATCACCAGAAGCAGGACAACAAACTTGAGTTTGATAGTTAATTTATGAGTGTTTAGAATTTCTCAAATATATCACATGCAGGTTTTGGTATATGGTACTATGTCTTTAAATTAACAGAACTTGATTTCCGACAGATATCCCTTTTCTTGGTGCCAAAATACACCGAAAATATACCCGAGGCGGCAGATTTCTTCATGAAAAACAAAATGGCGGACATCGACCCCATATGGGAACCTAGCCCGTCCCATATGGATTCCATATGGGACGGTCTACAAAGATGACGACCCCATGTCTCCTGATATGCTTCTACCAACGGAGCGTCCTCATTGGTCGATCCAACCAGGTGACATGATAATAGTGTAAACGGATTGACATAGAAATGCACACAGAAAGAAAACGGTATTCGGTCGTGTGAGCAAAAATCGTATCCGTTATAAGGGTCTATTCTCATTGCACACGCGCGTGCGATTAATCGCAGCGTTTTTAAGGTGCGTGTTAACATAACACAGAGCGATTCGTGATCAATTACCTTCCTCAAACAATCACGTCCTATTCGTGACCAATCATCTTATGCAATCAACCTCGTCATCGAGATAGCCGTTACAGAGAATGGCATGGTTCACTCGGTCACATATACTATCCGGGTACAGTCATTCTCATAACTGATGGGCGATAAAATAATAAATGAAGTACGGAAAGGAAATGGCTTGGAAAGAAGTTTCCAACGTATAGCTAGCATCAATGGTGATTTTTGTAGAATTCAGTCGAATTATATTACATGTCAGTCTCGCGCAACACTGTACCCAAGATTGTGAATATATAATTGATAATAATGTGCCGTTTAGCATGTGCGATCACTGATGATAAGCCGCAATGGCGATCAAATTGAAATCAATCGCTTATGCATGCGAACGGCGTCCTGGCCACATAATTCGACCTGAAACGATGCGTGTGTGACTCTTAAGGTCGAATTCTGAGTCCCAGCACTTATTCTATTTGAATGGTGGTTCGTCAATTATAGTACCGCGTTGTCGCTGTTGCCAACGGCTATACACATGAGCACTCGATGATGGGGGAGGGGGTCTGAAAAAAAACGTTCATACACAGGGTTGAACATAAAAATCCCTCCCAACCATGGGTCTACCATCCTCCCTACATGCAAATCTATTTGTTTTTCTCCCAACAAATTGGGGTCTCATCCCCTCTTTCCCCATAATTTTTACTGGATATCATATGTTTGAGTACAAATGTTTTAAATGAGCTTTATTCAGAAAGACGATTTTTATCAGACCTATAGCTAACTATAAGGTAAAATGTTGAAAGATCAAATTCAACCACTTGAATCGTACACTTTTGATAATCTTGAGTGATAATAACAATTATATACATAAAACTCCTGTAATCTGGGTTGTGATCGTATTATATAGTGTTATATACGTTTCAAGCTGGAATAAAATATGCATATTTATGCCCAACTACATGGAATTGAACCCTCTATTTCTAATTATAATTAGCTAGATATATAATTGTGTCCTCAAAACTTATGTCATTTTGATGGCATGGCTCGTTATACTCAACTTATACCTGAGTAAATCTAACTGAGGAAAATTAAAGTTAATGTGTCAGCATATATAGGCCTGTATACGTATGTGGTCACCCCAACCGAAAGTACTTTATCATCCTCCAACCTACCCTAGACCTGTGTATGAATGTGTTTGTCAGACCCCCACCCCTATTGGGGGAACTCTTATATAGCAGTGGGAGGAAGGAATGCCATCGAACACACATATAGAGCCGCTCGACCTTAAAAAACGCTGCGATTAATCGCACGCGCGTGTGCAATGAGAATAGACCCTTAGTCACGGTCAACGCCGGGGCATTGCGACAGACAAATCTTATTTGATTAATTGTTACTCGGGAGTAGTATTGTCTACCCTTTCGGGTAGACGGTTTGATCATGATTTGCTCCCCTCCTGTTCCTGTGCCATCAGGGGATTATAGGTCACGCCGCGTGGGTGTATATCGGTGAAGGTTATCGCCATAATAATCGTGGCGGGTACCACTAGGTCAAGGACGAATAAAATATTTCCGCAACAAGCGGGCCAAGGTTATCACGAGAATAGCGCGTGATCGGGGGCCAGTACGTGTAGGTTATATATATCTATTCAGCCAAGGTTATCACCATAATAGCGCATAAACGACGCGCGTACGTCTAGGTCCCGGGCAAACAATTCGGCCAAGGTTATCACGAGAATAGCGCGTCACGTGTATGTAAAAAAATATTTCCACAACAAATCGGCGGGGCACGGAGCCAAGGTTTTAATGGGGTAGGGTATAACTGAACGATAAACGCGGTAGGGTTTGTACTACAACACCCGGTAAATAATTGTTAATTAGTAGTCACAGAGATAGACTATAAAACGCGAGGTATCCGTTAATTAGCTGACGTTTCTATTTTGAGTAAAAACAATTTCGTTTAGTGTGTGTGTATCGGTTTGTGCGAGTTAATGGGGTAGTATAGGACTATAAATATGTTCGGCTCACGAGAACAAATACTATAACCGGCTGAAGCTATATCACTGACGCCCGTTTCGTTTGGTCTGACGCCAATAAAGAGGGCGGGTATATATGAAAGGCTCAGTATATAAACGTCGGATGGATACTGTTACACAATAACGGGAATATATTTCCAACTATATATATTCTAATATATAGTTATTTAGTTTTATTTGATAAAAGTTGGATCACGATTGTTTTAAATCAGGAAGTATTCTATTAAGGATAAACACAAAACTAGGTATGTATATTTATATTTATTCAATTGTCTTTATTTCCAGAAGTCTTGTTCAATCATAGTTTTGAGAATATATACTTCAAACCACTGTTACAATCTTACTGGAGGGTACTAACTTATAAATACACACGAGTATGCATAACTGACCTCTTTCACCCACAAAGATAACTCTAGTAATAAGTTTCGATCAGCTTGTGTGGTCACACCAAATTTTAATCCCCAAGAATCCAGCTCACTCTGCAGATTTAGGGTTTGAATATTCCTCAGAGTCAGAGCCGCATTTAATAAGTTTTAGAATTAGAAGTACATAATGCCTTGTCGTATCGTCTTTTGCGGGTCCTGCTTGTTTGACCTTTTTTTTCTCGGTAGTATTAGGTAGGGCGTTATAAGCGGAAGGCAAGGGATCAATAGTAGAATTAAAACTGCTGGACGTTAATGGCAAGCTTTTATTAGTAGTACATATCTGTCAGAAGTTGCTGGTAAGCTCTCACTAGAATTAGAAGGTGTAGTAAATCCATATGTATATGGCAAGCTGTCCGAAGTAATAGGGCACTAAATCCTCTACTAGAAATACAAGGTACTACAGATGTGTTGGAATGTGGCAGCAAGATCAGAGGAATCCTCATCGCGTATTACTATACATACAAATACCTCTATAGTGCGGGTGGCAGAAGGTTATCAATTGTGATTATATATAGTGAACAGAGAAAATGTTGGCACACACCTATAAGTCTAACACCTATATAATTGCGATGGAAATATTACCAGGCAACATCTTATGTATGCTCCAGTCTATTTTAGTCTTAATTATCATTGTGTACGTATCCCAGCTAATATATTGTAGAGTGAGGCGCAATGCCAAAAAATGTTGGCACTGACGACCAATAAGTCGAGCACCTAGATAATTGCTCGTATATACTGCCAGGTAACCGGCGTATGTGTGCTCTGATCTATTTTAGTCTTAATTATCCTTATGTATGTATGTCGGGAGCCAATATATATATATATTGTAGCGGGTTTAGTCTACTTTCCTATGCAGGTAAACTAACACTACAGAGTTTGCAAAATCAGACGACAGAAATACGAGCTTTATTGTCAACAGGTGGAATTTCTAAACGGAAATAACACAATGGTATGTATAATTAAAAAAAAAAAAAATTTGTTGTAAAAAAAAAAAAATTCAACTTTTTTTTTTTTTTCAAAATTTTTTTTTTTTTTTTTTTCCTCAACAATATAGTCATGTGATATATCAAATTACTCGTCTCGAAGTATCGACTACAACGCAGCAACTTTTATCAAAATTGTATGTACCTATTTGGAATTAATTAAAGAAATGTTATAACACTATTTCCAAATGCTAGACATTGGGGTTATATTACTCCCCTATATCAAAGTGTTTTTATCTTTTTTTTTTTTTACCTTCTTCTTCTTACTCCTTTTATTCCCTTTTAGGAAATCGACCGCGACAATGTACCATCACCACCACCACCACTATTATCTTCTATTGTATCAAACACAAAGATATATCAAGAAAAATGTCCAAAGTGCGAATATATGTGCCAATCAAATGTCGACAAGCTTAATCATGAAGATTTACATAGGACATTGGATAATATCTGCCAAACGTATTCCGTGAGTATTATCTTTGTATGTATAGTTGTATTTATTATAAATAAATAAATTTCTAATTGTTGGGGAAATAAATTCTGTGGAAGTCAATTATTTATTTACTTCTATTTAAAGGTTACTCCCAGTGAATTCGCCTGCAGTCAGTGTGACAAGGTGTATACTCAGAAGAAAACCCTCTCTCGCCACCTGCGGGCACAACACGACGGTATTCAATACCCGTGTTCAAAATGCGGTAAACTGTTCAAATACAGAAGCGATAGCGTGAAACACGAGAAGGTCTGCGCAAGTGTGTTCCAATATCACAAGGTACGTATGATATATGTTTAATGGTAAAAAATAAAAAAAAATTATCCTTTTGATGTAGGTATTATGTAACTATATACGACGTAGTATCAGTATTTTTTATTTATTTTCAGGAGGTCGTATTCGCCTGCGATCGGTGTGCCAAGGTGTTTACCCAAAAGAAAAACCTAACTCGTCACGAGCGGACGCAACACGACCATAATCAATACCCGTGCTCAAAATGTGGTAAAGTATACAAATACAGAAGCGATAGGGTAAAACACGAGAAAGTATGCGCGGATATCTGCACCTCGTATTCGTGTTCAATATGTTCCAAATCGTTCGAAAATAAAAGCAACAAGAAGAGACACGAACTGATATGCGTTGGCACCGACCACGTGTGTGACGTTTGTCAAATGAGGTGTTCTACGGCGGGGGGACTCAGACAACATCACGACACTCATCAAAGACAACAGAAAAGAAAACGTAGCGATATAACTTATTCCGTATGGACCAAACGTCCTAAAAGAAAAGTATCAATAAATTGTTATTGCTGTCGGCAATGCACCGAAAAATTCCCTGATCGACACGAGTTATATCTGCACAGAAAAAATATACACTTTCAAACCGGAGGTGGTATACAGAAAACACCGTGGGGAGACCAACCACCGCCTTGGCGAGATAACACCGGAGCGAATGACTCTGATTTAGAAGAAGTGTATTTAGCTAATAGGGACACCATATTACAACAACACAAAAAAGGAGCGATATATAACTTATACAATTTCCCACTAAGCAATGAGGTCACTATAAAAACACTGATCACTTGTATAAGAAAAATATATAAGGACAAGAAAAGCGCTATGCGTCTAAACCTAATGTTCGGAGTAATATTGAAGAACAAAGATAATGGCAGATACCGCTACTACGCCCCGTATAAAAACAGCGCCATATTTGATACCCCGGTGTACCTTTCCAGGAGGGCGGATATCAGAAAGTTGAAATCCAGATTGAGTGAAATGGATATGACCGCAGTTCTCCTGAAATCGAGACCCGACACCGCCTGGGTTCCGGTGTTAATAACCAACGTAAATTTCGAGGTTTTCGGCTTGAACTATCCAGTAGGAAGAGGGGACGTCCCAGATTATCTCACGCGAAAGATGAGTATTCACACTCTAATCAACGATGTACGAGGCGGACGACGATACAACGACAACCTATGCGCTTTTCGCTGTATCGCGCTCCACAAAGGATATAAACTTTATAATCTGGAAAATGCGACCAAGCAATATTTCAGCGAGTGGAAAAAGTATAAATCAATCGGCAAGCGATTCGACGGAGTATGCTTCGAAGAGTTTCCGGACATCGAAAAGTTGTTCAATCTAAACCTGGAGGCCTACAGTTTGAACGAAGAGGGTTTCGCCGTATCAGTGTACACGTCCAGGGGAAAGCACGATACAACCCTATACGTCAATATTCACGAAAATCATATGATGTATATAAAGAATTTCCCTCAATATGCGAGCAAGTACCAATGCGTGAACTGCGATCGCCACTTTCCGAAAGCTCGTGACTTACGACGACACCAAGTAATTTGCGTCAACCAGACGGAGTTTGTATACCCCAGTGGGTTTTACAAGGATTTCGAAAGCATCTTCGTCCTGTTGGAACAACAAGGCATACACGTACCGAAGAACGAGCGAATATACCCGTGGTTTATTTGTTTCGATTACGAGTCGCTGCTTCAAAAGGTGGACAATGACAAGCCCGGTCAGAATCTGGAATGGATTCAGAAACACGTACCCGTAAGCGTGTCTATCTGCAGTAATATCGAAGGACATACCGAACCTTTCTGTATAGTGGAACCCGACACTAATACTCTGGTGGAATGTATGGTGGCTTCTATGTACGAGATATACGCGACCGTCTCTGAGTTGGCGGAGGATAAATGGGGTTGGGTGGTGCAAGAAATTAACGAGAAAATAAAGGTTGACAATGATGATGATGATGATGATGATGATGAGATGATGAGGATGAGGATGATGACGAAGACGGCGGTAAGAAGAAGAGGAAGAAGCACACAACCTTAAGTAGTTTACTCGGCAAATTCTCTCAATATATGTCTCAAGTCCCCGTCTTGGGATTTAACTCATCAAACTATGACTTGAATTTGATTAAGATTTGCCTAGCCAGATATTTGAACTTACACGACGAGGAGCGAGTGTTCGTGGTCAAGAAGAACAACTCGTACATGTGTATAGCTTCTAACCGACTCAAATTCCTCGATATATCTCATTACCTATCGCCGGGTTCGTCTTACGTGAAATTCCTCAAGGCGTACGACGTCAAAGAAACGAAAGGCTTCTTTCCCTACGACTTTTTTGACGATATCGACAAGTTGAATGCGAAGCAACTACCGCCTCACTAAGCCTTCTACAACTCGATGTCAAAATCAAATATCAGCGAAGCCGACTACGCTTACTGTCAGCTCGTGTGGGAAACCGAAGGAATGTCGACCTTTAAAGATTTTCTCGTATGGTACAACAACAGAGACGTTAAACCCTTCGTGACTGCAGTCGAACGTTTGCAAACTTTTTATTTCGATCAAAATATCGACGTCTTCAAAACCGCTATATCAGTACCCGGAATCGCCAGGCAATTGGCCTTTCGTGCCGCGCGTGAAAACGACGCGAACTTCGCGCTGTTCGGAAAGAACGATTCGTCCTTGTTCAAAACGGTGAAGGATAATCTCACGGGAGGGCCCGCGATAATCTTTACCAGAAATCACTGCGGCGGAAAAACATTTATCAGAGCCGGGAGCGATTTATGTCAATCAGTACAGGGTTGCGACGCCAACGCCCTCTATTTGAATTCCTTCGAGAAAGCGATGCCGGTCGGTGCTTATATTATAAGAAGGGCCGAGAACGAATTCAAACCCGAATTACGAGATAAATTCTTATCCGCCTACCATTGGATGGATTGGCTCACGCGTCACGAAGGTCTAGATATCCAACACAAAATGAACAGCGGCTTCGAAGTACGAATCGGCAAGTTTCCGGTCGACGGTTTTCAACCGGCTAAAGACGAGCACGGTCGAGCGATTATCTTCCAATTCCACGGCTGTTGGTTTCACGGACATTCGGGTTGTTCAGTCACCCGTAATATAACGAACGAGAAATGGTTGAAGACTAGAGAAGCCAAATTTAAAAAAACGAACGAGACCACCGAATATTTCCGAAGTTTGGGTTACGAAGTCAGAGAAATATGGGAATGCGAATATAAAGAATACTGCCGAAATACTCCGAAGATCTACCAATTCATCAACGCTACGAGGCATCAATTTTTCCGTCGCTACAGACAACGGGTGAGCGAGGAAGAGATTTTGAAAGGTATCACGGACGACGAGCTGTTCGGAATGATCGAGGTCGATATAGAAGTTCCCGTCGAATGGCCGACTTCGCTGCCCTCGACACCCGCACTCGATCCTCGCGAATATTTCGCTGAAATGTCCCCGATTTTCTGCAACACCGATATTCCCTTCGACGCTATCGGCGAGCATATGCAAGATCACGTGCGGGAGCACGATCTTTCGCAAAAGCCGCGACGTCTCTTGGTCGGAGGTATGAAGGCCAGGCAAATTTGGTTGGCGAGCCCTCTGCTGAAATGGTATTTACAGCACGGTATAGTAGTGACGAAGATCTACCAGGTAGTGGAGTATCGGTCCCAACGCTGTTTCCAATCGTTCGTAGACCGGGTCAGCGACGCTAGGAGAACGGGCGACCTGCATCCCGATAAATCTATAATAGCCGACACGATGAAGGTGATAGGGAATTCCGCGTACGGATCTATGATAATGAATAAAATGACGCATCGAGATATTAAGTATATTCAGGGAGAGAACAAAACCTCTCTCAAAATCAATGAACCACGATTTCGAAAATTGGAGTGCCTGGACGAAGAAGAGGAATATTACGAAGTCGAAATGGCTAAGCAAAAAATCAAGCTGGACCTACCTATCCAATTGGGATTCTTTATTCTGCAATACGCTAAACGAAGAATGTTGGAATTCTATTACGATTTCCTCGATTTATACGTGGAGAGACGTAATTTCGAATACCTAGAAATGGACACAGATTCGGCGTATATCGCACTCGCCGGGAAAACGCTCAGAGACGTAATTAAACCGGACATGTTGCATAAGTATGACGAAGGTATATCGGGTTCGTGTCACGATGATAACTCGGAGGATCGCTGGTTTCCGAGGACTTGTTGTGTTTGTTGCAGCAGCGGTGTTGGTTGTTGCCGCAGCGGTGTTGGTTGTTGCCGCAATGGTTGTGGTTGTTGCAGCAGCGGTGTTGATTGTTGCCGCAGCGGTTGTGGTTGTTGTGGCAGCGGTTGTGATTGTTGCCGCATCGGTTTTAGATGTTGTGGCAGCGGTTGTGGTTGTTTCCGCAGCGGTTGCGGTTGTTGTCGCAACGGTTGTGGTTGTCGCCGCAGCGATTGTGGTTGTTGCAGCAGCGATGATCGTTGTTGCCGCAGCGGTTGTAGTGGTTGTTGCCGTAGGAGTTGTAATTGTCGACGGAATGATGGGATCATTTCTAGTGGCAACTGCGAGTAAACCAACGTTAAGTCATAATAATTAACACAGAAACGAAAAAATATAATGAGCACCCACTGGCGCTTATCTGACCACATAACAAGCTGCTGGTCTTTACTAGTGCACCACATCAACTACCTGGCCAGTGTCATTTATCGGAGTTTATGCTAACCATTTTATATACTAACTGGATTGTTCTATTATCCAATGGCAAACAATATTTTCATTTGGCAAAACAAATAAATCATTTGGCAAATCATTTGGCAATTGGGTTTTTAATTATTGGATGAACTATCTAGTCATAAAACGTCATCGAATATGGGTTATTTGGTACGTGTGCTGCAATAAGGCAATACGAAATAACCAATCCCGATCGATAAATATATAACACTAGAAGGTGACCCGACTTCGTCCGGGCTTTGACCTTGAATTGTTTATTTTGAAGGCCAAGGTCAAGTGGGGTCACGATTTGACCCGTCCAAAACACTGCCCGAACAAAAGTACCCGACAAAAGTACCCGTCGAAATCCATCCGGTTTTACCCGATTTGACCTTGAATTGATCATTTTGAAGCTCAAGGTCAGGTCGGGGTCACGATTTGACCCGTCCAAAACACCCAGTGGACAAAAGTAACCCTATGTATACAATTTCGTCGAAATACCATCAAAATTGGCGATTTGACCTTGAATTGACCCCATTTCATGGTCAAGGTCACGTCACATACCAAGTTTCATCGAAATCGGCTGGGCCATTTTCGACTCCATCGATTACAGACAGACACACACACACAGACACACACACACACACACACCCCTGGTTGTATTACATACGTTGTGGGGACATTTCTTTAGAAATTCAAACAATACCGTAGTTGTGAGGACCTCGTTATTTCGTAAATATTACAAACTCGGAAATAACGGCAATCTTTGTAACGCATGCGTAGTATCATTTCCGCCTAGTGCGGACGAAAAAATATCAAAAATTTCAAAAAATACAAATTTCCGTCGCCTTAAGGGAAAAAACTGTTAACATCGTGAGGACATTGTTTTACTATATGAATGTCCTCACAGAGATGGGTTAACACACTCACACACACACACGCGCACACACACACACACACACACACACACACACACACACACACAGATCTTCCAAAATATATAATAGATTAGCGCGGATAGCAGCGACACGTTGAACGTTATATGTTTCCACAAAACCATAATGCCGTCTATATGTGACCGTCTAACTGCCGTGGTTAAAATATGAGACCGAAAATACGATGCTCTGTAAATGTAGCTACCGTAACTTTTCACGAAAGAGCAAAAGGTAATGATAAAATTGTTGTACATTTAATCCCACTGTGTATGTATGGATTATGGACGCATGCAGTCGTTGTAACACCTTACTAATGGCGACATTGTATACCACGTACTTATGGACAGTATAAGACGATGGGTTAGTCAGCCGAATATGAATGGAGACGTTTTAATTTGTGACTCGTTGTTACAAGGATGCACGGCGAAATATTATGTATGTTTTGATGACAGACACAAAGTGTGAACAACGCGTGAGACTCACACCCCTGTTCACGCTGCCATAGGACATATTGGCAAATGGACGATTTTGTTTTCGTAAGCGGCCGACAAAAAATTCATTGGCCAAACTGTTTGTCAAAGTTCTGTTTAGCCCAAAATCTCAAATCTAATTAAAAACCAAAGTGAGTTTGTAATGGTAGCGAGAATAAAATGTATAGTATGATCATCTGCTAATTGATTATGTGATACAGCTTAATGGGTAACAAACGGCACCCATAGCAGTGCACTATTAAACAATGTGCCACCGCATGCAATCTAACAGTATGTGGGATTAACACTAATGAATCCTGTTTCTGCCATAAGACTGAAAGGCAGATGGTGGGTAGTGGTATGTTGTCACATAACAATGGCATAGACACGTTATTTAAAGGTATGGACATAATAATGTAGAATGGAAGATGTTAAATAAAACAAAATAATCATTCATTATGAGACCAGGAAATGAGGATATAATTCGGCCAAAGATAATCAGAATTGCACAAAATATTCGCCAAAAGTGTTTTGCCCAGAATGATCACTGCAGTCACACCCAACGTAAGTGGTCCTGCTAATTTGCTATGACACTGGTGGGTCCTGATGGATTGATGCGGTGCTGTTCGGGTAAACTCATGCTGATATTTTTTCTGTTGTCATTTCGCGGTGATCTGGTATTCTGAACATATCCAGGAAAGGCCATTATGTGCATAATACATTCAAATACATTCTATATTGTAAATATTACATACTGGTCGCATTAGTAATGACAAATCAACGATAATCAAGTTTGCTATTCGCGTCATTTTGCAAAATCCAGCGCAGCCATTATTTAATTTTAATTCAAAAATATATATGTATTACATACGTTGTGGGGACATTTCTTTAGAAATTCAAACAATACCGTAGTTGTGAGGACCTCGTTATTTCGTAAATATATCCAAACTCGGAGGGTACCATTAACGAAATAACGGCAATCTTTGTAACGCATGCGTAGTATCATTTCCGCCTAGTGCGGACGAAAAAATATCAAAAATTTCAAAAAATACAAATTTCCGTCGCCTTAAGGGAAAAAACTGTTAACATTGTGAGGACATTGTTTTACTATATGAATGTCCTCACAGAGATGGGTTAACACACTCACACACACACACGCGCACACACACACACACACACACACACACACACACACAGATCTTCCAAAATATATAATAGATTAGCGCGGATAGCAGCGACACGTTGAACGTTATATGTTTCCACGAAACCATAATGCCGTCTATATGTGACCGTCTAACTGGCCGTGGTTAAAATATGAGACCGAAAATACGATGCTCTGTAGATGTAGCTACCGTAACTTTTCACGAAAGAGCAAAAGGTAATGATAAAATTGTTGTACATTTAATCCCACTGTGTATGTATGGATTATGGACGCATGCAGTCGTTGTAACACCTTACTAATGGCGATATTGTATACCACGTATTTATGGACAGTATAAGACGATGGGTTAGTCAGCCGAATATGAATGGAGACGTTTTAATTTGTGACTCGTTGTTACAAGGATGCACGGCGAAATATTATGTATGTTTTGATGACAGACACAAAGTGTGAACAACGCGTGAGACTCACACCCCTGTTCACGCTGCCATAGGACATATTGGCAAATGGACGATTTTGTTTTCGTAAACGGCCGACAAAAAAATCATTGGCCAAACTGTTTGTCAAAGTTCTGTTTAGCCCAAAATCTCAAATCTAATTAAAAACCAAAGTGAGTTTGTAATGGTAGCGAGAATAAAATGTATAGTATGATCATCTGCTAATTGATTATGTGATACAGTTTAATGGGTAACAAACGGCACCCATGGCAGTGCACTATTAAACAATGTGCCACCGCATGCAATGAAACAGTATGTGGGATTAACACTAATGAATCCTGTTTATGCCATAAGACTGAAAGGCAGATGGTGGGTAGTGGTATGTTGTCACATAACAATGGCATAGACACGTTATTTAAAGGTATGGACATAATAATGTAGAATGGAAGATGTTAAATAAAACAAAATAATCATTCATTATGAGACCAGGAAATGAGGATATAATTCGGCCAAAGATAATCAGAATTGCACAAAATATTCGCCAAAAGTGTTTTGCCCAGAATGATCACTGCAGTCACACCCAACGTAAGTGGCCCTGCTAATTTGCTATGACACTGGTGGGTCCTGATGGATTGATGCGGTGCTGTTCGGGTAAACTCATGCTGATATTTTTTCTGTTGTCATTTCGCGGTGATCTGGTATTCTGAACATATCCAGGAAAGGCCATTATGTGCATAATACATTCAAATACATTCTATATTGTAAATATTACATACTGGTCGCATTAGTAATGACAAATACACGATAATCAAGTTTGCTATTCGCGTCATTTTGCAAAATCCAGCGCAGCCATTATTTAATTTTAATTCAAAAATATATATGTATTACATACGTTGTGGGGACATTTCTTTAGAAATTCAAACAATACCGTAGTTGTGAGGACCTCGTTATTTCGTAAATATATCCAAACTCGGAGGGTACCATTAACGAAATAACGGCAATCTTTGTAACGCATGCGTAGTATCATTTCCGCCTAGTGCGGACGAAAAAATATCAAAAATTTCAAAAAATACAAATTTCCGTCGCCTTAAGGGAAAAAACTGTTAACATTGTGAGGACATTGTTTTACTATATGAATGTCCTCACAGAGATGGGTTAACACACTCACACACACACACGCGCACACACACACACACACACACCCCTGTTTGTATTACATACGTTGTGGGGACATTTCTTTAGAAATTCAAACAATACCGTAGTTGTGAGGACCTCGTTATTTCGTAAATATTACAAACTCGGAGGGTACCTTTAACGAAATAACGGCAATCTTTGTAACGCATGCGTAGTATCATTTCCGCCTAGTGCGGACGAAAAAATATCAAAAATTTCTAAAAATAAAAATTTCCGTCGCCTTAAGGGAAAAAACTGTTAACATTGTGAGGACATTGTTTTACTATATGAATGTCCTCACAGAGATGGGTTAACACACTCACACACACACACACACACACACAGATCTTCCAAAATATATAATATATTAGCGCGGATAGCAGCGACACGTTGAACGTTATATGTTTCCACAAAACCATAATGCCGTCTATATGTGACCGTCTAACTGGCCGTGGTTAAAATATGAGACCGAAAATACGATACTCTGTAGATGTAGCTACCGTAACTTTTCACGAAAGAGCAAAAGGTAATGATAAAATTGTTGTACATTTAATCCCACTGTGTATGTTTGGATTATGGGCGCATGCAGTCGTTGTAACACCTTACTAATGGCGATATTGTATACCACGTATTTATGGACAGTATAAGACGATGGGTTAGTCAGCCGAATATGAATGGAGACGTTTTAATTTGTGACTCGTTGTTACAAGGATGCACGGCGAAATATTATGTATGTTTTGATGACAGACACAAAGTGTGAACAACGCGTGAGACTCACACCCCTGTTCACGCTGCCATAGGCCATATTGGCAAATGGACGATTTTGTTTTCGTAAACGGCCGACAAAACAATCATTGGCCAAACTGTTTGTATGATCATCTGCTAATTGATTATGTGATACAGCTTAATGGGTAACAAACGGCACCCATGGCAGTGCATTATTAAACAATGTGCCACCGCATGCAATGAAACGGTATGTGTGATTAACACTAATGAATCCTGTTTCTGCCATAAGGCTGAAAGGCAGATGGTGGGTAGTGGTATGTTGTCACATAACAATGGCATAGACACGTTATTTAAAGGTATGGACATAATAATGTAGAATGGTAGATGTTAAATAAAACAAAATAATCATTCATTATGAGACCAGGAAATGAGGATATAATTCGGCCAAAGATAATCAGAATTGCACAAAATATTCGCCAAAAGTGTTTTGCCCAGAATGGTCACTGCAATCACACCCAACGTAAGTGGTCCTGCTAATTTGCTATGACACTGGTGGGTCCTGATGGATTGATGCGGTGCTGTTCGGGAAAACTCATGCTGATATTTTTTCTGTTGTCATTTCGCGGTGATCTGGTATTCTGAACATATCCAGGAAAGGCCATTATGTGCATAATACATTCAAATACATTCTATATTGTAAATATTACATACTGGTCGCATTAGTAATGACAAATCAACGATAATCAAGTTTGCTATTCGCGTCATTTTGCAAAATCCAGCGCAGCCATTATTTAATTTTAATTCAAAAATATATATGTTCTTTAATATTTCATACAGACATGGGCTTTTTCAAATCGCTTGTTGGATTATCATAGCAGACTAGCAGAAACACTTGAACAGGGG
Source organism: Siphonodentalium dalli (assembly GCA_032622095.1). Classification (NCBI taxonomy): domain Eukaryota; kingdom Metazoa; phylum Mollusca; class Scaphopoda; order Gadilida; family Siphonodentaliidae; genus Siphonodentalium; species Siphonodentalium dalli. Next base: position 190,365,950 of record CP136065.1, on the reverse strand, counting down.
GGACTCAGATAGAGAGACATACCATCTGGCAGACTGATTTGAACTCAAAACAGCGAGAACCTGCGTGATTGTAAGTACGGCTAAATATATTTAGGGAAGCATAAACGTCTTCGTTTATAGAATATGTTTTTAATTTATTAGCAAATCATTTCATACCAACAATTTCTCCCGACATGTTTCTGATTCATCATGCGAAATGCGTTCTGTTTTGCGTTAAATCGGATTGTTTTTGAAAAGGCGATGCTTTTGGAAAAGAAGACATCTGAGTGAGTATGCTGTGATTACTAAGTTCACAATGACCGAACTCCTCAAAAACGTGTTAAAAAAGCAACGGATCAGAACGCATTCATGCTGCAAAATTAGATAAATAAATAATTATATCGCGAGGAATTTCTGAAGACATTTAATCTAAAATGCTGCGATGAAAAATATAATAGAAAATATCCTACACGAGGAAGTTTATTTTCATAATATAACCACGCTCACATCTTCTGAGTAACCATACATACAATCACACAGGTTCTCGCTCACACAGTGCGAACGACATCACTTGTTTCTCCAGACAAATATTACAGGAGTTGTTTTACCCGTTCACGACATCACGTTAGTAAGACCGTGTCAAGAACCATTATACCGACTCGATCATTCCATAAATTTCTACTCTATATATACGCCCGTAGATATCACATTACACCCGTACAAAACCTGGGAACGTTTTGTTGTTGTGACAGGGAAATGTATAACATTGAACAATAAACGTGCAGGTAATATATTTCATAGTTAATAATTGTCCCTTGACAATGCATTTCACAGCAGGTGAAGGTTCCAACTCGAAATTATAAGAGTTTAGTGTCTTTGTGTGCGATTTTGCTTGGCGTCGCATACTTTCATATAATTTCTCCCGGTCATTAAATTAAATGTTTATTGCTATATTGGCTCACAAAAGTCATAAAACATGCAATATCGAACTGCGACCACTCAGTACTGCGACGTAGATTATCGAGGAATCAAATTAAATAAAGATATTATTGGTGTTGTTAACTTACTGACCCTGAACCCTACGTACTATTATTGACTGTGGCACATTACGTCATTACATACCTGCAGGATTTGGTGTAGTTGTTGTGACTGCTACTGTAGCGGTGGTGGTTGTTGTGGCGGCTGTTGTGGTTGTTGCTGCAGCGGTTGTGGTGGTTGTCGCAGCGGTTGTGGTTGTTGCAGCGGCTGTTGTGGTTATTGTGGCGGCTGTTGTGGTGGTTACCGCACCTGCTGCAGCTGCCGCAGCGGTGGTGGTTGTTATCGCAGTGGTGGCTGTTGTCGCAGCGGAGGTGGTTGTTGTAACAGCTGTGGTGTTTGTTGCTGTTGTGGTTGTTGCAGCAGCGGTGTTGGTTGTTGCCGCAGCGGTTGTGGTTGTTGCAGCAGTGGTTGTGGTTGTTGTGGCAGCAGTTGTGATTGTTGCCGCATCGGTTTTAGATGTTGTGGCAGCGGTTGTGGTTGTTTCCGCAGCGGTTGCGGTTGTTGTCGCAACGGTTGTGGTTGTCGCCGCAGCGGTGTTGGTTGTTGCCGCAGCGGTTGTGTTTGTTGCCGCAGCGGTTGTGGTTGTTGCCGCAGTGGTTGTGGTTGTTGTGGCAGCGGTTGTGATTGTTGCCGCATCGGTTTTAGATGTTGTGGCAGCGGTTGTGGTTGTTTCCGCAGCGGTTGCGGTTGTTGTCGCAACGGTTGTGGTTGTCGCCGCAGCGGTGTTGGTTGTTGCCGCAGCGGTTGTGTTTGTTGCCGCAGCGGTTGTGGTTGTTGCCGCAGTGGTTGTAGTTGTTGTGGCAGCGGTTGTGATTGTTGCCGCATCGGTTTTAGATGTTGTGGCAGCGGTTGTGGTTGTTTCCGCAGCGGTTGCGGTTGTTGTCGCAGCGGTGGTGGTTGTTGCAGCAGCAGTGGTTGTTGTTGCCGCGGCGGTTGTGGTGGTTGTCGCAGCGGTTGTGGTTGTTGCAGCGGCTGTTGTGGTTATTGTGGCGGCTGTTGTGGTGGTTACCGCACCTGCTGTAGCTGCCGCAGCGGTGGTGGTTGTTATCGCAGTGGTGGTTGTTGTCGCAGCGGTGGTGGTTGTTGTAACAGCTGTGGTGTTTGTTGCTGTTGTGATTGTTACCTCAGCGGTTATGGTTGTTGCATCAGCGGTTGTGGTTGTTGCATCAGCGGTGTTGGTTGTTGCCGCAGCGGTTGTGTTTGTTGCCGCAGCGGTTGTGGTTGCTGCCGCAGTGGTTGTGGTTGTTGTGGCAGCGGTTGTGATTGTTGCCGCATCGGTTTTAGATGTTGTGGCAACGGTTGTGGTTGTTTCCGCAGCGGTTGTGGTTGTTGCAGCAGCGGTGGTTGTTGTTGCCGCGGCGGTTGTGGTTGTTGCAGCAGCGGTGTTGGTTGTTGCCGCAGCGGTTGTGGTTGTTGCAGCAGTGGTTGTGGTTGTTGTGGCAGCGGTTGTGATTGTTGCCGCATCGGTTTTAGATGTTGTGGCAGCGGTTGTGGTTGTTTCCTCAGCGGTTGCGGTTGTTGTCGCAACGGTTGTGGTTGTCGCCGCAGTGGTGGTTGTTGTTGCCGCAGCGGTTGTGGTTGTTGCAGCAGTGGTTGTGGTTGTTGTGGCCGCGGTTGTTATTGTTGCCGCATCGGTTTTAGATGTTGTGGCAGCGGTTGTGGTTGTTTCCGCAGCGGTTGCGGTTGTTGTCGCAACGGTTGTGGTTGTCGCCGCAGCGGTGTTGGTTGTTGCCGCAGCGGTTGTGTTTGTTGCCGCAGCGGTTGTGGTTGTTGCCGCAGTGGTTGTGGTTGTTGTGGCAGCGGTTGTGATTGTTGCCGCATCGGTTTTAGATGTTGTGGCAGCGGTTGTGGTTGTTTCCACAGCGGTTGTGGTTGTTGCAGCAGCAGTGGTTGTTGTTGCCGCGGCGGTTGTGGTTGTTGCAGCAGCGGTGTTGGTTGTTGCCGCAGCGGTTGTGGTTGTTGCAGCAGTGGTTGTGATTGTTGTGGCAGCGGTTGTGATTGTTGCCGCATCGGTTTTAGATGTTGTGGCAGCGGTTGTGGTTGTTTCCGCAGCGGTTGCGGTTGTTGTCGCAACGGTTGTGGTTGTCGCCGCAGCGGTGTTGGTTGTTGCCGCAGCGGTTGTGTTTGTTGTCGCAGCGGTTGTGGTTGTTGCCGCAGTGGTTGTGGTTGTTGTGGCAGCGGTTGTGATTGTTGCCGCATCGGTTTTAGATGTTGTGGTAGCGGTTGTGTTTGTTTCCGCAGCGGTTGCGGTTGTTGTCGCAACGGTTGTGTTTGTCGCCGCAGCGGTTGTGGTTGTTGCAGCAGCGATGTTGGTTGTGGCCGCAGCGGTTGTAGTGGTTGTTGCCGCAGGAGTTGTAATTGTCGACGGAATGATGGGATCATTGCTAGTGGCAACTGCGAGTAAACCAACGTTAAGTCATAATAATTAACACAGAAACGAAAAAATATAATGAGCACCCACTGCGCTTATCTGACCACATAACAAGCTGCTGGTCTTTACTAGTGCACCACATCAACTACCTGGCCGTGTCATTTATCGGAGTTTATGCTAACCATTTTATATACTAACTGGATTGTTCTATTATCCAATGGCAAACAATATTTTCACTTGGCAAAACAAATAAATCATTTGGCAAATCATTTGGCAATTGGGTTTTTAATTATTGGATGAACTATCTAGTCATAAAACGTCATCGAATATGGGTTATTTGGTACGTGTGCTGAAATAAGGCAATACGAAATAACCAATCCCGATCGATAAATATATAACACTAGAAGGTGACCCGACTTCGTCCGGGCTTTGACCTTGAATTGTCTATTTTGAAGGCCAAGGTCAAGTGGGGTCACGATTTGACCCGTCCAAAACACTGCCCGAACAAACGTACCCGACAAAAGTACCCGTCGAAATCCATCCGGTTTTGACCTTGAATTGATCATTTTTGAAGCTCAAGGTCAGGACGGGGTCACGATTTGACCCGTCCAAAACACCCAGTGGACAAAAGTAACCCTATGTATAAAATTTCGTCGAAATACCATCAAAATTGGCGATTTGACCTTGAATTGACCATATTTCAAGGTCAAGGTCACATCGCACGGGCAAATAGATATGCTTATGAGACTCCCCATACGAAAGTACCCCCACATATCAAGTTTCATCGAAATCCCGTGATATTCGGGCGTTTGACCTTGAAATGACCCGATTTCAAGGTCAATGTCGCATCGCACGGGCAAATTAATATGCTTATGAGACTCCCCATACGAAAGTACCCCCACATACCAAGTTTCATCGAAATCCCGTGATATTCGGGCGTTTGACCTTGAAATGACACGATCTCAAGGCCAAGGTCACGTCGCACGGGCAAATTAATATGCTTATGAGACTCCCCATACGAAAGTATCCCCACATACCAAGTTTCATCAAAATCCCGTGATATTCGGTCGTTTGACTTTGAAATGACCCGATTTCAAGGTCAAGGTTACGTCGCACGGGCAAATTAATAGGTTTATGCCACTCCCCGGCCGAAAGTACACCCACATTCCAAGTTTCATCGAAATCCCGTGATATTCGGGCGTTTGACCTTGAAATTACCCGATTTCAAGGTCAAGGTCACGTCGCACGGGCAAATTAATAGGCCCATGTCACTTCCCGGCCGAAAATACCCACACATACCAAGTTTTATTGAAATCGGCTCGGCCGTTTTTGAGTCCATCGATTACAGACACACACACAGACACACACACATATCTTCCAAAATATATAATAGACTAGAAGGTGACCCGACTTCTTCCGGGGTTTGATCTTGAATTGTCCATTTTGAATGTCAAGGTCAAGAGGGTCACGATTTGACCAATCCAAAAACACTGCCCGGACAAAAGTACCCGACAAACGTGCCCGTCGAAACCCCACGTATCAAATTTCGTCGAAATCCCATCAAAATTGGCGATTTGACCTTGAAGTTACCCGATTTCAAGGTCAAGATCACGTCGCACGGGCAAATGAATATGCTTATGAGACTCGGTGAACAAAGGTAACCCCACGTATCAAATTTCGTCGAAATCCCATCAAAATTGGCGATTTGACCTTGAAGTTACCCGATTTCAAGGTCAAGGTCACGTCGCACGGGCAAATGAATATGCTTATGAGACTCGCCATAAGAAAGTACCCCCACATACCAAGTTTCATCGAAATCCCGTGATATTCGGGCGTTTGACCTTGAAATGACCCGATTTCAAGGTCAAGGTGACGTCGCACGGACAAATTAATATGTCTATGTTCGTCCCCGGCCGAAAATACCCCCACATACCAAGTTTCATCGAAATCGGCTGGGCCATTTTCGAGTCCATCGATTACAGACAGACACACACACACAGACACACACACACACACACACACACAAGTCAAGTGTGGTCACGATTTGACCAGTCCAAAAACACTGCCCGGACAAAAGTATTCGACAAACGTGCCCGTCGAAATCCATCCGGTTTTACCCGATTTGACCTTGAATTGACCATTTTGAAGGTCAAGGTCTGGTCGGGGTCACGATTGGAACCGTCCAAAACAATCAGTGGACAAAAGTAACCCCACGTATCAAATTTCGTCGAAATCCCATCAAAATTGGCGATTTGACCTTGAAGCCGATTTCAAGGTCAAGGTCACGTCGCACGGGCAAATGAATATGCTTATGAGACTCGCCATAAGAAAGTACCCCCACATACCAAGTTTCATCGAAATCCCGTGATATTCGGGCGTTTGACCTTGAAATAACCCTATTTCAAGGTCAAGGTCACGTCGCACGGACAAATTAATAGGCCTATGCCAGTTCTCGGCCGAAAATACCCCCAAATACCAAGTTTCATCGAAATCGGTTCGGCCGTTTTCGAGTCCATCGCGAACACACAGACAGACACACAGACACACAGACAGATCTTCCAAAATATATAATAGATTAGCGCGGATAGCAGCGACACGTTCAACGTTATATGTTTCCACGAAACCATAATGCCGTCTATATGTGACCGTCTAACTGGCCGTGGTTAAAATATGAGACCGAAAATACGATGCTCTGTAGATGTAGCTGCCGTAACTTTTCACGAAAGAGCAAAAGGTAATGATAAAATTGTTGTACATTTAATCCCATTGTGTATGTTTGGATTATGGACGCATGCAGTCGTTGTAACACCTTACTAATGGCGACATTGTATACCACGTATTTATGGACAGTATAAGACGATGGGTTAGTCAGCCGAATATGAATGGAGACGTTTTAATTTGTGACTCGTTGTTACAAGGATGCACGGCGAAATATTATGTATGTTTTGATGACAGACACAAAGTGTGAACAACGCGTGAGATTCACACCCCTGTTCACGCTGCCATAGGCCATATTGGCAAATGGACGATTTGGTTTTCGTAAACGGCCGACAAAAAATTCATTGGCCAAACTGTTTGTCAAAGTTCTGTTTAGCCCAAAATCTCAAATCTAATTAAAAACCAAAGTGAGTTTGTAATGGTAGCGAGAATAAAATGTATAGTATGATCATCTGCTAATTGATTATGTGATACAGCTTAATGGGTAACAAACGGCACCCATGGCAGTGCACTATTAAACAATGTGCCACCGCATGCAATGAAACAGTATGTGGGATTAACACTAATGAATCCTGTTTCTGCCATAAGGCTGAAAGGCAGATGGTGGGTAGTGGTATGTTGTTACACATAACAATGGCCTAGACACGTTATTTAAAGGTATGGACATAATTATGTAGAATGGTAGATGTTAAATAAAACAAAATAATCATTCATTATGAGACCAGGAAATGAGGATATAATTCGGCCAAAGATAATCAGAATTGCACAAAATATTCGCCAAAAGTGTTTTGCCCAGAATGATCACTGCAGTCACACCCAACGTAAGTGGTCCTGCTAATTTGCTATGACACTGGTGGGTCCTGATGGATTGATGCGGTGCTGTTCGGGAAAACTCATGCTGATATTTTTTCTGTTGTCATTTCGCGGTGATCTGATATTCTGAACATATCCAGGAAAGGCCATTATGTGCATAATACATTCAAATACATTCTATATTGTAAATATTACATACTGGTCGCATTAGTAATGACAAATCAACGATAATCAAGTTTGCTATTCGCGTCATTTTGCAAAATCCAGCGAAGCCATTATTTAATTTTAATTCAAAAATATATATGTTCTTTAATATTTCATACCAACAATTTCTCCCGACATGTTTCTGATTCATCATGCGACATGCGTTCTGTTTTGCGTTAAATCGGATTGTTTTTGAAAAGGCGATGCTTTTGGAAAAGAATACATCTGAGTGAGTATGCTGTGAATACTAAATTCAAAATGACCGAACTCCTCAAAAACCTGTTAAAAAAGCAACGGATCAGAACGCATTCATGGTGCAAAATTAGATAAATAAATAATTATATCGCGAGGAATTTCTGAAGACATTTAATCTAAAATGCTGCGATGAAAAATATAATAGAAAATATCCTACACGAGGAGGTTTATTTTCATAATATAACCACGCTCACATCTTCTGAGTAACCATACATACAATCACACAGGTTCTCGCTCACACAGTGCTAACGACATCACTTGTTTCTCCAGACAAATAGTACAGGAGTTGTTTTACCCGTTCACGACATCACGTTAGTAAGTCCGTGTCAAGAACCATTATACCGACTCGATCATTCCATAAATTTCTACTCTATATATACGCCCGTAGAGATCATATTACACCCGTACAAAACCTGAGAACGTTTTGTTGTTGTGACAGGGAAATGTATAACATTGAACAATAAACGTGCAGGTAATATATTTCATAGTTAATAATTGTCCCTTGACAATGCATTTCACAGCAGATGAAGGTTCCGACTCGAAATTATAAGAGTTTAGTGTCTTTGTGTGCGATTTTGCTTTGCGTCGCATACTTTCATATAATTTCTCCCGGTCATTAAATTAAATGTTTATTGCTATATTGGCTCACAAAAGTCATAAAACATGCAATCTCGAACTGCGACCACTCAGTACTGCGACGTAGATTATCGAGGAATCAAATTAAATACAGATATTATTGGTGTTGTTAACTTACGGACCCTGAACCCTACGTACTATTATTGACTGTGGCACATTACGTCATTACATACCTGCAGGATTTGGTGTAGTTGTTGTGACTGCTACTGTAGCGGTGGTGGTTTTTGTGGCGGCTGTTGTGGTTGTTGCTGCAGCGGTTGTGGTGGTTGTCGCAGCGGTTGTGGTTGTTGCAGCGGCTGTTGTGGTTATTGTGGCGGCTGTTGTGGTGGTTACCGCACCTGCTGCAGCTGCCGCAGCGGTGGTGGTTGTTATCGCAGTGGTGGTTGTTGTCGCAGCGGTGGTAGTTGTTGTAACAACTGTGGTGTTTGTTGCTGTTGTGATTGTTACCTCAGCGGTTGTGGTTGTTGCATCAGCGGTTGTGGTTGTTGCATCAGCGGTGTTGGTTGTTGCCGCAGCGGTTGTGTTTGTTGCCGCAGCGGTTGTTGTTGTTGCCGCAGTGGTTGTGGTTGTTTTGGCAGCGGTTGTGATTGTTGCCGCATCGGATTTAGATGTTGTGGCAGCGGTTGTGGTTGTTTCCGCAGCGGTTGTGGTTGTTGCAGCAGCGGTGGTTGTTGTTGCCGCGGCGGTTGTGGTTGTTGCAGCAGCGGTGTTGGTTGTTGCCGCAGCGGTTGTGGTTGTTGCAGCAGTGGTTGTGGTTGTTGTGGCAGCGGTTGTGATTGTTGCCGCATCGGTTTTAGATGTTGTGGCAGCGGTTGTGGTTGTTTCCTCAGCGGTTGCGGTTGTTGTCGCAACGGTTGTGGTTGTCGCCGCAGCGGTGTTGGTTGTTGCCGCAGCGGTTGTGTTTGTTGCCGCAGCGGTTGTGGTTGTTGCCGCAGTGGTTGTGGTTGTTGTGGCAGCGGTTGTGATTGTTGCATAATCGGTTTTAGATGTTGTGGCAGCGGTTGTGGTTGTTTCCGCAGCGGTTGCGGTTGTTGTCGCAACGGTTGTGGTTGTCGCCGCAGCGGTGTTGGTTGTTGCCGCAGCGGTTGTGTTTGTTGCCGCAGCGGTTGTGGTTGTTGCCGCAGTGGTTGTGGTTGTTGTGGCAGCGGTTGTGATTGTTGCCGCATCGGTTTTAGATGTTGTGGCAGCGGTTGTGGTTGTTTCCGCAGCGGTTGTGGTTGTTGCAGCAGCGGTGGTTGTTGTTGCCGCAGCGGTTGTGGTTGTTGCAGCAGTGGTTGTGGTTGTTGTGGCAGCGGTTGTGATTGTTGCCGCATCGGTTTTAGATGTTGTGGCAGCGGTTGTGGTTGTTTCCGCAGCGGTTGCGGTTGTTGTCGCAACGGTTGTGGTTGTCGCCGCAGCGGTGTTGGTTGTTGCCGCAGCGGTTGTGTTTGTTGCCGCAGCGGTTGTGGTTGTTGCCGCAGCGGTTGTGGTTGTTGTGGCAGCGGTTGTGATTGTTGTCGCATCGGTTTTAGATGTTGTGGCAGCGGTTGTGGTTGTTTCCGCAGCGGTTGTGGTTGTTGCAGCAGCGGTGGTTGTTGTTGCCGCGGCGGTTGTGGTTGTTGCAGCAGCGGTGTTGGTTGTTGCCGCAGCGGTTGTGGTTGTTGCAGCAGTGGTTGTGGTTGTTGTGGCAGCGGTTGTGATTGTTGCCGCATCGGTTTTAGATGTTGTGGCAGCGGTTGTGGTTGTTTCCGCAGCGGTTGCGGTTGTTGTCGCAACGGTTGTGGTTGTCGCCGCAGCGGTGTTGGTTGTTGCCGCAGCGGTTGTGTTTGTTGCCGCAGCGGTTGTGGTTGTTGCCGCAGCGGTTGTGGTTGTTGTGGCAGCGGTTGTGATTGTTGTCGCATCGGTTTTAGATGTTGTGGCAGCGGTTGTGGTTGTTTCCGCAGCGGTTGTGGTTGTTGCAGCAGCGGTGGTTGTTGTTGCCGCGGCGGTTGTGGTTGTTGCAGCAGCGGTGTTGGTTGTTGCCGCAGCGGTTGTGGTTGTTGCAGCAGTGGTTGTGGTTGTTGTGGCAGCGGTTGTGATTGTTGCCGCATCGGTTTTAGATGTTGTGGCAGCGGTTGTGGTTGTTTCCGCAGCGGTTGCGGTTGTTGTCGCAACGGTTGTGGTTGTCGCCGCAGCGGTGTTGGTTGTTGCCGCAGAGGTTGTGTTTGTTGCCGCAGCGGTTGTGGTTGTTGCCGCAGTGGTTGTGGTTGTTGTGGCAGCGGTTGTGATTGTTGCCGCATCGGTTTTAGATGTTGTGGCAGCGGTTGTGGTTGTTTCCGCAGCGGTTGCGGTTGTTGTCGCAACGGTTATGGTTGTCGCCGCAGCGGTTGTGGTTGTTGCAGCAGCGATGTTGGTTGTTGCCGCAGCGGTTGTAGTGGTTGTTGCCGCAGGAGTTGTAATTGTCGACGGAATGATGGGATCATTGCTAGTGGCAACTGCGAGTAAACCAACGTTAATTCATAATAATTAACACAGAAACGAAAACATATAATGAGCACCCACTGGCGCTTATCTGACCACATAACAAGCTGCTGGTCTTTACTAGTGCACCACATCAACTACCTGGCCAGTGTCATTTATCGGAGTTTATGCTAACCATTTTATATACTAACTGGATTGTTCTATTATCCAATGGCAAACAATATTTTCATTTGGCAAAACAAATAAATCATTTGGCAAATCATTTGGCAATTGGGTTTTTAATTATTGGATGAACTATCTAGTCATAAAACGTCATCGAATATGGGTTATTTGGTACGTGTGCTGAAATAAGGCAATACGAAATAACCAATCCCGATCGATAAATATATAACACTAGAAGGTGACCCGACTTCGTCCGGGCTTTGACCTTGAATTGTCTATTTTGAAGGCCAAGGTCAAGTGGGGTCACGATTTGACCCGTCCAAAACACTGCCCGAATAAAAGTACCCGACAAAAGTACCCGTCGAAATGCATCCGGTTTTACCCGATTTGACCTTGAATTGATCATTTTTGAAGCTCAAGGTCAGGTCGGGGTCACGATTTGACCCGTCCAAAACACCCAGTGGACAAAAGTAACCCTATGTATAAAATTTCGTCGAAATACCATCAAAATTGGCGATTTGACCTTGAATTGACCATATTTCAAGGTCAAGGTCACGTCGCACGGGCAAATGGATATGCTTATGAGACTCCCGATACGAAAGTACCCCCACATAGCAAGTTTCATCGAAATCCCGTGATATTCGGGCGTTTGACCTTGAAATGACCCGATTTCAAGGTCAATGTCACGTCGCACGGGCAAATTAATATGCTTATGAGACTCCCCATACGAACGTACCCACACATACCAAGTTTCATCGAAATCCCGTGATATTCGGGCGTTTGACCTTGAAATGACACGATCTCAAGGTCAAGGTCACGTCGCACGGGCAAATTAATATGCTTATGAGACTCCCCATACGAAAGTACCCCCACATACCAAGTTTCATCGAAATCCCGTGATATTTGGTCGTTTGACCTTGAAATGACCCGATTTCAAGGTCAAGGTCACGTCGCACGGGCAAATTAATAGGTTTATGCCACTACCCGGCCGAAAGTACACCCACATACCAAGTTTCATCGAAATCCCGTGATATTCGGGCGTTTGACCTTGAAATTACCCGATTTCAAGGTCAAGGTCACGTCGCACGGGTAAATTAATAGGCCCATGTCACTTCCCGGCCGAAAATACCCACACATACCAAGTTTCATCGAAATCGTCCCGGCCGTTTTTGAGTCCATCGATTACAGACACACACACAGACACACACACAGATCTTCCAAAATATATAATAGACTAGAAGGTGACCCGACTTCGTCCGGGCTTTGATCTTGAATTGTCCATTTTGAAGGTCAAGGTCAAGTGGGGTCACGATTTGATCAGTCCAAAAACACTGCCCGGACAAAAGTACCCGACAAACGTGCCCGTCGAAACCCCACGTATCACATTTCGTCGAAATCCCATCAAAATTGGCGATTTGACCTTGAAGTTACCCGATTTCAAGGTCAAGGTCACGTCGCACGGGCAAATGAATATGCTTATGAGACTCGGTGAACAAAGGTAACCCCACGTATCAAATTTCGTCGAAATCCCATCAAAATTGGCGATTTGACCTTGAAGTTACCCGATTTCAAGGTCAAGGTCACGTCGCACGAGCAAATGCATATGCTTATGAGACTCGCCATAAGAAAGTACCCACACATACCAAGTTTCATCGAAATCCCGTGATATTCGGGCGTTTGACCTTGAAATGACCCGATTTCAAGGTCAAGGTGACGTCGCACGGACAAATTAATATGTCTATGTTCGTCCCCTGCCGAAAATACCCCCACATACCAAGTTTCATCGAAATCGGCTGGGCCATTTTCGAGTCCATCGATTACAGACAGACACACACACACAGACACACACACACACACACACTCACAGATCTTCCAAAATATATAATAGACTAGAAGGTGACCCGACTTCGTCCGGGCTTTGACCTTGAATTGTCCATTTTGAAGGTCAAGGTCAAGTGGGGTCACGATTTGACCAGTCCAAAAACACTGCCCGAACAAAAGTACCCGACAAAGGTGCCCGTCGAAATCCATCCGGTTTTACCCGATTTGACCTTTAATTGACCATTTTGAAGGTCAAGGTCTGGTCGTGGTCACGATTGGACCCGTCCAAAACAATCAGTGGACAAAAGTAACCCCACGTATCAAATTTCGTCGAAATCCCATCAAAATTGGCGATTTGACCTTGAAGCCGATTTCAAGGTTAAGGTCACGACGCACGGGCAAATGAATATGCTTATGAGACTCGCCATAAGAAAGTACCCCCACATACCAAGTTTCATCGAAATCCCGTGATATTCGGGCGTTTGACCTTGAAATTACCCGATTTCAAGGTCAAGGTCACGTCGCACGGACAAATTAATAGGCCTATGCCAGTTCTCGGCCGAAAATACCCCCACATACTAAGTTTCATCGAAATCGGTTCGGCCGTTTTCGAGTCCATCGCGAACACACAGACAGACACACAGACACACAGACAGATCTTCCAAAATATATAATAGACTAGCCGATGAGCTCGACGTTGTCCGGGCTATTCAAAAACCAAATTTCGAGTCGATAGCTTATGAGCCCGACGTTATTCAAAAACCAAATTTCAAGTCGATAGCTCCACCCGTTTCCGAGATATGGTCTGCGCATGCGCGAAACTGGCGTCGCACGGGCTCGGCGACCCGATAAAATTCGTATCCGGGGCAAGATACATTCACATACCAAATTTCAAGTCGATAGCTCCACCCGTTTCCGAGATCTCGTCTGCGCATGCGCGAAGCTGGCGTCGCACGGGCTCTGTGACCCGATAAAATTCGTATCCGGGGCAAGATACATTCACATAGCAAATTTCAAGTCGATAGCTCCACCCGTTTCCGAGATCTCGTCTGCGCATGCGCTGCACGGGCGTCGCACGGACTCGCCAATACGATAACGACCACCGCCTGGTCAAACTACACACACGTACCAAGTTTCGTCCAGATCGGTCGAGAATCGTAGATTTGTATTAATGACAGACAGACAGACAAACAAACATACATACAGACAGAGGTCTTCAAAATATATATGAGATTAGCGCGGATAGCAGCGACACGTTGAACGTTATATGTTTCCACGAAACCATAATGCCGTCTATATGTGACCGTCTAACTGGCCGTGGTTAAAATATGAGACCGAAAATACGACGCTCTGTAGATGTAGCTACCGTAACTTTTCACGAAAGAGCAAAAGGTAATGATAAAATTGTTGTACATTTAATCCCACTGTGTATGTTTGGATTATGGACGCATGCAGTCGTTGTAACACCTTACTAATGGCGACATTGTATACCACGTATTTATGGACAGTATAAGACGATGGGTTAGTCAGCCGAATATGAATGGAGACGTTTTAATTTGTGACTCGTTGTTACAAGGATGCACGGCGAAATATTATGTATGTTTTGATGACAGACACAAAGTGTGAACAACGCGTGAGACTCACACCCCTGTTCACGCCGCCATAGGCCATATTGGCAAATGGACGATTTTGTTTTCGTAAACGGCCGACAAAAAATTCATTGGCCAAACTGTTTGTCAAAGTTCTGTTTAGCCCAAAATCTCAAATCTAATTAAAAACCAAAGTGAGTTTGTAATGGTAGCGAGAATAAAATGTATAGTATGATCATCTGCTAATTGATTATGTGATACAGCTTAATGGGTAACAAACGGCACCCATGGCAGTGCACTATTAAACAATGTGCCACCGCATGCAATGAAACAGTATGTGGGATTAACACTAATGAATCCTGTTTCTGCCATAAGGATGAAAGGCAGATGGTGGGTAGTGGTATGTTGTCACATAACAATGGCATAGACACGTTATTTAAAGGTATGGACATAATTATGTAGAATGGTAGATGTTAAATAAAACAAAATAATCATTCATTATGAGACCAGGAAATGAGGATATAATTCGGCCAAAGATAATCAGAATTGCACAAAATATTCGCCAAAAGTGTTTTGCCCAGCATGATCACTGCAGTCACACCCAACGTAAGTGGTCCTGTTAATTTGCTATGACACTGGTGGGTCCTGATGGATTGATGCGGTGCTGTTCGGGAAAACTCATGCTGATATTTTTTCTGTTGTCATTTCGCGGTGATCTGGTATTCTGAACATATCCAGGAAAGGCCATTATGTGCATAATACATTCAAATACATTCTATATTGTAAATATTACATACTGGTCGCATTAGTAATGACAAATCAACGATAATCAAGTTTGCTATTCGCGTCATTTTGCAAAATCCACCGCAGCCATTATTTAATTTTAATTCAAAAATATATATGTTCTTTAATATTTCATACAGACATGGGCTTTTTCAAATCGCTTGTTGGATTATCATAGCAGACTAGCAGAAACACTTGAACAGGGGGGACTCAGATAGAGAGACATACCATCTGGCAGACTGATTTGAACTCAAAACAGCGAGAACCTGCGTGATTGTAAGTACGGCTAAATATATTTAGGGAAGCATAAACGTCTTCGTTTATAGAATATTTTTTTTAATTTGTTAGCAAATCATTTCATACCAACAATTTCTCCCGACATGTTTCTGATTCATCATGCGACATGCGTTCTGTTTTGCGTTAAATCGGATTGTTTTTGAAAAGGCGATGCTTTTGGAAAAGAAGACATCTGAGTGAGTATGCTGTGAATACTAAGTTCACAATGACCAAACTCCTCAAAAACGTGTTAAAAAAGCAACGGATCAGAACGCATTCATGGTGCAAAATTAGATAAATAAATAATGATATCGCGAGGAATTTCGGAAGACATTTAATCTAAAATGCTGCGATGAAAAATATAATATAAAATATCCTACACGAGGAGGTTTATTTTGATAATATAACCACGCTCACATCTTCTGAGTAACCATACATACAATCACACAGGTTCTCGCTCACACAGTGCGAACGACATCACTTGTTTCTCCAGACAAATAGTACAGGAGTTGTTTTACCCGTTCACGACATCATGTTAGTAAGTCCGTGTCAAGAACCATTATACCGACTCGATCATTCCATAAATTTCTACTCTATATATACGCCCGTAGAGATCATATTACACCCGTACAAAACCTGAGAACGTTTTGTTGTTGTGACAGGGAAATGTATAACATTGAACAATAAACGTGTAGGTAATATATTTCATAGTTAATAATTGTCCCTTGACAATGCATTTCACAGCAGGTGAAGGTTCCAACTCGAAATTGTAAGAGTTTAGTGTCTTTGTGTGCGATTTTGCTTTGCGTCGCTTACTTTCATACAATTTCTCCCGGTCATTAAATTAAATGTTTATTGCTATATTGGCTCACAAAAGTCATAAAACATGCAATCTCGAACTGCGACCACTCAGTACTGCGACGTAGATTATCGAGGAATCAAATTAAATACAGATATTATTGGTGTTGTTAACTTACTGACCCTGAACCCTACGTACTATTATTGACAGTGGCACATTACGTCATTACATACCTGCAGGATTTGGTGTAGTTGTTGTGACTGCTACTGTAGCGGTGGTGGTTGTTGTGGCGGCTGTCGTGGTTGTTGCTGCAGCGGTTGTGGTGGTTGTCGCAGCGGTTGTGGTTGTTGCAGCGGCTGTTGTGGTTATTGTGGCGGCTGTTGTGGTGGTTACCGCACCTGCTGCAGCTGCCGCAGCGGTGGTGGTTGTTATCGCAGTGGTGGTTGTTGTCGCAGCGGTGGTGGTTGTTGTAACAACTGTGGTGTTTGTTGCTGTTGTGATTGTTACCTCAGCGGTTGTGGTTGTTGCAGCAGCGGTTGTGGTTGTTGCATCAGCGGTTGTGGTTGTTGCAGCGGCTGTTGTGGTTATTGTGGCGGCGGTTGTGGTTATTGTGGCGGCTGTTGTGGTGGTTACCGCACCTGCTGCAGCTGCCGCAGCGGTGGTGGTTGTTATCGCAGTGGTGGTTGTTGTCGCAGCGGTGGTGGTTGTTGTAACAACTGTGGTGTTTGTTGCTGTTGTGATTGTTACCTCAGCGGTTGTGGTTGTTGCAGCAGCGGTTGTGGTTGTTGCATCAGCGGTTGTGGTTGTTGCAGCGGCTGTTGTGGTTATTGTGGCGGCGGTTGTGGTTATTGTGGCGGCTGTTGTGGTGGTTACCGCACCTGCTGCAGCTGCCGCAGCGGTGGTGGTTGTTATCGCAGTGGTGGTTGTTGTCGCAGCGGTGGTGGTTGTTGTAACAACTGTGGTGTTTGTTGCTGTTGTGATTGTTACCTCAGCGGTTGTGGTTGTTGCAGCAGCGGTTGTGGTTGTTGCATCAGCGGTTGTGGTTGTTGCAGCGGCTGTTGTGGTTATTGTGGCGGCGGTTGTGGTGGTTACCGCACCTGCTGCAGCTGCCGCAGCGGTGGTGGTTGTTATCGCAGTGGTGGTTGTTGTCGCAGCAGTGGTGGTTGTTGTAACAACTGTGGTGATTGTTACCTCAGCGGTGGTTGTTGTTGCCGCGGCGGTTGTGGTTGTTGCATCAGCGGTGTTGGTTGTTGCCGCAGCGGTTGTGTTTGTTGCCGCAGCGGTGTTGGTTGTTGCCGCAGCGGTTGTGGTTGTTGCCGCAGTGGTTGTGGTTGTTGTGGCAGCGGTTGTGATTGTTGCCGCATCGGTTTTAGATGTTGTGGCAGCGGTTGTGGTTGTTTCCGCAGCGGTTGCGGTTGTTGTCGCAACGATTGTGGTTGTCACCGCAGCGGTTGTGGTTGTTGCAGCAGCGATGTTGGTTGTTGCCGCAGCGGTTGTAGTGGTTGTTGCCACAGGAGTTGTAATTGTCGACGGAATGATGGGATCATTGCTAGTGGCAACTGCGAGTAAACCAACGTTAAGTCATAATAATTAACACAGAAACGAAAAAATATAATGAGCACCCACTGCGCTTATCTGACCACATAACAAGCTGCTGGTCTTTACTAGTGCACCACATCAACTACCTGGCCAGTGTCATTTATCGGAGTTTATGCTAACCATTTTATATACTAACTGGATTGTTCTATTATCCAATGGCAAACAATATTTTCATTTGGCCAAACAAATAAATCATTTGGCAAATCATTTGGCAATTGGGTTTTTAATTATTGGATGAACTATCTAGTCATAAAACGTCATCGAATATGGGTTATTTGGTACGTGTGCTGACATACAGGCAATACGAAATAACCAATCCCGATCGATAAATATATAACATTAGCGCGGATAGCAGCGACACGTTGAACGTTATATGTTTCCACGAAACCATAATGCCGTCTATATGTGACCGTCTAACTGGCCGTGGTTAAAATATGAGACCGAAAATACGATGCTCTGTAGATGTAGCTACCGTAACTTTTCACGAAAGAGCAAAAGGTAATGATAAAATTGTTGTACATTTAATCCCACTGTGTATGTTTGGATTATGGACGCATGCAGTCGTTGTAACACCTTACTAATGGCGACATTGTATACCACGTATTTATGGACAGTATAAGACGATGGGTTAGTCAGCCGAATATGAATGGAGACGTTTTAATTTGTGACTCGTTGTTACAAGGATGCACGGCGAAATATTATGTATGTTTTGATGACAGAATACTTGTAGTCTGGTGAGTGTGGGGCAATAATAAACGTAGTTTCCCGGTGACGCTTATATATTATTGATACTTTGATATAAACTCTTTCGTTGCCACCCAGCACCACGCGGATTCCCCACTGCCAAGCATGTCATACGTGTATACACGCATTCTATGTTTAATAGCCCATTGTAAGTGCATGTGTCCGTGGTTATTTTATTTTTTTACAGAATGCAACAAGAATGTTCTTTAATTCCCCCAATTATACCCTCAATTAAATTTGGCAAATAATTTTGAAATTTGGCAAAAATGTATTTAATTTGGCAAATATTCTGACAAGAGAACATGCTTGTCCTGCGCCAACCCGTGACTCACATTGTGTGGTTTAAAGTTCCAAAACTTGTACTGTCCAAGTCTGTAACGCACGTCGGGGAATGGGCACTAAATTTATGAAACAAACAAAAAGTGCCGCGGAATTCAAAAATCTAATCGAGAATAATCACTAGGTTGCGACCAATTTATATGATATAGCTTAAATATGCATAGGTGACGCCCTCGGGGTCAGATGTTAATATCAAGGCACTATAAAAGTTAGGGATACGGGATAATCTTCAACTCCACTATGACTCACCATTACTACGGTCTATTCCATACCAATCTAGCACCACAATGACTCACAATCACCACAGTGTGTTCCATACCAATCTAACTCCATAACGACACACCATTACCACAGTGTGATCCATACTAATCTAACTTCATGACGACTCACCATTCTCGCAGTGTGTTCCATGCCAATCTAACTCAATAACGGCTCATCATTCTCATAGTGTATTCCTCACCATTACCACAGTGTGTCCCATACCAATTTAACTCCATAACGATTCACCATTCTCACAGTGTGTTCCATACCAATCTAACTCCATGACGACTCACCATCCTCGCAGTGTGTTCCATACCAATCTAACTCAATAACGACTCATCATTCTCACAGTGTATTCCATACCAATCTAACTCCATAACGACTCACCATCCTCACAGTGTGTTCCATACCAATCTAACTCCATAACGACTCACCATCCTCACAGTGTGTTCCATACCAATCTAACTCCATAACGACTCACCATCCTCACAGTGTGTTCCATGCCAATCTAATGTTATATTCTTGACAATGGCTGAGACTAATTCAGAAAGCACTGTGGCACTCGGCACGCCGGATGAAGATCCCAATTATAACCTGAAAAAACTTATCTCTGGTCCAGGGGGACTAGACTTTGGCGAACAAGATGAGAATATCTTACAAATACCCAATTGTCAGTACTTTTCTCCAAAATCGTTTCATGATAACGTATCTACAAGTGATGACTGTCTATCTGTTTTTCACCTGAACTGTCAAAGTCTTAATTCGCACTGGGATGATTTTAATACTCTAATGTTTGAATTACAAAATAATAAATCAAAATTTGGAGTTATTGACCTAACTGAAATCTTCAGGACTCCGGATAGTATTGATTTTCCACTTAATGGATACCATCCATTAATTAAACGGTGCCGTCCGGATGGAGATGACTGTCATGGCGGTGTTGGCATGTACATTCGAAAAGACTTATCTTATAAAATCAGAGAAGATTTAACAACATTTATTCCTCATGTATTTGAGTCACTTTTTGTTGAAGTGTTGACAAATAAAAATAAAACGTATATAATTGGAACAATTTATAGGCCTAATACAGCACCAAAAGAAGCTGACCTAGATAAATTTATCAACCTTATGAATGAGAAAATGGACCAAACCAATAGAGAACATAAAAAAATAGTTTTGATGGGAGATTTCAACATTGACTTATTGAAATAAGGTAGACATGATGAAACTAACAATTTTCTTAATTATGTCTTTGCCTCTAGTTTCCTCCCAACAATAACAAAACCAACTAGAGTGTCAGACTTCACTGCTACTCTGATAGATCAGATTTTAATAAATGATCCAACTATTGATTATGAAACGGGTATTATACTAAGTGAGATATCTGACCACTTCGGTACTTTCCTCTGTTATTAGAGTAACAAAAATAAATCTAGCCCAAAAGCTAAAATAGAATACCGGCGGAACTATAATAATGATGAAAATATATCATGTTTTAAACGACTACTAGGAACGGCTAATTATAATAGTGTTGTAGGACGAACGTGTCCACAGGAGTCATATAAATCATTTATGGAAATTTATTTAAATGCCTTTGAAATAGCTTTTCCATTAAAACGATCACGATCAAAATCCACCAAACAGAAACCATGGATTACCAAGGGAATGATGATTTCATCTGAACATAAAGCTAAACTTTTTACCAGAAAGCTTAAGAACCCTTCCGAAAGTAATATTACAGAATACAAAGAATTTTGTAGACTTTTTAATAAAATAAAACGAGCAAGTAAGACCTTGTACTATACAAATATGATAAATGAATATAAACATAATATGAAAAAAACATGGAAACTGATTGGTGAGATAATGCAACAAAGATCTAAAAAAAAATAGAATATCCCATGTCATTCATTATTGGGGGTGTCGAAAGTAGAAATAGGAAAGAAGCTGCTGGCGCCTTTAATGAATATTTTTCTACCATTGGCGCTACTGCGGCTGAGAAAATATCACAAACTTGTAACAAATACTCTTCATACTTACCTACACCTTGTAGTGAAACAATCTTTTTCATCCCACTACACCGGAAGAAATTCATACAACGGTTTCCTTAAGTAAAGGGAAGCACAGCATTGACAAAGATGGTCTTAGCTCTTTCAGTATGAAGAAAGTTATCTCGGAAATTTCACAACCCTTATGTCATATTTTCAATCTCTCAATGGAAACAGGAATTATTCCAGAAGACATTAAGATAGCAAAAGTTATACCCCTCTTCAAATCAGGCGACCAAAAGATAATGGGAAATTATCGCCAAATAAGTATTCTGCCCATTTTTTCTAAAATCTTAGAAAGAATTGTATGTCACAGACTAGTTGTTTTTTTTAAATAAACATGATACTCTCTATCATAATCAATATCGGTTTAGAAAAGATCATTCAACAATTCATCTAATTTTGAAGCTACTCTATGATGTGGGTTTGAATAATGATAAGAAGGATAAAGATTGTACGCTATCTGTATTTATTGATTTTTCCAAAGCCTTTGACACAATAAATCATGAAATTTGGCTAAATAAACTTGATTCTTATGGAATAAGAGGCAAAGCCAATGAGTGGTTTAGAAATTATCTGACAAATAGATACCAATGTGTGGAACTGGAAGGTATGGTTTCTTCTAAACTTCCAATAACATGTGGAGTCCCCCAGGGATATGTTGCAGGTCCGATTCTTTTTTTGGTCTATGTTAATGATATGCACAGATCTAATAACCTATCACTTTTATCCTTTGCTGATGACACAACAGTGTATTCTTCACATCACAACCTTGATTATTTGTATGACTACTTCAACAAAGAGCTTGAAAAATTGAGTACTTGGTGTAGAGCAAACAAACTATCATTAAATAAAAATAAGACTAAATATATGGTGATACAACCAATAAATGGCCCGTATTTAGTTGCAGATAGAATGTTGAATATAACTAAACAGCCGATTGAAAGGATAGGATCCGATTGTCAAGAAAAATGTTTTAAATTTTTAGGTATTCACATAGATGAACATCTGACATTTGAATACCATGTGAAAGCTGTTTGTGCGAACATGTCTAATTCTCTTTATGCTATAAATCGAGTAAAAAATTTCCTTTCTTTCGATTGTCTTAGAATGCTATATCTTACCTTAGTATATTCTCATATTCTTTATGGAATTGAGTTATGGGGAAATGCGAGTACTCAAAATCAAGTTATTGTACTACAGAAAAAGGCAATTCGAGCTATTAATAAAAAACGCTACAATAGTCACACCGAACCATTATTTAAATCTAATAACATTTTGAAGCTGCAGGATGAGTATATGCATCGGATATGTCTATTTATGCACGACTGGAAATGTGTAAATGTTCCCAAATCATTTGTTAATAGTTTTAGAATATATAAACATCCGAGTATGAGTACTAGGTCCTCAGGAAAAATACAAGAAACAAGGGCTCGCATTAAATTCACTGAAAAACTACCCCTCCATGTACTTCCAAAAATTTGGAACACTCTTGATGTTACTCTACAGAATATCCAATCAAAGCCAGGCTTTAAGAACAAATTTACCAAATCTATTATTGACAATTATTCTTCGAATATTAAGTGCAAATACAAGTTTTGTCCAGATTGTACTAAAAAGATAGAATTAACTCTAACTTTTGGAATTGAACTTCCAATAAGGAAAGAAATTATAACTATAAAACGACCTTCTCTCATTAGTAAAATGAATTAAAAAAAATGAGAAGATGTGCCTGATGAATATATATGTAAATGCATGTATGTATGCGCTTATGTGTATATATGCATGTAGATGTTTTTTTTCCCCACAATCTTCTGTGTTGTTGAGTGCCTATATTCAGTGCAAATATTAACTATTTGGTGCAAACTAATTAGAACATTGTCTAGTTTGAACAGTTTTATTTCTGAACTTTATAGCTAAAGATTAATTTTTTTTAATCAAATAATCAAATTGGTAACAACGCAGACACACACAAAGCATCGTGTCATTGTTGTTTCATTATTTCATTATATTATATGGTTTGAACCCCACCCAGTATGTCAATTTTGCATAAATGCCAATTTTGTATAAATATGTATATCTTCCATATTTTTGTCCATATTTTCCGTTTCCAAATGGTGGCGGCAGGAAGACGACCATATGGTCATGCCACCACCATATGACATGTTATTGTTTATTATTTAATTATATATGTGTAACACATTTTATGATGATATGCCATAATAAAATATTTACTTACTCCATAACTATTCACCATTCTCACAGTGTGTACCATACCAATCTAACTCCATAACGATTCACCATTCTCACAGTGTGTCCCATACCAATCTAACTCCATAACGACTCACCATTCTCACAGTGTGTTCCATACCAATCTAACTCCATAACGATTCACCATTCTCACAGTGTATTCCATACCAATCTAACTCCATAACGACTCACCATCCTCATAATGTGTTCCATACCAATCTAACTCCATAACGACTCACCATTCTCACAGTGTATTCCATACCAATCTAACTCCATAACGACTCACCATCCTCATAGTGTGTTCCATACCAATCTATCTCCATAACGACTCACCATCATCATAGTGTGTTCCATACCAATCTAAATCTATAATGACTCAGCATTCTCATAGTGTGTTCCATACCAATCTAACTCCATAACGACTCAGCATTCTCAGCACTACTCACCATTATCACAGTGTGTTCCAGTGTATTCAGCGACGCATGTGCAGTTATAACCGTTGGTTCCGTCGACACATGTCGCTCCGTTCTGACACGGGTTGGAGAGGCATTCGTTCGTTTCTGGAAAGGATGCTACTGGTGATAGTATTACTCCATTATGTGACTCGAGCAAGTAATACTATTTATAATATATACACACGATAGTTGAGGCTGTGCGGTTAGAAAAAACATTTGGCTCATATCGCTGTCTTAGTCAATTATTGGTCTCAGTATTTCATCCTATGTATGCTGCCATCTACTTAATATACTTAATGTGTTGACCGCTACATTTTTAGATATCAATAGTCTCGATTTTCATCAATTCAATACAGTATTCGCTTGTTGGATCTCCTAAAACTTTGTTCTTATATTTAAAGCACACTATTAGAATCCTTATATCATGGGGAAGATTATATATAAGTTTCGTGGCAATCGCCGACAAAAATATTAATAACTTGTCAAGAGCGATACCAGATGTAACAGCTTCGCTCTAACTTGAAGGCCGGCTTGCGCTTTTCTCAGCTTTCAGCATCTATCAAATAAACACGTATGTACACCAGCGTGTCAGGATGTATTTAAGGTAGATTATCGTGCATACACACAGTGTTAGTATAACTCAACTGGTGGTAAGTACTGTGCATATAGGCTCATTATCACGCAACAGTTACTGTATACCTATAATCACCTTTCAATTGTAAATATACATAGATCAGAATGGACACCCTTCATTGTTATGTTGATTTTATGTATGATATGAATAAACCACCGGATAGTGACATCACTGGTAGGAAATACATGTCGGTAATCTGATTCGTGTATCTGAGGAAGTTCGTCAGTTTTTGAACATGAACTATTTTAGATTTCTTATGCACAATGTTGTTAATGCATTTATCATAATCCATTCTACTAGACTGTACGAAGAGCAACAGAAAGAAACTCTTGAGTGGATATCAATAAGCATACTCATGCATGTGGGAGGCTAACGTATAATGTATATTTTTAGTACATGTGGCCATTTATTGAGAAACATACTCATGCACGTGGGAGAGTCCTCTTTCTTTGGGAGGTGGATTTCACCGCTTCCACATGTTGTGTTCTTCGGCTGAAAAAAAGTTAAACGTATTGATCGGAACCGCTAGTCACACTCACTCCGGGTAAGGTCAAATTAGACTGTTCATCTAAAGAAACCGTATAGTCTTCACACTGCCTCGGTTACTACGGTATTCTGATTTCCGATTAGATGAATCGGTTTCCATAATGTCAATGACGACTGTCGCTGATGTGTATGATCGGACGAAAGCGTGGACGCAGTTGGAAGTTTGAAATTGGATAACCAAAAACGGCATGAAAATTACATGGGGTGATGTACGTGAACAAACGTAGAAGGCTAGGTAACCCAATTCGTGAATATGGGCATGTTTTGTCAGCTTCATAAAGGGGGACTGCACCCTCAATCCGGCCATGGATGGGACCATCTCCTATTATGCTCAACAGCATATTTTCAACAAATGAATGAGTTTGAGCCATGGATTAGTGAAAATACACCCATGTGCTCTATGAACGATGCAAACAACATGGTAATTATAATGACTCCAGTGTATTTTGCACTAATCCATGGCTGAAATTCATTCATTTGTTGCATATATTCTGTTGAGTATAACAGGAGATGGTCCGCCGGACTTAGGTTATAATCCCCCTTTAAGCACACACCATCATATTAAATGTATATATGATTATGTTATTTTGGTGAAAATCGGCGATACTATTTTGTTCATGCACTTTTTGTGCCCCTCAAATCCGCATCACAGATTCGAATATGGCCACATCAATTTATTCCTCTTACCATGGAAATGACTATATATAAATTTTGGTGGAAATCGGCGACTAAAACATTCTTATCAATGTTAGTACCCCAGTCCCCTCCCCATCCCTGACCCAAAACGGCACCAATGTGTCGTACTTATAACACACTATTTGATTCCGCGTATCGTGCACTAGCAGGGTTACCCGGCGTTGCCCAGGTTAATGCGATATGAAACCCTCTGCATGATGTGGATATTTGTTGGGAATAGAGAATACTCTTGCTCAAAGTGTTATACGCATTTTCAAAAATTGTATATTCAAACAGCATCACAAAACATGATTATTACAGTCATGGAATATAAGTAGTGGCTCACCTTGTCAATTGTCATTTTGTTTATCGCGATTAATCCGTTCCACCAATAATGAAGTATTTATTTATTTACAACTGCGTATACTTCAGACGTTATAATATGATACATGAACATCATAAACACATTACTTCGCAAAAATAAAAGACGACAATTGGGTTTTACATATTGAGATGTATCAATCAATATAGTGGGTTTGACTAAGATATTGAGGACACCTGGATATCATATCTCCATGAAGATACAGATGTTTCAAAGAAATGTCCAGGTGCTCCTCTGTTCATGGTGCTATATATTGGCTAAATATTCTCAGTTTAAAAGAAATGTTGCTACGCATATCAGCTACATGTACCAGGCACAGAGCGATATTTTGAGTTGTTTATGTCAGTCGATGAGTCTGTTCTAAAACCCTTGTCAGATGTCAGTATTGGAGGATCATGAAAAGTCATGTGCTACTGACTGTGTTTTCTTTTATATCAGAAGAAACTATATTTGACTGCACACTGTGACCACTATTTTTGAACAGGCCTTCCATATCTCTTGACAAATTGTAACTTTTTTGTGGAAACTGTATTGAATGGAACAGACTCAATTGTGTTATAATATATATGCAATCCTCTGGCGGTTCGAGGTCTCTCAGTTTGCACGAATATATGTATAGAATGATAAATATACGTTTAATGCTTCTTCTATGCATCTCTTTTTGCTAGCTCATTGTGTTAATGCCCTGATTGCCATCCCCATATAAATAGGACAGTTGGGGAAATATAACTGTTCAAGTGACTTAAATGGGTCACCATATGTCGAGATTGAAATGCGAACGCCTAAAACGCCTTAAAATGATATGGATATGGCCTGGGTGACTATATATAACTTATAGGTGGATATCGGCGAATAGCAATCTTATCAATGATAGTGCATGTCCGTAACCCAAACGACAACAAATGTGATTTAATACATCGTATATCATTAGAGAAAAACGTGTATGAATTTGGTGGAAATTAGTGCCAAATATATTTGTATCAGCTATTGCCACTTTTGACATATTTAAACCACACTCATTAGACTCATGGATGCATGATATACTTGGGATGATTATAGATATATTTGGTGGTAATCAGCTACTAAACAAATTCTGAGAATAGTTATGACCCCACATCTCTCACCCAAACGACATAAATTTGGCGTCTTTAACTCACACGATGATACTCCCCGTATCATAGAGATGAATACTATATCAATTTGTTGGAAATCTGGGCTTAAAATAGTTTATTAATTCAATTGCCGATGCCCCATCCCTGCAACGCTGACTCGAACAACGCCATATCGCGGAGGTGATTATGTATGCGTTTGGTGGAAATCGGCGACAAAACTATTTCACCATATTTTTTTAATTGTGCCGACCTCCCCCTTTCTTCCCCTGACACAACAGCGTCGCTTTAGAAAATTTAAACCCGCACCATTATCTTCCTTGTAAAAAGTTACTCCTCTTAGAACGCCTTGGTGCCATCTCGATTGTACCGCGTGAAGTTATATATAGAACGCACACAGACAGACAGAAAGACAGACAGCACGATTTGATTTCTCGTATCATTTGAGAACGTGTCTGAATTTGATGGTAATTGGTACTAAAAATATTTTGTATCAGTTTTGGTGACCCTCCCGTCCCTATTTCGGACTGAATTAGCTGCACACACTAAGACTCATTAGAGATTAGAGATGCATATATATGAAATTGGTGAAAATTGGCGAGTATACAAATTCGTATAAAATTTAAGGTCCACATATCTCTCGCCCATAGGGCACCAATTTGGTGTATCTAAACCACACTATAAGATTCCTCATATCACGGAGAAGAATATGAATCAATCTGGTAAAAATTGGCGCTAAACATATTGATATCATTTTGTGTGCCCCCAGGGATGTGGCCAGAGGGGGGGTGTGGGGGGGTGTCTCACCCCCCCAGCAGAGAGCTATATTTTCAATAGTTGGAAATTTCATACCTGCCACAACGAAATTTCACACCAACAATAGGTTGAAAATGTTCTTGTAGTTTGATTATAAAACAATTTATTGGGGGGAATTTATTGTTTTTCGACCAATATTTGCATATGTTCCTATTTTTGGTCAAAAATTTTGACAGAAATGGTCATCAGTTGGAAATTTTCCAACCTTAGGGTGACAGGTTGGAAATTTCCAACACTTGGAAAGCTTGTGTCCTGGTCCCTCCCCCGTGGCCAGTCAAAAACTTCTAGTTAATTTAAGAAAACAATATTGTCATACAATTGGTCAACATTGTCATTGGAATTGTCATCAGTTGGAAATTTTCCAACCTAAGTGGGGGTGTAGGGTTTGAAATTTCCAACAGTAGGAAGGCTTGAGGCTAGTCTAGATGTTAGGATTTTGCGATTTTCTTGTTCAGATTTCAAAATTTTCGCACACCGGGCCGAACTATGGTCGGCCCGGTGTGTCATTGCCCCATCCACATGGCCAATACAAAACTGCTAATTAGTTTAGCAAAACAATATTTTACTACATTTGGTCAAACTTGTAGACATAAATGGTCATCAGTTGAAGAATTTTCCAACCTGAGGGGGAGCATGAGGTTTGAAATTTCAAACACTAGGAAAGCTTCAGTTGAGGCCAGTCTAGATGCTAGGATTTGCGATTTTCTTGTATAGTTTTCAAAATTTTCTCACACCGGGCCGAACAACCATGGTCGGCCCGGTGTTTCCTGGTCTGTTGTCGGTAGCTGTGTGCATTTGTCTGGAATTAGATCACTAGTTGTTTTTTTTTTTGATGAAATTTTCAGGTTAAAATATCTTAATGCTGGGAAAATAGAAGCATGGCTTATGAATATATAGGAAATTAGGCCTGAGCATGATGTACAAGGGGGGGGGGGGGGTGGAAATGGAATTATGCAAAAAGTTGTGTTGGTGCGATTTTCTGACTCAAGGGGGGGGGGGGGGTGGGGTGCAAATGGAATTATGCAAAAAGTTGTGTTGGTGTTATTCCGACTCAAGGGGGGGGGGGGGTGCAAATGGAATTATGCAAAAAGTTGTGTTGGTGTGATTCCGACTCAAGGGGGGGGGGGGTGCAGTTGGAAATTCCCAAGGTGGACACCCCCCCAGCGGAGACCCTCTAGCCACATCCCTGTGTGTCGCTCTCACCTCCACACACCACTAACTCGAATGGCCCCACTTGTGACATCATAAACCACATAATTACACTCCTGATATCATGGAGATTATTATTTATAAGTTTGGTGATAATCGGCGACTAAAAATTTTTTTTAATCAAATTTGGTGCCCACCCCTCCCCTCCCCATCTCCCACACAAACAGCACCACTGTGGCGTCTTTCACACGATTAGATTCCTCGTATCATGGATAAGAACGTGTATCAATTTGGTGGAAGTTGTCGCTAAAAAAATTGTGCATCAATTTTGGTGCCCCTCTCCCTTTCAATGCACCCCTGACTCGAATAAGGCCACATTTGACAGATTTAAGCCATACCATTAGACTCCTCATACCATGTGGATGATTTTTTATAAACCCAATGACGTATGGATGGTGTTATGAGCTTGGTGTTATGAGGCGTTGCGCATTCACCGAGAAATAACTGCAACTAGCCACGTAGGCGCCGACCAATCAGAATGCTGGATTTAGTGATGACAACACTTAGTATGTAAATATAACTTGATGAAGACTCGCAGGGATATACATAACCGATTATTGTTATAAGGACGCACACGGTTATACATATACATAACCAATTATTATACCCCCCGCAACGAAGTTAGGGGGGTATACTGGAGTCAGCTTGTCCGTCCGTCCGTCCGTCGTCCGTCCGTGGACACAAACTTGTCCGGAGTTTTTCTCAGTCGTTTTGTTATTAATTTCCTTGAAACTTGGCACAGACATCAACCATGGTAACCTGTGCACCTGCGATTATGACGTCTGTCGGACCTTTTTTTGTTTGAGTTATCCCCTTTTTCGACTTAGAAAATTTTCGCAACATGTATACTTTTGTCCGAGCTTTTATTCCTACATTTTTAGGTCAATATTTTTAAAACGTGGCACATATATTTAGTACCATGGGAACTTGTGCACCTGCGATTATGACGTCTGTCCGACTTTTTTGGGGGGAGTTATCCCCCTTTTTGGACTTAGAATTTTTTTTGCAACATACATAATTTTGTCCGAGCTTTTATTCCTACATTTTTCTTTCAATGTTTGTTAATCTTGGCACTGATATTTTGTACCATGCGAACCTGTGCACCTGCGATTATGACGTATGTCCGACATTTTTTTGTGTGGAGTTATTCCCCTTTTTCGACTTAGAATGTTTTTCGCAACATGCATAATTTTGTCCAAGCTTTTATTCCTACATTTTTCGGTCAATAGGTTTAAGATTAGGGTTAGGGTTGTGACCTGCAATGAGAACTGTTATTTTATTATTTTAACTAAATGTTTACTGACATGTGAAACATCTTAGTATATTAAAAACAGGGGGGTGTATCCGTAGTCCCATTGGGACAGTCACACCTCTAGTTGTTATTGGTGTTATATTCTCGACTGTCATTGTCTCATCATTGTTGAAACCGAACCATCTTATCGGGAATATAAATATCATATTACTACCATGTCGGGTCGTTTCAAACCTTAGCTGGAAAAGTTTTAAGTCCATATTATTAATCCTAAACGATAGACCGTGTGCGATCTTATTCTATGTGTGAATATTACCTTAGAAAGTTACTTCTTAACCACGGGTGCTATCCGAGGTAAGATCGATACAAGCTGCGTTACTCATCATATATTATTAACCCTAAACGATAGACCGTGTGTGATCTTACTCGGGTTATTCCTGAATTATACCTTATAATGTTAGCAATACTTCTTAACCGGGAGTGATATCCGAGGTAAGATCGATACAAGTTGCGCTACTCATCATATATTATTAACCCTGAACGATAGACCGTGTGTGATCTTACTCAGTTTATGTGTGAATTATACCTTATAATGTTAGCAACACTTCTTAACCGGGAGTGAAGCCCGATGTAAGATCAATACAAGCTGCGCTGGTCATCATATATTATTAACCCTAAACGATAGACCGTGTGCGATCTTACTCGGTTTATGTGTGAATTATACCTTAGAAGGTTAGCAGTACTTCTTAACCAGGAGTGATGTCCGAGGTAAGATCGATTGTAAGATTGATACGAGCTGCGCTACTCATCATATATCATTAACCCTAAACGATAGACCGTGTGCGATCTTACTCGGTGTATGCGTGAATTATACCTTATAATGTTAGCAATACTTCTTAACCAGGAGTGATATCCGATGTAAGATCGATACAAGCTGCGCTACTCATCATATATTATTAACCCTAAACGATAGACCGTGTGCGATCGTACTCGGTTTATGTGTGAATTATACCTTATAATGTTAGCAATACTTCTTAACCAGGAGTGATATCCGATGTAAGATCGATACAAGCTGCGCTACTCATCATATATTATTAACCCTAAACGATAGACCGTGTGCGATCTTACTCGGTTTATGTGTGAATTATACCTTATAATGTTAGCAATACTTCTTAACCAGGAGTGCTATCCGAGGTAAGATCGATACAGCCTGCGTTACTCATCATATATTATTAATCCTAAACGATAGACCGTGTGTGATCTTACTCAGTGTATGCGTGAATAACACCTTATAAGGTTAGCAATACTTCTTAACCAGGCGTGATGTCCGATGTAAGATCGATACAAGATGCGCTACTCATCATATAATTCCTCGTATGTCTGTATTGTTGCATTGCGCGAAGGCATTGCATTGACGTGCGGGTTGCCAACCTAATAATCACTGTATACCTACTCGACACAAACTACTCTAGTTTGTCGCATCAGTTTACTAATAACAGTCATGTTTCCATAGGTAAAATTTAACAATGCAGATATATCCCACAATGTAATATATGAGCAACAAACCCAAGACTATATCGATTCAGCTCCGGGGATGTGCAATGGTTGTTTAAAGAAACAGCGAAGGAGACATATATATTGTAGTTGGCTTGAAATGTACGAAAGTATTAATCAATGTTTACTGTTAGCAAATCCTTGCCACACGGACGTGATGACAGGGAGTGTCTCACTCATCTTTTGTAAACATTGTTTGAGTTTGAAATTTCATGCTTGGCACATTAGTTGTATATTTTACACCACATATATATGGGTTGAACTTCCAACCAGTAATTAGCGAAGAACCAACTGCAGCATATTGTTCTAATTCTGGCAAAACATTTTGTCTCAATTTGTCATCGTGTGTGTCAGGTTGGAAATTTCAATCAATTATATAGCTGAATGTACCAATTACGAAGCTCAAACCAAAGGGCGTGCAACTGGATTGTTATCGTTCATGGGGAGGGGGTGCGGTTCGACATAGCACGGAGCAACGTGAATTTTGTTACTTATTCCTTATTCCTTATTCGCAAAATATCGGAAAGTGTGGCAAATGTCCCCAAATTCGTAAGTGGCCAGCTGGGCGGAACATTTTGGGCCGAAAAGTTTTTGGGTCGAGTTTGTAAAAGTGGTCCGAAAAAGTGTCCGACCTGTGCTCGGTCCGATTTTTTAGGGAAAATGTGGCAAATGACGCCAAATTCTCAAGTGGCCAGCTGGGCGGAAAATTTTGGGTCGAAAATGTTTTGGGTCGAGTTGGTAAAAGTGGTCCGAAAAAGTGTCCGACCTGTGCTCGGTCCGATTTATTTGGGAAAATGTGGCAAATGACCACGGCAACGTACTTAGTGAAAAATATCAAAAATTTGGGCCGAAAAAAATTGGGTCGAAAAGTTCGAAATGCCTCGAAATTAGGCAAAGTCTAAAAAATGAAGTGGAAATGTCCCCAATGGGTGCAAATTCTCAAGTGGCCAGCTGGGCGGAACATTTTGGGCCGAAAAGATTTTGGGTCGAGTTCGTAAAAGTGGTCCGAAAAAGTGTCCGACCTGTGCTCGGTCCGATTTTTTGGGGAAAATGTGGCAAATGACGCCAAATTCTCAAGTGGCCAGCTGGGCGGAAAATTTTGGGTCGAAAATGTTTTGGGTCGAGTTGGTAAAAGTGGTCCGAAAAAGTGTCAGACCTGTGCTCGGTCCGATTTTTTGGGGAAAATGTGGCAAATGACGCCAAATTCTCAAGTGGCCAGCTGGGCGGAAAATTTTGGGTCGAAAATGTTTTGGGTCGAGTTGGTAAAAGTGTTCCGAAAAAGTGTCCGACCTGTGCTCGGTCCGATTTTTTGGGGAAAATGTGGCAAATGACGCCAAATTCTCAAGTGGCCAGCTGGGCGGAAAATTTTGGGTCGAAAATGTTTTGGGTCGAGTTGGTAAAAGTGGTCCGAAAAAGTGTCCGAACTGTGCTCGGTCCGATTTATTTGGGAAAATGTGGCAAATGACCACGGCAACGTACTTAGTGAAAAATAACAAAAATTTGGGCCGAAAAAATTTGGGTCGAAATGCCTCGAAATTAGGCAAAGTCTAAAAAATGAAGGGTAAATGTCCCCAATGGGTGAAAATTCTCAAGTGGCCAGCTAGGCGGAAAAATTTTGGGTCGAAAATGTTTTGGGTCGAGTTGGTAAAAGTGGTCCGAAAAAGTGTCCGACCTGTGCTCGGTCCGATTTATTTGGTCCGATTTTTTGGGGAAAATGTGGCAAATGACGCCAAATTCTCAAGTGGCCAGCTGGGCGGAAAATTTTGGGTCGAAAATGTTTTGGGTCGAGTTGGTAAAAGTGGTCCGAAAAAGTGTCCGACCTGTGCTCGGTCCGATTTATTTGGGAAAATGTGGCAAATGACCACGGCAACGTACTTAGTGAAAAATAAAAAAAATTTGGGCCGAAAAAATTTGGGTCGAAATGCCTCGAAATTAGGCAAAGTCTAAAAAATGAAGGGGAAATGTCCCCAATGGGTGCAAATTCTCAAGTGGCCAGCTAGGCGGAAAATTTTGGGTCGAAAATGTTTTGGGTCGAGTTGGTAAAAGTGGTCCGAAAAAGTGTCAGACCTGTGCTCGGTCCGATTTATTTGGGAAAATGTGGCAAATGACCACGGCAACGTACTTAGTGAAAAATAAAAAAAATTTGGGTCGAAAAGTTCGAAATGCCTCGAAATTAGGCAAAGTCTAAAAAATGAAGGGGAAATGTCCCCAATGGGTGCAAATTCTCAAGTGGCCAGCTAGGCGGAAAATTTTGGGTCGAAAATGTTTTGGGTCGAGTTGGTAAAAGTGGTCCGAAAAAGTGTCCGACCTGTGCTCGGTCCGATTTTTTGGGGAAAATGTGGCAAATGACGCCAAATTCTCAAGTGGCCAGCTGGGCGGAAAATTTTGGGTCGAAAATGTTTTGGGTCGAGTTGGTAAAAGTGTTCCGAAAAAGTGTCCGACCTGTGCTCGGTCCGATTTTTTGGGGAAAATGTGGCAAATGACGCCAAATTCTCAAGTGGCCAGCTGGGCGGAAAATTTTGGGTCGAAAATGTTTTGGGTCGAGTTGGTAAAAGTGGTCCGAAAAAGTGTCAGACCTGTGCTCGGTCCGATTTTTTGGGGAAAATGTGGCAAATGACGCCAAATTCTCAAGTGGCCAGCTGGGCGGAAAATTTTGGGTCGAAAATGTTTTGGGTCGAGTTGGTAAAAGTGGTCCGAAAAAGTGTCAGACCTGTGCTCGGTCCGATTTTTTGGGGAAAATGTGGCCAGCTGGGCGGAAAATTTTGGGTCGAAAATGTGGCAAATTACGCCAAATTCTCAAGTGGCCAGCTGGGATCCAAATCGACCTGTTCCAGAAAAGTCGTTCATTTTGTTTTCACTTTTAAAAAAAAGCTGCATAATTTCAACCTAAACTTTTGGACTTAGAAATTCTTTTTTTCTCAGTCAAGTGAAAAGAGATCTTCAAAAAAATTACGCTTATATATATAACTAGAAGTTGACCCGACTTCGTCCGGGCTATTCAAAAACCAAATTTCAAGTCGATTGCTCCACCCGTTTCCTAGATCTGGTCTGCGCATGCGCGAAGCTGGTGTCGCACGGGCACGTATCCGGGGCAAGATACATTCACATACCAAATTTCAAGTCGATAGCTACATCCGTTTCCGAGATATATAGCCCAATGTCATTTGCGGATACTTCGGCCGGTGATGAGTTAACGCGACATCGGCCTGTTAAGAGTTAACGCGATCACGTCACGATATGTTGATGGCGTAATATATTTTTTTACGCAATGATTTTCGATGAGCGAAGCATGATCCTGTGTTCTTCCCGATAATTAAGGTAGAAACTTTAAACGTACACAGGCCTGTGATACATCATTGGAAAGGTGAAACGCCACAGATTCTAACCGTGCAAATTATATGACTGGCAATTTATTATTCACGCTATATCGAATCGATTTGTGAGCACCGAACTGAAATATATTAGCGCAAAACGGCGTAAAAACATATTTGACCTCGGCACGTGAAAAGTTGACCTCGCACGAACAAATTAATAGGCCTATGTTACTCGTGGCCCGAAAATACCCCCACATACCAAGTTTCATCGAAATTGGCTGAGTCGTTTTTGAGTCCATCGATTACACACAAACAGATACACACACAAACACATACACACACACACATATCTTTCAAAATATATAATAGACTAGAAGGTGACCAGACTTCGTCCGGGGTTTGATCTTGAATTGTCTATTTTGAAGGCCAAGGTCAAGTGGGGTCACGATTTGACCCGTCCAAAACACTGCCCGAACAAAAGTACCCGACAAAAGTACCCGTCGAAATCCATCCGGTTTTACCCGATTTGACCTTTTAACCCGATTTGATTTCCACTCAAGTATATAAACGCGCCACATTTACACACGCTCATTAATTAACAAGTTTCAACGTAAAGATAAATTACCCAAGACGTCTAAAACAGTCAAATGCATCGGCCGGTTGAGCGTTAACGTGATCTAACGTTATGAACTCGAACGACGTCATAGAAGTTACGCATTGTTTTTACCCTGATAGAAGATCGTACCACTTCTTCTTAATAATTGAGGCAGATAACTAAAACGGATACATACATATTATATATCGTTGGAAAGATGAAGCCACACAGATTCTAACCGTGCAAATTATATGACTGGCAATTTATTATTCGCGCTATATCGAATCGATTTGTGAGCACCGAACTGAAATCTATTAGTGCAAAACGGCGTAAAAACAGATATGACCTCGGCACGTGAAAAGTTGACCTCGCACGGACAAATTAATAGGCCTATGTTACTCGTGGCCTGAAAATACCCCCACGTACCAAGTTTCATCTAAATTGGCTGAGTCGTTTTCGAGTCCATCGATTACACACAAACAAACAAACACACAAACACACACACAGATCTTTCAAAATATATAATAGATATATATTATCTATATATACGTCAAAAAAATGTCACTCCTCCTTCGCCTTCCTCCAGTTACCACATCTCTCCGCGGATGGAACCTAGCTCCGATTCGAACGCACCCGTCTAGCGAATAAGGCTCATTTCTGTACCGATAGGACGCCCAAAAAATTCCAGCAGTCATTTCCAGTCTGGTATATTGGTGTGAGTACATATCGGAGCTGTTATAATCATTAACTTGGATTTGAATATAAACCCACCTATTCGTAAATTTTGTTGCCCATGGTGTGGGTTAAATTATAATTTAACGTGTATAGTGTGCCATGATTTTCTGCGTCCGTGCATTTCACTTTTTTTATTGTATTTCGCGTCTTCAATGCACACAACTCCTCATGTATACAACCAAATAAAATACAAGCATTACATTAATGGGATCAAACAAAACTTAGTTATATATACGATGTATACTTATACTAACGTAACGTCGACGTATATCCAATTATTTCGTTTGTCATAACAACGATAAACACATAGAAAAATGAAAACATCATCATTTTCGTAACAACAATTCGTATAATGTTATGAATACTGTAAATGTACATTCAAATCTTTTCGTTAGTATATGTCTGCCAAATTGTAAAATGACTACATTTATACTTTCACAAACTATAACACCACTGTTAGTTTCGTACGCCGTCATTTAAGTCATGCCAACATGCAAACGAAAAACAAACGCTCCTTAATTCAAGAAAATATATTTGAGGCGTTTACCAATGCTAACAACGAGATGATTAACACGATATTGGGCATTCCCTAATTCTTAGTGTAAACGTATTTTTTGCCTAATAATGACCCAACGGGATTGAGACACAAGTTTCGCAACTTACAAAGGGTCTCTCCCCCATATAATCGTATTACAAAATGAACATAAAATATAATTACACACACTTGGCAATTCAGATGTATAACACCGTTTCACCTATAACAATATATGATATAATCTTGAGTGTAACCAAAACGATGGATTTTTCACTTTATGGGGGCGGGTCGTCTCGATAGATATGGGAGGAATATATGGCAATCAGCATGTCCGTCCGTGCGTACCGATAGATTAACAAAAGTGTAAACACTGGTTTTGGTACAGAACGTGACTCAAACATAATTCCTTCTTATCTGCTCAAGTAGTAATCACGCCCGATAACCATATAGGCTGGTGGCTGTGGGTAGGCATATTGCTGTAGTGATATTGCGTGGCGGGTTTCTCCATCAGTGTTCGCCCTGGCCTGAAATTTTTTGTAGCCATTTTTTTAGCCACTTGTGCAATTTTGTTAGCCACTTTAAAAAAAGTTTAGCCACATATTGTGGGATAAAGAAATCAGTAAGTTTTTTAACTTTACACGGTTGGTCATTTTGACTCGTGCCAAAATCTAATTTACGTTTTTTGATTCATTATATATTTAGATCACACGCATGATATATTGCTAGTCTGTTTCTATGATAGTCAGTAACGATGACTAGATAACATATACCCCATGTCTGTTCGGTACACCATGCGTGTAAGATTCTCGAATGCATAGCACCACAGATCACACGGGTGTGCTATATCGAATTGTTCTATAAACAAACCAGTGTGTGAGCCATCTTATATCTATAAATCACACGCATGAGATATTGCTATTCTGGTTACATGATAGTCAATAACGATGACCAGGCAACATATATTCCAGGTCTGCTTAGTACACCACGCGTATGAGATTCTTGGTTGCATAGCACCGAATGATCACACGGGTGCGATATATAAAAGTAATCGTTCTATGAACCCAACGTACATATGACATTTATGCGTGTTTGTTATTTCCTTTCGTTCTTGTATCGTGCACGTTTTTGTATGGATTTTTTTTTTTTTTTTTTTACTCTTTATTTATTTATTGTCGTGATCTTTGTTTTTGCTTCACATGTATCATTATTATTTATTTTTTTATATTTTTTTTTTCCTCACTTTTATTTATTTATATTTTTCTCGAATATAATATTTTAGTACACCACGCTTGTGAGATTATTAATTGCATAGCACCGAAAGATCATACGGGTGCGATATATAAAATTAATTGTTCTATGAACCCAACGTACATATGACATTTATGCATATTTGTTATTTCCTTTCTTTTTTGTATCGTGCACGTGTTTGTTTGGGTTTTTTTTTTTTTTTTTTTTTTTTTTTTTTTTTTTTACTTTCTATTTATTTATTGTCGTGTTCTTTGTTTTTGCTTCACATGTATTTTTTTTTTTCCCTCACTTTTATATATTTATATTTTTCTAGAGTATACTATTTTCACAAATTATATTTATAGACATGTTATATGTATATCGAGAGAGAGGGAGGGAGAGAGTGTGTGTGTGTGTGTATGTACGTGTCCTTATGCTTGTGATGTCAATCTCTTGCTCTTCATTTTTCACAAAACTTGTAAATAATGGTGTAATAATTTATAAATATTCTCTCCCAAGAAGGAGGTAATAAAGATTATCTTTAAAGGAGTCTTAAAAACAACAGACGCCATGGTATCAGACGCTGTCATAAAACCGTCTGGAGTGGTATCCACACCTCCGAATTAGTTAAACAAAGCCTGAATGTGTTGTTCTATTCAAATTAATTGCCCCTAAAGCCTATACTGATTCATAACAGGCGCGAGTATCGTACCATTCAACACTATCCATTGCGGGGGAATGTGAGAAGCTATTGAATTGAGCGTATATATGACTTCACTCTTTTGCAATCAGTTTAAAACACAGTAAAATAAAGCTCTTTTGTTACACAGGAAGCCATTTCATAACCTATGTTTACTCAATTGTGATAGCGTCTTAAGAATCCACCTCCACACGACCATTAACTAATTCCCCATGGCGTGAAACCAACGCCAGATAGTATGGCTAATCGAACACACCCGTAATCTCGCACTTCTCGTCAGCTCTAGCTAATAACGTTAAGTCTCTTTGTTTACAATAAATTGTTGAGTCCCCGGTCGACACACAAAATGTTTGTAGCCATATTTTTAGCCACAAGCATATTTATTTTAGCCACTTCGTATTTTTTTTTTCGCGGCAGGGCGAACACTGTTCTCCATCAAGGTATGTTTTAGATTATAATTGATCAAATACGCTGTAAAAGGTCAGATGCAGTAATGTCTGGTAATAAGTTGAACCTCTTGGTAACAATTTGGCATTGTAGAATACGTTGTTTGAAGACAAAATATCTCGGATTTTGTCGACTTTTTCAAACTTTCAAAGTAAACAAACTCCCAAATTTACTCAGCATGTCGATTTGTAAGTTATTTTCGTGGATACATGTGGTATAATATCTCAGTGACAAGACAAACATGACTGCGAACTCAAATAATGCATTTTTCAGTTTAAAAAAGCTATTTGACATACTGTCCCGTCAATATTTTGTGGTAGGCATATTGAATAGGCAAACACCGAGAGGATAGACATATGACAAACACAGAAACGCATGTAGCACAATGATCAATAGTGGTTTTAGTCTGAGAAAAACGCTTTTGTGATGCTATATTATTCACAGTGTTGTAAATTCACATCGTCCATGAGTCAGGAAACATACACTACTTATTTCCAAGAACTAAATACTGGCAGTTGTAATGTAAAACGTTTTAACTGTGACAAACTTGCAAAATGGGGTTTTAATTGAAAATGGGGAAAGTATAGCCCAAACTATTCAGCATATTTTAATGTAAACAAATGAGCCATGACAGCTTTGTGCAGTTTTCAGGCTGAATGGTCATGGTCCACTACATATAGATAATATAGCTATCATTTATAGCCAGTTTTATTTTTGGCGTTCCGCGAAAGAACAGGTTAGCCCGCCACTGCCGTGGTTCATCTCGAAAAAGCCATTGCAACAGCTTCCGAGACATGTATGCTGCACCTAGGTGTAAAATTTCGTCGAAATCCGCCAGTTTTACCCGATTTGACCTTGAATTGATCAGTAGGCTTCAATATTCGACACGGCAATTGACTGCCGTGGGCCACGGACTGCCGTAACAGTTGATAACATGTTCACATTCGGCGGATCGGGCACTGCGGTCAGTCAAAAAACATAACGCGCACGCTGTAACTCCAGTATCACAAACGTACGCGGCATCGGAAGGGTCAGGTTAACTTCCGCCTGGATCCACGTGGCGTGACGTAATTCACAACCACGTGTATTTACCTCGAAAGTGTTAAAATTGCGCGACCGCGACACACACAATGGCCCGATAATAGGCACGCATTCCCTGGAATTTTCCAGAAGATATTCATGGGGAGGCCAAGTGACCAGTTTTGAAATTTGCTGGTCGCATTCGTCTGTAGGTCTGAGGAATTATCGGCTAGATATTGTTAACAACATGACATATTTAAATTAATCCCGCCGTTCACCCCCATCACCAACGCGACGTAATTTTGGTACCATGTGTTGCGTTCTAAAAATAGGTCGATTGCAGTGGATTCATAGAGATGACGAAATATGAGTGCGACAGAGAATATTGTTTGATCGAAAGCATTTGAATTAATACGCCACAAGACTCGCCTTGATTCTGGCTAATAGATATTTGTCCCTGCTAGGTGTTGGGAATGTCGCCACACAACACGCT
Organism: Siphonodentalium dalli; assembly: GCA_032622095.1. NCBI lineage: Eukaryota > Metazoa > Mollusca > Scaphopoda > Gadilida > Siphonodentaliidae > Siphonodentalium > Siphonodentalium dalli. The sequence goes on along the minus strand of CP136065.1, from coordinate 190,325,128 downwards.
CATGCCTGGATACAGTCTTAAGCGCACACGCCCAGACCCAGACATGAGAATCACATTACACACATACGCTCTTTATCAATGACGCTGCGGATAGGAACGCTCTTTAACTATCAACGCGATTAACCCCGAAGTGCCGTTTTGTGACTGAGAGTGGAGAACGGGTGCTCTGAGCTCTCCAAAACGCCGCGACGACCATTCCCGTGGGTTTTACCCTTAGATGGGAAGTTTGAGCCCAATCGGTGCAGCCGTTTTCGAGTCTACAGAGGACAAATATATTTACACATATATTTACGTAGTTCTCAAAAATTTGTAACAATTTGTAGCAAACTCGTTACGAAGACACCTATGCACTGCTTTCCCATATTTTATATTTTACACTGAAATATATTTTTGGTCACCTGTTAGTGCTGGACAACTCCTTTACAGTCTCATACCCTGTATAAACGCCATACTCATGCTGGGCATTGGCGTCATTTGCCACATTTTCCCAAAAAAATCGGACCGAGCACAGGTCGGACACTTTTTCGGACCACTTTTACGAACTCGACCCAAAATCTTTTCGGCCCAAAATGTTCCGCCCAGCTGGCCACTTGAGAATTTGCACCCATTGGGGACATTTCCCCTTCATTTTTTAGACTTTGCCTAATTTCGAGGCATTTCGAACTTTTCGACCCAATTTTTTTCGGCCCAAATTTTTGTTATTTTTCACTAAGTACGTTGCCGTGGTCATTTGCCACATTTTCCCAAATAAATCGGACCGAGCACAGGTCGGACACTTTTTCGGACCACTTTTACCAACTCGACCCAAAACATTTTCGACCCAAAATTTTCCGCCCAGCTGGCCACTTGAGAATTTGGCGTCATTTGCCACATTTTCCCAAAAAAATCGGACCGAGCACAGGTCGGACACTTTTTCGGACTACTTTTACCAACTCGACCCAAAATATTTTCGGCCCAAAATGTTCCGCCCAGCTGGCCACTTGAGAATTTGCACCCATTGGGGACAATTCCCCTTCATTTTTTAGACTTTGCCTAATTTCGAGGCATTTCGAACTTTTCGACCCAAATTTTTTCGGCCCAAATTTTTGTTATTTTTCACTAAGTACGTTGCCGTGGTCATTTGCCACATTTTCCCAAATAAATCGGAACGAGCACAGGTCGGACACTTTTTCGGACCACTTTTACCAACTCGACCCAAAACATTTTCGACCCACAATTTTCCGCCCAACTGGCCACTTGAGAATTTGGCGTCATTTGCCACATTTTCCCAAAAAAATCGGACCGAGCACAGGTCGGACACTTTTTCGGACCACTTTTACGAACTCGACCCAAAATCTTTTCGTCCCAAAATGTTCCGCCCAGCTGGCCACTTGAGAATTTGCACCCATTGGGGACATTTCCCCTTCATTTTTTAGACTTTGCCTAATTTCGAGGCATTTCGAACTTTTCGACCCAAATTTTTTCGGCCCAAATTTTTGTTATTTTTCACTAAGTACGTTGCCGTGGTCATTTGCCACATTTTCCCAAATAAATCGGACCGAGCACAGGTCGGACACTTTTTCGGACCACTTTTACCAACTCGACCCAAAACATTTTCGACCCACAATTTTCCGCCCAACTGGCCACTTGAGAATTTGGCGTCATTTGCCACATTTTCCCAAAAAAATCGGACCGAGCACAGGTCGGACACTTTTTCGGACCACTTTTACGAACTCGACCCAAAATCTTTTCGGCCCAAAATGTTCCGCCCAGCTGGCCACTTGAGAATTTGCACCCATTGGGGACATTTCCCCTTCATTTTTTAGACTTTGCCTAATTTCGAGGCATTTCGAACTTTTCGACCCAATTTTTTTCGGCCCAAATTTTTGTTATTTTTCACTAAGTACGTTGTCGTGGTCATTTGCCACATTTTCCCAAATAAATCGGACCGAGCACAGGTCGGACACTTTTTCGGACCACTTTTACCAACTCGACCCAAAACATTTTCGACCCAAAATTTTCCGCCCAGCTGGCCACTTGAGAATTTGGCGTCATTTGCCACATTTTCCCAAAAAAATCGGACCGAGCACAGGTCGGACACTTTTTCGGACTACTTTTACCAACTCGACCCAAAATCTTTTCGGCCCAAAATGTTCCGCCCAGCTGGCCACTTGAGAATTTGCACCCATTGGGGACATTTCCCCTTCATTTTTTAGACTTTGCCTAATTTCGAGGCATTTCGAACTTTTCGACCCAATTTGTTTCGGCCCAAATTTTTGTTATTTTTCACTAAGTACGTTGTCGTGGTTATTTGCCACATTTTCCCAAATAAATCGGACCGAGCACAGGTCGGACACTTTTTCGGACCACTTTTACCAACTCGACCCAAAACATTTTCGACCCAAAATTTTCCGCCCAGCTGGCCACTTGAGAATTTGGCGTCATTTGCCACATTTTCCCAAAAAAATCGGACCGAGCACAGGTCGGACACTTTTTCGGACCACTTTTACGAACTCGACCCAAAAACTTTTCGGCCCAAAATGTTCCGCCTAGCTGGCCACTTACGAATTTGGGGACATTTGCCACACTTTCCGATATTTTGCGAATAAGGAATAAGGAATAAGGAATAAGTAACAAAATTCACGTTGCTATAGCACGGTGTTATGCCCACAACGTACCCCTCTATGCACCCTGGTTAGAAATTAGCATTCGCCAGTTTAAGATTTATTTTACTTTCTAGTACAAATACGGCCCTATATTGAGAGGGAATATTGTGCAAGGGGTTGTCTACAATGTTTCTGTTCATATTCTGACACTATATGGTTTACTGTGATGAAAGGCCGGTACAAAATAACGTACACACTTACCAGCGTATGAACAGGAGAAACGAATATAATATTTAACCTTTTAAATTGGTGCTAGCTATTTCCAGCTTTATATTGCCAGGTAAAACACAGTTCACGCTGTATAGGTAAATTAGATTAGGTGAAGTAGATTTTACAGTCTCCAGATAGAAAAGTGTATATATGCGAGTACAAGTTTTGTATAACCTAACAATGCTTTCACGAATGTACATATTTTGAAGCATCCCGAAACTTACGGTGTCAAACATTGAATGCCGTGACGAATCATTGAATGCGGCGTCTAACATTGAATGTGGTATCTAACATTGAATGTGGTGTGTACTATTGAATGCCGTACCGAATCACTGAATGCGGTGTATAACATTGAATGTGGTATCTAACATTGAATGTGGTGTGTAATATTGAATGCCGTACCGAATCACTGAATGCGGTGTATAACATTGAATGTGGTGTGTAATATTGAATGCCGTACCGAATCACTGAATGTGTAATATTGAATGCCGTATCGAATCACTGAATGCGGTGTATAACATTGAATGTGGTGTGTAATATTGAATGTGGTGTGTAATATTGAATGACGTACCAAATCACTGAATGCGGTGTATAACATTGAATGTGGTGTCTAACATTGAATGTCGTACCGAATCATTGGGGGACGAGGTTCGTCTGAGTTTTACGAACTTGTCCTCCAATCCCCCAATCTCTATAATGATATGATCATAATTAAGAAATCGATGTCGATTTGCTTGCGTTCCATGGAGTATGGATGCAAGTTGGTCTGACATTTTGTTGGTCTGACATAACAACGCAACAAAATCAACCTCCATTACTTCTATTTACACTCAACCGAGTCAACTGGCAGATTAAAAGAGTTTTAAGTGCCCATTTCCAACGTTATTATCGTGGCTCGGTGCAAGTTACGTCTACACAAAAATGGATGTAAGTTGGGGTCAGCACCCAACGTCCTGCATTCATGTTCCACAGTACGAATGAATGTGTGAGTGTAAATATTAAAGTATGTTTAAATCAAATAATTGTGTGTGGTGTCAAGCGATGTTTAGAACAGTCAGCAATACTGTAACACGATAAAGCATACTTACAATAGTACTCAGACCTTTTCCGTAGTGATTGTCTACCAAAATTCTTAATAGCTTAGCATTAGAAAACATACCAGCCTGATGATATAGTGCGCCGTTGGTGACAGCACACACAGCTATGGCGTCACTGAGATTACCCCGTGAAGCTGCATACACCTAATACGGTTGTACATGTATATTACGTGATGACCTCGATGAACAATATACAGTTGTTGCCCTTTTTCTCGGGAGACATTGAGATTTGTCACCCGCTCGAGAACGGAATGTCGCAGCTCCGAGGGAGACATTCCGTTCTCGAGCGGTTGACAAATCTCAATGTCTCCCGAGAAAAAGGGCAACAACTGTTTTGTTATCCGATTATACCACAGAACAAAAATCCTTCCCATCCAAACGCACGAGTCACGAGTGCTTTCTTTCCCGATTATGTATATTTTCAGTAACTACTTATCGTCCTATAGGATTTCTGTTCTATAAACTATAGTCAAGCCGTTAAGCGTTTGACAATCAGCGTTTATTTACGAACATTTTGATGGTTAAATCGTCAATATTTGTCCATGCAATGTAAACCAATAAGCCACATAGGTATGTTATCGCCTTCTGCAATGTGGCATATTCAATATCTTCTTGTGCGCAGAATTTACTCGCGATGTTCATTTCTTAACGGTCTTCCCCGAAAGCTATTTAGTCCAGTGCATTTATGAGAAAATAGGGCTGAACCTCAAAATAATTGCAACACAAAAGATTTTGTTTTATTTTGGTTGGGAGCATCATAGAGTATACTCAGCTAAAAATCAACAAAAATCTGAACATGCGAAATGGCCTTTTTGAGGCAAAAAGTGGCGAAAATGATGAAAAATTGGTGAAAAATGGAGATTAACATTTTTTGTTAATAACTCTTGATGTAAACATACAATTGTTATATTTTCACAATGATAAACTGTGGTACAGTTGTATCCAAGATTTTGTATCATTTTATTTTATAAATATCGATTAAATTTTCGAAATTTGGGTCAAAAAGTTGAAAAATTTGCCAAAATTCAGTGAAAACTGGAAGTCTACAATAACTCTTGATGCAGTTGTAAAATTGTCATAACTGGGCTTGGAACTATTGTTATATAGTTATATCCACAATTGTGGGTTTTTTCCATGGTGTTACTACAAGCAAATAATCAAAATAATCAAAATATTTTAGGATGAAAAGATGTAAAAATGGCAAGAAATCAGAGAAAAATGGAATTTCACATTACATGTTTATGCATTAGAAAATTGCCATAGTTGGAATTGGACTGTTGTCAGTCAGTTATATATGGGATTTTCCATCAATTTTGGGCCAGCTTGTGGTATCAATGACACTAAATTGTCCATATCTTGTGGCAAAATAGTGAAAAAAGAGAAAAAAGATAGAAATTCATTAAAAAAATATAGAATTTTGAAAAAATAATAAGTCTGGATAGATCGTTCTGATTTTCTGATAAGGCATGTGCACCTATTGCTTTTGCAGTCCGTTTTACATTTACAACGAATGATGTTCAGTAGTTCTTTTGGAGCTGGTGGTTCCTCACATTTATAGGATTAAGCCGCCCATCCTTAACCTGCCATCCCAATCAGTTGGTTCCAAATTAAGCCCTTCCAAAACTGCACCTGGTGATAGTGTATGTAAATGAAATCCTTTTCTACCTAAAAGTCTGACACGGCATGTTACATCACCTCTGGTCGGCGCTTTGGCAACAGTGATAAGCCTGTGAAACAAGAGTTGTTGGTCGATGTGTACAACGTTTTTGTCGATCTTGAGAGACAGAGCACTCATTATTATTGCTTGGGATGTTCGCTTGAATACATAACTCATAACATCTTTCCCTCCCATGTTCATAAGGATCTTCCTGCCTATTAGTCCAGTGCATTTATGAAATTATGAGAATAAAGTGCCAAACCTCACACTAATTGCAACACAATGTTTCTTAGCAGGAATAAGTCTATTAACCAATTATAAACAACATAATAAAAATCAAAAAGGATCAAGAAAGGCGAAATTGATAAATTTTGTGAAATAAATTTAGTAAAATTTTATGGCTTTTCAAGGATGTTTATAAAAAACTTCTTTTCACATGTGCTTCCATTTATAAATCCATTTTATTGAGTACACAACCCTGATTACAGAACAGAAAACATTTTCCAGATACGTTGAGAATTTTTCGAGTTATGTGCCTCCAAAATTGGGAGTTTGTCTAATTTCGGAGCCTCAATTTCTGAAGAATTAACTAAAATCCATATTTTAGGGTCTAGTATTTTAAAAACTAGAGAACAATGAAGGGATATCTTACTGTTGTATTAGTTGTCTCACTATATTGTGCCCAAAAAATGATTTCTTTATGCATCTATGATCGAGAAGACAAAAATTATCTTAAACAAAATGTGTGTTCCATTGTATGGACTTAGCCAAATTTGCCTTGTGACACAGAACTGGTGTGATGAAATACCATATTTGAGGTCATACAACTCAATAAATTGATATCCATATGCCCTGTATTTCTCATAACCTCTTACGTATACTAGGTTAAATACAACGTGCTGGAATTGCTAAACACATATCTGCCATAATCAACTTATGGCCCTATGCATCCTTTGTATTGACTTTTTTCCAAAAATGCCATTTTGGACTGTTTTTGTGGTGTTTTTGTCCATTTTAAAGTTTTTTTTGTGCACAAATAGTAAACAACAATGAACACAATTAGTGTTTAATGTGTAAAATCATTTGAACGTTCCTCCTAAAACACTTAGTGTTGGGAAAAATATGATTACATTGGTTATGCCAATCAACAGTCACTGGATTTCACATATTTTTCAAGAAACTGACTCCAAATTTGAATGTTGATAATGGGGTAGGTGAAATCACAAAGGCTATGATCTTGTCACCATATTCTAGTCATTGGAGACAAAGGGTTGTTTTATTCCAGTTTGTGTAGATTATTTTTGCATGGTAAACAGTTCAGTACTTTAATAATTATTAGATGTTTATTTAGAGCTTTTATCAGCATGTTATATAGAACCAGCCCGAAATAATGATTCGCCATTTCGCCATTGAGTTACAACAAAAAGGATCATAGCTCTAAATATGAACATCAAAACAGGAAGCAGTTTACTCTGTATGAAAGAACAAGGTTTGTAGGAGCTGGTGATGTTAAAGTTTTATGCATCAAGGACCATATTTTCTAGATTTTGTCAATATGGTTTCACCTACCCCTATTTCAGATATTCAAATTTGGCATCAGTTTCCAGAAAAATTAGTGAAATTCAGTGACATTCATTGACATATCCAACATAAGGCATTTATTTCAACACTAAAATGTTTCAGGAGGAAAGTTCAAATGATTTTGCACATTAAACATACATTGTTTTTTCAATTTATACACAAAAACCTTTAAAAATGAACAAAAAAGGCCCCAAAATTGCATTTTTAGATGAGTCAATTCTAAAGATTAATAGGGCTATAATTTGATTTTCTACACCATGATTTGGGAAATTCCTTTACAATGTGTTTAACGATGTTTACTTAAGTGATTATGAGAAAGACAGGGAATATGGATATATAATTATTGATTAGTATGACATCAAATATGCTATTTCATCACGCCGGTTCTGGACCACAGGCAAATTTGGCTGTCCATACAATGGTGGAACACACATTTTGTTTAAGAATATTTTTGTCCTCTCAATCATAGATGCATAAAGAAATCATATTTTGTGCACAACCTAGAGAGGAAATGACTAAAACAACAAGGAATCCCTTCATTTTACTTTATTTTTTAAAATACAAGACCATAAAAAATGGATTTTAACTAATTTTGAGAAATTGAGCCTCCGAAATTAGACAAACTCCAAATTTTGGAGGCACATAACTCAAAAAATACTCAACGTATCTAGGAAAGGTTTTCTGTTCTGAAATCAGGGTTGTGTACTTTACAAAATGGATATATAAATGGAAGGACATGTGAAAGGAAGTTTTTTATAAACATCCTTAAAAAGCTATAAAATGAGTATTTTACCAAATTTTGACAAATTTATATCACAAAATTCATCAATTTCGCATTTCTTGATTCTTGTTGATTTTTAGTATATTATTTGTGGTGGGTTAAAGTACTTATTCCCACTGAGAAACTTTGTGTTGCAATTATTTTGAGGTGAAACCATAAATGCACTGGACTAATTGGGAAGTTGTCGATTAATGTACATTCATATGTGTCAGTGCTCCCAAGTACATGGCGATCCTCACACAAAATACTTCTATGATCACATTGCAGACATCGCGGAGCGGTCTGATATCATGGATAAGCGTACAGTACCATTCATTCGCGACAAGCGTATGCATTACGTTGTCCTCCAGCACACATTTATAACCAACCAACCTCAAGGGATCCACTCTTTCAATCTTGCACGACAATGTCGACATAAACATATTGAATCACCGAGATTTTTCGATGTAAAAAGTACATAACAACGCTTGTCCGATAAAAGTATCAACTTAACAGTTCGAATATTATTGTTCACTAAATATATGCAAATTAGCAAACACCACAACTCGTGTGCTTTGCGAATCCGTGGGGTATATAAGATCTATGATTTTAGTACGTCGTAGTGATGTGAAATAGATGAGTTACGGCAGTGTGTGTTTGGAGATATTCTTGCTATATAACATCAGGCGGGCGACAAAAACAATGTCTCCCGGCTCAGCGGGCGACAGTGTGATTTGTCGCCCGGCACGTGACAGGACATGGGCCAATCAGAAGGGTGGAAAATAGGGAGGAGGGTAACAATGGGAATGTCACTCCCCGTGAATAGGTGTATTACGTTATAGGTATTGTCTGTCATGTCGGGTATATTACGTGATGACCTCGATAAACAATGGGAATCCTCCCCACGAATTATGTTCCTGATACGGGCATTTCCTTATAGCACCCGCGTGACGTCGCAAGGGACACAATACACTCTGGTGTGTGCATGTTAAAGGGACACAATGCACTCTAGGTGAGTGAATGTTAGAGACACAAGGCAAAATCGGTGACCTATTAAAGTCGACTCTGTCGGAGGCTATGTATAATTTGCACAATCAACATGTACATGTTTGTACTTTACATGTAGTTTTTAATTTTGAAAGTTTACAATTATTTTTGGCGATTATGATCGATTTTACTCGTTTTCGACGTAAACAAATGCTTTTATGGATTTTATAATTTCCTGTGCCATACAAATGATGGTGATTGTGAGCATTTTCCCTTTTGTTATTCGCCTGATGTGCTGACCAATTTGACAAATTCTGTATCAAATCGGACAGTGGGCATTTAAGAGTAGAACCAGCAATACAGTTTTATCTGTGTACAAGTACTTAAAACTTTACCGGTGTGTAAATTCAATTGACCGACGGGATGTGTAAGTATAGAACCGCGCGCGCATGACAATTTATCGCATATTGTCGCCTTGTATTGCATTGTTGCAACGGCAGTAAGTTAAATGGGCTATGATAAGAATGTATGTTTGGATTTCAGTGGATCAACGATTTGTTCCCGGTTAACACACGCGACAAAAAGACTGTTATCAATTTCCAGTTCTCTATCGACTCAACAAGTGTTATCATTATTCTCCCAAGGTGAAATTTAATAATGAAATTAAATCCCTCAACAAATTGTAAACCATGAATACATGTACTTCAAATGTATTTGAAAAGACCAACGAACGCAAATCAATTAAGTCTCGGAGATATGCAATGTGCTACCCCGGGAGTCCCACAATGACAGCTATATATCCTATGGTTATAAAGAAACTTGAATGACTCAATCAATATTCGCCGCATGAAACAATGCTGTTTTTTAAACTACCGTTGTGGTTTGAAGTTATGACCACTTTTCTTACATTCCGGATCGGTTCTGGTGAACACAATACAATAAGTGAATACATTTAGTCAAATACTTTTATACTACCTCTACATGTTGAAGACATACTTATTTATATTATAGAATTGAAAAAATGTGTGGCCCTGATTTCTATTCTGATTGGAACAATTCAGAGGGTAATCAAGTCTATTTCTAAGTTTATGAAATAAATAGCGCGGATGTTGTTATGACTGGCAAGTTTTTTGGAGCAGGTAGATTGATATCCCATGTATTAAGTTGTATAATGTTGATATAATTTAAAGCTACAACTAGTCCATGCCAGTTTGACAAACTTGATTAGTAAACTATATGTTGTGGTGAATTGATTGTTTCAATATTTCGAAAATTATGGCACATTATGGATTGGAATAGTGATAAACATAGTGTTGATGGTGCTATAAATATACCGGCGTTGAGTAAATGGTGAGCAAATGTTTTGTCAACGAAATTTTCAATGTATTGATTCCTTCTCCGTTAGTGTTTCAGTGGCTTTGTCAACATTTGTAATGTCCATGGAGATAATTATGTTCAAAGTACGTTTATACATAATCTGTATTTTGTCCTAGCTTGCAGAAGCAGGGACTAAACCGCCACCTAAATAGAGCATGAATAGCACCAAGCTAACGATATTGTCAATATGGCACATCTGCAACAGATTAAAATATCAATTTAGAATTTAGAATTTCGACATTAAAGGAGATGGCAGACGAAGAGCTGGCTTCCGAAATTAAAAGATCGACTCACCGGGAGTTACAAATAGAGGGATAAAGTTCATTACAGCACACACCATCTTACCAAAGTAGCCCGGGCTCGAACTGTAACAAGGTGGGGAATCACGTGGTTTCCATCACGCATTCAAAATTGGCGAGGAGACGCAAACGTGATCAGAAACAAAGAGCAATGTAATAAACTAGGATAATGATATATTACATAATATGTTGGTACCTACAAGCAAATGAAATACTATTTTTCAAACAAGCTGTAACCTCAGTTGTTTGCTCTAGCACACTGACCATAAGTCGTCAGTCGAAGGATTCTCCTATATGTATCAACTGGTGTATTGCACGAACCTCCGACTGGCAACTTTGGTCAGAATGTTATAGAAAACTACTGAGTATTTCCGAACAAATAAGGTATCGACTTGTTTTAAATATAAACTGGCATATGCTCGTAACAGTCAAGCTGCTATGTTTTGTGTCAGTTCCTCATATATTATGTTTTTATGCGTTTGCATTTGTCTCAGCCAATTCCAATGCGTGGTACTCACCAACCTCGAGATAACATGATTCCCCAACATGTGTAAATGACCACAAAGGTACGAGTATAACAGCAAATAATAAATGTATAATGTCGAACAAATTAACGAGATGTCCTTTAGATTGAACATTTACATGACCATTTATAACTTTTATGACATATAATTAGATAATTGTTAATCACGATTGTTTGTTTAGTTTTAGGTTGAATGTCATTTTAGTCGCAGGTCCTCTGGTGGGCATTGGTGTCTCGGAGCTGTTATTAATGATCACTTAGATTATTATATCTGCTCGGATGATGTACCAATTTAACAGACTCCAATCTTTAAGCGGGGTATGAATGAACTAAACTGCACCGAAACATAAAATTGGCGTTATCCAAATTGACAGCATACTAACTCTGAGTCTCGGAATAAGAATTGTTTATTGACACAAGTAAATTTAAGTATATTTTAAAATCTGTAGTATTGCGTATATATATAATTATGACCAACATGGTACGTGTAGAGTAGGGGTACCTGCATTAACACATAGGGATATATAAAGTTCAAAGTTCCCCCAAGAATATACTATGTGTCAAGTACACATTTCATTATTTAGCACGAAAAGGGTAAAGGGGAATCCAACATATTAATTCATCGGACGAGAATAAATGCTAACTATATTATATCAATACTACAATATCGAGAGTCGGTGGTGGCAGAGAGCAATATTTTATTGTTGTAACGTTTGTATGTGTTTTGCATATTGCAACAGTATACTACAATTAAACGGAACGAATTGACAATTTCTACACAATACAATGCACACGATTACACGCCAAGAGCAGGCCACATCAATATGTGGGTTTAATAAGGTAAATCTGAACAAGTGCTATAGTATAGCAGACACGTGTCTGATATAAATTGCCCTAAAAGTCCTGCAAACTGGGCATTGACATTTATTCGCAACAATCTCGACTGTGTGGTGTGTCACGTGTCACGTTTGCGATATATGAAAACAATATTATTTTGAGAATAAGTGTTTTAAATACGTTGTGACGTATTTCTTTATCCAACTTGTTCCAATATTATGGGCAATTACAGTGGCGTAGAGATTGTAATACTTTTAATACTGTTTGTCATAACCAAGTTTTCTATTTGTCGTGTTATGTTGCCAGTTTTTATTCTTATAAGACACAAATTGTTGTATGATTTGGCAATTATCAACATCACATGTCCAAGACGAATAGAAGTCAAATGAACTCTATAGCCTTAGGTATGTTACCGTTTTTGTATAGAGGATCTGAATGAGAATTATATTTACAATTGATTTTTATTTTTATTCATTTGTTCTGCATTTCGAATGTTTTTCCAGCATGCCCACACATGTATTCCATATGCCGGGAGAGTAATATTCAACAATACTTATGGCAGATGCATATAATGTTTTAAAGTATAGTTTTTATAGACGATTCTCGAGCACAATTGAACATATGACGTTTGTATCTTGTAATCTATAGTAATTCCTAGTCGTAGTTTCAATTAATAACTGTACGTTATCGTTAACAGAAAAAAAGACACTTGGCGCCATTCATGGACAATTTTCATCACCACATATCGACTTTCAAAATAAGGAGCCTTTTCGAATGTGCTGGTGCTCATAAAGTCAAATCAGTATATACATCTTAGAACTCTGTAAGAATTCATAGACTTATCTCGAGAGAATTCTGTGGAATAATGTTCATGGAATAGGTGCCAATCGGTCGCAGGAGGCGAACCATATGAGAAGTGAAGTCCCCGGATCACTGTTAGCAGATTCTACATATCTTATCACTTCAAACCCTCTGTGTAGAATATCCATACAATTATGTGGGTGCATGGACTTATCCCATAATAAGGGGCAAATTGTAAAATCGTTGAAAACTTCAATTTAAAAAAAAAAAATAAACAAAACATGTTAAACTTTAAAAACTTCAAGTACTACATTTCTAATTATTCTGGTATAAACGCCTAAACCAAATATAATGTATCGATATATCGGGGTTCTCTCCAATATATGGTTCATATACTTTCGAAATTAAAACATACCCATCCTGTGAATAATGGCTATGAAAGTATTGTTGCGATTGCATGAGTGTCAATTTAAAGAATCATATAACGCTATTCCCATGGTCACACCGGAAGAAAAGTTGTAATGGAAATAAACCAAGTTTGATTATACAAATGGATTTGTTTTTAAAAAGTGTCTGGAATTTCATTTTTGAAATTGGATACTTGTGATTAATGTGACACAAACTTTTAAGTCACATAGCGGGCTACGCTTAAAAAAAAACGAATAATAAACATATTGGCTGTTGAAATATTTCTTCTATAGAAATATAATAATAATCTAATAATATTCGCTTTTGAAATTTGTCCTTTATAGAAATAGGTTTATTTAGCGAACTGCCTTCATACGATAACTATACGTCACAGAAAGATGCATTGAGTAATCAAAATACAATTTCGAACACAGTGTACGGCCCTTTAGAAAACGGTGCTATTTGTATTCATCCGAATTCTGGAAACAGAAACGGAATACCCGGAAACGGTATATTACGTTCGCGTAGCATGGAACTATTAAAACTCGTTGTTTTAATCATCAAAGTTATGTTGTACCATTAACGTTTCAGAACCTCAACTCCAGCCTGTTCTCTCGAAAACCAGCACATCATCTGCTTATCATAGAACCAATGTTAGGTAGATAATCTACTTAGAATCGCCTCAATTTGAGCCGATAATGTGCTGTAAATGAACACATTTAGTCATATTGTCGACTCATAATAAGACGATTCTAAGCTGATTATGTGCGGACAATGCACATATAAGCAAACTCGCGACTTGTCAGGTGTACGCTCTTTAACATGTGTTTTCACAGTGTCCGCGCCATAATACGAAATAACTGGTACTCATTAGTTCATTATTTGCTTATTTCAGAATCAAATAATCACATTATGCACCTATACCACATTACTAGCAGGGTTACCTGGCATTGCCCAGGTTAAATTGATGTGAAACCCTCTGATGTGGACAATTGGTTGGAATAGAGGATATACTTGCTCAAAATATTACACGTATTCTCAAAAATTGTAGATATCCAAATGGCATCACAAAAAGTCATTTTTATACACGGAATACAAGTGGTATGAGTGATTGTCATTTTGATTATCGCGAATAGTAGTCCCACCGAGTCCTACCAATAAAGAATATTTATTTATTTACAACTGCACGTACTTCAGAAGTTATCATTTTAAAATCATTGAGTTGACGTGGTTGGAATTGACTTTTGTTTTTGTCTTGTCTTTAGTATTTTTATCGGGACCAAAACATGTACACCATAAACACACTAGTTCGCAAAAAGAAAAGAAGGCAATTGGATTTTTCATAGAGATGCATAAATCAATCTAGTAGGTTAGACTAAGATTTGGAGGACACCTAGCTATCATATGAATATAGATATGTTTTTAAGACATGTCGCGGTGTTCCTTTGTTCATGGTCTATACTGCGTGTCTAATTGTTCTCAATGCAAAATAAACATTGCTATATATATATACATATATATATATATATATCAGCTACATGTGCCCGACACAGAGCGATAATTTAAGATGTTTATTTTAGGCATTGAGTTTGTTCTAAAATAATCCAAAAAATCCTCTGTATCGGGCGCATGTATCCTTGTCAGATGCCAATATTGGGGATCCTGAAAAGTCATGTGCTACTTTCTTTTAGAACAGAAGAAACTATATTTTACTGCTCACTGACCACTATTTTTGAACAGGCCGTCTATACATTGCAATCTCTCTTGACAATTGTATCTCGAGTGGGACAGACGCGAATGTGTCATTTGCAAATATAGTCACCAAATTTGGCGACTTAAACACACATGATCAGATTCCACGTATCATTGGAGAATAACGTGTATGAATTTGGTGGAAATTGGCGCTAAACAAATTTGTATCAGTTGTGGTGACACTCCCCTCCCTATCATTGACTCAAGCGGGGCCACTTTTGGTATCTTTAAATCACACAATTAGAATCATTATGGAGTTGACTATATGTCAAATTTGAGGAAATCGGCGACTAAACAAATTCATATCAAATTTAGTGGCCCATCTCTCACACAAATGACACCACATGACATATTTAAACCACATGATTAGATTCCTCGAATCACGGAGAATAATATTTATCAATGTGGTAGAAATCGGCGCTAGAAAACTTATATAAATGTTGGTGTCCCTCTCCACGTCAATGCACATTTGGCTCGAACTGCCTCACTATTGACATATTTGAGCCACCCAATTGGACTCCTGATATCATGCAGATGATTGTGTATACGTTTGGTGGTAATTGGCAACTAAAATGTTTTATAAAATTTAGTGCACTCATCTCTATCCAAAACGGCACAAATTTGGCGTCTTTAGATTCATTGAATCACGAAGAAGAACGTTTATAAAATTAGTGGAAATCAGCGCTAAACATATTTTTTTATCAATGGTAGTGCCTCTCTCTCTCTTTAAGTGCATCCCTGACTCGAATGACGCCACTGTTGTCATACTTAAACCACACCATGTGTATGCATAAGTTTGGTGGTATTCTGCGACTAATCAAAATCTTATCAAATGTAGTGCCCCTCCCCATCTCTTGTCCAAACGGCACCAATTTGGCGTTATTAATTCACACGATTAGATTGCTTGTATCATAGAAAATAATGTGTATTAATTTGGTGGAAATCGGCGCTAAAATATTGTTATCAATTTCGGTACCCCTCTCCCCTTCCGCGCACCCCTGACTCGAACGGGGGTACTTTTGACGTATTTAAACTGCACCATTAGATTCCTGATATCATGAAGATGATTATGAATAAGTTTGGTGGAAATCGGAGACAAAACATTTTGCTGCCCCTCCCATTTACTGTCCCTGAAAACAACAGCGTCACTTTAAATTATAACCCTCACCATTATCTTTCTCGTATAAAGTGACCCCAGATATACCCCTTTGGTGTCATCTAGATGGCCCCCCCCCCCGTGAATTTCTATAGAACACAGACAGACACCCGCAAATATAGGTATAGATAGGTCGATCATGTGCGTATTTTCGCGAGGATATGTTGACAACTCTAGATTTTCTTTCCGTGGTCTAAAGTTGCAATGTTTATGCGAATGCCAACCTATCCTTGTACATCTATGTTCACATTTGACCGATATTTTCACATATGCTCATATCTCAGCCTGTTCTCCCGAACACCAACACATGCTCATAACATAATTTGATTTAGGTCGATAATCTGCTTAATAAATTGAAAATGAGGCGTTTTAGTCACATTATCGACTCATAATGACTCCAGTATAGGTTTATTATATGCGGAGAACGCCACAAATAAATCAACTCACGACTTATCATGTGTATTCTCTTTAACACGTGTTTTCACTGTGGCCCGCGCTTCAAAACGGAATAACGGACATGTCGCACATTAACTGCTAATTTCAGAATAAAATAATCCAACATTAACCTATTTGGTTTAAACAATATTGTATTTGAACTAAACAGAACAGAATTACAAACAATAAATACATGACATATAATTTTAAAGTGTTCAAATGAGGATTGGGCAACAACCTATTTTCACATCATAGGTCGACTAAGTGCGTATTTGTGCGATGATTATGTTGCACATTTGACCTATGTGATTGTGCAACAAGCCCATAATCACCTGTATATCGGGCAGCGGAAATTATGCAGGAATTTTATCAACTTTATCCTCTTGGTAATATACCACCGTTAGAATGTCATCAATTTCATTTATAATGCGTAATAATTTTGGCAAAGTCTCTCTCTGAATTCGCTATACAATGGCTTCGGTAGATTATCGACGATGAGTTGAACAGTTCAACGCGCACGGATACGGACTAATGTTTAATGACAGTGCGTTAATTCACGGGAAAATATCAATCGTGAGATCCAAAACGACTCTTATTTAATACATCCTCTTATATTTTCTTGATTCATCAATGTGTTCATGAAGAGATTATACCAACGAAGAGCGGATGGGAATTTGTAGGGTAGCTTTCAGCATATGCGCACACAGACAGACTTAAACTTGATATGATAGTGCACGTCAAATTACAAATCACAATATATTTACTGCCGTGCGAATTGGCGCTGTCGAGACAAACAACTTGATAGCCCATAGATCGACCTTTACTGTATTTTCCCCGATAAAGGACAACAAACGAGATATATACTGATTGACTGACTACATTTAAGATGAAATAACTTGTGCTCTGATCCCATGTACTGACAGTTACTCGCTACAATAAAATATGCTTAAACGAAGCATGTCTGCAATCAGGCTTGGTTTTTGAGGAGAGCAATTGCTCCAGATTGACTTGAAATTTACTTGGTATCTATAATATACAAAAGCGATTAGGGCACACTTTTTTACAAGTAATTAAGCCCTTCAACGATGGCCCAGCGCCCCAAGAAGCGCTACTTTCTCTACGACATGGGTTACTTATAATTGTTTCCTCTCAATTAACATGTAAGTATCTTTTGCCTTCATATTATAGATGCTGGTTAACATGTTGGTTCACAATCACCGGAATAATATATATTTTTTTTCAATAAATTTTATTGTGATCATAAGCTTATGATAATGAAAACTATTCATCAATAGTTTAGAGTTCTATAAATGGTTCATATGTATAGGTTTATGGGTCACCTGGTGTGATTAAAAAGTGGGTATGCAGTACTATGGCTCTTCTGTAGTTTTGTATCGACCAGGCCGAAAGAAATGTCAGTTGTTTAAATTGGAACATACATGTAGAGTAATGGGTTGGTTCTTGAATTTATATGGGGTTATCCTCCAAAGACACTTACCATAACCTTGCCAATGCGACGTGTTTCGCCATGCGGATGGCAAAAGTTACCAGTATACTCCAAATTATGTACTTAATTTTATGTGGAGCGTGCTGTGGTGGTGGGAGGGGGGGGGGTCATAATAACAATTTTGACAACGTATTTGCCTATACTGGGGCGACAACAAACGTGCGTAGCTGCCTAATATTGCACCGACAATGTCCTTATGGGGTTATGCATACACTGGGATCATGATGGCCTAACTATTTACAATGCATGTCAGTAAGCAGATAACACATTGTGACCTTTTATCACGCCATAAAGCGTTAGCTGTGCCATACAATGATGCTGATTGCGAGTATTTTCCCTTTTTTGTTCGCCTGTAGGTTGGACAATTTTGACAAATTCGGTGGCAAATCGGACAGTGAACATTTCAGAGTAGAACCTACACTACAGTTTATCTATGTAATAAGTATACTTCAAATTCTCGCATCGCATTGTATAGTTACAACCTCCATAAGTTAAATAGTTGTGCTAGCATAACGTGCGTTACGATATGTATGTATGTTTAAGTTGTTGTTTTGCGAGACGACAATGGGTCAACAATTTGATCACACTATAACATTACGAGAAACACACGTGACAAATGTGTCGTTATTAATTTCCAGTTGTCTATCGATTCCACAAGGGTTACCATTATTCTCCCAAGGTGAAAGTTAACCATGAGATTAAATCCCTCAACAAATTGTAAACCACGAATACTTCAGATGTACTTGAAAAGCCCAACGAACGCAAATCAATTCAATCTCGGAGATATGCAATGTTCTGTATACCACGGGAGTTCAACAATGACAGACAAATTGATACTTCCCATCTATCATATGGTTGTAAAGAAACGCGCATGACTAAATCAATATTCGCAATATGAAACCATGCTGTTTTGAAAGTACCGTGGTGGTTTGAAATTTAGACCACTTTTCTTACATCTCGGTCGGTTCCAGGGAACAAAATGAGTAAATACCTTACATGTAGTTAAATACGTTTATACGGGTTTTATGTGTGGCCAAATAATTATTTATGTTAGATAATTGAGAAATGTCGAGTCCGGGTTTTATTCAGCATGGAACAATTGTGAGGGTTCGTTGTTGCAGCACAGTCTATTTCTAGTCTATGAAATACAGAGCGTCTCTCCAACATCTGTGCAAAAGAATAAAACTAGTACTGAAGTCGCTATGACGTTGACAAGCATGTATTGGCAGAGTATGTGGAGCAGGTAGATCATGACAGATGTCATGGATTCATCGACCTATCATATCCCAATTTTCTAAATAGCGTATTATAATTTAAAGATACACATGACCAATCCCTGTTTGACAAGCCGGATTAGAAAACTATATTTTGTGCGCCCAACACAAATGCTGAATTGATTGTTTCAACAATTTAATCTATAATATTATGACACATCATTAATTGAAATCTCTAAGCATATAGTTGTTATGATGCAATAAATACACCGGCGTTGAGTAATTGATGACTAAATTTTAAACGAAATTGTCAGTGTAGTAATTTATTTTCCGTTAGTGTTGTCATCGACTTTCTCAACATCGTCTGTGAGTAACGTCCATGGAGAAGATTATTTTCATTGTACATTTATCAATAATCTGTAGTTCATCATCGTTCGCAGAGGCACGGAGTAAAAACCACATACGAACATGGCGCATGTCACAGTGTTGTCAAAATGGCTACATCTACCAAAATATTGACTGAGTTTTGGGTCCAAATACTCATTAACTAAATGAAAAAAATCAAAATAAAGTCATTAACCAAGTATGCCGTAGCACTGTTTATTAGTAGAGTGCTTCTTGTGAAGGTATTTATCAAGACCACCAAAAGAAATACACGTCTGATTCGGTTGTTTTTGATTTGATGGACATTTGTTGACCCCAGAACTCAACAGTGAAACATAATTAGACACACATACACCTGGCATTATATATACTATGCACCCAAGGGGTTTAATGTCGCTTTAAGCAGCTAAGGCCATATCACGACATTGGCAGTGTTAGTGGTGGAGGAAATCCGCACACTTATGGCTAATCTACCGTTATTTCAATGACTGATAAACTCGTGGACCATGCGCGACAAACCACCGGTCATCGGCAAGTATCTGGCAGCACCACCAAATGACGAGTTCAGTTACATAGTTCACGGCGGAAACATGTGAATTTGAACCCTCATCGCCAGCGCTGGAGGGCCAGAAGGCTTGGAGTTGTACCGCTAACCGACCGAGCAACTGCGGCCCCTTTTCTCAAAGAAACTCACCAGGAACGGGGATCGTAAAAACAGTTATTTCACGCACAAACAATCGGAAAGATGCCGCGGCGCCATGCTTGTGTAAAAATGGGCAACACTATTTGCGTCAACATGCATGAGTTTGATACAAATAACCTACATGATTCACCCAGATAGTTTCCATTGCTGCGATCATTTTGTCAATGCAGACACGCAGACACTTTCAGAAATTGTTTTATTGTTTTTCACTTCCGTGTTGATATAACAAATAGCCTCATCAGGCATCTGGCCTTTTTACGATTGTTGCCCAATATATAATTCTAAGATGTTGTCTTACATCGTCTCGATAATGATCAATGATTGTAGGTTTTCTCAAATTAAAATATGGATTTTCGATAATAGCTAGTAAACACATTATGAATCTATTAGTATTGCACTCATTTTTCTGCCACCACAGTGACAACGTGACGCGATGGATTTTGGTACATGGAGAAAATTGCTTTCTCGTAGTAATTTCACTTTTAGGAAGAAAACTAAATAAATGCATGGCGATCAAATGTATTGTGGTTGGGAATGTCCAATATAAACACATTCTTATGTGATTAAGCATGTTGTAAACTAATTCGGGTGCGAAAGTGTGAATACAAACTCTCTTTAGCGAACTTTCTCAAATAAACAGTATATTTACAAACAACCCGGAAGTCACGAAATTTGGTTTCAGCGATATTAATTTTTATTTCACAACCGAAATAGGGAATTTTTCCAGTTTGGATATGCACACGTCGTTAGTTTAAAATAAATTATTATCATTATCATATCAGTGTATACTATTTTAAAAATGATTTAATAGAAAACATATGTTGATGTTTAGTACATATGGCAGGCTGCATTGGTCAAAACACAAATAAATCAGGTGACTGACCATGAGACTCAATCAGGGAAAACCATACAAAATACATTTCTTAAATCGACTCAACATACATCGAAAATAGTTATCTTCAAGTTACAATGGTGGACTTTGGATATATTTATGAACACTATGTCTCATAAATTGTGAATTCTTCTACGTTTTGTGTTTTACCAGTAAGTAAAGGTCCCAGTGATATAGGCTGTACATGTATATCATCATTTGATATATATGATGGATTGGAAGCATATATCCCAATTTCCTATTCTAGGGTCAGTAATAGCAGTGTTTCAAATATTATTTTTTCATGCAAATACAGTTTAACAAAAATATTTCAAGACAATAGCCAGACAGAATGTATATCATTGAATTATTTGGGAAAATTTCAACTTTGAAATTGAAAAACTTGCTGAGAAATTGATTTTTATACACAAGCAGGTGGATTTCTGTGAATTTGACGTGCACCATATCGTTAAATAGTTAAGCATGGATAACACAAAGATAATGATATCGTCGATACTGACTCCCCGATACGGAACTACTACAACAGATAACACTACCAACCACAATGTACAACGTAAATATTTCGACATCAAAGGAGATTGCAGATGGAGAGCTGGCTTCCAAAATTAAACAATGCAATAAGCAGGAGTGATGCAATGTAGGCGAAACGTTTCCAAAAGGAATACAGTTAATTGCAGCACCCGGTATCTTACCAACATAGCCCGTGCTCGAACTGTAAATGGCCACAAAGGTACAAGTTTAACAGAAAATGATAAATGTATAATGTTCAACATATTGACGGGTTCTCCTTTAGATTGAACATTTACGTGACCATTTATAACGGTGACACAACGGCGAAGGAGTTGGAGTCAAGAAACGGCAATATATCCAAATTAATGAACAGCTTCTAGCTATATAATATGTAGAACAAATCGTCAGCGGAATAACGCTTCATGATCTGAAGGCTGTTAATCACGATTGTTTGTTCAGTTTTATGTTTAGTGTCCTTTAAGGGTGGATAAACATGCATGTAATCTCTGTAATTATCGTGTATTTGGCGCTTTATATTGATCATACAGACCATGTGATATGTGTCCACTGACAACCCAATCATGGCGGCTATGTTTGACCACAGTGAGTCAAGCTCTGAACGTGCATAGAGCCGTTGACTGAATGAAGTCGCCAGGCCGCTTAAAATAATTGTTCGCGCGATAACCCAAATGTTGGACTTTCTGTTTAAACCATTGTCAGTCTTCTCTTGATTTGTATACAGGTGATGGCCCCAGAATTTCCCCAGGATTTCCCCAACGCAGGGGCTATAATCCCCAACATGGGGGGCAATATTATCAGGATTTCCTGACGCAGGAGCTATATGATCCCCGACGTGGAGCTATATATGATCCCGAACGCTACCTCGCGGGGTGGCTAACTGAGCTATTTAAGTAAAACATATAATATTGTACCTTCTTGCCCAGATTAGTCCGACCGATACATTCAACTAAGTCCCTTAGCGATTTGAAGCTTTTGAAAACCAACGTCAAGCAAGCATCATGGTCGTAAATGTTCTATATCCAGCCAGTATACGCCAGACGTGTCGCTTCTGGTGTTTGTGCATTAATAAAATACCAGATATCACACAGACTTGACTAATTTCCACATCCATAAGAGAAGACATGTTTAGACTGGCCTTAAATGTCCCGATAGCAGAGAGTTTGACTTCGCTTATGACTACTCACTTGTCTGGCCCGTTAACAACGAATCGCTCGCGCGCAGGTGATCAGTGTTGTCAATTATTGATGTGGCCATGTAAAATACATAGATTACATGCATGTGTGTATCCACCCTTAGTGGCAAGGCCATATAAACTGAAAGACATTATTGCCCAGGGGCGGGTCACTAGCGTACACGTGTATGTCTATATGTTTATGTACATGCATGTGTGCCTTCGTGGCCCTCTGGTGGGTACTGCTGTCTCGGATCTGTCATTATTGAATTAGATTATTATATATGTTCGCAATGACACAAGCATCCAATGGACTCCAATCTTAAAGTGGGGTATGAATTAAGTAAAACATACAAATTAACGCATTATGCAATTTTACAGCGTGCTAACTAAGTATCAGAATCAGAACTGTTTAGTGAAACAAGTAAAGATATGTATATTTTAAAATCGGTAGCACTACGTACATATATATGACTAACATGACACGTGGTAAGCAAGGCTGTCTTTGAATTGACATATAGCGGAAGTTCAAGGTTCCTCATTGAATATACAGCAGGCAAATACTTCTGAAATATTTTCATCAATTGTAGTGTGAAATATTTCAAACATGTCGGTTTGCACTCTGGCTTATGTCGGTTTGCGCTCCAAAATACACCTATTAATATTTGCTTTAGGAATTTTACCGGTATCAAAATATGTATGTAAATACTTGAAACACCTTTCTGTGAGCACAAAAATAAAATTGGCACACGATGTTTGTGTCCCAAAACAAAACAGTCATCTACAAAGCATGGAAAAGAAAATACCGTTCCGTGTTCAGGTGAAATTTGGGGATTCGGTAATAACGATATACTTGAAAATATTCATAGGAAATTCATTAAACATATTCTGAAACTTAAACCTTCAACACCAAACTTCATGATTTATGGCGAAAGCGGAAGATCACCGATTGACGTAACAATCCATTTCAGAATGGTGAAGTATTGGGCTAAAATAATGAACATGAATGGAAGCAGATACTGTAAAAACCTATACAACTTAGGCTTACTTAGCTAGAACATTTCATAAAAATACTCTGCCTAGCTTTTTGTGGATAAGAAAGATCCGATTTATTCTGATAAATTGTGGTCTGGGGCACCTCCTACAAACTGATCACCTGTCGTTTCCAGAAACAATCTTAGAGTATGTGAAATGTAGTCTGATTAGCAAATACAGAGATAGTTGGCAACACGAATTAGACCTATCAAGTAGAGGTAAAATATATCGCATATTCAAGCATGACATTAACTTTGAAGAACATTTGAATACATTGGACGACAGAAATAGAACCACATTGTGTAAATTTCGCACAAGCAATCATAGATTACCAACTGAAACCAGCCGGTGGTCATGCCACATTGGATGCGACGACATATGTACCATTTGCGATGATGGGAGGGTCGTTGACGAATTTCATTATTTGTTTGAATGCACGAAATTTACTGAACAACGTACACGGTATTTGCCAAGAGAATGTCTGGGCCGACCAAATACAATAATCATGAATGATATTCTGAACATGACGTATGTAGCTTCCTTGCGAAGGTTGTGTGCTTTTATCCGTATTATTAACCAGGGGGTTTCTTAACGTGACATTGTTGTTATTGCTTTATTGTTTCTGTTGTTGTTGTTGCTGTCGTTGATGATGACTAGGGTGATTATGATGTATACGATTACGGTGATGGCGATGCCGGTGACGATGGATCTCACGACGATGACAACGGAGATGGAGATGACGATAATGATGATGTAAAATGGTGATGATGATCACGATGATGATGAGAACGATGATGATAATGAATACGGTGACGGTGGGATGGTGATGTCGTTGATATGATGATGGTGATGAAATTATTATTATAAATGGTGATGATGATAATTGTGGTGATGGTGGTGGTGGTAACGATGATGTTGGGTAAATATGGTCACTGACGATGCTGAGAGTGATCATCACGATGATGCTGATGATGCTGATGATGATAATGATGATGATGGTGGTGTGATGGTGACGTTGAGTATATGTGATGATGATGATGATGATGTTGATGGTGATGATGATGTTCATGATAATGATGATGATGGTGGTGTGAAGTACATATGATGGTGGCAACGATGATGATGATTATGGTGACTATGTTGATGACGGTGGTGATTGAGGAAATGAGAGTGGTGGTAGTGGTTGTGGTAGAAAATGAAAATGCTGCTGATATGAGCACGGATTTGCTCTACAAAAGTCACTATAAGTATTTATACCCAGTCATACTGATCAGGCTGCATGTCAACCGGAGAGTCTATGTATATTATGTACATACATGCATATTCCACGTTTCACCCTATTTATCTTTTGTATACTATCTCCATTTATATTTCTCAATATCCATTTATGTATTCTGGATCAGAGAATAAAGCATATACAGTTAATTTAGACCGGGCTCGAGCGCAGCGGCTCAATGCTCGCGATTTTATATTCACATCACAAACGACCACGACGCGATCATAGCAGTTATTTCATATTCATCGTCGATTTCTGCTTAGTGGCAACCCAGAGGGATTTATGTCAAATAGACTGTATGTCTGTGCGTATTTGTCCTATTTGAAGAGGACACTTGTCGTCGCGATAGCAATGGAAATGGAGGACTTTAGCAACAGTCTAATAACGGAAGTGTAACGCCATGCGTCTCCACGAAGTCCAAAGAGTACGAGAATAAAAAGTGAATAGAAAATTCCTGCAAGAGATTGGCGGAATAACAGGATCGTCTGGTTAGTTTTTGTTCCATTCCATTCAAAATAGGCAGACCAAGCTTGTGAAGTAACTTTTCCCACAACCCCCCCCCCCCGATAAAAAAAACCTCATCTATAAATTATTTACAAACTATATACAATGATATATGTACACTTATAAATATGTTATACCTATTGTGTTGAAAACCCAAATTATTATCAGTGTTACAAAGGAAATTGGGAGAGGAATGTATGCATAAGTGGATCGCACTTTTCCTCCAATCCCAATGCCAATTTGTATTGCAATATACTTATTGGTAATAAATATGTTTAAACAAAACAAAAACTCACAAACTGGATTTATAAAATAAAATTAAGATAAATGCAAATGCTATGATCATTTAAGAAGTTCGTGCACCATTCCGCTTTGCATATTATATTGGACAATTACATTAGTTTGAAAGTTTGTGACGTGTCTGAAAATTATGCACGCAAACGATTATCTACCCTGACTATCCCGCACGACGAACCGATTCAGTCGCTTTCGGTGTGAATATATCGCGCGCTTTGAACCGCTACGGACGACAGAAAACGGCCGTAAAAATCGCGTGCTCGCGCCCGGTGTGAATTGACCTTAAGTCTATACCTGATATGGTAGACTTAAACAATGAAAACACACTCCCAGTTTGGATCGATAAACCCTGCCCTGTGTATTTCGATGTTGCGTTTTTTTTTTGACGATTGTCGGTCGTGCGTACAATTTCTACAACACAATTATCGCATTATTGGGCTGCACGGCGTCACGGTGTGGTCGACACGGAAGCGTTTTCATTTAATGCAAGGTCCATATTTTTAGCCGACAGTGCAGCTTATTCTCGGATAGAAACAAAATATGCCAACAGCAAACCAAATTCGCGAGGGGCTGCCCTGGTTGAATCTTGGATGCTTGGCACTAGGGACGTGGCTATAGGGTTTGCGCTCTGAGGGTTATTCACCTTGGAATTTCCAACTGCATCCCACCCCTTGAACCACACCAAACTCACAAGTTTGCGTAATTCAATTTGCACGCTCCCCTCTGGTTTGATTTTCTCCAACTGTTCCCGCACAGACTACTGGATGGTAGCCTATGTTCTAAACTCATTAGTAGTCTTGCATCCACTAGCCATGGTAATGAAAGGATGGTTTGGCCCAGAGAAATTTTGTTATGAGTATGAGAAAAATCTGAACCTAAAAATGACAAAATTCTAACATCTAGTGGTCACAATCAAATCAGGCAAAATCACACCCCGATTTGTTTTCTTAAATTAATAACCAGTTTTGTCTGGCTACTTGGGAGGGCCCAAGATAGACGGGGTTGGCGGTGGTTCGGCCCCGATATGAAGGACATTTAGAAATCTGAACTTGAAATCCTTGCATGTCGACTGGCCTCAAGCTTTCCAGTTATTGGAAATTTCGAACCAGACACCCCCTAAGTTTTGAAAATTGCCAACTGACGGCCAATCTGTCCAAAAGTTTGACAAAAAGTAGGAAAATATGCAAATGTAGTAGATAATAACAACAAATTGGTCACTAAATATTTTTGAAAAATCAAACTAAGTGAATTCAAACTATTTTTGGTGTGAAATTTATGTTTCACTTCTGTGCGAAACATTTAAAGAAGCTAGAAAATTTATGTGACAATGGATAGTATTTTGCAGAGCATATGAAGCCGGTATATTAATTTATCATATATTTGTCAAAATATATTATACCTCCATCCAAATAAAGTAGACTACTTTTGAAGCTCCAGTGTCCGTTTAACAAATAATAAATCCGTGATTATTCTGATATATTATATAATAAAACGAATAAATAACTGAAGTCTTACCTTTGTGCCTTCGATTTCTAGCATGAACCATTCCTTTGGTGGTGTTGGTGGTGTTGTCATTCCCGAAACCTCTGGCATCAGGAGAACACACATCTTTGTTTTAACATTGAATCCGATCTTGGTACAGTCCGCGTGTCTCTTGCACATTGTCTCACATCTCTTGTAATTTGAAAGCTTCATTTCAGTCAGAAAACCATATTCTTGAGATTGGAACGGATTGGCACAGACACCGACAACATTGAATAACAATCCACATAACAATCCGAACTTCAACTGATCCCAGAACCAACACCATTTAAGTCCTTTAATGTCCCTCTGTTTTTGAGGCCTCCGATCCTTTGTCGGTTTCGTATCATAATGATCACAAATAAAGAAGTCTTCCATTTTCTCTGAGTCACATGGATCAAAAGTCAAACGAATTGTTTAATTGTTTGGTGATACCTACGTCCCGTGATACGAATAACTTACCCAACTGATATACGTGAGGAGGGGGCTAAACAGAAAAAGTCCACCGGTGATAATGTATGTGACATCAGGAATCTCTGTGGGCGTTCCTATTGGGATGATGTCTTCCGTATACGGTGTTATATGCCCTTATATGGTGTTATGGAATATTTCACAAGAAGAGGATCGAACCGGGGAAGAACGCAAAGTATGTATCATTGACATGTGTTTAATAATTAAACGCCGTTTGAGTTGCAATATCATCTTGAACATTCCCAACAGTCTCTGGTCGAGCTTGTGTTCTGTGAGAAACCGATATGATATGAGTGTTCGTCTACAACGTGTCACTATACATATCAGATCAGAATAACAAGGACACTAGAAATGTCAATCAATTTACATGTTATGTTAAAATACCGCAAGAATCGAGTGTCAGCACCAAACCACTGGTTCGATCACAGGCGATGCTTTTTGTTGGATACACATTGTGGAGTCAGTCACACTGACACTAGCGTTGTCAACTAAATAAATATAGGTATAATCAGTGGTATGGTGGCGGAATGATATATTTAAACGAACATTTTAGGTAGTGTATAACAGAATGATAGCAAAAAAGTGAAATTGCATGAACAAATTTTGTTTACATATTATATAAAAAGTTGCCGCCAATATACTATCAACATCACAATCAGATGGAAAATTAAAGGACCGTAACATGATATTGGCTCTTGATAATTTAGAAAATAATTTAGAGCCTATGTAAAGGGCCGAATAATATATATAGCCAAGGGTTTAATTGAACACATTATGTGTATATGTACTTTTATCCACCGCTCAGTACTTCCGTTACCTACATAAAGGCTGCCTAATAAACAATAGCTTTATTAGGTCAACGTAGCTTTATTAGGTCAGTGTTGCTTTATTAGGTCAGTACTATTTATGCAAATGAGCACGTGAGCTGGCGAAACTCTGCTTGCTGATTGGTTGAGCCGTCATGGCTAAGCCAATCAGAAAGCGCCAATTCGCCTGGCTGAGTTACCTTTCTTTGAGCGTCCATAGATACACAAAAAATTCGAGTCAACTGAAGACAACTTTTAACAAATACTGCGATGATTAATTGCCATTTATTATACAAATAAATTAATGTTGATGTATTCACACCAATGACAAATAACAAAAGCTAGGATCGCAGGAGAAAGCCCGTTTCAGCTTTTGCATCGGGTCAGCGCAGATTAATTTTTTACCTTCGCTCAACGCTGTAGCCTGTACTCGCAGTCACTCAAATCCCAGGTGTTTCTACCTTCGAGTTCGATCGAGGTGGTGAAAATCCTCGATGAAATAGGGAAAACATCGAAATAAACACATAGTAAATAAATATGTTTTAAAAATAAATAAAGGGTCATGGGATAGAGCATAAAGATGTCTATTAATTGTTGTTTGATATAGAATATAAAATTAAAGAAAAAAATATAGTTTGTGCTAGTGTTTTGACTAGAGGCTAGACAGGCTAGCCGTCTGCTTTTTGCAAAGGCAATCAATTTTATAAAAATAGGCAGAAAAACGTTGCACATCATATCCATCATTTTACAATGGCAGAAAATATCCCAACATATCTCATGAATGATGAGTTTGACTGGGTTGAACTTTTTGCACCATTTGCTGAGGAAAACACTGAAGACTTGGAAGAAGCAAGTGTTGCTGAATCTGTACAGGCATCAATTGACACCGGTGATAGCATCTCTGAGTCTGACCCAGTTGTTCCACATCCTCAGGCTCCTGTGACTGTAAATGCAAGTGATCCAGTTTTGAATTCACATGTAATTTCAACCGACTCAGGTATATCTCTCTCCGAACTAACGAACAGTAGCAATGAGAATTCCAGATTTCTAACTGTGACCGAAGAAGCCGTTGAAGAATTCATCCGGGAACAGGAAAACAAGAACACCCTGCTGAAGTCACATTATGACATAAAACTCATCAAACAGTTTCTTTCACAATCATGTAATGAAACACGTGAGATTTATCAAATCCCGCCAGAAGAGTTAGATCTTCACATGTCAAAGTATTTGCTAAGTGTTCGGAAGAAAGACGGGTCAAACTACGAGCCATCATCCCTCCGTGGCATGTTGTCGTCATAAATATGGATCGACGATAATGAATTCTAACGACGACTCCTTCATCATCACCAGGAAAACGCTGAAAGCAAAACAGAAAGAACTGAACAAACTTGGTAAAGGAAACAGAGAAAATAAAGCCGACCCGATCAGTGATGACGAAATTTCAAAGCTCTACGATATCGGTCAGCTTGGCTGCAGTTCTCCAAACAGCATCTTTAATACCCTGTGGCTAAATAACACCTTGCATTTGGGATTGAGGGCTAGTACAGAACATTATAATTTGAGATGGGGAGACGTTGTTCTCAAAATTGATACGAAGGGAACTGAATACTTGGAAATTGTCGAGCGTCAAACAAAAACACGCACGGGAGAAGATATCCGTAATGTCCGCGACAAAAAACCAAGAATGTATTCAACCGGAATAGATGATGAAAAGAAACCCATCTATGTCTATCAGATGTATGCTTCGAAAAGGCCGAAGGACTGTTGTAAACCGGATGACCCATTTTACATCGCCACGCGGACTGTTCCGGTTGAGCACGAGGGCGATCGCTGGTTTTTTAAGCAGCGGATTGGAGAAAAGAAAATTGCTGGTATTATGAAGAAAATGGCAAGTGTAGCCGGTCTCAGTTCTGGAAAACACTTAACAAATACCAGTGTTCGAAAACATACTGTTCAAAAACTTCGAGAAAATAACATTCCACCAACTGATATTGCCCATGTTACAGGACACAGAAACATTGCATCCATAAACAATTATTCATATATTTCTGATGCTCAGCAGGAGAAAGTATCAAACATCCTAAGTGCACATACCTTAGAATCTGCAGCTGTTGTTCCCTGCAGTACTGCCAGTACTTGCACACGTGGTTCCAGCACTGATGTAAACAATGGACCCCGGGAAAGTATGTTGCCTCTCACATCACGAGCAATTACTGAGAATCAAACTGTCAATATTCCTGGCATGTCACTCTCACAAAATAGCAGCGTTCAAATGAACAGTTTCGTGCATCCTATGTTGACAAGCTTGTTTCGGAACAATACAATTCATATTGAGAAGTTTAATGTTTATACTGGTA
This sequence comes from Siphonodentalium dalli, assembly GCA_032622095.1. Taxonomy (NCBI): domain Eukaryota; kingdom Metazoa; phylum Mollusca; class Scaphopoda; order Gadilida; family Siphonodentaliidae; genus Siphonodentalium; species Siphonodentalium dalli. The sequence goes on along the minus strand of CP136065.1, from coordinate 190,293,934 downwards.
CCGGCAACCAGTGAACATGTGCAGCTTCCAATTTCGGAATTTCGTGACGTTTCACTGACAAATCAACAGGCTGTTTATTGCGTTCTCGTTGTCATATATTGCACACTTTTAAACGATAATTTGATGCTATATGTTGTTAATTATTAAAATAATTGAATGTGAATTTAGTTGTAAATTTATATATATAAAAAGACTATCAGTTTGGATAGATTGACCGTGGGGACTATTTTGTTTGTTCAGCGCGCATTGATTGACTACTAATTAGACTTGTCCCGCTATTGAATATTAATAAGGCTGTGTCACCATGACTCCTGTATATTAATTAGATGTCGCGTAGCCTAATAAACTGTCAATTCTTCAAGTTTCTTTGTGAAAATTTCGACGAAATGTTCGTCTAATTCAGTTTTTAAAAACTGTTGAAGCGGTGGATAAATAAAATATGTAGTTATTGTCGTCTCTGTCCGCTCGGGGGATTTGGCATCTATTGGGCTCGGCAGAGCCTCGCCCAATAGATGCTCAAATCCCCTTCACGGACATAAACAGTTTCAGAGACGACACTAACTACATATACTATATATAGCCAAGGGTTTAATTGAACACATGTGTATATGTACATGTATATTTCAGTATGAACGGAAATCATAATGTACGTTTTATAGTCTTGACAAAGTTGTATATATTTTCACAAAAGTAGAAACATCACCGATATCATCATCCGTTCGCAATGATGATCTCTCTAAGCGAAGAACCACCACTTTTCGACACTTACTGTAATAATGCCATGCATAATATCACAACACATGATCAGACCAACAAAGACACCGTAACCTGATGTTAAGATTTTAATGATTTAGAAAATAATTTAGAGCGAATGCCAAGGGCCAAATACTATTTATAGCCAAAGGGTTTAACCCTTTACCCAACAGAAGGGCCCTGTGCCAATGCATTCTCTTATATATGCGAGTCGACCATAGGTCGCCTGGCATATATAAGAGAATGCATTGGCTTAAAACATTAAAAATTATAAAATTGTTAAAGAATGTAAGACAAAATGGTAAAAAAAGATTTTTTTTAGGCCAATGCATTCTCTTATATATGCGACGCGACCTATGGTCGACTCGCATATATAAGAGAATGCATTGGCACAGGGCATAACTGTAACTATCACAATGTGGTCAAGGAGCCGGTTCCAATGATATCCATATTTGTATGGTTCTATTGAGACAGACCGAAGATATTTTAGGCTGTTGAAGCTTTATTTGGCCGGTTTTGGCCGTTTTGTTGGGTAAAGGGTTAATGTAGAAATTTAATATAGTGTATGTTGAATTAGGAACGAACAGCATAATGTATGTTTGTTTAGTCTTAAGAAAGGTTTATATATGCTAAAAAAATCAAAAGATCACCGATATCATCATCAGTTCCAATTACCCAGTGCGGATCCCCATAATTACCCGGAGTGGATCCAATTACCCGGAGTGGATCCCTATAATTACCCAGTGCGGATCCCTATAATCACCCGGTGCAGATCCCTATAATTACCCTGTGCGGATCCCTATAATTACCCTGAGTGGATCCAATTACCCGGGGTGGATCCCTATAATTACCCGGAGTGGATCCATAAAATTACCCGGTGCGGATCCATATAATTACCCTGTGCGGATCCCTATAATTACCATGAGTGGATCCAATTACCCGGAGCGGATCCCTATAATTACCCTGAGTGGATCCAATTACCCTGTGCGGATCCCAATAATTACCCTGAGTGGATCCAATTACCCGGAGTGGATCCCTATAATTACCCGGAGTGGATCCCTATAATTACCCGGTGCGGATCCCTATAATTACCCTGTGCGGATCCCTATAATTACCCAGTGCGGATCCCTATAATTACCAGGTGGAGATCCCTATAATTACCCGGAGTGGATCCATATAATTACCCGGTGCGGATCCCTATAATTACCCGGAGTGGATCCAATTACCCTGTGCGGATCCCTATAATTACCCGGTGCGGATCCCTATAATTACCCTGTGCGGATCCCTATAATTACCCTGTGCGGATCCCTATAAGCGAAGAACCACCGCTTTTCGGCACTTACTGGAATAATACCATGAACGATATCACAACACATTTGATCAGACCAACAAAGACACCAGAAATGTCAATCAGTTAAAACGTTATGCGAAAACTTCAATCTTGACTAATACAATGAGACCATTATTCTGGTCGCCTGGTTTTGCTTACGCTTAACATATTCCGATATGGTGATATTTTTAGACTGAATATACTCTGACATTTGTTTTCCAAAATCATGGCTGTTTTCCGGATGTGAGACAAACGCTATTGATTCACAGCACACCACTATTATATTAATAAGAAGCCGTATTTACTGTTTCGTGCTGATGAGAAAACGGGGCAGTCCGAGTTGTATACGATTTGAGTAAGTTATTCTGCTGCATATAAAGGCCGTGCGAAGGAATTTCACCTTATAAATTGACAATGTCATATGGAACATTTTCCGCAGCCCAATGGCTCTCTCGATTCAGTTGTTCCCGTGCGTTCTATGAGAATATGATATGACATGAGTGCGTCGACTAGACTATCAACAGCATATCACTGGTTACACTTAATCAATCCATCCGAAACACTAGACATGTCAATCAATGTATACGGTATGTGCAGAGTTAAATTCGAACTGATATAGTGTGACCTATATTGCTGGCGTTTGTAAGAGTTGAAGATTGAACAACCATGGTTCGTTAAATGCAAATACTTTGTTAGTAGGGACAATACAAGAATAATGTTTTGCATAGATGTAATTTATATATAAAATACTACAAAAAAACTTAACGCAGTCACAGGATATACTAAATCAGTCATTATATACCTGCATAAGCAATAGGTAATTAGAGAAAATAATTTTTTTTTTATTAATGATTGATTAGTTAGAATTAACGTCGTTTCAGCCGCTATGACATATAACAATATTTTGTTTCCTAATTAATATGACGCATGTATTCGGACGGTGGCCCTGGTGAAACCAGGGACACTTCTGACTTCGACTGTTTTCTGTTTGAAATTTGTTTTTATCCCAGGGACATGTGAGTGAGCTAGCCGATGAGCACATGCTTCTATTAAACCGTCAAACAGATATCCTAAATTAATAATAAAAGCAATAGCAAACAACGTTTGTTCAACCGACATTCCAGAGATGACAAATCTTCCAGCATTATAAATTTGACTGCAATAACATATTGAGATACAAACAGCATAATCATTGTGAGAATGCTATACTTTGGTCTGGTTATTTTCCGTGTGGCAAAGATGGCCATTTTGAGCGCCATCTTGGTTTCACCCGAATTTCCCAAATTTATAACGGCCGACAGCTAGTCAGACTGTCTATTCTTCAAAATGGTGCCAAAGACCAACGAAATCGGTATTGAAAACAATTCCATACGCGGGAAGAGGCATTGAATAAAATCATGGTTTGGCTGCCGGACTACTAGGTTGAACATAAATTTTGTATCTTTTAATGAAAAACATAAAAAGCGACGAATTCTAATAAAGGTTGATTAAAATTTGTTACGCATTATTATCTCTTCAAAACTTTAAAATACCTAGTTATGTGATCTTATGAATCGCCATCTGCCCACGGATGGTGTATATAGAGGATACCTACGGTTCTCGAGTGAGTACCAGAATTACCTCATTCGTGGCTACAGTGGAATATAACTATTCCCACCAGCGGCCTTGGCCGCGAGTGGGAATAGTTATATTCCAATGTAGCCACGAATGAGGTAATTCTGGTATTCACTCGAGAACCGCAGGTATTCTCTTTATTATATGCTAAACAAATTAGCTGCGCTTAATCACTGGAGCAAATTAGAAATATAATGTTATTGTTTTGATCGATATATATAATGACTTGTTTTGATCGATCAGCTGTTCTGTGACCGGTTCACTACGATCTTCTGTAAAATAAGCGTGCATACACAAAAATAGTCCCCGATGACCCCGCCAGAAAGAAGAGAAACCATTCGAAATATTCATCAATTTATGAACAATTACCTCGAACAAAGCAATATAATTGCTTATCTTCAATTAATGATTTGATTATTATCAAGCATAATGAACAATTAACAACACAAAAGGTTCGTTCCATTTGGAAATACCAAAATCCCAATTACTGATAATACTTCCGCTTCGCAGTTTGGAATGTAAAAATCAACACAGTTTTATTCAATTTCTCTCGCTGTCACTAACTATTTTCCTGATTCGCCGGTATTTCACCCTAGGACTAGGCTCGATGTCTTCTGTGGTGTGAGGCTTCGGTGAGCAGCTGTGAAAGTGCATGTACACCGATCCACTGAAAGTTGCGTTTGAGAAAATGGATTTCAAACTTTGCATCGCACTTGATGAACTCACAACTCCAGATGAACTCACAACTCCAGGTGTACCAATACGGTCACTATTCGATACAGTAACTGTCGAGTTGGAAACAGTTACATTTGTCGGTGATGATGTTGAAATGGTGACAGACTTGGTACAGGTGCGGATTCCAATACTGGTGAAAGCTCGAATACAGGTTGCGCAGGTGCAGGTGCGGTTTCCAATACTGGTGAAAGTTCGAATACAGGTTGTGCAGCTGGGAGTACCGTCTCTGACCATGTGACTGTGTTATTTTCAGCAGTATTTGATAAAACTGAAGAAATATATTTTGGTTGGACAGCATTCATTTTGGAGTAGTTCAACAAACTGTTTACATTCTTGTGTCCTGACACTTGGATTATCTGATGTGGTGATACAATTTTCATCGTAAAGTGACTGGACCAGCAGTTTTCGAACACTGTAGTTGGTAAGTCGCTTATCCGTTGTGAGGCCAAAGTCTACACACATGCCCTGCACAATTATGTTTAATGAATTAATGCCGAATGCATTGCGCTTATACCAAGGCTTGCCTTTATTCCATCCCTGGTAATTGACAGCGAGGAAGAACGGGCTATCTGGATCTGTTTCCTCTTCTGGTTGTTTCTCGCTGAACAATCGATATAACTTAACCGGGTCTCTCTCTGGGTTGTCGACCGAATATGCCCTTGGTTTAATTCTTCTGATATCTCGTGGATTTTCACCGGTTCTTGCAGGGGGGGGGGGGGGGGGGGGGGGTCGGAAAAAAAATTCAGGCACGTATGGCATTTTTTCCCTTTCGATTATTTTTTGTACCCACCCACCCCCACTGCCAATTGTTTTTCCGTTTTCGGCAGTTTTTTCCGACCATTTTTTGACACCCACCCCCCCTTTTAACACTAAAACAGAGATTTGCGGGGGGAAATTCACTGTAAACAGCTGTATATGAATTTCTGTGCATACTATTTATCATGGATGTTAACATGGACATGTAAATAGGAATGAGTCATTTTGAGGTCATTCGGCCAAAAAAAACATGGCTGCCAGCGGCCATCTTGGATTTCAAAATTTGCAACAAAATACAACACGATAACTGCCTGCAGTCAGTTTACAGTTAGAATTACATTATTTCTCTCATTCAAAGTGGGTTTGAAGCCCAACTCATTGCCAAAACACTCAAAAACAAGCAGGAATTTTTTTTTTTTAGTTGCGGAAAAAATTGCTTGTTGGTGGCTTTGACCACCCACCCACCCCGGCATACGTGCCGGAATTTTTTTTTTCACCCCCCCCATGGTTCTTGTCTTTGTTAGTCGCTCCTGTGTGTAGATGATATATTCTTGTCCATAATCATCTTCTTGCATACTGATGTCGCCCCATTTCAAAGAATGAGTTTCCTCTCACATGCAAAATGATGATCACTGATGAGGGAAACTGGATATGATCGCATCCTGAGGTATCGATCAAGTGAGGACATGAACGTTCGAAGTAAAACTGGCTCAGTTCCACTTTTTTTCTCACAGATAGGCGGAAACTTGATATATACCCACACAGAACATCTGGGGAATGAACTCGGGCTGCCTCTGTTCATCTTTACTTAGCAGAAATGTTCTAAAGAGTTTAATATCATATTCAGTTTTTTTAACAGTATTTTTATTTCTTTGTTGGTCATTGAATTGAGATACTTCCTCATCAGTTACATTTGTAAATCTGGAACTTACAGTGGAAGTTGAATGCAATGGCAATATTGGCAATGCAGCTGAGGCTGAATCTGAGTCTGTATTCAGTAGTAAGCTTGAAGTGGAAGTTGAAGCTGCGGGAACCTGCTGGTCAAATATAGAGTCACTATTCTGAACACAAACTTGTGGGTCTGTATCATTATATTTAGTTAATTTTTGTAGTAAAGAGTCCCAAAACACATGGCCTTCTACGTCTATTTCAAATCCGTCTTCCATATTTTACTTGACGAATGACGTTGCTAATGTAACCAGGCGTCTGTAATGCAGTTAAGGGGGAAATACTCTAATCTCACGCACAAAAGTGCAAATAGTCCGTATCGCTTCAGGCGCATGAATATCAATTCAAAATTTAACGGAATTACAAGTAATTCGCCCCGATTGGAGCTAGCGTTTAATATAAGGAAGCCAGCGTGTAATATAAGGAAGCTAGCGTGTAATATAAGGAAGCTAGCGTGTAATATAAGGAAGCTAGCGTGTAATATAAGGAAGCTAGCGTGTAGTATAAGCGTATAATATAATTTACTATCGTAGATGCTGGTGAAACATGACATACCATGTAAAACCAATGTAAATAAGAACAGACTTCGGTAAAATGTTAAATATGACATGTGTAAACGTTTTTAAAAATTGGTATTATTTTGTCATTTCTGAATACATGCGTTAGTTAGTCTTCGAGGAGAAAACGCTCTTTAGAAAACGCGTTACTTCAAAAGTCGTCAGTTTTACCTCAACACATGGCGCTATACAGCCATGGTGCTTTTTATAAGGGTTGGTTCCAATCAGAGATGGATTTTGTGAATAACTGAGTTCTACATTCTCAATTATTAATGTTATGTGGCATGAAGCACTAATTGATTTCGAATGAGGTGAGTCAATGCCATACCTATCATGTATAAGTGATACAAGGGGAATTATATTATGAATCTTAGTCATATGTCTAGACTAAAGTATGGGCTGCTGTCCTTGTAGCAGTTTATACTTCCACTACCGATCCTACTCACTGTATTTCAACCAGGGACAATCATTTAAGTGGGTTGGGTTTTGTATATTTAAGACCAAACGGAAACTCTGTAAGGTGGTCCAACCAATCTCAAAATTTGTGGTACATATGCTCCCATGTTGGTTATGTTTTGTATGCAATGGTAATACAACAAGATTATAATGTATAAAGTAAGTGGGGTTTGCATTTACTTAGAATCTACAAGGATATGTCGTTTTTACATGGACTTTCCGTGTCTATTACCAGATTATATCATTGTCTATCCGACTTTACCATATTTTACCAGAGTGGAGCCATGCAAACTATGATTTCCCTGGCTTCACAAGAGTAATTATGAGCGATAACTCCATGCTTGTTTGTCAGTTTGGCAATGGAAACAGTTTACCCAGTGTCAAACTAAAACGTTAACAGAATGGGGCAAAAATATTCAGATACATAAGTAGGCTAAATCCAGTATAGTTTAGCACCTTATATAATCACATGTGTGATTCATATAGCCTCCAATCTGTTATCTTAAATGTTAAAGCTTCCGAAAGCGGTACTACCATAGTAACTTTACCCCAATATCGTTGTAAACTACATTGGTATAATTACTGTAGTATAATTACTCTAATAGCATTACTTATGAATACTTACATCCCGGTAAAATACCTTGAAATACTTTACTGAAGTAAAAATACATGGATTGGTCTACATGTGGGCGTATACTATGGTGACCATTCTGTAGGAGTTTTACCAGTGTAAATTTACCTGGTTCCAATCACCCTAGTAGAATACCACATAATACCAGAGTGTTTTAGCATGGTTTGCCAGAGTGTTTTTATAAGGGGTACTCTGACTCATGCCCCAATGTGTCCGTCCATTTTTGGGTGCCACAGTGTATCCGTCTATACTATTGATATGGTATTCTTACACTAATATTGTGTATAATCGACACATTGAATATTCATGTAAATGGACATGAATCATCTATATCTATATTTGCGAATGTCTGTTTGTGTTCTATATAAATTCACAGGGGATCATGTAGACAGCACCAAATGGGTCTAACAGGGGTCACTTGTTCCGAGAAAGATAATGGTGCGGGTTAGAATTTTCTAAAGTGACGCTGTTGTTGTCAAGGGCAGAAATGGGGGAGAGCGGAAAAACTTTATATCGCCGATATCCACCAAACGTATACATAATGATCTCCATGATATGACGAGTCTAATTGTGTGGTTTAAATATGTCAAAAGTAGCGCCGTTCGATTCAAGGGAGCACGGGGAAAGGGGTACCAAAAGTGATAAAATATCTTGAGAACCGATTTCCATCAAATTGATACACCTTCTTCCCCACGATACTAGGAATCTAATCGTGTGATTTAATGACGCCAAATTGGTGCCGTTTGGGTGAAAGATGCGGGTGTGGGGGGGGGGGGGGTACTAAATTTGTTTAATCGCCAATTACTGCCAATCTTATACATAACAATCTCCATTATATCTGGAGTCGAATGGTGTGGCTTAAAGCTGTCAATAGTGGCGCCGTTTGAGTCAAAGATGTACGGAAGGGGAGAGGGACACCAAAACATTATCAAATATTTTTAGCACCGATTTTCACCAAATTGATACACATTCTTCCATACGATACATGGAATATAATCATGTGATTTAATGACGCCAAATCTGTGCCGTTTTGGGTGAGATGGGGGTGGGACACAAAATTTGATAAGAATTTGTTTGGTCGCCGATTACCACAAAACTTATAATCATTTCCATGATATCAGGAGACTAGTGGCGTGGCCTAGATTAAGCTGTCACATTGTGCGCCATTCGTGTCAGGGGTGCACGGAATGGGAGCTGGGCACCAAAAACTGATTTTGAGCACCGATTTCCATCAATTTGATACACATTCTTCTCGAAGATACGAGGAATCTAATCGTGTGATTTAAAGGCGCCAAAATGGTGCCGTTTTTGGGTGAGAGATGGGGGCATCAAATTGATTTGGTACATCTAGGTCAGGGATAGAGAGTGGAGGAGCAATGGCATTGATATCGATGTTTTAGTCGCCGATATCCACCAAATTTAAATATAGTGATCTCCATAATTCGTTTTAAGCAATGTTTGGCGTTCAAATTTCATAAACGTGACAAATGGTGATCGAATTAAATCACTTGAACAATTATATATTCTTAATTGTCAGGGCGTTCATATAGTGAGCCAGCCAAAACAGATACATAGGAGGCAGCATTACCAGTTTATTTGCCATTCTGTTTAAGAGTTACATATATTCTTGCAAAATTAGGGACCTTGAACTGCCAGAAGATGGCATGTTAGAATGTCTCATGTATTATAATAACATTGAGTCTTTCCTATTCAAGTTAATCTAATCGTGTAATGACGCCAAATTGGTGCCGTTTTGGGTGAGAGATGTGGGGTGGGGCACCAAATTTGATAAGAATTTGTTTGGTCGCCGATTACCACAAAACTCATACATAACCATTTCCATGATATCAGAAGATGCAGGTGCACGGAAGGGGAGACGGCTCCAAAACTGATAAAATATTTTTAGCACCGGTTTCCACCAAATTGATACACATTATTCTCAAGATACGAGGAATCTAATCGTGTGATTTAATGACGCCAAAATGGTGCCGTTTTGGATGAGAGATGGGGGGGGGCACTAAATTTGATAATAATTTGTTTAGTCGCCGATTACCACCGATTGCAGGAGTCCAATTGTGTCGTTTAACGATGTCAAAAGTTCGAGTCCACAGCAGATGGCTTCAGCTCATTTTAACCTGGGCAACGCCGGGTAACCCTGCCAGTAATATATATTTGTTGATTACAGGGTGGATTGAGGACAATTTGCGATTTTTGTTTTACAATCATAACATAACATAATATAACATACCATAGCTAACAAAAGCAAGATTGTGAGATTTTAAACTACAACAATTGTAAACAATGTTGTCAAAATTGGTGGAAATATTATACATTTTTATAGCGGTTACAAATGTATTTTTCCGGTCTGGGCGGTCTACCATTCGTAGTGGACAGACACCGGTCGAGATCCACTGACCACGGCCCCGCCAGCATGCCAGAGGTTTATTAATATTTGCATGCATGGAACATACAATGGCACTACACATCCCTCGGTGTATATTGTCAAGATGTTATTCAATTAAATATATTTATAAGTATATACTTGTATATACTGTTTCCATTCTATCCTTCCTACCAAAGGCCGACCATGACTTAATATTATCTTTAAGATGATATTAAATCACCTACCACTGGAATTAATGTTAAGACCAAAATTAAGACCTTGTTCGTGAAATCACACTTATGGTTGAAATATGACCATAAAAAGTCCAAACTATGACATGAAACTGAGCCCTGACTATTAAATTGACGTTGCCATGCTGTGTATTGTTACCAATGGTGTTTCAGGCATACAAGATGGACGGTCCACGAACTATGTAGTCGAAACACAACAGTTAGTTGGAATAAAATGGAATGAAAATATATAATAACAACTCGAAGTTCAGACACAAGTATTTAATCTAGAATAGTTCAAACGAATAGTTTCAGAAGGCATATCATTCATCATATTATATAAACAATAATCAACATATTTGCTCTTTATAAATCATGGCAATACAATTGGCAATTTGTATATGCAACTGACGTCTTTTTTGTTGCATATACGTGCGTTAACATTGTAAGTGGCGGAACAACATAATGTATAATTTCGGGAAAGAATGAACAATTGGACATACCCGAGGATATATTAATCACCACAATCAAACATTGTAATATAGAAGTCACATGTACGCATGCCATGGATAAGATAGTAGTAAAGGTGCCAAATACTAGTGAATATCTAGTATGAACATTGGGTATTGAATTATCATCGGACATCAACTTTTATGCATTGCTTGCCTCGCGTCAATTTAGTGGAGCTACTCGCCACTCGCCCGGGGTCCCTTACAATGTAGCTCATATGCAATCCCCTGCAATTATGTTATGAAGAGGCCTGGTAGGGAATGGTAATCAATGATACATACATAGTAAACACGTTATGTAAATTCACCCAGGGATAATCGGCTGGAACGATTGTTAACCCTTCCCGAGGTAGGATATTTATAGGTAGACTAGTTCGTATATATTAACACAAAAATAGGCTCTTTCCCGATTTCCAGTTGACCGCATAGCTTGTGTCAACGGCCAGACTAGCATATGTGCATGGTCTACATTGACATCGTATACGTATAGCGAGAGAATAAAGCAAATCTAATTTGGTTATGTTCAGTGTCAATATGCATTGTTCACCTCAAGAAACGGACCCGTATTGAATAAATATAAAATGAAAGTGTCAATGACACCGTAACTCAACTTGGGGAGGCGTTAATAATGTTGTTGAGCAGTCAATAGAATGATAAAAGTGGAAAGTCAAAAAAAGTTTCAGAAAATGGATTGTACTGGGTAAATGAAATTAATTTCATTTCAAACATTTCTCCAATAAATGTGGGATGTAGGGTGTGCCGATGGATTCAACTGAGAAATCCAAGATGGCTCCAGGCGCCCATGTTTCTTAACACATTTCGGAAGAATTGGACAGTTTCCATCTAGAGGTCACACCAAAGAACCACATGAAGATTGGATGGGTATGAGGGATGTTGAATATAGGGTGTGCCAACACATTTTAGTCACGAAAAGAGTAAAGTCAAAGATGACCGCCGGCGACCATGTTTTTTAACGAAATTAGGAAAATATCGTTGACTCCTATATAGAGGACACCCCACGATACTTATTATGTTTGGTGACGATCGGATGAGGGATGTGGCGTGTAAATTGTGCCGAAGGATTTAGTCATGCAAAGAGTAGAATTCAAGCAAAGAGTATAATCCAAGATGGCAGCCATGTTTCTCAACGAATTTCAGAACAAAACATCATTGGCTCCCTGAAGATGCATATACAGTTTGGTGAGGGATGTGGTCACTAGGGTATGCCAACGATTTAGTCGTGCAAAGAGTAAAATACAAGATGGCTGGCAGCGGCCACGTTTTTCATCAAAATTCTCATAGTCGATAGTTCTCACCCAGAGGTGACCCAAAACATGCCTGTACATTTTCAAAACATTTCTCCGTAAATGAGGGCTGCAGGGTGTGCCGATGGAAACAAATATTCTTCTGTAAATACTTCTTGAACAATAGGTGTGCCACTCGTTTTAAATTCAACGATGTACCGGGGGGGGGGGGGGGTAGTAACACATTTGCTTAAAGGTCTGCTTTTTTTGCATCTGGCATTTTTGTGGACCCACCACCCCAGAATCTGCATAATAAATAATTTGTTACTCCAAATTGTTTTGGCACCCACCCCCAAATTTCACTAAATTTGGTCTAACACCGGATTTAACTCTACTGATATTACTCATATTACTGGGAAATTATCGCCTTTAGTTCAAATGACAGTTTAACTTGTTCCAGAACAAAAATATTAATACAGGCAAATTTTAAGATGTTTTTCAAATACTGGCTGATATTCATTTGCCTACCACTTACGCGTGTTGGATTTTTCAGGTCAGTGGGTGATGACGGTGAGTCTATTAGCTTAGTTCCATGCTATCGGACAATATTACGATCAAGTAAACTGCATTCTGAATACCTATACATGCTTACATACTGAATACATATACATGCTTACATACTGAATACCTATACATGCTTACATACTGAATACATATACATGCTTACATACTGAATACCTATACATGGCTGCATTCTGAATACCTATACATGGCTTACATACTGAATACCTATACATGGCTTACATTCTGAATACATATACATGGCTTACATACTGAATACCTATACATGGCTTACATTCTGAATGTAATGGCGATGTAATGTGCTCCAAAATGTGCTCCAAAATGCACCTAATACAATTGCTTTTGAATTTGTCCCGGTTGCGAAATTTGTCGACAAAATGGCGGAACTACCATTCAATGAGCATTATATGTCACGGAAAAAAATACATACTCGATCACGATGTACGGAACCGTACAAAAACGGTGCCATTTGTGTTCACAGAAATATTTGTAATCAGAAACGGAACCCCGGAAAAGTTATATCTTTATCTTAACATGACACTGTTAAATAACGTCATGCGCGGCTTTCTCTTTGTTTAGTCATCACAAATATGTAGTACGACAAGCGTTTCAGAGCGACGACAGCTCGGGTGCATTTTCGCTTGGTCTACAGTGTCAATTTGTATGCGTCCGCTGATTTTGAAATATTAAACCGGAACATATGTATCGAGAAATCCAAGAAACAAAACACGTATTTTCGGCACTATATCGACGAATTTGTCAGGAAAACTTCCGTGTAGGTATGTTTTGAGATTAGGGGTTCGAACGAGCTATGACCTGGTAAATATATAAATTCAATCCATGTTTATTTCAGTTTCTCGCTTGATTCTCTCCGAGCCTCCAACAAACGCACTATTTATTATTTCACATGAATTTTTATTCGAACATACGAAATATATAACGTGTATTGAATAGAGACCAACCGCTTGCGAGACGTACCGGGTCCAGGTGGCGAGCAACATACCAACCAAACTGTGCCACAGTGATTAACGACTAATGGTCACAAATTAAATGTACCACATCGAGAGAGGCTGTGATTCATGTTTGGAACATTTATTGTCTGTTTGGTGAGATATGACATGCAATGGGTAAGGACGCGTTCACACACTGGCAAATTTTAGGGCAGTTATTCCCCTTTTTCGACATTTTCCCAACATGCATAATTGTATCCGAGATTTTATTCCGATATTTTTCGGTCAATGGGTTTATGATTAGGGTTAGGGAATCCGTTGTTTTAATATTTTAACTAAATGTTTACTGACATGTGAAACATATTAGTGTTTTAAAAACACGGGGGTATCCTTAGTCCAACTGAGGCAGTCACACCTCTAGTTAAATGTGGAACTACAGAGTTTCTACTTCTCTCGTATTTAACTGTGATGCAGTTGCATGTATAAGCATTTAAGTGTTCGTTTTCTGGTACATTTCAGCTTTCCGTACTGAAAGTCCTATAATAAATGACAGCCCAATTTACGAATCTGTGAACGCGTTGTAAGTTCGGGTAATCTTTCATGAAATTTGTCATTTAGCTGACTATCTATTACAACGTTTCGGTCGAAAATTCCGAAATTCGATAAGGGATATTCGATTGCTTTATTGCTTATTGGGGTGATGTGAAATGCCACGAGCTATTGCAAGATTGATTCTGGCAATCTATTTGCCTTCTAATTTCGGGCAGTTATCAGTTGTATAATAACTTATCAGAAGTGGAATAACATAAATCTTATTGCATGCCTGTGTAGTAAACAGTGCGGTAAAAGTAGTTTGTAATTCTCATCTTAGCACACTAGAGCCCCATGCGACGAACTACCTGTGCAATTGGGATGTCAGTTTCTCATACTCTCACCGACACATTTACGCATGGTAGATTTCATGAATTATTGAACACGAGCGATATGGGAATGGGAGGAGATCAATGTGCATTTCAAACTCATTTTATTAGCAAAATAATCCAAGAATAATTTCAGTAACAATTCAACAGTATTATATGCATCACACATGATTAATAAGATTGAAAACATTTTCTACAAATTTGATAGGTTAGTTTATGAATGAAGATTATGAAATAATAGGATGGAATAATGGTAGTGTTAAAGAGACCGGCGTCTTCGTTGTAGGTTGTAATTTATAAATATCATGATCAAATTATGATAATTTCCTCAAGAATATACTTTAATAGTATAGCATAATGATGATACGAATGCGATATTATTCACAAAACACGCTTTGTTTCCGACAAAATACAGGTCGACTGTTTGGTTTCTCGCAAAAAGCGCAGTAGATTGTTTATAAGCAGAATCACGATATCGTGCCATTTCCTTATTTAGATTCGCGCGCTTTATATGTCGGTTGCTAAACCCATACGCCTACAACTTACAATACGACTCATAGTAATATTCCTTATTTGGTATGTATGGTCTTTTATAGGTTAGAAAAAATATTAACTGGATTGAAAAATATTCATCTCCTTGCAAGAACAATTATACTATATCTGATCTGTCTAATAATTTCCCAATCATGAAGTTTAAACTGACAGCAGGAAGAATGCGTTGATTAAAATAAAATTTGGTGTGATTTGAATGCGATTGTTGATTGCACCAATAATTTTAGCTACGCATTCCACAGCGCAGCGGAACATTTTCATTGGACGACGCGGTAGTTCCAAGTGTTTGTCTATAAACAATCGTAAGGTAACGTTTTTGATGTTTGTTTACTCAACCAAGGATACAAACGTGACAATAACATGCAATGTACGTGATATTTATGACTCGCATAAGAACAACATACATCTGTCTATTATATAATGTTCTTTCTGTTTATGACGGTTTTAGGGGATGTGACTATTTAAAAACCGATACCCACAGGGAATACCGCCCGTAATTTTTAACACAGAGACACCTGTTTGGCCAAACATGCACTGATGTTTCCTCCAAAAATGTATTTTATCAAAACTGTCCGGAATTATGTTTGAAATTTTATGCATATGATTAATGTGACACAACATTTAAGAAACACAATAGTTAGGAAATTATAAGATAAATGTATACACTTTTATGGTATAAGATATCATTAACAGTTTAATGTGTAGTGAGAACGTCTTCAAAATATAACTTCACCAATATAGCAGTTTATACATCCATGAAATAATATCTGACGATAAAGAGAGGGAACTAAATTATTCTTGATTAATGAAATTGCAACTACCAGACTACCCCTCATAAATTTATACATTTGAAAATGGTCTTGCCATGCCTATTGATCAACGAAGAGTTGGGGTGATATAAGTTGTTGGTTATATGTTCATAACCAAACCACCGCTGATCACTACTATTTGTGTGCATTTATTTGAAATATTTGTGACTTTTTTATCCTTCAGTTAAATATATTGGGGTATGAATGATATATAATTATACTAAAACTTAAACCATATCAGGCACATCCTGAATACAACTATTATAGTTATATTTAACAACTATAGTTGATTCTGAGAGTGCCAAATCATCCAATATTACCCAGTTTTGTTTGTGAAACTTTGTGATCACGCAACACCTGTTAACAAAACTGAAGCACAATCTTCAGATAAATTTGAATTCTTTTCCGCCAGCTTATTTTATTCCATAATGCCATAAGCATGACATTCTAACTGACATTAGCATGACGAATCAAACGCCCTTCGTATACAGCAATATTCAGGCTAGTTGAATGTTAATTGAGTTCCTTACCACGTACCGTCATGAATCATAATTCGTATGGATCGAAACATGTAATGTCGTCATAAAAAACAAACATGACACCCAATTACTGCAACTCTCATTTTGAACATGTTTCTAAAATACGATTTTGGATTGCCCCACGTTCATCGTATTTACACAACGGTAATATATACAGCCAACTATGCTATCTAGATGTAAATATAGTAGATGGATTCAGGATGTGCCTGACATGTTAACTCATAATTACAAAACACTTTCATAGCACCAAAACAATATGCTATTTGGTGAGTTGATTGTTGTGAACAATTCTTAATTATTCTAATAAATATTGGTACCCAAAAGAGAAGTGGGGATCAGCCATAAACCACTAGCCCATGGTAAGCGATGTATAGTCGTGTGTACGCAATGTGGAGTATGTCATACGGACAATTACGATTTCAACCAAATAAACAGTAGCATAATCGGTGGAATAGCTAACATTCCAGATTGTGTGTAACCATCTGGTAGCAAAAGTTATCCACAGAGGCCACACCAACATCGTAGAACCGCCCACTCCAATAGGCCACGCTTGCCCTTATGCTATACCTAGAGCTGAAACAGTCTCCTCGGTGCGCATTGCTTACATTGTTTTTGAATGTTTTATACTCGTGTGAACTTGCTCAATTTAACATTTAAATTAATTTTTTTTTTAATTCCATACAAATTGAAATAAATGTTTGAATGTTCTTAGAGTGAACTCCTTGCTCAATTTTACAATTAAATTAAAAATGGTAATTTAAAAAAAATATTGTTTATTTTAGATTGAACTGATGCCTCAATTGAAATTGAAATTGAAAATTAAAAATGTTTTGTTTTTAATTTGTTTAATAAAAAAAGTAATTTAATTGTTGTATGTTTTAGATTGAAATGCTGACTCAATTTAACATTTAAAAACAATTAAATATAAAATAATTTAAACACAACAATTAAAAAAATATAGCCCGTAACAGGGGGCAGAATCAATAAACTTAGGCCTTCATCGGTAAAAGTTAAAAACATTTGCTTGAAACCACATCAGGATAGAAACCAAATGCTATTAACAATTACAAGGGTATAAAAGCTAAATTAAACTTTACTATTTATCAACTACTTTTGTGGTATTAAAATAAATTTGTAATGCACATGATATATCTGAAACTGCATATCTAGACACTGGACTTTGGTGACCATCTTCGTGTGCCACTCATGCGTAGAAAAATAATGGGTCGGGAAATCACGGATATTAATAATAATATAATATGATGTGCACACATGTACCTTGAAGCTCAGATGCATCATTCAAGTAAAAGATTGATGTGCTGGTGTCACAATGATGTATGCTCTTTGTTATAAGTAAAGTACAGCCAAGTCATATAACTGTCTGATATTCTAACTTTCACAGACGAAGACCTAATACCAAAAGCTTGTGGCCGAAAAGAGTGTACGTGTGATGATAATATTATACTGCCTATGTTTGACATTTAGAATCTCGATTCAATGAAGATGTAAAAAATGATATACATATATACAGTAGCTGAAACAGGTTCCATTATTTGTTATTTTAAAAACTAACTAATAAATTTAAAAACAATATTTTTGAATATTTGTTTTAGATTGAACTTCTTACGCAATTTAATAAAAGAAATAATAAAAACAAAAACAATTTTGAAAAACTAACGCTGCTATGACATCCGATGTGGTACCACGTGTCTCCACACATCAAATTTGGTTGAAATCGGGTCCAGGTTTCTGGGAGAAAAATCGCAAAGAGACAGATGGATATACAGACAGATTCTACACTTTTATGCATGTACATGTATGTCAGATTTATGGAGGTACGGACTCAGTATGAATCTTCATTGCTATAAATGTGCTTGCTTCAGTGAGCGTGAACAAATCCTCATCTCTTATTGAAATAGCAATGTATCGATCGGAATGGACGTGTAGATGTCCCTTAACTTAGTCTTCTGGTAACCATGTTATTTCAGTCCTAACTAGACTATATGTGCCTGGTGGCTCAGTTGATATGGTGCATAACACGTTAGGCCACCATTAGCTGGTTAGAATCTCAATACCACCTATTTGTGATCCACACAATGGGAAGATAAGCTGAATTGTAAATAGTGTTAGGTGTGTCCTCCGTGCGGTCTCTACTATATCCGCAAAGTTCACAATGGCGCGATGTACCTGACCGATATCGGTTAGCAGTAAGACAAACCCAAAATACCAGCCAATCACACTGATATTTACATTCGAACCAATTATGGTGTTCAGACTTGCAACTGTGATCTCAACTCTCGGTGAAATGACTTCCTTTCCAATGATGACCGCCGTGCAGGGGTAGATACGATCATCATAGTCTAGAAGAGGTCGGCACGGGTTCTAACCCCGACATGGACATTCATCTTGATCATGATGACATCAAATGTGCCATGCAGGTCGATACATCACCATTTCGATAAGAATGTAAATATGTAGCATTGAAACAACGAACCGTCATATTGAGTCAGTGACTCCACATATCTGATATATCTATGTTATTTGTTCTCTATGTGCGATATTTAATGGAACGTTGAGGTAATAAACATTAATTTTAATTGGTAATTATCAAACAAACAAAAGACAAAAAACAAACAGTTCTATGAAACTCTATATGATGATATAGTTTAGTTTAAACATATTTTACTGTCATATATACATGTATATACACATAGCAATTGGGTTTGGAACAACAGTTCCAACGGCCCGATATTTAGATATGTCACGTTCCCAGATAAACAAAGAAGGGTTAGAGAGACACCGACCGAGCCGACAAGGTGAATATATAGGTGGGTGTATTAATAATGTTAGAGAGGAACCGAATATATAGTTTAGTGTATTTATAATGTTAGAGAGGAACCGAATATATAGTTTAGTGTATTTATAATGTTAGAGAGGAACCGAATATATAGTTTAGTGTATTTATAATGTTTGTACTCTTGGGGCTGATCGAATAACGATGGAGCGTTATAAAGCAATAATCTGCGATGCCATTTAGTCCTTCTTATAAAATATAAATGATTCAGTGAAATCTTGATTAATGAGGGGGCCTGATAAGTACTGGGATAATAATCTGGTTTATGGTGGAATTTGTGATCAGGTCGGGCGGTGCCTCACTAAACAAAGTATAATGCTGGAAAAACAAATAATATATATTTGAGTACATAATTTTGAGTATATACATTTGAATATATTTATTTGAGTACATATTTGCTCAATGATCATCTATCAGAGACGGGTTAGCCGTCTGAACGTTTCAGCATATTACTGATTACTCTGCCACTTATACAATGTCCACTCCACGTTTGATGAGCGACGTGGCCATTGACAATTCCGCCGTTTTCACATGATAATATTGTTAGTTTATACATCAATTTCACATATATATCCGACATATGTGGTGAACGGTCCGCTAATGAACACAAGGCCGTATGGTCGGTACATGACATATATATCCAGACAGTTGTGGTGCACTGGTCGTCAATTATTATCAGCCGTATGGTAGGCACATACATAGTCATATATCCGACAGTTGTGGTAGTGTCAATTTTGTTTCTTTGGTCTACAGTCCCTTTGGTCGTTACACGGCCATTCAGTTCCCGACATTGACCAAATATTTAGCCATTTCTGAATTTGTTAGGCCATTTTCAGAAATCTTTGGCCAAATTTAAAAACCGAAATATGTTCTTATAACTTAAAACAGCATATACATTTCAGTATATATGTATATATGTAGAATGAGCAGCAATCGGAGACGGGTTGGCCGTCTATGTACTTTTCAGCATATGGTGTTGTAAAAAAGTAGACGCTTTTGTTTACCTATCTTGGCACCCACCACCCCCAATTGTTATGAAAATTGTTTCCAGAGTTTTTCAGAGACCCACCCACCTTTTATACGCCCGTTTGAGAAAAAAAACAGTCGTATTATGTAAATGGGTTGTCTAGCCGTCTGTCCGTCCGTCGTCCGTCCGTCCGCGCCAACAAAACCGGTTTATGAGCTATGGACATTGGTCCAAAACTGGGTTAGGGGCTATTTCGGTTTATGAGCTTAAGCCCCTAAGCCGTTTTGTTCATGCAAAAAAAAGCAGTCTTCAAAGTGTACTAATTAATTTAAAAACAACATGAAAAAAACCTCTTAGACTTGGACCACCCCCCCCCCCTAGTGTCCATTTTGTCTAAATGATGTCCATCCTTTAGGGCTTGGGTTGCTCATCTCATAAACCTCTGTCCACAGTGATGACCATCTAACATGCACACAAAATACTTCATAATTCCATCAAGTTAACGACTTAAAGTTTCAACTGGCTATGGAAATTAGTTGCTAATTGTGGCTCTTTGGCGGAGTTTCCCAGATATTTTAAATTTCACGATTAACTTAGGCACTTTCTTTTTGCATGTGTGTTCCACATAAGGATGGACAAATCAGTAGCCCCAAAGGAGGGACACATTTCGAAGCCCTTAAACTTTTTAAGCCCTTTAATATGGACGAACCTGAGCTCGTAAACCAAAATCCACTTAAACACCTTTCATTGGTATAGCCGTCGTCCGTCCGTCCGCTTTTGGTTTCCGGATGATAACTTTAGATTGAATCGAGTGAACTGAACCAAATTTGGTACGTTAGTTTACCACACAAAAATACAGATAACATTCGAATATGGGTTACTCCGCATGATTTTGACTGAGTTATGCCCATTTTTTCGACAGATTTCACCTGATTTGCGGTTTCCGGATGATAACTTTAGATTGAATCAAGTCAACTGAACCAAATTTGGTATACAGATCAAGTTCAAATATGTGTTCTGTCTACATGCCCCACTCTACTCCAGAAACGGGCGTATTATGCCACGCCCCGACGGTGTGCTCTTGTTCTAAGATGTGTGACAAATACCAACACAATAAACCTACACTGAATCATAATTAATACTGCCCATTGCTTTGTTACACTGTTTAAGACACACTCAAAAGTGTTTATTTTTTAATGTGTACTGCTATCACTGTCATTGCACATTTAAAATGGCCTCATTTGTCTTACAAAATCGTCAAGCCACGCCAACGCATCCTTTGAGTGCAATATAACGAAAGGTAACTCTGGGGTAAATATACATTTACACATGGACACAAAATTTGATATGGACTTCAGTGCCCTTGTGTAACAACGTTCTATGCATGGGGAGGAACATCATAAACGAAGATACGGTTGAACATAAGACAAGCTGATAGAATTGAATACATGAGTCTTATCCATGTCAGGCAGCGGCAGGCAAAATCTTTTAGTTTCCAGTTTTCATTTCGATTAGCACAATGTGATTTGATGTATCTAGTTTTATTGTTTTAATTTTTATTTTTGCATAAAGTGTTATTATGTTTCGCAGCAGGTAGTGTCAATTTTGTTTCTGTTCACAATCTGGGACAGTGGTGAATTCTATGCATCCAGCAGAGGGGTTGAGTATGGGTTCTGAAGTGATACCCCACTCCTGTATAACACTATATGCTGATATAGGTATTGAATACTTCAGTATACTATGTTTATTGCCATTTCTGTGTCAAAATAGATGATATATTTGGAAAAAAAGGCGTGAGGAAAAAACATTTCAGCTTTCGGAAACCAACTGATATTTGAGCAGGCTGAGTAGTCGTGGTGTTGGGAAGGTGATCTATCGTCATGAATGCTGTTCAGTCGTTTGTACACAACACAGAAGCATGGAAATCTTCCATTTTAACGATGAGCCAAGCATTTTTCGAGCTGTGTGCACTGATGACATCAGTGTTAAAGTATGGTATGTGCAAAAGCTGAAAGTGATTGAACACATTCATTTGAAAACAAATCGTCAAAATTCGTATTTTTTAAAAACCTTTTGCTTATTTCCAAGTAAAGTGACCCAACATTATGTGAATACCGCGCTCGCTCAGGAGTCTGGTTTCTCAGATTTTATGAAAATGATTTTTCAAAATACACAAATTTCCAATTGGCGTGTTCTCCCACTGAGTTTTCGCAAGATATTGTTGTTAGTTTAAACATCAATTTGACATATATATCCGACATTGGAGTTGCACCAATGGTCATTGATCATCCGGTTGAGAGTGCTGAGCATGGTCATGCAGTGCTCGGCATCACTGTTTGGTTCACCAGGTCCCCAATTGATCCAAGCCACAGGTGACCCGTCAGAGTACTTCCATGTTCCGAGTTGCACTTCATCTGTGCCGTCCACGAAAAAGGCCCAATCGCCGGCATATGCTGGAATAAAGGCATATGACATCCAAGTTTCATGGCTATATACAGAACAGTAAGATTTAATTTCCGTCAGATATTCTCGTATAGGGGCGTGGATTCAGGAGGTTTGGTGTGTCACGTGATTCTCGATTAGGGGCGTTGAATCAGGAGGTTTGAGTTATCTCGAGTTAGGACGTGGAGTCAGGGGGGTTAGTGTGTCACATGATACTCGAGTAGGGACGTGGAGTCAGGGAGTTTGGGGGTCACATGATTCTCGAGTAAGGACGTGGAGTCAGGGGGTTTGGGGTGTCACATGATTCTCAAGTGGGGACGTGGAGTCGGGGGTTTGGTGTCACATGATTATCTAGTAGGGACGTAGAGTCGGGATTTGGTGTGTCACATGATTCTCGAGTAAGGACGTGGTCAGGAGGGTTGGGGTGTCACATGATACTCAAGTGGGGACGTGGAATCAGGAAGGTCTGGAGTGTCACATGATTCTCGAGTAAGGACGTGTTCAGGATGTTTTGGGGTGTCACGTGATTCTAGAGTGGGGACGTGGGGTCAGGGGGTTGGGTGTGTCACATGATTCTCGAATAGGGGCGTGGAATAAGAGGGTTTATGTGTCAAATGATTCTCGAGTAAGGACGTGTTCAGAAGGGTTTGGGGTGTAACATGAATCTCAAGTGGGGACGTGGAGTCGGGGTTGTGTGTGTTACATGATTCTCGAGTAAGGACGTGATCAGGAGGGTTTGGAATGTCACATGATTCTCGAGTGGGGACGTGGAATCAGGAAGGGTTCGGTGTCACATGATTCTCGAGTAGGGACGTGGGGCCAGGAGGGTTTCGGTGTCACATGATTCTCGAGTGAGGACTTGGAGTCGGGGGTTTGGGGTGTCACATGGTTCTCGAGTAAGGGGTTGGAGTCAGGTTTGAGTGTCACATGATTCTCTTGTAGAGACATTGAGTCAGGGTGCTGTTGTATCACATACCCGATATAACTTTCACCAGAATGTTCAACAGTTGGAAATGTTATGCTTGGCTAGACATCAGTTGGCAATCCACATAAAAACAGATGGAAATTATTTTAACAGTTTGGATTTCCATCCATAATTTAGAAATGTTATATAGGATCATTGATATGACTGCTAACAAGTAAAAACGAACATGGAACTTGTAAGCATGTTAAACAATCTGATCACACAGTGGACAAGTTTATGTCACGCCTAGGGCATGTACGGCCTAATGAGGAGATACGGATTCCGATTTCAAATTGTTTGCACCATAGACTGGACTTCCGATTGCATTGTGGACTGCATGTTTTAACTGGAATTACATTCACTATTCGTCGAAAATAAATATAAGCTTTCTCCCAGAATAACACCACATGCTTACAGTAAGCTCTATTGGCCTATTGCTGATTTACAGGGATATACAGGTTATAAGCAGCGGTCAGGTAAATACAAATACAGAAAGAATCATATTTATTGACGGAAAGTTTAGATCAAATTCAACAAGCGATTTATTAGACGAAATATCTTAATATCTGAATATTTCCTATTCGATAACTGCTCGCCAATGGTGCTTTAGTATAGCAAGGGTTAAATATGCTTCAACCGACTTGACGCCAAACAGTGATGTGGCTATTATATGTATACAGTTTGAATAAAATACAAATAGTGTACACTTTGAATTTTTTAAATATATTACTTTCTTCCAGTTGATGTGTTTGCAAGTACAATTATTTTATAACAGTGATACAATACTGTTTGCTTCCATCTGATTTAGTCCAGGAAATATTGGTCGACCCCTGCACCCACCCACCCCCTCCCGCCGCAGGACTCAACTTCACCCACTAATTGTCTTTCTTAATGTGTCCTCTATTTGTTTCGGTTGTTAACAAGAACAATAAGTGGCCGCTGAGACTCCAGACAAGAATTGTTTGATATGCATCAGGTCTCTTTGATAGCCATTATATTAAAGATAGTATCACATGCAGTCTAGTTTTCCGCTCAATTCGTTGTGCTAATGGACACCACTTATACACATTTCCCATGGTTTACTGTTGTAAATCTATAGTAAACATGGTTTTACCGTAGTAATTCTATTGTAATCGTGGTTTTACCATGTTTACTATAGTAATTGTGTGGTGTTTGCATACAAGTCTTGGGTTTACCATAATAATTGTGGTAAACTATTATTTGTTTGTAGTTAAAAGTTAGTGAAAGTAATCAATCTAACAACTATACTATAGTCACTGATAGTAAAACCATTGTTTTAATTTACTATGAATAGTTTTACCATGTATTCTGTGGTATTTGCACACCATATTTGGATTTACCATAGTTTTCGTGGTAACTGTAGTTTTTGTTGTAAAACTGTGATGAAAGTAATCAATCCCACACCTACACTGTAGCAAAACCATGGTTTAATTTATTATGAATAGTTTTACCACACCATGTTTGGATTTACCATATTTTTTGTGGTAACTGTAGTTTTTGTTGTCAACTGTGATGAAAGTCATCAATCTCGCAACTACACTGTAGTAAACCCATGTTTTTAATTTACTAAGAATAGTTTTACCATGGATTCTGGGGTATTTGCACACCATGTTCGGATTTACCAGAGTGTTTGTGTTAACTGTAGTTTTTGTTGTCAAACTGTGATGAAAGTCATCAATCTCACAACTACACTGTAGTAAACCCATGGTTTTAATTTACTATTAATAGTTTTGCCATGGAGTATGTGGTATTTGCACACCGTGTTTGGATTTACCATAGTTTTTGTGCTAACTGTAGTTTTTGGTGTAAAACTGTGATGAAAGTAATAAATTGCACAACTATATTATAGTAAAACCATGTGTCGAAGTGATGGGTTTGTGGAGAAACCGACATTTGTAATTCTTCTGACATCGCCATGTTAAATTTTTCGCATTAACAAAATTCAATTTCTATCAACTTAAAACACAATTACGTGCTATTTTGAGAATAAATAAGTATTCTACGCAGTCACATGTAATCTCAGCTCAAAATATTCAAAAATAAGGATTTTATCAACTTTTTTACGATTTGAATGGTAAAACCAATGTTAATTTTTTTGGCATGAAAAATGTCAATTTCTCCAATCTAAAATACAATTACTTTGTCAATTCGGTCATTTTGTTTCTAATCAGTATATACATGTATTCAAAGTCGCAGGTTCAGAAAATGGATATTAATTTTATTTTCAATTATTTTACTTCCAATTTTATTTTTTAAAATTTCAATGTAATATTTATCAACTTTAAAACTAATTATATTGGTGGGAGTTGATTCTTGGGCCAAGTATCTGTGCAATACTTATGTTTTACTGAGAAAATGATGGATTTTTTCGAGAATTTGACTGGCCCACAACTTAAGCACGCTGATGATCATATAAGCCCCGCTGCGGGCATTAATTAAACCCTGGCGCGGGCGTCAGTGAGCCACGCATCGGGCTATGTCTGTTAGAGTTGTCCATACCATGCATGGGTAGTCTAATTAGTTAAAAGTAGACAACTTAGAAGTTTTACCAACCAATGGTAGACGTATATGATAGGCAATACCTATTTATACTGTAGCAGTAGTTTAGAGGAAGTTATGATATCAGTTCTCGAGAAAAACACAATCTTAGTCGAGCGCATTCGGAATTTCGGGGTAAATTTAAGTTTCATTCAGCAAAACTTTCACTGCAGACACTTTCTCGCGAAAACATGTAGCAATATATGTGGAACACTCTACCCGGGACGTTTTTAAAACTAAAAACCCAAATTGTCTATCCAGTAACTCGAATAAAGACATCTTTCCAAACATACCGTACATCGATAAAGTAAAACGTAATGCAGGCAGGAGTAAACTGCGAAGCTGGCAAAATCGTGCCCGCTTTGGGGTTTACTCTGACACCGTGGGACGCCACATGCAGGGAAAGTAAACTGTGGATGCATATTTAGTTTCCTAAACTATCTATATCAATGGAATGTTGACAACGTTGTCCAAATTTATCTCCACGCACTCACATTGGAGATGTAAACACACACAATTGAAACATGGAAGCTTATTCTCACAATTCATCAAGAATTTTGTCACTTTATGGAGCTTTATTCGTCGAACTGTTGACAAACCCCTCAGAACAAACTTACATGTAGTCTTCACCCATGCCCTCAGCGGGAATTACTCAATATTTGCCCGCAGCGGATATTATAGGATGACCAGCGTGTTAAGGCCATCTATATTATATGGTATTAAAGTCCCTGATAATTTTTCATTTTAATAACGAAATGATTGTTCATTTTTCAGATACTTGTAGGTAAGCTTGCTCTAAAATTACGGATGCACGGGTAACTGGGGAGCCGCTGTCGAAGCTATCACCGAGGCAGACCGTCAAGACAAACCGAATCGGAATTACGTGACAAAGATGGACACTAGTTAGACTGTTCAAGTAAACAATTCTTTAAATATGGGGTTAAGACAACACAATGAATTCACCAGGGGTGGACTTGGAGTGATGGAACTCATGGAAACCTCCGCTCCTGTGATGTGAAGTTTTTAAGCGCAATCGCCCATGTTTACTATAGACCTACAACAGTATATATGTTGATTATTCGAAGGAATCGTTCGGATGATTAACTTTCGATGGCGTAAGTCGAACGCTCAAAATACATTTATCGAACACTCTTATATTAAGTCCTGGAGCTAATAGGGGTACCCTTGCATCAACCATGGGACTTAACTTTGCCCCACTCATTTTGTTCCTTATTATGTCCTTCAACTTTTAAGCGATGCTAACAAGAAAAAAAAGAGGCAGTGTTGACTCCAAATAAGATGGCGTCCATCATGGCCGCCGTTTTTCAGACTTGGTCCTAAGTCAGTTTGATGCAAATTATAGCGAGAAAAATTTAGTAAAATGTATACAAATGTATACATTTTCGTGAATTTAAGACATAATTCCACTTATATTGCGCAAAATTGAAACTCCCCATCCAAGATGGCCGCCAAAATGGCAACCGGAAGTTGAAAATATGAAGTGTTTTCACTAATATCTTCTAGAGCAGTTTATGCTGTTTGGAACTGGTTGAGAAATGTGACATTATTTTGTATGTTTTTATATTAAAAGATAATTGGAGCAATGAAATATGCAATTATTGGGATCCTAACCAATCCCTGAAAAATTTAGAAGTCGGTATAAAATTTCACACACAAATTACAATTGGGATTCTTGTCATATTTCAACAAAAAATAAACAGAATTTTGTAATGTAAGTGATGCATATGATTACCTATGAATATTCCAACTCATTGGAACGAAACTTGGCTCAAAATGGCCACCAAAATATGGAAAATGGTAGATATAGCCCCAGCGTGTCCTGCAATCGCTTACAAGTTGTGGTTGATGTATAATATTGTCTATTCTGCCTTCTATACACGGGATACTAACATGTCTCATGCACCATGGTTAATCGTTACTATTGCCACCACTGGCATTACCAGAAATATTGGATTTTTATCTAACAAACTGGACATAATTACGGGCAAAAATTCACTTTTCCGGGTTGAACCATTTTTTTCTCAAGTTAAATGTAACTATCTTTGTAGGAAAGTTGTGTATTGTTTTTGTCTGTCTTATATGTGTCACACTACGGTGTTTATAGACAAAATTGCTCAAGATGGCTTCCAAAATGGCAACCAAATGGCAACCAAAATAATATACAAGACATACGAGGAAAATAAGCAGCGGAAATTAGGAACACTGTTTCTACGCCAGTAATGCGTGTAAATCCTTTGAAATTGTGGGCACGCCATCACAATTTCAAAACCTGATATAATTGCCACTTTTGTTAGTTGATACGTTATGTAACTATGACGACCCCCTTTATTGAAGCGTTCATAGTTTCGATCTCAATAGTTGGTATATAATAGTTTACAAAAATAATTGTATAATTATACTCACTAGGTTCAGAAAGCACACACGCCATCATGTTCCAGATGGCCATATTATTCAGTCGCAGTAAATGGCCACCGTCTCCACTACATGTCGTACCCCCCTGGTTGTGAGTGTGCCATCCTTGTACAACCTTGAAACAAATGGTATGTCCCCCGACATTCTCACTACGATAACCAGTTGGACATGCTGGAAGTAAACAGTGTTGGACACCAATTTAAGTTTTCTCACAATCGCCCATATTATGATATGAATATATACACTGTTAATAATATTCCACAATAGAATCATTATGATATTGGATATTCTCAAATAATAAAACAAACAAAGAATATTTGGGCCTATAGCGCCCTGGTGTGGTCAGTATATCTACTTAATGGTGGAGTTATCATTTAGAATGGCGTATAAACGCTATTCACAAACGCTCTTATATCGGATATATATGTGGCTATTTTCGGCGTTTGAAACATCATTGTTGTGTATATAGAGCATTGCTTTCGACAGTAGCGGGGATAAGTAAAGTAGGCGTATTGTGTGACCCGGAAACAAGAACATGATGGTTCCGAATGCAGACACGAAGAAAGTACATTATTACACTCATACGCATATAGACATATGTAGAAATGATGGGTGCCACATCTATGAAAACATGGATCACAAGCAATCATTATTAGCAGCGATTAAACCGCTAAACGAAGATTGACTTTCTGATCCAAGTTCAGACTAGTTTCAACTGAGTAAGCTTGGTTGTATTCACAGTGAACGGATTTTGGGCACAATTTTGATGTTCTTAATCTAGACATCACACTTTGAAGATAACAATTCTTAGTCCAGATCATAAATATGCATGATTCCTTGGTATAGCGTTTTTCACCAATTAATTGGTCTTGTAAAATGTCAAGACCAATCGCGTTAGATATTTAGGAAACCACGATGGTTGGTTTATTAATTTGAGTTTATCGTCGTGTCAGCAGCTATGCTATATCACGACGCTGTCAGTTTTCGGGTGGATCAGGAAGAGGGTAAATTTCACCGGGAAATAACTCACTGAATAGCAATTATGTGTTGTCTGCTTTGGTACCGTCAATACATATTGAACAACAACAATAATAAAATATTCCCTTCCAACTAATGCAAATACACTGACATTTACTGAAATGAGATAACTCCTTATCCCCTTTCGCACTGGTAACGCGTGTCTGTTATTGAGTAAACGGACTGGGAATTAGACATGTGTGAAAGGAACCATTTAACGGGCAAGTATGAAAGCGGTTTTACTATGAAATATGGCCGTTTCTCCATCGATTAGACCGTCAACAGTTCTCCTCTTCTGTGAAATTGGCTTCAGGCGCACAATGTTCCTGAATATGACTGTTGCACCAAAATAGTATACAGTTGTCACCAGCTGTCGAGTGAGAAATTCCGTTCTCGAGCGGGTGACACATCTCAAATGTCGCCCGAGAAGAAGGGCAGCAACTGTTTTGTATTCCGATTATTAAAGACAAATTGCTTGTCATTCACACGCACGATGTTGCACTGAGTCATCGCATCACACGGGTGCTTTCTGTCGCGATTATAATTTCAGTAACAGTCCAGATGCACCATAATTTCTGTGGTTATATCGTCAAAGTCGGTCCGCGAAAAATGTAAACAGATGGAGGCCTATATATGCTATTCTGCAAGTTGGCATACTCATGGACGGCATCTCGTCTTGAACACGACATTGACACGTGCCGCTATAAAAACATAACGAGTTGGTAAGGAAATGTCCGTGTTAAACCAACCACAAGTCAACAAATGCGCTGAAGAGGAGAATATTTGACGGCTAAATCGCATACAATCCCAAAATATTCAAAATAAGTTAAACGACATTACACATGTTTTATTACGAGTTTTGAAATCGTCTGTCGGTTGCTGTATTTCGCACAAATAATCGAGGCATAATCTATTAAAGGTCATCACTATATAAGGTGTACACTACCTACATAACTAATTTGTTAAATTAAATGAAGCAATAGCGAGATTCACTGTCAGTATACTACGAGCTACAGTCTTTGGTTTTGCAATAAAATAGTACGAGTACGACACCGTGTGGTGTGAGCGTGTTAATGTATTGTGCTCGATTGTTGTACATTTCGGTTCCCGTGGTACAACACATGTACACCTGCAAACTCCATGCATGACTTCATAAGACTGCTTCCGGTGGTGACATCACGTTTTGAAAACCATCACGAAACCGGCAATATAATGACATTTCTTACATGTACAGTGTCCATTTGTGGACAGTTTCGTGTCAATGCCTTTGTCGTGGCATACCAGAGCATGAAAATGTACATGGAACTATTTTGTATCTTGTATGTTGATTATCACGTTGCAAATGTCAAATATGTTGCTCAGCGATACATTAATGTCCAGAGAGAGGTGGGATGTGGTTTCGTTAAACTGTGTAATTCATTAAATACTAACCAAGCTCATATTGTGTCCCGTTGAATCCAATCTCAGAACAGTTACAATAGAATCCATTGATGACGTCAATGCAAGTCCCGTACACACACGGATCAGATGCACATTCATCGATTTCTGTGGAATGGATAAGATGATACACAAAGAACAGAATTATTAAATGCTCGACGAAATCTCCAAAAGAGAAGAAAATCATCAGTTTCTATATTAGCCCATCTAATCAGTTCGCATTCTGAATGTTAATACAGGACAACAGATCATAAGGATTGTTTGTTATCGGCATAAGATATAGAGACATACTACTAACATAAAGATAAAGATAATACGAATTCTAACCCTGCTCACATCTTGTCCCGTGAAATCCGGTCCCATCACGGTTACGGTAGAATCCGTTGATCTCATTTTGGCCAGTTCCGTTCACACATGGATTGGATCCACATTCATCCATTTCTGTGGCATATAGTGAGGTCGCGAATTGAAACGGTCAATTCGTTTAATTCGACTTCAGAAATAGAATCAAACTCATGGTTTTCCATAATTGTTGGGTGCTCAAATAACAAATTAAATGTTGTCGCATATGACAAAAATATGATTGATGAGAAAGGACAGATGTATGCGACCTCCAAATGATAACATCATCACATTCCACAAGGCCACTGTCGGTATGTCGCGTGTTCCTGTACTCTGAATGCTGATAGGGCAGTTGTTGCTCGTGGACATAAGAACACAACTGATTATGATGTCGACGTTGGGAGATCAGCAATACAATACCAGCATCATTGCAGGACTAGTCGTGATACTTAGGAGATAAACATACCCTGTTGAGTTGTACATTCTGGGATTCGAGCATGAAAACAGTTTGTGAACGAGCCGGCTTGCCGGCGAGTTCACAAACTGTATTCATGCTCGAATCCCAGAATGTACAACGAAACAGGGTACGTTTGTCTCCATTGTAATTCAATCTAGCAAGGAATTTGCAAAAAAAACTGTATAAAAAGTATCATTTAGTCGTTTTCATGACACGAATCGAGACTTTCATTTTGCTGTTGTCACCGTGCACAAATCGTTGGGTTTGTTCATTGCGTTACTCGGAACACTGCTCCGTAACCATTTCCTGTGGGCGGGTTGGCTCTTTTCGCTACTCCGTTCTGCGCCGATGAAATTGTACCGTGCCACATTCAGATTTGATGCACGCTGAAGCGGCCGATGCACGGTATCTATAGACAACAACACGCGGGTGTGCTCGTTTCGCTACTCGTTCTGTGCCAATGAAACTTGACCGTGCTACATTCAGATTTGATGCACGCTGAAGCGGCCGATGTCGGTGAATCGAAAACTAAAGTTATCCGCTCTCGGCCAATCAGAATGCTTGTTTTTAGTGACAAATACTCAATTGAATTACAATGTAGTTTAATCGGAGGTGACTAGTCCTTCTGTGACTATTTACTGAGAGCTAATCACCTTTATGAACAGATAGTCAAATTGTAATTATGCGCCAATGAAAATTGTTTTCTTTTTGGATGAATTAATTATACTAAGTTTGTAATAATTGAAGATTATGTCTCAATATAATTATTAGCTTGAATAATATTGTGATGATATTAGTAGTAACAGTGTTTGTCATAATTAACTTCATAAATGACTTACCATTATCACAGTGTGTTCCATGGTATCCAGCGACGCATGTGCAGTTATATCCGTTTATTCCTTCTGCGCATGTCGCTCCATTCTGGCACGGGTTGGACTGACATTCAACCGTTTCTGGAACGTAAATAAAAGAACACACTTATAGGGGGTGTATAAGTGAGCGTTACTAGACTAAGACTGGTTAGTGTGATGACGAAAGTGTAACGCCGTGCTACAATATATACATACAGTAACACCACCTGTATTGAATGCAGATTCAATGAGAGCTGTTAGCTTGGTGAACGTATTGGACAAATTATAATTATGCGCTAATGGAAAGTTTTTTGGGTGGAATTAATAATAGTTTTGTAATAATTGACTTGGCAATGACTCACCATTCTCACAGTGTGTTCCATTGTATCCAGCGACGCATGTGCAGTTATATCCGTTGATTCCTTCAACACAGGTCCCTCCGTTCTGACACGGGTCCGACAAACATTCCTTTGTTGCTGGAACATAAAGTATATAATACACTTCAAGGGTGCGTATAATAGAGGTACACAACTGAGATTTGTCTTTGTGATGATCTGAGATGTGTCTTTGTGATGATGATGATGATTATGATAGTGTAATGGTGTGGTGCAATGCCATACGACCACATCTCTTAGCACTGTTCGGCGATTCCCTGGAA
Organism: Siphonodentalium dalli; assembly: GCA_032622095.1. Taxonomy (NCBI): domain Eukaryota; kingdom Metazoa; phylum Mollusca; class Scaphopoda; order Gadilida; family Siphonodentaliidae; genus Siphonodentalium; species Siphonodentalium dalli. Next base: position 190,260,455 of record CP136065.1, on the reverse strand, counting down.
CGATCAGCAATTAGAAATTCCTTGACTGAAACAACATCAGTAGGAGACGTAATGCCAACATTATTTTCATTTGTTATGAATTTCCATCCATTATATAGTTTGAAGTTTTATTGTTTCTGTCCAAATGTTGAATATCTTATAATTTCTGTGAAACTGTTGGACTTTGTGATAAAGAATTTTCAAGCACTTTTTAAGTAGAAAAGGATTTCATTTTAGGTAGAAAAGGATTTCATTCACACACATTAGAGCCGACCATATATTTCCCTCTATGGTCAGATCAATATCTTACATTAACCACAACTATGTTCGATTAGGCGACATGGGAAATGCTCTCTGTTGTATGGATTAAGCTGGTTATAAAGTTGCATAGCGCAAACTCTTGATATTTAAAAAACTCTTACTAGTATATTTTAAGATGAAAATTTTTACGACTATTTATTTTATTTTCAGACCACATAGTTTTTTGCAGTTTTTGTTTCACTGATGAGGTTAACCAGAAGCTGTATGACATCTTCTTTATATTAAAGATACGGGCCGTCTTCGCGGTGTATTCGCGGCATCCATTCCTCATATTTTTGGAATCGAATGTACACGTAAATTCTACGTAAATGCGGAAGAATACGTGTCCGTAAATCACACGTATACTTCACATTTACGTGATCCGTATATGCCGTAACTCTAGACATTTAATGGAAATGCGTGATGTTTACATGAAATTAAATTCCAACTGTCTTTCGTTCAGTGATGATGGTGGGGACATGGCGTCGTTGGCACTCAGATTGCTAGTTACAACCGGATGTGGGGACAAGGATTATTATCAATAGAGTATAGTTCACGCTTAAAACATGTAGCCATTTATCTTAGGATAGCTTTCAAGGATATGAATAAATACAAACAAATAGTACAGTAACTAATTTTCCTATATCAGAGACAGATAAGTACACATAACATATTTGGTAACACGGAGGGGAGGGCAGCTGAGATGAATTATACACATGTACATTTTTGTTTTGTTACAAAGGTACCATTTTTAATTATTGCATGTATTGCGTTTTTTATATCATTATATAGACGCATAATATATTAGAGCATATATATGCACGTTATATACAGTGAAAACTTGTGAAGACCATCCACACTCATTGTAAATATTGTGTATGTATGTTCTGCACTGTTATACCTTCAGTGGTAGCATATGCAATAGAGCATTATTAATTCATTCGTTTCGTCTCGAGTCTGGATGTTATCACTCACCAAATGGTTTCATGCATATATGTGGTAAGGAGGTCGAGCAGAGCCGGCCGTGCCAGTTACCAAACTTGGAGTATATTGTTCCACAAGATTCACCACTGTCTAACATTGTGTACAGTGGTGACCAATTGAAATAGGTCACTGTTTTTCCGCCGATGAACGTCCACGAGTTGTTATGTTCTTTATCTTCAAACCCTAGCCAGTAGAAATTTGCATCAGGGCTGAAATAACAACGGAAACAACGTAAGCTCATTGTATATTGGACATATTTATTGTACACGCAGTTTGAATCAAAATCTCACCTTTAGTTTAATTAGTTCAGAGCTGTAATGTATTGTATTGTTTATTAAAACGGGGTCAGTGTGGGAAGAATGGCCGAGAACAAAATCTAGGATACAAGGTCAGGGTGGGTGGGTGATGTCAAATCCATTTTAACCCTTTAAATGAGTTGAGTTTCCTGAAAATTTGCGACAGACCTGTGACAATGCATTCTCTTATATGTGCGAGTCTCTCTTATAGGTAGCATCGCATATATAAGATAATACATTGGCCTAACAAAATTTACATTGACCTTGTAACCTAGTACATTTTCATATATGAAAATTTGCGACAGACCTGTGACAATGCATTCTCTTATATGTGCGAGTCTCTCTTATTGGTAGCATCGCATATATAAGATAATACATTGGCCTAACAAAATTTACATTGACCTTGTAACCTAGTACATTTTCATATATACGCGAGTCGCCATATGTGAGATTCAATATGTAAGATATGGACTGGCACATTATTTGTATTGCTGCACTAGAGCAGCCCCAATCATGAAAGGGTTAAAGACTAAATTATGACGACTAAAATGAATATCAATTCATGCTTATAAATTGGACCAAAAGAGCAGTAATAAAGCGAAGTGCGCTCGCACTTTCATTATCCGATATGTGTTCTTTTATAATACACGGACCTCTATCAGGTAAAGAATCTTTTTATTTATCATATCATCTTCATTATATATACAGTATGGACAGTTGTTAAAATAAGACATGAATCGATTTTAATACATTTGCAGGTTTAACACTATTATTGTATTCTGTTTGTGTAGGTGCCAACAACTGCTATGATAATCAATAACTTCACAAAAAGCAAATCAACACACAGTGTACTATATGTATATATTGGCTATATGAGATGAGTGTGTCATAAGGTTAAATTGTAATTTCCGGGAAAATATACCTCCATATATTACAATGAATGAAACAATGATTGAAACAGCTGCCATAACTACATGTAGTACAGCCAAATGGAAACCGAGTGATATATCCAGCCTGGTCTACTGCAGCAGGGAGCAATCAATTGGAAACATACCACATTATTAAAGAGCTGGTGGTCAGTTTGGATTTGGAAATTGACCAATGACCTAGAATGGACCGTAATAGTGTTTTTGATTGATAAACGGCCATGGTATGAATAGTTTAAACTACAGGAAAATATTTATGGGTGGTTTTTCACACCAGACATATTTCTAGAAACTCCTATTTCGGAATATCGGGAAATTAATTTCGGCGAAACATGTTTCTAGGTCCATAGTCGACATCTGTATGCCACTCGTGCTCATACTGACCTTTCGATGATTGACATGACCTTGTTGTTGTCAGCCAAGCTGCTGATCTCCATCAGACTCCCACCATGATCCACACAGTTCGCTTGGGCGTAGTCGAAAGTCAATATTGTTGTGAACATTTTGAGGCAGATATTTCTTGGACCATAAATAGTCCAACCAATTGGACACAAAGCTGGATGATATGACAAGAGCGCATAATGCATATATATGGAGAGCGAAACAGATAGCAATAACATATGAATTGCCATGTATTCGGGTCCAAGTCCTCAACCGAGATATCTTGAACTCACAGGTCACGTTCATTCTGATATATACTTAAGTCCGATCAAATTTGCTAACCAATTAGATAATCAAATAACATTTATTTATATACATTCCCATTAGCATACATCGGGACGAGCAAGTACATGCAAACGAGACATAAGAAAGAAGCACGCATTCAGAACGGGGAAGAGATAGAGAGTGCGAAACAGATGAAAATAGCAATGAGATCATTCCCAATACATTATGAATCAACAAGTACCTTCACTTGAGATGGACACCAGTCCGCGGTCACCCAATACCAATGCATGGATGCATGTGGACTCAATATTCATTGATCGGTGTTTATATAGTGACCGCAGTTATAAATTTATCTCATAGCTATCAATACACAACAAGAGCATTATTACACACTAATCATGTGCACAATAATGTGTTATCGCATCGTACATGACAAATGAAAAGAGGTCAGGCTGTAGCTGTTGTTACATGGTAATAGAGGGTTCGGTGTCATTTCTAGCCTAAGTGTTTTGTCGACCGGGTCAGTTCCAAAATGTTTTGTTTAAAAAATTTGAGTGACAATTATGTTATGGATTGACGTTTAAATAATGTAAAGATATGATTATGTTGAACACTTATCTGAGAAACAGATATTCTTATAATGCATGAACATCATGCGGATTATAAAAAGGGCGTGTATTGTTGAACAATCATTAATATAAGTTAATTGCAACTTTGAACTGCGAGTATCGCACCTTATCTATTATATGAAGAAATAGCTTTATAGTAATTTATAGTAAAGTATAATGTGTCATTCGATCACGATCATAGTGTTTTTGAACATAATATATCTGTTAATTTATATGTGTATATTATGTAGTGCGTGCAGAGGTTTGTGTTACACAATTTATCAAGTCCGAACATTCGAGCTGTGTTAGATCTGTTGGTTTCGGAAAGCAGGTTTCCATCCTTTTTTTGCAAGAGGTTTTTCCTGACCGCCTACTCAGACAAAGTAGGATGCAATTTGCCCGCCACTTCACTCGAAAACATGTATACTAATAAACGCTACGTCGACTCTGCATTATGACGCGGCTTGATGGCAATGGTAGTGTTATAATGATTGGATAATTGGATAATTGAGAATACTATATATTTGCGTTTGAAGCAAACATGAAAAATCTAACTTTTCGCCAATAAGGTTTGGGGAGAATGATTACATGCAATATAGACCCACTGATTATTTATCGCCATTTCAGTATACATAATCTTTGCACTGGTTATATCATGTTTTGTTGAATAGGCGGTCTGCAAGATGAAATACGTAGAAGCATTGTTCCATAATTCGATGTCAGTTACGTAATGTGTCGTAAACTGCTTTCTGCCTTATAAAAACAACCCGACGTCACACCGTAAAGGTTATTAATACAATAGGTATCAATACCTCACCATAATAAGCAATAGAACTCTTGTTTATTTCGGCGAAAATAGCGATGACAACGAACACACGTCATTACTTGACGCGTCAGAGAATTATATATTTCAAAAATATAATTTAGTTATGAATTGTGAGCCCAGAAAGTGAGAATATAATTTGGCCAATGTTTTTTTTAATGTGGCCTAAAACATTTGACCACTTTTTTTTATTTGGCCACTAAAAACTTCATTTGGCCACTTTTTTGGCCAAAAGATTTTTCGGTCTAGCGCGAACACTGATGTCGTTAAGGGTTGACTTACCATTCTCACACTGTGTTCCATTAAACCCAGCCACGCACGTGCAGTTGTATCCGTTGGTTCCATCTTCACATGTCGATCTGTTCTGGCACGGGTTGGACATACACTCGTTTATGTCTGGAACATACCACGAATAGCATAAACATCCGAATATATGCAACTAACATCACCAGACCTTTTAAGGAAATTCATTGAGAGCTGTTTACGGTTTACCTTTTTGAAACATAGCAAAATTGTAATTATGAGCCAACGGAAATTATATTGATGTAATATTAATAATACTAGTTTTGTAATAATTTACTTCATAATGACTTACCATTCTCACAATGGGTTCCATTGTATCCATCGACACATGTGCAGTTGTATCCGTTGATTCCTTCAACGCAGGTTGCTCCGTTATGGCACGGGTTGGACGAGCATTCGATCGTTTCTGGAACGTAAATTATACATGTATAATACATTTCGATGGATACGTATGCGTGTCATTATAAGACTAAGACATTTCCTTGTGATTGTGCCATTTTACGAAGATTCACAACAACACAGAGGCCGTTCTCAATACATAGAGAAATTGGAATGATGCCGATTATTATGATGAAATTAACAATAATATTTTTGTAATAATTGACTTGCTAATTACTTACCATTCTCGCAGTGGGTGCCATTGTACCCAGAGGCGCATGTGCAGTTATATCCGTTTATTCCTTCCACGCACGTCCCTCCGTTCTGACACGGGTCAGACAAACATTCCTTTGTTTCTGAAACGTAGACGCGTGTAAGTGAAGGTTACCAGACGTTTGTTTTTTACGACGACATATTACGAAGATTAACTGGAATGCCATGGATGTTTTGAATACAAATCAAAATTGGAATTATTGTATATTTTTTTGTTCTCAATTGTATGTATTTTGTGTAATATAATGTTGATATAAACTCTCCATAGAGGAGGCAATAAAGATATATATAATATACAACCCAGCTGATTCCGATTGTCATGGAATGTTTGTTTGACTCACATAAATATAATCATATTAAACAACTTTGATTATGATACATGGCCATCCTGTGAATATATGCGACAATACATTTCTTAGTACACACGTTAAAGTCGATGTACCCGTCTAATTGGAAACAATTTAAAGTGACATAAATCACCCACACCTGACGGGCCTGGTCGGGACTCGAACGCTCTACCATCGTTGGGAATGGGTGCTAATATGGTATATTAATTCGCCAGTTCGGTGTGAACATAATAAAGAATGCTGTCTTTGTTATGAAAGTTGTGCATTGAGTGTGGAATCGAAAGGTTTAGTAATAGAGTAAAATAAATTGATTGTTGTGTTCCATATGTGCATGCATATATATGTCGGTTGAGGGTAGATAATACATTTTTATTGAAATAAAGTGTTCCCACGAATGGGTCGCAGTGCAGCGGCCTGTGTAGGGTGCGTGCTGAATACAGGCTCAGAAGGGGTCCGTTTAAGATCGAAATGTGCCATCGCTGAATGAAGGCACCCGAATACAGTACGTTTCAGTTAGTATGCAGTAAGCATTAAAGTAATAAGCTGATTTTGTTTCGTTCAATGTGTGTATGCGCATATGTGGGTGGGGTGTAGACATATAGTTTTTAGAGAAAAATAGTGTTCCCTCGCGCATCCTGTGACAAAAAAAGAGAAGCACGATCATTCCATTTATAATATAGAAGTGATAATTTGTTCATGGCCTCGAACACTAGAAAGGAATAAAGAACATTTATGTACCCGTCATTTTGTGACGGGCAATCCCCTAGTTAATAAAAATTGACTTCATAATTACGTACCATTCTCACAGTGTGTTCCATTGTATCCAGCGAAGCAGGTGCAGTTATATCCGTTTATTCCATCTACACACGTTGCTCCGTTCTCGCACGGATTGGACAAGCATTCGATCTTTTCTGGAACATAAGTTATATAACATACTTCCATGGATTCGTATATAAGAGAGGGTTACAAGACTTGTCCTTGTGACGATGAAGATGTAACAGTGTGCTACAACATATACATATACGAACACCACATCCCCTTAATAAGATTCAATGATAGCTGTTTACCGTTTTGTAAATTTGCTTACAATGAAAAGTGTATTTGGGTGGAATTAATCATATTAATATTAACATGGATTTTGTGTTTGACTCACATAAATATAATCATATTAAAGAACTTTGAATACGATACCTGGCCATCCTGTGCATATATGCGACAACTCATTTCTTAGTACACACGTTATTGTCGATGTACCCGTTTTATTCGAAATTTAAAGTGATATAAATCACCCACACCTGACGGGCCTGGTCACATGCCATCGGGAAACGACTTTCAAATGCTCAAAGCTTGTATCCCCTTCATATCATATATGCAAATACTTGTAATTAGTCGCCAATGGAACGTTTGGTTGGTTGGAAGTAATAATAATTGATTTCATGATGACTTACCATTCTCACAGTGGGTTCCATTGTATCCAGCGACGCACGTGCAGTTATATCCGTTTGTTCCGTCTACACAGGTCGCTCCGTTCTGGCACGGGTTGGACAAGCATTCGTCCGTCTCTGGAAAGGATGCTAATGATTATATATTATTACTGCACAATGTGACTTGAGCTAGTCACAATATGTATAATATATACACACGATAGTTGATGATCTGCGGATAGAAAAACAGTTGGCTCATGTCGCTACATCAGTCAATTGGTCTCAGGTTTTCATCATATGTGTGCTGCCATCTACTCAATATATTCAATGTGCCGACCGCTAAATATTTATATATCAACAATCCCGGCTTTCACCAACTCGTTCTCGCACGGGTTGGACAAGCATTCAATCGTTTCTGGAACATAAGTTATATAATAGACTTCCATGGGTACGCATATATATAGTGAGGGTTACAAGGCTTGTCCTTGTGACGATGAAAATGTAACAGTGTGCTACAAATATGCATTCACGAACACCACATCCCCTTAATAAGATTCACTGATACCTGTTTACCGTTTTGTAAATTTGCTTACAATGTAAAGTTTATTTGGGTGGAATTAAGTGAGGGTTACAAGACTTGTCTTTGTGACGATGAAGATGTAACAGTGTGTTACAGCATATACATATACAAACACCACCTCCTCTTGAAGAAGATTCACTGATAGCTGTTTATCGTTTTGTAAATTAGCAAACAATAGAATGTATATTTGGATGGAATTAATAATATTAGTTTTGTAATAATTGACTTGATAATGACTCGCCGTTCTCACAGTTGGTTCCGTTGAACCCCGCAGCACATATATACAATTATATCCGTTCATTCCTTCCACACATGCTCCTGCGTTCTCGCACGGGTTGAACAAGCATTCAATAGTTTCTGGAACATAAGTTACAGAATATACTTCTAGGGTTGCGTGCGTATGTAATTGATGGGGGTTTTAAAAATTGTCATTTATGAAGATTACGATGTCTCGCAGCCTAACTCCATAACGACTCACCATTCTCGCAATGTGTTCCATTGTATCCAGCGACGCATGTGCAGTTATATCCGTTGGTTCCGTCTACACAGGTCGCTCCGTTCTGGCACGGATTGGACAAGCATTCGTCCGTTTCTGGAAATGATACTAATGATTATATAGTATTACTGCACAATGTGACTTGAGCTAGTCATAATATTTATAATATATCCACACGATAGTTGAGGCTGTGTGGTTAGGAAAATAGTTGGCTCATGTCGCTACCTTAGTCAATTGGTCTGAGTATTTTCATCGTAGGTATGCTGCCATCTACTCAATGTATTCAATGTGCCGACCGCTTAATATTTAGATATCAACATTCTCGGCTTTCATCAACCCAATACAGTTTTCGCTTGTTGGATTTGCATAACAATTGCTCCTAAAACTTGTTTTTTTATTCATTATTTGTTACTCGAGAGCTACTTGCACTTTGCCCAGCTTTCAGCATCTATCACATAAAAACGTATGTCCACCAGCGCTGTCAGTTATATTTAAGCCAGATGATCGTACATCGGGTTAATATAACGCAACTGATGGTAAGTACCGTGCGTATATGGTTATTAGCACGCAATCGTCCACCTATAATCACCGTTCAATTGTACATATATATACATAGATCGGAATGGACACCCTTCATTGTTCTGTTGATTATGTGTATGCTATGAATAAGCCATCCAATAATGACATCTCAGGTTCTAATGCGGATTACTTAACAAAAGGTAGGAAAACTACATGTCAGCATACTGATTCGTGTACTTGGGAAGTTCGCCAGTTGCTTAGCAAGAAATATTCTAGATTTATTATGCACCATGTGGTTAATGCATTATCCATAATCCATTCCACGAGAAGAGCAACCAAAATAAACTCTGAGCTGATATCAATAAACATACTCTTGCATGTGGGAGGGTAACTTATAATGTACATCTTTAGTACATCTGATCGGATATCTTTAGTACATGTGACAGTTTATTGAAAAACATACTCATGCATGTGGGAGGGTCCTCTTTCTTTGGGAGGTGGATTTCACCGCTTCCGCATTCTGTTTTCTTCGGCTGCAAAAATAAAAGTTAAACGTATTGATGGGAACCGCTTGTCACACTCACCTCGGGTAAGGTCAAATATGACTGTTCACCTAACGAAACCATATAGTCTTCGCATTGCCTCGATTAATACGGTATTCTGATTTCCGACTAGATGATTCGGTTTCCACAATGGTAATGACTGTCGCTGATATGTCTACGTCGGATGAAAACGTGGAAGCAGTTGGAAGTTTGAAATCGGACAAAAAAAAAACGGAGACTCAGGTATACCTGATCGGGTGTCATTCATAATTTAGAACTATTATCTGTTTATGATTTGTAATCAGAAAGCAGACATATATAGAATATAGATCCATGTATATACACCCTGACTATTATAAAAGCGTACTAACAAAGATATGCGTGTAAGATACAACGAGTAGAATTAAGAGAAGAGGTTAATGGGTCTCTTTCCCTGTACAATGGGAACGAATAACACCAACTAAAAGGTCGGCAGCATGTTTTTGCCAAACACTCCTGATATATCCAAAAGATGTCTGGAATCTCATTTCAAATTTGGTACAAGTGATTGTTGTGACAATGAAGGTAAGAACTGTCTACTAGTTGGAAATCATAACCGCATTTGCTGCACTTGTATTGCATGCAACATATGTGAAGTAATGTTCAGGTACCAAGAATGTCTGTAAAATACATTTTTTTTTGAAAAGGCAGATTATATTACGTATGGTGTCACATCTATAGGTTATGGAAGGGAACTTAACTGTTCTTGATTAAAGAAATGTGATATTTATTTTCCATTAGAAAGAGATATACCGATACAAAACATTCTGTATTTGAGATTGATCTTGTCATTGATCATATGCCATATTTTGGTCCTTGTAAACATCCCAGTTGACTACTATTTCTCTTAACGCTGTGGCCTTTTCAAGTTGACTGCTCCATGTACCACACTTTACACACACTCGATGCTAAATATAATACATGTAACATGCACCAACGGTCGCCACAGATCATGGTGCCATTTCATAAAAGCGTCCATAGTTACCATACCGTGAAAATAAAATTAACGAATTAGACAGATCAGTGAAACTATGAAATGCGATAATTTAGTTGGGGATAAAGGAATCTTTTACATAACTACTCCACCATTAGTATTAGCATCCAGCTTCGTGCCAATACTAACATGACATGTCAGTGGTCATGAGAGCATATAATGCACATTTGTAGCGATTGTTTACTTTTCGAGTTTGTCCCCGGAGACTACAAATTCGGTGGGGATGTTTGGGAACACCGCTTCGGAATTCATATCGACCAGCAAGTACAGTTTAATAGTTTGCGGTGTGGTATCTTTCTTTGGTATAGTTGGAGACAGAGATCGAATTGTGTGTGTTCATCTCGAACTTCCGGTCGGTCGCCCAATTTATTCTCAACCCAATTTCCTATTTTCCGTTAAAAGAGCAGCTGAAGTCCAGACACAAGTATCACTTGGGGTAGTTTCATTATTTAATGCTTTTAATATAGCTTAAAACTAGTTTAATCATCAACTAATATGCGGATTGTCGTAATTATAAGCAATCAACGTCGTTTTCGATGCATATGTCGGCGTGTATACGAGTTTGATGCCGAACTACATACTTAGTATACTATAATAGTACTTATGTTTTTTGTTGATTTGCAGCTCAGGAATAATGAACTTATCAACCGTATATAAACTTTTGTTTACAATGGGCTGGTATATTTGTAGCTGCTTTGTTTGATCTTTGTAATATATCTAGGGTATGATGTTATACCATGAAATAAAAACATGAACACTTCAGAACACAACACATATGACACAAATGAAGCCTCCTCTCACAAAGCCAAACAAAGTAAGCTATTTAGTTACTGAATTGCTGTGTGAAACTAGTAATTATTCTAGCAGTTCTTGGTGCGTGCCCAAAACGACAAATAATAAAATAATATTATCAAATAATAAAATGCAATAAAATCCATTATGTTGGTCTTCTCACAATAACTGTTGATTTTCTATATAAAATGGAATTTATGATATACACCCGACCCTTAACGTGCCGTGTGAACGGACAACACGCTATCCAATGTAAGATCGATACAAGCTGTGCTATTCATCATATATTTTCCCGTATGGCTGTATAGTTTCGACAGCTAAACAATTAACATCGTATTAAGTCGTACTCCTCTCACATGGACAGTCTCATAATATGTTCATTCGTGACGTCTTTGACGATGTTACTTCTGTATTTCGACGTGTCATTATCTTATTGTTTTGACACGCTTTCCCGTTCGTTTCCACGTTATTTGATTATTGTTATTACTAACAGCTGACCAGGCGTGGAACCCTCAGTCGTGGACATATGGTGGGAATAGAGAATACTCTTGCTCAAAGCGTCATTCTCCTAAATGGTATACCAACAGTGGGCTCATCAAAACGCCGTTCAATAGATGGATTATAAGCAGAGTCGGAATGATTGCCATTTGATTTGTCCCGCAAGCAAAGATCTATATACAGCTGCGCGTAAATCAAAAGTTATCTTTTTTAAATTGTTCAATCAAAGTGGTTTGAATTCTCAGACGTAGTAGATGCTTTCACATTCTTCCAGATTTGATAATGCCTGAGTACTCAATGGTCAAGTTGTGCTGATTCACTAAATTGACACACAGTTTGCCTTTAAAAAGTAAACACACATTCTATATAGTTACATTAATGACAATTTCGACAATTTCGTACCGCGACCACGCCCTAATTCACAGGGTGTCACTTTGGCATTAATCTCTCGAAAATGGCAGTAAGATGTGTCATATCCGGTCAAGTTATTTCCGTGTGTAGAAGTGAATTAATTCGGTCACCAATTTTCGAGGATGTGAAATTTGAGTGCCAAATCTACGTGAACGAATCTGTTCGAAATCCGGAGTTTGCTGTATCCGCGATGAGTTATTGGGATAGCTCAGTTGTCCAATATGTAGATGTATTATATCTTTGGAAATAATAAAAGGAAAAAAAAACGATTGCCTATATACTCGACACAAACAACAGCTGTGATAGATACAAGCTGCGCTACTCATCTGATATACTAATTGGTCGATACTTGTGTTATCATTCGATTAATGTCATCTTATATCTTGTCGAAGACTCACTTGGTTATACATATACATCACCGATTATTGTGATAAGACTGACACGGTTATAGATAAACATCACCGAGTATTGTTATAAGACTCACACGGGTATACACATATTTAACCGATTATTATTATAAGTGTTATATTAGCGATATTGGTCTCATCATAGTTGAAACAATCTTATCGGGAATATAAATACAGTGTTACTACAATGCCGGTTCAAATTTTAGCCGGGTAGGTTTAAATCTATATTATTAACCCTAAACGATAGACCGTATGTGATCTTACTCGGTTTATGTGTGAATTATACCTTATAATGTTAGCAATACTTCTTAACCGGGAGTGCTATCCAAGGTAACATCGATACCAGCTGCGCTACTCCAAATATATTATTAACACTAAACGGTAGACCGTGTTCGATATTACTCGGTGTATGTGTGAATTATACCTTACAATGTTAGCAATACATCGATTAAGATCCGGTGATGTGCAATGGTTCTTTAACGAAACAATAAAGGAGATAGCTTGAAATATACAAATGTATTAATCAATTTTTGCAGTTTGAAATTTCATGCTTGGCACATTAGTCGTATATTTCACACCACATATAGGTTGATATTTCATGCTTGGCACATTAGTTGTATAGTTCACACCACATATAGGTTGAGATTTCATGCTTGGCACATTATTTTTATGCTTGGCACATTATTTATATATTTTACACCACACATGGGTTGGGATTTCATGCTTGGCACATTAGTTGTATATTTCACACCACATATAGGTTGAGATGTCATGCTTGGCACATTGTTTTTATGCTTGGCACATTAATTCTATATTTTACACCACATATAGGTTGGGATTTCACGCTTGGCACATTATTTGTATGTTTCACACCACATATAGGTTGGGATTCCATGCTTGGCACATTATTTTTATGCTTGGCACATTATTTCTATATTTTACACTACATATAGGTTGGGATTTCATGCTTAGCACATTAGTTGTATATTTCACACCACATATAGGTTGGGATTTCATGCTTGGCACATTATTTTTATGCTTGGCACATTGTTTCTATATTTTACACAACATATATGTTGGGATTTCATGCTTGGCACATTAGTTTATATTTCACACCACATATAGGTTGGGATTTCATGCTTGGCACATTAGTTGTATATTTCACACCACATATAGGTTGAGATTTCATGCTTGGCACATTAGTTGTATATTTCACACCACATATAGGTTGAGATTTCATGATTGGCACATACTAATTTTGTATATTTCAAGCCACTGCAATATCTGTCTCCTTCATTATTTCTTTGAGGAACCAATGCACGTATCCGGATCTGAATCAATATTGTTTACATCGCATGCTTGGCACATTAGTTGAATATTTTACAACACATATAGGTTGAGATTTCATGCCTGGCACATTAGTTGTACATTTTACAACACATATAGGTTGAAATTTCATGATTGGCACCTTAGTTGTATATCTGACACCAATATTGGTTGAGAGTTCATGCTTGGCACATTAGTTGTATATTTTACACCACATATAGGTTGTAACCAGTAATTAGTGGAGAACCAACTGTAGCATATTGTTCTAATTTTGGCAAAATGTTGGTCTCAATTTGTCATCGTGAGTGTCAGGTTGGAAGTTTCAATCAATTATATAGCTGAATGTACCAGTTACGAAGGGCAAACCAAAGGGGGTGCAACTGGATTGTTCTCGTTCGTGGGTAGGGGGTGCCGTTGGACATAGCACGATGTACAACCCACAACGACGACCCTCTACCCACGTCGCTGTTTTGCTATATCGCTGAAACATAGTTCACACGGAGTGCAAAAACTCTAGTTAGAAATTAGCATTCGCGATTTTAAGATTTATTTTACTTTCTTTTACGAATACGGCCCTATATCGAGAGGGAATATTGTGCCAGGTGTAATCTACAATGTTGCTGTTCATATCTAGATATACGGTGATATATATGAGTAGCGCGGCTTGTATCGATCTTACTATGATAAACTGCCGGCACAAACTAGCGTACAAACTTACCAGTGGGTGAATAGGCGAAACAAATATAATATTTATACCACAATTACTCGTGCTATTGTGTATATAACACCTATTTAGGAAATTTCATCTTTACACCCTACTGTGGGTAAACAGCTTCCTACTGTGGGCATAACTTTCTACTGTGGGTGTAAATGTTCAAACGTAATTTCATGTGTTAAACGTTTATACCCATAGTAGAACTATTTTCGTAGTTGGGAAAATACTTCTTGTGTTACATTCATTAAAAATTGGAAGTTGTCATCATTTCAATTAGATATGCATGAGGAACATTGCTTGCATTTCAATCAAATGTAGCTTGCTAGAGTTATCTGAACTAGGAAACATATCAATGGTTGTATCAAGTGAATGGTGGCTCAGAAACAGACTGATGTCACGACGTAACTGTTTGGATAACTACTTACGCACATTCCTTATAGCGTCGTGTCTGTGTATCTCTGTGAGGATATACATTAAAAGTAAACAACGGAGTACAAATACAAAATGATAATTATTGCATAAATAAAATACACCCAGAGTAGCAAAGAGTACAACATTTTCACCACAATTCCATTCGTGGTGAAAAGTTTTTATTCTCGGCAACTATGGGTGTATTTAATATCTAACCTCTTTTAAATTGGTGCTTGTGATTTTCAGCTTTATATAGTCGGGTAAAACACATTTCACAGTGTATACGTGAATTAGATTTTACAGTCTCCTGATAGAAATGTGTATATATGCGAGAACAAGTTTTGTATAATCGACATTATGCTTTAACGAATGCACATATTTTGAAGCATCCATAACTTACAACTAAGTCTTACAGTGTCAAACATGTAATGCGGTGTCTAACAGTGATGTCGTGCCGAATCATTGGCGACAGTGGGTTCGTCTAAGTTTTACGAACTTTTCCTCCAATCCCCCAGCCTATCTAATGAAATGATGATAATAAAGTGTGTTTAAATCAAATAATTTTGTCAAGCGATGTGTTAGAACAGTCAGTGCAATGTTGTCCACGATAAAGCATAGTTACAATACTACTCAGACCTTTTCCCTAGCGATTGTCTCCCCAAATTCTTAATCCACAAATACGATCGAGCGATGCTATAGGCAGCTTATCATTAGAAAAAATACCAACTTGGTGATATAGTGCGCCTTTGGCGGACGCCCACGCATTTATGACGTCACGGATATTACCTCGGCGAAGCTGTATACACCTAGTACGACTGTATATTACGTGGTGACCGGGAAATGTCACGCCCCTGAATGGTGTACGTTCGTAATAGGTGTATTACGTAATGGTTAGAGCACAATAATTGTTCTTTACCAGAATAACCGAGTCGAAGACGAGATTTATTCCGGTAAAGAACTAATCGCGTGCTCTGACCGACTATGAGCACAACTGATCCCACATAATGCAATCAACAGGAAATGTGCCGCTGAGCGTGTTTAGACCACGACGCACAATCCGTACTGGCCGCGATTGGACACAATAGCCGGTTAGCCACACCCAACAACGTGATTAACATGAACTAATCGCCGTGAATAGATATGTCCGAAACAACACGGTCTGGTCCCACTTTGAAGCGCCCGTGCGCTTTGTCTGTTATGAGTTGCGTGTGCCTAACAATGGGATAATCTCTGAACTATTCCTTCGCCAGCCATGTGAATTGGTGTGCTTTACCAAAAATCAAGGAACGATTGCAACAATGGGAATTGTGCTCTAAGTTATAGGTATTAATTGGCTGTGATGTCGGGTATATTGCGTGATGATCTCGATGAACAATGATAAGCCTCCCATGAATTGTATTCCTGATACGGGCACTTCCTTATAGCGCCGGAGTGACGTCGAACGTCACACGTCCTCTCCACGATACAAGGGACACAAGGCACTCTGGGTGTGTGAATGTCAAAGGGACACAATGCACTCCAGGTGAGTGAATGTTAAAAGGGCACAAGGCACTATCGGTGTCCTATTAAAGACGATTATGTCGGACGTTAAGGGTAATTCGTACAATCAACAATACATGTTTGTACTTTACATGTAGTTTTTAATTTTGAAAGCTTGCAATTAGTTTTGGCGGTGATTTGTTCAAAAATGGCATTTGCAGGCATATGTAGAATTGTCGACATGGTAAATACGTTATAGTTTCTCCAGGTGTGTGGTATACCGTGATGTAAGGCTCGGCGGGATCGTGTCGCGTCGGGCGGTATTAGTTCCACCACGCCTTGTATCACACCATACCACACAACCGATGACGCTGTAACTTATAATATCGTGCCAGGAGAATGGGTGGTTGTGATGCCAGATATCAACACTCATGAGAGGATGTTCTAGCACGCAGCAAATATTTAAATGGTCGGCTCAATAAAGAACATATATGTTGCGGTCTCCAACAAAGCAGTATATATTAATTGCGTTCTCGATTATGGTCGTTTTTACTGGTTTTCAACGTAAAACATTGATTTTGTGGATTTTCGTATTTCCTGTGCAACATAAATGATGGTGATTGCGAGTAGTTTTCCTTTTTTGTTCGCCTGATGTGATGACCATTTTGTTTGACAATATTGACTATTTCGGTATAAAATATGATACAGATTATAACCTACTATACAGTTTGTTCTGTGTAACAAGTACCTACAACTTTACCGGTGTGTAGATGCAATCGAGCGACGTGATGTGTAATAAATATAGAACCGCGCGCGCTTGACAATTTATCGCATATCTTCGCCTCGTATTGCACTGTTGCAACCTCAGTAAGTTTTTAATAGATGTACTTAAAAACCATTGGCTATGATAGGTATGTATCTTTGAATTATCAGTGGATCATCGATTTGTTCACGTGACGGGAACCACGCGACAAAACACCGTTATCAATTCCAAGTTCTGTATCAACTCGACAAGCGTTACTATTATTCTCCCAATGTGAAATTAACAATGAGATTAAATCCCTCAACAAATTGTAAACCACGAATACTTCAAATGTTCTTGAAAAGACCAACGAACGCAAATCAATTCAATCTCGGAGATATACAACGTGCTGCCTTGGAGTTTCACAATGACATATATCTATCGTATGGTTATAATGAAATGTGAATCAATATTCGCCGCATGAAAACATGCTGTATTTTAAATTCCCGTTGTGGTCTGAAAGTATGACCACTTTTCTTAAAGTCCGGATCCGTTCTGGGGAACAAAAAAGTTAAAATATTTAGTCAAATACTTTTATACGGATTTTACGTGTGGCATATATATACTTCTTTATATTATAGCGTTGAAAACTATTCAGATTGGAACAGTTAAGAGGGTTCGTTGCTACATCAAGTCTATTTTTAATATTACGAAATAAAAAGAGGTTCTCCAACTTCTGCGCAAAACAATACAAATAGTGCGGATGTTGTTATGACTTTGGCAAGTTTTTTGGAGCAGGTGAATTGGTATCTCATGTATTAATGTTGTATAACGTTGATTATAATGAAAGGTACAACTAACCCATGCCAATTTGACAAACTTGATTAGTAAACTATATGTTATTTCAATTTCTAAAATTATGGCACATTATGGATGGGATATTGATATACATATAGTTTTGACAGTGCTATAAATAAACCGGCGTTGAATAATTTAAATTTAAATTTAAACGAGATTGTCCGTGTAGTGATTCACTTTCCGTCAGTGTTGTCAGGGACCTTGTCAACATTTGTGCGTAATGTCCATGGATATGATTATGTTCATTGTACGTGTACACGTAATCTGTATTTTGCCGTAGTTTGCAGAGGCAGGGACTAAAAGGTTATGCCATTGTCGATACTGACTGCCCCTGCCCCGATATGGCACTACTGCAACAGATGGAAATATCAATTTAGAATGTATAATTTCGATAGTAAAAGAGATGGCAGATGAAAATATCCACTCAATAGGAGAGATAAGTAGAGGGACACAGTTCACTGCAGCACACAACATCCTACCAACGTAGTCCGTGCTCGAACTGTAAATGACCACAAAGGTACGAGTATAACAGCAAATGATAAATGTAATATGTGCAACATATTAGCAGAAAATAACTTTGACATATAGTTAGAGAATTCTCAATCACTATTGTTTGTTTATATTTACATGCAGGCAAGTGTCTGATATAAATTGCCCTAAAATTCCTGAGAACTGGACATTGACATTTATTCGTAACAATCTCGACTGTACGGTGTGTCACTTGTCACGTTTGCAATATAATAAAACAATATTATTTTGACAATAAGTGTTTTTAAATACGATGTCACTGCTATTTTCGTATTCATTTATCGGGTGGGGGTGGCACCACGTGCATCGTGATTTGTTGCTCAGTCAGCGATTGGTTATTTGTAATTGTATTTTATGTTTAGGTCACAGTATGTGTATGTTCTGTACTCACAGAAGCGTCGCTACTCGGTCACTTTGTGTTGAGGCTACCGTGGTGCCCGATGATATACGCAGACGATGTGTGTAATTTGAATTATCCAACTTCGCGAGAAAATAAGTATTTGATGGTGCCACCGATAGAACGTATTGCCTTCGGTTTTGGACGGGGAGTTGCAAACAAGGTTTGCTGCTATGCAGGCATTGTCACCATACGTATATAAGCACCATTTATTTAGCAATATCAAACTGTTTTTTAAATACGTTGTGACTGCTATTTTCATATTACTTTATCCAACTTATTTCAATGTTATGGACACTTACAGTGGCGTAGAAATTGTAATACTTGTATTCCTGTTTGTCATAAACCAAGTTTTCTATTTGCCGTGTTATGGTTCCAGTATTAATTCTTATGCGAAACAAATTGTTGCATGACTGGGTAATCATCAGCATCACACGAAAAAGACGAAACAAAAATCTAATAATAATAATCTAATAATATTGGCTTTTGAATTTTTCCTCTATATAAATAGGTTGATACCTAGCGAACTGCCTTTCTACGAGCATAAAATGTCACAGAAAGACGCATTGAAGTAATAAAAATACTTGGAACACAATGTACGGACCCGTAGAAAACGTACGATTTATATTCATCGGACAATTCCACAAATAAACCAACTCACGACTTACCATGTGTAATCTATTTAACACGTGTTTCACTGTGGCCCGCCCTTTAAAACGGAATAAAGGATATGAGCACAATAAATGCTTATTTCAGAATAAAATATCCCAATATTAACCTATTTACATTCTATACATGTAGATCGATTAAGCGCGTATTCGCGCGAGGATTATGGTGCATATATTCTCTCAAAAATCCGTACATTATCTGCTTATAATTAAATTTATTTTTCGTAGATAATATGCTTAGAATTTGCCTCAATTTGAGTCGATAATGTGCTGGAAATGAGAACATTTTAGTCGCATTATCGTCTCATATTGAGGCGATTCTACGCAGATTATGTGCAGCGATAAATAAGCCAATTCACGACTGTTCGGGTGTACGCTCTTTAACAATTGTTTTCAAATTTCAGAATCAAATAATAACATGACACCAATTTCACATTATAGGTCGTTTATGTGCTGATTTGCGCGAGGATATGTTGGCATATTTGACTTATTTATTGTGAAACAAGCCAATAATTACCGTGTATACCCGACACGGGAAATTATGCAGGAATTTTACAAACTTTGTCCTCTTGATAGTATACCATGGTTAGAATGTCATCAATTTCATTTATAATGCATAGTAGTTTGGGTATATAAAATGGCATCGGTAGATTATCGACGATGCGTTGAACAGTTCAACGTGCATGGATTAATGTTTAATAACAGTGCGTTCATGCACAGGAAAATATCAAGTGTGAGATCTACAACGACTCTTATTTAATAATCCTCTTAAGTTTGAGTCACCAATGTGTTCATGAAGAGATTATACCAACGAAGAGCGGGTGGCAATTTGTAGGGTAACTTTCAGCCCATCTGCACACAAACAAACTTAAAAGTTAGATGATAGTGTAAGGCCAATTATAAATCACAATATATTTACTGTCGTGCTAAAGAAACAATTGATAGCCCATAGATCGCTCTTTACTGTGTAACACACGAGATAGACATGTTATATCATCTTAAATGTAGTCAGTCAATCAGTATGATTGACTGACTACATTTAAGATGATATAACTTGTGTTCCGATCCCATGTACTGGCAGTTACTCGCTACAATAACTTATGCTTAAACGAAGCATGACTGTTATACCAGGCTTGATTTTTAAGGAGAGCAATTGCTCCAGATTGACATTACATTTATTTGATATCTACTATATACAAAGTGGTTAGGGCACACGCTTTTGCAAGTAATTAAGCGTTCTTCCAGATGTCCCAGCTCCCTAAAAAGTGTTACTTTCTCCACAGCATGGGTTACCAATATTTGTTCAATGTAAGTATCATTTGCCTTCATGTTATAGATGCTGGTCAACGTGTTGGTCCACATTGACCGGAATAATATATTTTTGTTTTTCAACAAATTTGATTGTGATCACAAATTTTTGATAATGAAAACTATTCATCAATAGTTAAGAGTTCTATAACTTGTTCTTATCATTCCCGGAGATATGGGTTCATGTGTCCCCTGGTGTGATTAAAAAAGTAGGTATGCAGTATTATGCTCTTATGCAGTTTTGTATCGACCAGGCCTAAAGAAATGTCAGTTGTTTAAATTGAAACATACATGGAGATTAATGGGTTGGTTCTTGAATTTATATGGGGTTATCCTCCAAAGACACTTGCCATAATCTTGCCATTGTGTCATGTGTCGCCATACGGGCGACAAATGTTACTAGTGTGCACCAAATGATGTATATAATTGTATGAAACGCTGTGGTGTTGGGAGGGGGTCGTAGAATAATTTTTGACAACATATTTGCCTATACTGCGGCGTGAACAAACGTGCATAGCTGCCTATAATTTCACGGACAATATCCTGGCCGCCTTATGCATGCAATGGGATCATGATGGTCTAACTATTTACAATCCATGTCAGTAAGCAGATAACACGAATGGACCTTGTATCGCGCCATACCACACAGCCAATGACACTGTAACTTATAATATCGGACCATGAGCTCATTAATGGGAGGCTGTGATGGCCAGATATCAACATTCACAAGTGGATGTTTTAACACGTAGCAAATATTTAAATGATCGGCTCTAATATATAACATCTATGTTGCGGTCTCCAACAAAACAGTATATTATTATAATCGTTTTCAACATAAAACTGATGAATGCTGTTATGGATTTTCGCGTTGCTTGTGCCATAAAATGATGCTAATGGAGACTATTTTCCCTTTTTCATTCGCCTGGTGTGCTGACCTGTAGGTTGGACAGTTTTGACAAATTCGGCGTCAAATCGGACAGTGGACATTTAAGAGTAAAACATAGTACACAATTTTATGTATGTAATAAGTATTTCAAACTTTACCGTTGTGTATGTAATAAACTCAATCAAGCGACGGGGTGTGTAATAAATACAGAACTGCCCACGCATGACAATCGATCGAATATCATCGCATCGCATTGAAAAGTTTCAACCGTCGTAAGTTAAATAGAAGTTGTGCTAATATAACTTGCGTTACGATAGGTATGTACATGTCTGTTTAAGTTGTTGCTTTGCGAGACGACAATGGGTCAACAATTTGATCACACTATAACATTACGATAAACACACGTGACAAATACATCGTTATTAATTTCCAGTTCCCTGTCAACTCAACAAGCGTTACTATTAATCTCCCAAGGTGAAATTTAACAATGAGTTTAAATCCCTCAACAAATTGTTAACCACGAATACTTCAAATGTATTTGAAAAGACCAACGAACGCAAATCAATTCAGTCTCGGAGATATGCAATGTGTTGTATACCACGGGAGTTCAACAATGACAGACATATTGATACTTCCCATCTATCACATGGTTATAAAGAAACGCGCATGACTAAATCAATATTCGCAGTATGAAACCCTGCCGTTTTATATGTACTGCGGTGGTTTGAAATTAGGATAACTTTTCTTACATCTCGGTCGGTCCCAGGGAACACAATGAGTAAACACCTTAGTTAAATACGTTTATAGGGGTTTTATGTGTGGCAAAATAATTATCTATGTTATATAATTGAGAAATTTCGGGTCCTGACTTTTATTTAGCATGGAACAATGAAGAGGGTCGTTGTTACAGCGTTGTCTATTTCTGAAATGATGAAATGAAGAGCGTTTCTCCAAATTATGTGCAAAAGAAGAAAAAATAGTGCTATGACTTTGGCAAGCATTTATTGGCAGAGTATGTGGATCAAGTATATCGATATGTCATAGATTCATCGTCAAATCATATCCCTTCTTTCTAAATTATGTATTATAATTTGAAGATACACATTACCAATCCCAGTTTGACAAGCCAGATTAGAACTATATGTTGTGCGCCTAACACATATGCTGAATTGATTGTTTCAATAATTTTAATTTATAATATAATGGCATATCATGAATTGGCAATATTGATATACATGTACTGTAAATATATAATCATATAGTTTTATGGTACTAAAATACACCGGCGATGAGTAATTGATAACTAAACGAGATTGTCAGTGTATTAATTCATTTTCCGTCAGTGTTATCATGGACTTTGTCAACATCGTCTGTGTGTAATGTACATGAAGAAGAGTATTTCATTGTACATTTATCAATAATGTGTAGTTTCCAAGTTTCGCAGAGGCACGGAGAAAAAAACACATGGCGCATGTCACAGAGTTGTCAAAATGGCTACTTCTACCAAAATATTGACTGAGTTCTGTATCCAAATACTCACTTGCTAAATGAAAAAAATATCAAAATAAAGTTATTTACCAAGCGTGCTACAGCACTGTTTATTAGTAGAGTGCTTATGGTGAACGTTATAGCTCAAGACCACCAACAGAAATATATGTCCGAATCTGTTGTTTTTTATTTGATGGATATCTG
The DNA here is from genome assembly GCA_032622095.1 of Siphonodentalium dalli. NCBI lineage: Eukaryota > Metazoa > Mollusca > Scaphopoda > Gadilida > Siphonodentaliidae > Siphonodentalium > Siphonodentalium dalli. The sequence goes on along the minus strand of CP136065.1, from coordinate 190,236,860 downwards.
CTGACCACAGAACTCAACAGTAAAACGGAATAAGACATACATAACAATGGAATTATGTATAATATGCACCCGAGATTATTATTTTTTCAAGGATTGATTGATTGGGGTTTATTGTCGCTTTAAGCAGCTAAGACCATATCACGACATTGTCAGTGTTAGTGGTGGAGGAAATACGCACACGTGAATTTGAGCCCTTATCGCCATCAATGTAGGGCGAGCCGGCTTGCAGTTGTACCCCAACCGACTGAGCAACCGAGGCCCCTTTTTTCCAAAGAAACTCACCACGAATGGGAATAGTAAAAACATTTATTTCAAGCACATGTCAACAATCGACAAGATGCCGGACCGTCACGCTGCATGAGTTTGATACAAATACGGAGTATGATTTCCGGAATAAAGAAACCTTGATAAATTTCCATTGGTGCGCTCAGTTAGTAAATGCAGACACGTAGACACTATCAGAAGTAGTTTTATTGTTTTTCACTTCCGCGTTGACATAACAAATAGCCTCATCAGGAATCTGACCTTTTTACGATTGTTGCGCAATATATAATTCTAAGATTTCTTACATCTTCTCGATAATGATAATGATTGTAGGTTTTCTCAAATTAAAATAGAGATGTTTGTGTCGATAATAATTAGTGACCACATAATATTAATCTATTAGTATTGCACTCATTTTTCATACCACCACCGTGACCACGTGACGCGATAGTTTTCTGCACATGAATATCATTGCTTTCTCGTGGAAATTTCACTATTACGAATAAAACTAGATAATTTCATGGCGATCAAAGGTATTGTGTTTCGGAATATCCAATATAAACATATTCTTATGTGATTAAGCATGTTATAATTGGGATGCGAAAGTCTGTCTTCAAACAAACAATATGTTTACAAACATAACTAGTCTGGTTGATAAACTAAAATTTTAGGTTTAACCTAGAACAAATTTGGACTTAGTTGTTTTTTATTCTATTTTTAACAGGAATATCTCCTCTATAACTTATCCAAAATCCGCTAAAATCCGCTTTGAGCATTTTTTGTAAACCAAGATGGCGTCCACGATAGCAGTTGTTATCGAAAAGTTCTGAATTCTGTGGTAGGTACATCATCTAATACCAAATTAGTAATAAAATACAATACGCATAAACAATGCTTTGTCGTAAACCGTATCGGTAGAATGTCTGTCTTAAATGGCCGCCAAATTGACAAAATCTGATGAAAATTACAATTTGTGGAAAATTGAATAGCTAGTCCGATCAGATTGAACACGCCTCGAATTATGCGAGGAAGAATGATTTAAGAGTTTAAGGCTAACTTTTGATAATAGATGTACAAATATCTCTCCAATACATCTCGCCAGATAGCAAGCCAAAGCATGGTCTCATCCAACTGTTCAATCTAGACTTTTTGGGCGCCCAGAAACAGAAAAATAACGCAGTTTTATCTGTACTGTTTATCGCGAATCATGTGATATATGTGTAATTAAACTGTTAAATGAGATTTAATAGGGATGTATTGATTCTAAGATATTTTCTAGAAACCGAAATATATGTGCTCAGAGCAGTCCCACAAATGTGACAGATCATCATTTATTTTTAAATCTACAACACCAAACCTGTCAAAATTCACTACAAAAGAACAGTGTGTGAGCTATTCACAGAGTAGTGGGTCAAATGTGTAGATCCTATTGTCCGTGTCTTAAAATAATAGTCACAGTTGCCTCCGGTACAAACAAAACCATAAATGGCATCATTGAGTGAATGGTCAACGCAGAAATAATAGCTTTAAACGCTGATGACATGATATTTAGCACAAGTACGTGGGTGACAATGGCAAGATATTTAAAAACAACAAGATGTTGAAAACTAATATTGTGCATAGCATTGTAGCATATTTTCATTGTAAAGTGCCGACTGAAGCAATTTTAACAAAATTGTTTAGTAAGAAACGGGTTTGGTATCAGCATAAACATTGGTCTTAAATAAAATATACAATGTATCGCCTCTTCGATCTGGTGACATGGGGTGCTAATCTAATGAAGAGAGGAGTGTGTCTTTACAATACAATCAACATTGCGACATACGTGTATGGTTTTTCATCAACGAGAGTGTTTAAAATTTCGAAAATGTAACTATTATTTACACCGCAAGGGTGTGCTCTTCATTTTCGGCGTTAAATTCAATAATTAATCACAAATCTAAACCAAACTACCACGCACTGTGCGGAGAAACATTACTTCGTGTGTTGCATGCCCGCAATAATTGTTTTTGACCCGACTGTTGGATTTATTCCAAGCAGAAAACCCAAACTTTAAATACATAAATCACTGGGATTAACATGCGTTGCAGTGACCCATGAATCCATCATATGGATGTGTTAATGATATGTGCACATTTAAAGATATTTAACATCATACTTGTGAATTACCAATACGTATTTTCACTTCTAGGTGGTTATCCAATATGTTGCTTTCATCGTAGCATGGCTTGGAGTTGCGGCATTTTGACATGGCCGCGATTGTACTATTTTCTGTCCTTGTCACTCTATTCGCTCCCGGACTCTAATTTCACACACACGGTATATATCGGATGGAGGAGTAAGCCGTGCTAGTGTCGCCGATGAGGGATATATGTATAAAACCCTACTTCACAAGGCCGAAAAAAATGGCATTTTTAAATTGCTGTAAAATTAATTTCTCACAGCGGATTTTAGCGGATTTTGGATATGTTATAGAGGATATATTCCTCTACAAAATGGAATAACCAACTTAGTCCAATTTTTTTTCTAGATCATACCTTTTATCGACCAGACTAAACCCGGAAGTCAGGAAATTTGGTATCAAAGATATTAATTTTATTTCACAACCGAAACAGGACGTTTTTCCAGTTTGCCAATGCACACGCCGTTAGTTTAAATACGTTATTATCGGAGTATACTATTTTAAAATGATTTAATAGAAAACATATGTTGATGTTTAGTACACATGGCAGGCTGCATTGATCAAAACACAAATAAATCTGGTGACTGACCATGAGTCTCAATCAGAGAATACCAGACAAACACCTGTCTTAAATCGACTCAACATACATTGAAACTAGTTATCTTCGAGTTACAATGGTGGATATATTTATGAACACCGTGGTCCGAATCGACATCTCTGGTTTTATTCGCCACCCTAGGTTTTATTCTAGACCAGGTTTTACTCCAGTTTAAACTAGGTTTAAGTAGGAGTAAAACTAGGTTTTATTGGAGTAAAACTGGGCTGTAGTCTAGTTAAACCCAGTTTTGTGATAAACTCAGTTTTAGTTTGGGAATTCGATCTCAATTAATAAACTTAGGTATATATGATTTATACGTCTCGTCTCGAAAATATATCTTTAAATATACATTGAAAAAACATAAAAGTTAAACCACCCTACCCCAGGTGTTACTAAAACCTAGCTCGGTGGATTTTATTATCGGTCGATGTTTTGCCCCAGTATTGGTGTTGTTTCTTCGCGTATATGGGAGTGTTTCTTTTGAATTGGGGAGGCGTTTATGCGCGGGCATTTGTCACTCAATATCCATGTGTAGTTTATCTACATACATGAGAGTCTCAGTGGAATTCGGGGAGGCGATGTCGGTACCTATGAGATAACATCTAACAAAATATATGTGTTATGGATGATTTCTTGCTATATAGGTTTTTTGCAATTCGCTCGTTCGCTTTGTCGACTGAAATCATGGAGGGATCGGACTGATCAGATTGACACGTTATACTCGAACATGGCATTTGGAACTGATTCCTTATTAACAAAAATGTCTCTTTCGGTCAATTTGACGGCATAGGTTGGGGGCCCGCCCCAATACCCAATAGAAACACCCCAGCCCCCATCACCTGAGGGGAGGGTACCACCCCGAGGGGAGGAAATGGAGTATGAAACATTTTCGAGAACTGTAAGGATTTCTGCCAATTTGATGGTATGGGTAGGTGGCCCGCCCCAAATAACCAATAGAAACACCCCAACCCTCACATCCGGGGGTTACCACCCGAGGGGGTGAACATGGGATATTAGACCATTTTCGAGAACGGTAAGGATTTCGGTCAATTTGATGACAGGAGTGGGTAACCCGCTGCAATTACCACATAGAAACAGCGCACCCTCATCCCTGGGGGTACCACCCCGATAAGGGTGAACATGGGTTATGGATCATTTTATTCCTTATTTGCACAAATGTTTATTTCGGTCAATTTTTTGGCATAGGTGGGTGGCCCGTCCAAAACCCCATAGAAACACCCTCAGTGGGGGGTTTCTAGGGGTTATTTGGGTGGGCCACCAACACATATCATCAAATTGGCCGAAATCCTTACCGTTCTCGAAAATGGTCCATACTGCATTTTCACCCCCTCAAGGTGGTACCCCCGGGGGAGTGGTGGTGGTGTTTCTATGGGGTATTTGGGGCAGGCCCCCACCAACCATCAAGAGATATTTTTTAGTTCCAAAAGTCATGTTCGTCCATATTAGAAAATATCTAACCGCAATGCGACAGACAGTGCATTCGTCGTGATTTCCCAAAGCGCACGGGTTATTCTCCTGATCAGGAGATTATAGATAGCGGCAAACGGTCGCGTGACCGGTAACTGCATTGACAAGTAGCCATAATAAACAGACAGACCACGCCTCCTATCCTTGCAATTTAACAACTGTGGCCCACATGTAACGCAATCGACCAAATCCATGTCGTCCCAGCGGTGGGTAAAACTTGGTTTTACAACTAAAACCCAGTTTAAACTGGTAGTTTGAACTAGGTCTAAACTGGAGATGCCGATTCGGACCCGTGTGTCTCATAAATTGTGGATTATTCTATCTTTTATGTTTTACCAGTATTTATAGGTCCCAGTGATATAGTCTGTATATCATAATTTGATATAATTGATAGCATATCTACAACCAATTTCCTATTCTAGGGTCAGTAATAACAGTTTCCAATGTATTTTGTTCAAGTAAGTACAGGTTCAAAAAATTATTAGCCAGACAGAATGAATATCATTGAATGATTTGGCGAAAATTTCAACTTTGAAATATTTGAAAAACTTGCTGAGAAATTGATTTTTATACCCAAGCAGGTGAATTTCTTTAATTTGCTAACTCTTTGACGTGCACCATACCAGTGTTCACACTGGCCCGACATTTTCTTGAGCCACCACCTTAGCCACTTGTGAATGTTTTTAAGCCACTTTTCATTTACTTGAGCCACATTTTTTCAACCTATATTTTTGGAGCCTCTTTGATTTAAACATATTCAAAGACAACACAAGCTAATTAATTCATATATAATATAACATGTTTTGGTAGGTAAAACAACAAAAATATTAACAACAATATTAATAATCAAGCATTGAACATTCTGAGATAATTTTACATCTGCCCATTTATTACCAAATTAAAGTCTAACATTGGAGTGCCTTCAATTGCAATTTCCATTAATAAGTTTAAACGTGGAACAAAAAGTCTGTTTTGCCGTTTATCTTTGATTAAATGTTATTGGTACGAGAAGGCTCTCTCATATTCCACAATCGACACGGGTACACAATATATTGTTTATGCAAAGTATGATATAGGATATGTGTCCTTTCTTTGTTTCACTAATGGCGATGTGAAAGGAATACAATGAATGTGTGTTTTTATCGAGTAGAAGTAGGAATCCCATTCATTGCACGCCATACAATTACAACCATCCGCTGTGGCATAAGCCGAGAATCAATTAGCGAGTGCTTTCATCCAGACTGCCAAATAATGTTAAACTTAATCTGTCCGACGGCAGTTAATTTTTTTCTTTAGCCACTAGCACACTTTGTTCAGCCACTTTTGTTTTTCTTTCGCAATTTGCGAAATTTGCTCACGGCAATTTTGCCTGGCTACTTGGGAGGGCACAAGACAGACGGGGTGGGCGATGGTTCGGCCGGGTATGAGAACATTTTGAAATATGAACATGAAATCCTAGCATCTCGACTGGCCTCGAGTGTTCCAATTATTTAAATTTAGAACCGCACACCCCTACGTTTGGACAATTGCCAACTGACGGCCACTTCTGTCCAAAAGTGTGACAATAAGTAGAAAAATATGCAAATGTAGTTATAAAAACAACAAATTCGCCACTAAAGATTGTTGGAAAATCAAACTGAGTGAATTCAACATATTTGTTTGGTGTGAAATTTATGTTTCACCTCTGTGTGAAACATTTAAAGAAGCTGGAAAATTGTTGTGACCATCGGGAGTATTTTTCAGAGCATATGAAGCCGGTATATTAATATATCATATAGTTCTCAAACTATATTATACCTCCATCCAAATAACGTAGAATACGTTAGAAGTTCTAATGACCAATGTCCGTTTAATAAATAATAAATCCGTGATTATTCTGATATATTATATAATAAAACGAATAAATAACTAAAGTCTTACCTTTATGCCTTCGTTTTCTAGCATGAACCACTCCTTTGGCGGTGTTGTCACTCTCGAACCCTCTGGTTGCAGGAGAACACACATCTTTGTTTTAACATTGTATCCGATCTTGGTACAGTCCGCGTGCCTCTTGCACATTGTCTCACATCTCTTGACATTTGAAAGCTTTGTTTCAGTCAGAAAACCATCTGCTTGAGATTCGCTTTGTTTGATGGGTTCCTCGACTCGAATCAAATATTTTTTACCCCCAAAGCCAAAGAAATAGTAATATAGGACCCTCTGATCGGATTGTTGTTGTTGGAATCTGTTGAGATGGGGACCCTCTTTACGGGTTGAGTACCTCTTGAGAAGACATTTTAGGAACTACTATAGAGACATATAGTTATCGTATGTCCCTGGTCCCACTCTATTTAACCTGGTGAACCCATCAGAATAAATTTTAACCCTAGACACCAAAGAACTCTTCGTATTAATACTAAATATCAGTAAAATAGACCTGATGGTCCTTGTGAAGGAAGCATATTAAGAGAAAAACTGTCCTTCGCTTGCCCCCTATTTGACCAGGTAACCCCATTAAAAAAATTTTCAACAACAGTCTTGATCAAACAAGATCAACATTCCATGCTAAATAAGCCAACTAGTTCTTGCAAACATATTTTAAGAATTACTATCTGGTGAAATAGTTATGTCTCTGGCACTGCCCTTATTTAACTTTGTGATCCATTTTAACAAATCTGTCACCCAATCCAATATTTTAGACAAAGCTTTTTTAACAAAACTTTCAATGATGAGTTAGGTGCATAAGAACACATATTTTTTTATTAATTGGACTTATTTATAAATCTTTTTTTTATATATATAAGTTTAAACTATATTTGTTTTGTTAATTGAGTTTTAAAGCGTAAATACAGGAATTGTGCTAAAGCGCAAATAAAGGAATTAAAAAAAATTTGGATTGTAACAAGGAAAATTCTGTTTAGTTTGTTTTCCATATTTTGAGAAAAAAAATAAATAGAAACAGACTCCTTCTCGCATCTAAAAATTGAGATTTTATTGTCTGAAAAGTGCATGAGAACACATATTTTATTTCTACTGGGACTTTAAGTCATTTGTAACATTTGTAACACCTGTCTACGAACGGTCTCTCTCTGGTATCTCAGAATAATGCAACACTTGTAATGCTTTGTAACATGTGACGTCGCTACATTGAGACAGTAGAAATAACATAGGCTGCGTTTTTCTACTGGGACTTTAAATCATTGGTAACATTTATAACACTTGTAACACTGTTACAAAATGCGTAGTGGAGGAAAAATGTACCTGATTAATGCAATATATGGTCACCAGGCTCTTTGAGTTTTCCTGGTGATGTTATCATATTTCGAATTCCAGAAATTGGCGCATTATCATTCTTGTCCGTGGTTGCCTATTGCTAATATAAACTTTGATCAATGATTGGGTGAGGGATGTGGTCTATATGATGCATGGATTCATGCAAAGAGTAGGCTAAAGTAGGCTAATAGTAATACAGGTGTTAAACATGCCTGTAAATTTTCTATATATAATAATAAATTGATGGAACATGCAGAGTGTGCCAATGGATTAAAATTTGAATCCATTTAAGGACTTTGCTAACCCAATTTTCCCCAAATTTGATGGAGTCAAAATAAAGATTTATGTTCACTTTTGTTAGTAATCACAATAACCAAACACATGAATGCAACATTTTAAGAGCATTATTAATGCTGAATAGGTCATTGTCGCATGGTTTCTGTCAAAAAGACACCCAGAATCTCTTAAACTGCCAAAAAGACACCCAGGATCTCAGACTCAAAGTCTCGCCAAACAACGGGAATTTTGTTTAGTCGTCTGCTATTAATATTATGATAATTATTTGTTTGTGATCGGAGTGAAATATCAACGAAATTTAATTCGGCTTTGATTCTGACTGACAGCGCAATTCCACATCCTTGATAGTTGGCCCAATATTAAGTACCGTACCGAAATATTAGAAGTATAGTTGAAACATCAATTCCAGCATGCTACACTCAGGTTCACTGCACTATCATTCAATGCAATTTGATAGAGTGCTTAAAGAGGTGCATATTTCATGTTTCGACTTGACTGTAGTGTTTGTTCCTTTAATACGGCGAAATATATTTATGAAACTTGGCATGTATGGATTAGAATTATGTCTCGTAGCTCGAGTATGTTACAAATCGGGGATCTGTTTGGAGTATGTGCAGAATACACCCAGACCTCAAGCTGACTAATGCCGAATATCTTTCGGTAGGAATCGGGGGATTTTCAAAATCGCAGATCAGATAAATTACTAGATGGGTTTGGTTACTGAATACTGTGATTACTAATAAAAGTGAACATAACGAACATGACAATTGGAACTTATTCCCTATTCCTTATTTTCAAAAATGTCGCTTTCGACCGATTTGACGGCATGGGTGGGTGGCCCGCCCCAAATACTGGCAAATACCACCTAGAAACACCCCGACCCCACTCATAATCCCCGGGGGTGCCACCCCGAGGGGGTGAAAATGTGGTATGGACCATTTTCGAGAACGGTAGGGATTTCGACCAATTTGACGGCATGGGTGGGTGGCCCGCCCCAAATACCACCTAGAAACACTCCGACCCCCCACCATCACCCCCGGGGTGCCACCCTGAGGGGGTGAAAATGGGACCATTTTCGAGAACGGTAAGGATTTCGACTGATTTGACATGGGTGGGTGGCCCGCCTCAAATACCAACTAGAAACACCCGGACCCCCCACTAATCATCCCCAGGGGGTGCCACCATTTTCGAGGAAGGTAAGGATTTCGACCAATTTGATGGACGATGGCCGGTCTGTGTCCTATTATGCTTTGCCAGACTCCGCATATGACTGAATTCTTCGGGGTGTATCTATGTGGTATTTGGGGCGGGCCACCCACCCATGCCATCAAATCGGTCGAAATCCTTACTGTTCTCAAAAATGGTCCATACCCCATTTTCACCCCCGCCCCGGGGGTGATGGGTGGGGGTCGGTGTGTTTCTATGTGGTATTTGGGGCGGCCACCACCCATGCCGTCAATTGGTCGAAATCCTTACTGTTCTCTAAAATGTTCCATACCCTATTTTCACCCCCTCGGGGTGGCACCTCTCCTCCCCTCCCCCCCCCGGGTGATGGGTGGGGGATCGGAGTGTTTCTAGGTGGTATTTGGGGCGTGCCGCCCACCCATGGCCATGCCATCAAATCTGTCGAAATCCTTACAGTTCTCGAAAATGGTCCATACCCCATTTTCACCCACTCGGGGTGCCCCCCCCCCCCCGGGGGGATGGGTGGGGGGGGGGGGGTCAAGGTGTTTCTATGTGGTATTTGGGGCAGGCCACCCACCCATACCATCAAATCGAAATTCTTACCATTCTCGAAAATGGTCCATACCCAGTTGGGGTGAGTAGTTGGGGGTCGGGGTATTTCTAGGTGGTATTTGGGGCGGGTCACCCACCCATGCCGTCAATTGGTCGAAATCCTTACTGTTCTCTAAAATGGTCCATACCCTATTTTCACCCCCTCGGGGTGGCACCTCCCCCCCCCGGGTGATGGGTGGGGGATCGTTGTGTTTCTAGGTGGTATTTGGGGCGTGCCGCCCACCCATGGCCATGCCATAAAATCTGTCGAAATCCTTACCGTTTCTCGAAAATGGTCCATACCGCATTTTCACCCCTCGGGGTGGGACCCCCGGGGGTGATGGGTGGGGGGGGGGGGGGTCGGGTGGACTAGACGCTGGCTCTATGAGGCTACGCCGTTACACTATATGCACGCCGTCATGATGGATTGTGCTGGTCTCTCATGACGGCAAACAGAGCAGAGCATCGGAGCGTCATAGAGCCAGTATCTAGTCCAGGGGTCGGGGTGTTTATAGGTGGTATTTGGGGCGGGCCACCCACCCATGCCGTCAAATCGGTCGAAAGCGACATTTTTGAAAATAAGGAATAGGGAATAATTTTCCAATTTATTTTGGACTCCATTAAATTTGGAAAGATGTGGTTAAATTAACACATTTCGGCAAAAATATTAGGCCTACCTGAAATTTAACATTTTCCACTCACGCCTGTTTACTTTCGTCCTCGAAATAACCAATGTGATGCGGAAACGCCATGACAATATCTGAATATGGAATGTATCACAAACTCCACCAATGTCCACTCCATTAATCAGAACTGCCGCCATCATGATTGACGATGTTGTTGTTGTTATTGAAGATATATGATACAAGGATGGAAAGAAAGTTAAGAAGTTAAGAAGTTGTCTGTAAATTCCTCAGTCGACTTTGGATAACCCTAATCGAATTTGGCAAACTGCATATTTTTAGCGCCACCTATGCTGATAGTGCAGGGGGACTGAACTCTGCCTTGCAGTTTCACTGTCTCGACCAAATGCATTTCGGCCCCTGGATACAACAAATACATATGTCGATACGACGTGAACACGACCCAGTGCAATATATTTTCAATCCTAACACTAGTTTTCCTATAAGACGAATGTTAGGATACAATATAAATAGAGCTCCGCGCATTTTAACGCCCGTCATATTTGTGTCCAATATTGAATATAAATAGAGCTCCGCGCATTTTAACGCCGGTCATTTGTGTGTGCAATATTGAATATATATTACACAGCCTTTAATTTACGCTAACACATTATATTTTCTAAAATGTAAGTGATAGGTGACGGTTTATAACATAAAGGTGTACTCCTTTTATCGCAAAGACGCACATTTGTTCAAAAATACAAGACATTTATAAGGCTTCATTTCCCCATATTTGAAGGTGTAAATGGTGATATTTGCTTTCAATAATTAAATAAAATGATAACTAAAATACAATAAAATGTTGTCTGTTGCTAAATAGCGACTGTCATATGTATGTGCTATTCTTACTACATATAAATGCAAACGTCTGTCAATGTCCATACATGTTTGCAATTTATAACATATATATGTGTCAAATATATAACTTAGTTAATTAACAGACTCAGCCATGTGTTTAATGTGAAAATATATAGGGGCGTTTTATAGAATATAAATTACGCACGTTTCATTTTGGGGTAATATATGGGCATTATAAAATGTAAAACGGATAGATGACGATTTCTAATATAAAGGTGCACACCTTTTATTGGTGAGCTGGTTGTGTTCAAAGATACAATATATTTTCCCCACCGTTTAAGAGCAGCAGGCATGTGTGCAAAAGCAGCAAATATGTATTATAAACGAGGACATGTGCTTTCAATAATTAAACAAATTGATGACTAAAATACAAAAAAATGACATCTGCTGCTAAATAGCGACTCTCATATGGGTGTGCTATTCTGACTACAAACATATGCAAATTTTCATCAGTATCCATATATGTTTGCAATTTATAACATATATATGTGTCACATTTACAATATAGTTACAGAAAATAACGACATTTCATACATATGTGTTCAATATATAATAAACATGTGTACATATTGAATACATATAGTGAAATTTACCACTTTTCGCCACATATGTTTGTTCTATTATTGAATATATAAGAGCGGATACAATATAGTTACAAAAAAAACGCCATACATGTACTCTTGTGCCTTGTATATATGTGCTTATACACAGTGTGTTTGCATCGATTCACGTATCGCGATGAAGCTAGTTTTCGTGGCCATATGGCGACGAAGCGACCTTAGTCGCCGAGTATCTATGTGGCCACGAAAACTAGCCGAGTCGTGATACATGAATCGATACAAACACATGGTGTGTATAACACATTTATCTACCATCCGTGTGACAGAATCCACCCCACAAATTATATTTTAGGAGCTTCTTAAATGGTAAAATTGTTGGATTTGTAATTTGAGTAAATTATCCCAACATGAAAAGGTATCTGTATCACGCCATTATGACGCGTTGTTAAATTCTCACAACCTGGAAGTTCACGCGAATATGATTAACGGAAATTGAATTAAATGGACAAAATCTCTTGCACCTGCAATTTTGATATAATTTAAAATAAATACTGAACACACATTAGTTACTGTGTGATATGTTATACCATATGTATATGTTGAGGTACATTGCTGTCTAGATATATTTCGGTGTTTGCGGTTCCGTTGTGTTTCGATGATACCATATTTGGTTTTTCAATTTTGCCAAAGCTTCTGAAAAATTGCCAAAATATTTCAGAAAATGTAGCCAAATTATTTGTCCACCCAACGATAACCTTAGTTCCAAAACGCTTTAGCAGTTACATTATTTCAATGTTGAGCATGATTGCCAAGTCTAATGTGTGCTGCAATTGTACAGGCGCTTTGCCATAATGGCGAGAATGCACACGTACCCACATTTCCAGACTCACTTGCACTTGCCCAAAATGCTAGGTACATATTGCACGTTTGGGTGGTATGACGGAGCCGAACTATATAATATTGATGACGTATCATATAAAATGAATTTGCCGGTATTGCATAATTTTATGACATAACTACACTGAAAAATGTGGGAAACCTACACAAAAAGAAGCATAAATTTTCTGATCTTTAATTGTTGATCAATTCCTTTAAAGTGTATAACTTGTGAAGAGTACATATTTACACTATTAGGCCTGGCTACACTTTATAGAGGACTCTGTCGTGCACTGTGTGGACAAATGAGCTATATAAATGTGTATAATTCCTTCTACACTAATGTGTAGTTTAATATACAACATGTGGGGGACCTACGGCTACACCTTAAATTACAAATGCTCCATAATGACGTTGTGGGGTGCAGATTGATCATATATCTTCATTTAAAATACAGATTCTCCACATTTTTATTTTGGATTACGGAATCTGGAATTATATAAACAGTCCAGCCTAATTTATAAGAAAAATGCGAAACCTGGAAATAATTGCGAAATAATGTGTATTGCAGGATAAGTGCATACACCCATCATAAACAATATATTTAAAAATAAAAAAGAATGAAGAAAAATTAAATCGGTTAATTTTAAGAAATAAGTTGGTAATATATTCAATGTATTGCTTTTAATGGATGTTGATAAAAAAACATCACTTCAGTTTGCATAAAAATTTAGATGGTACCACACTAATCACAGAACAGAAACCGATTTCCATATTTCCGATTTCATAATTTTCGAGTTATGTGCCTCCAAAATTTGTAGTTAATATAATTTAGCTCAAAATTAGCCCGAATCCATATGTCATGCTCATTGAAAACACTAGAGGTATATTGGGACCATTTCGTTGTTTTAGTAGTTCAGATTATGCATACAACAATATTACTTTGTGCATCTATTATTGTGAAGACACAAATACTATCAAAAAACAATAAGTGTTCTATTATGTGAATTTAGCCGTGTTTGCCTGTGACAAAGAACTAGCGCAACGCAATGCCGCATTTGACGCCATGTAATCAATAATGTTTGTGCTTTTCTTTTTCAGAAAATTGTATGTATACTAGATTAGACTACATAAAATGTAATTGTGAAGGAAATTCTTGAAAACATTGATAAAGGAAAATATGTTCCGGACATTGAAATCTTGACTTTTTTCCAAAACTGTCATTTTGGAGCATGAATGCCCATTTTAAACGGTTGTATGAATAAATAGAAAAAAAGAACGAATTTTGACGTGTAAAATTAATTGATAAATTGCCGCTGATATACTGAAACATTGTGTTTTTAAAATTGCATTTCATTTCATATGCCATTAATGTCACATCACTGGATTTCTGTCAGTTTGGTTTGGTAACATAAGGACTAAGCATTCACGGGGCCATAAGTTAATTCCATACAATGGAACACGCATTTTTGTGTCTGAAATTACTTGAAATCAACTGCGAAAACATTATGTAGCAGATGAAGTTTATTGTGCAAAGGCGATGTCATGTCGGTGGTGGTGGTATTACAACATATTTTAGATGGTGATGGTAGAACATGGAAATTATAAGTTGGACGAGTTCCCCTGATTTTTTTCACGTAGCGAAGTTCCTGCAGGGATTATGAACATACGTTAATATTGCATAAGAATCACAATTCTGATGGCTAGTGATCTGATGAGATGGGAAGTGATCTGATGAGATGGGTAGTGATATGATGAGATGGGTATAGTGATCTGATGAGATGGGTAGTGATCTGATGAGATGGGTAGTGATCCGATGAGATGGGTAATTATATCATGAGATGGGTAGAGATCTGATGAGATGGGTAGTGATCTGATGAAGATGGGTAGTGACCTGATGAGAACGGTAGTGATATCATGAGATGGGTAGTGATATGATGAGATGGGTAGTGATCTGATGATATGGGTGGTGATCTGATGGAGATGGGTAGTGATCTGATGAAGATGTAAATGGTTCCAAATCACAATAAAATTTGCGAGAAATGATGCGATTTATATTAGTATTGTCAATGAAATTCCACATCTGTATACACATTAATGAAGCGATACACCTCGCCTTGCTACCGTTTCGTTCCGCCATGTCGACAATCCGCACAGTTTACACACATATACCACTATTCATATTGATCGAGACTATTTTATATTTATAAATGCCATGATCTGCCTTGCGACAAAATGGTATTAATAAATGACATACTCAAAATAACGTTATCTATCGACACGTGGTCGCTATAATCAACATACGTGTACATATATGTACTCATAAATTGAGTATATTCTCAATCGCCTCCTTATCACGTTATATTAAATCTACACTTGTAGTGGTGTAGAAATGGATACTACACAATGCGGTGCTACCGAACTTTACAATTATCATGCAATTGTCTCACAAGAATAACTCATTCTTGTTGAGACAGTCGAACACTTTCCAAAAATGTAAATGTACATTAATATATGTATAATGTAACTTACTGTAAATATGATCCCATCTCTAATTAGTATAGCTCGTGCAAAATAAGTTACCTTTATACATCATGGCATATTTCCGCTAGGTATTAACAGACTTGAACTCGTAAACTAGACATTCTGTTCGGGTGAAGACTTTGTATACCGCGTGCAAAATCCCTCTCATCTACGGTGCGTAATCTTTATTTTACGGTTTGTATATCTACACATTATGAAACCTTCTGAACTCGGAAACAATACGTTCGAAACCGAAATATACCCGTGTGAAATTTGTATCATCTATATGCTGCAAATGCTGTTTGGTTGTGTCAGGTTATACAATACTTTTACGCACATACACCAGGTCCTGTCTATCTGGGATGTAGACTGTTGATATCCAGTGTCAAATCTACTTCATTTGACTGTTTATATATCTACACATTATGACACCTTCTGAACTCGGAAACAAGACTTTCGAGCCGGGGTGCTCATGAAAACTACCCGTACGAAATATGTATCATCTATAATATTATGCTGCAAATATTGTTTGGTTTTGTCAGGTTATACAATACTTTGATAGTTTACTGTAGACTGTTGATACCCAGTGTAAATCTACTTCACATACACAGCGTGAAATGTGCTTTACCGGACAATATAAAGCTGGATGTCGCAAGCACTAATTTAAAAGGTTAAATATTATATTGGTTTCGCCTGTTCACACACTGGCAAGTATTCACGGAATGTTTTACGTGCGTTTCACCAGACCAAACCATATTGTGTCATAATATGAACGCCAACATCGTAGACAAGCTATTGCACAATATTCCCTCCCAATATGGCTGTATTTGTACTAGAAATTGAAATAAATTTAAACTCTCGAAAGCTAATATCTAAACAGTGTGTATATTTTTGTACATCATGTGAAATATGTTTCTGCGATATAGCACAAACAGGAACGTGGATTTTGGGCATTACACTGTGATATGTCCAGGCACCCCCCCCCCCCGATGTTTAACAATCCAGTTGCACCCCGCCCGTTGTGTTTGTACTGTGTAACTGGTACATCCAGCTGTTCAATTGTTCGCAATTTCTAACCTGATAACCACTGAGGTTGGAAACAAACTATTTCCAACGCATGGCCAATCGAGACAAAACGTATTGCCAAAAAACAACACATTCTGCATTAATTACTGGTTGAAATCTCAACCTATATGTGGTGTATAATATACAACTAATGTGCAAAGCATTAAATCTCAACCTATATGTGGTGTAAAATATACAACTAATGTGCCAAGCATGAAATCTCAACCTATATGTGGTGTAAAATATACAACTAATGTGCCAAGCGTGAAATCTCATCAACCTATATGTGGTGTCAAGTTTAAAATTATGTGCCAAGCATGAACTTTACAGCTCGCATATTTTGACCAAACATGAAAGCGACACCCACTATGAGATAAGGATTTTCTTAAGGCAAACATTGATTAGTATGTGTGTACATTTCAAGCCAAATACAATGTATAGGTCTCCTTCTTTGTTTCTTTAAGGAACCATTGCACATCTCTGAAGCTGATCGATATTGTCTTGGTTCTGCTTTTTGTTGTGACATTACATTGAGGGATAGGTTTGCATTGTTAAATTTAACCTATGGAAACATCATTGTTATTACTAACATGACGAGAGAAACTAGAGTTGTTTGTGTTGAGCAGGTATTCATTGACTACTAAAATTGCAACCCGCACGTCGATGGAAGGCCATTTCACAAAGCAGCAATACAGACACAAATGAGTAGTGGCAGCTTGTATCGATCTTACCTCGGATATCACACCTGGTTAAGAAGTATTGCTAACATTCTAAGGTATAATTCACACATAGACCGAGTAAGATCGCACACGGTTAATAATATATGACGAGTAACGCAGCTTGTGTCGGTCTTATCTCGGATAGCACCCCTGCTTAAGAAATATTGATAAATTTTGTATTCGCACTTACCTGACAGTTTATGGATAACATTATAGACTTCACACTTTCCCCGGTTAAGATTTAAAATGGACCGGTATTGTTGCAATATGGTATATATTTTCGCGATGAAATAGTTCGGTGTCAACAATCTATAACTATAATTGGAAATGTTTGTCTGCCTGTGTTCCATATACATTAACGGGGGCCATCTCGATACATGTAGCTCCACGGGGATCTAACAGGGGTAACTTTTAGAGGAAGATAATGGTGTAGGTTAAACGTTTCTAAATTGACGCTGATGGTGTCAAGGACAGACAATGGGACCGGAGACAAAATGGACGACATGTTATTGTCACCGATTTCCACAAATCTTACACATATACATCCCCATCATATGAGAAGTATAATTGTGTGGTTGCGTCTTTCGACTCAGGGTTATGGATGGGAGTGGCAACTATATTGATACAAATACTTAGCGCCAAATTGATGCATGTTCTCCGAGGAATCTACGAGAAATCTAACTGTGTGCTTTAAATACGCCACATTTGTACCGTTTGGGTCAGAGCTGGGTTTACTGAATTTTATAAGAATTTGTCGGCCAAACTTATGTATAGTCATCTCCTTGCATGATAGGTGTGATATGTCTTAATTTTGTGGTTTAAACATGCCAAAAGTGGCCCCGGGGCACCAACATTGGCAAACAATATTTCTAGCGCTGATTACGACCAAATTGATACATAATTATTATTCTTATCTGCACGATACATGGAATATGATCGTGTGGTATAAAGATGCAACATTTGAGTCAGGGATGGAGAGGAGTTCGGGGGCACAAACATTAATAAGAATATTTTAGTCGAAGATTTCCACCAAAACGAGTCAGTGATGGGGAAGGGCACAAACAGAACATAAAAACAAGTTGCCGTCGATATTCACCTGTATATTTTACAAAGATACCAGCAGTTTACATATTAATAAGCTCTCCCAGCAAGTCACCTCGCATACATCATAGACCGGATGTCGAACAAATTAGTTTTAAAGAGATTTTGGCGTTAAAATTTGACAACCTTGAAAAATGATGGCCGAATTAAGTCACTTGAGCACTTATATCTTACCAACTGTCATATGTATATCGATTTAGGGCATTCATAATTAGCTTGCAAACACTGATACATAGCTCATTTGCTATCATTTCTGATTGAGGTATTTATATAGGTGAAGAAATGGCTAATGGTCTATAATTCCGGGCCTGAGTGACGTTGGGCATGGTGAGCTAAAGACACAAGCATTGATAAAACCGTGTCGATTACGATATTTCTTCTAAAGTTTTATTAGGATTTAGATGATATGAGGAATCTACTGGGGTCATTTGAGGATGCCAAAGTGACACCATCAGAGATATAGGGCGGGTTCTCGCCACAAACATTGATAAAATCAAAATTGCCAATATTAAATTAAAGCATATCGAATGTTTGGTTACTGTTTAAATGCAAAACGTATGTCATTTTCGTGGATCAGCACAACATGATCACTACGCAATCAGGCATTATCCAATATGGAAGAATGTGAAAGCATTTGCTACTGCCGAACAATTAGAAATATAGGTAATGTTTGTACGTAAGTACGCGCAGTTGTAAGTAAATACTTCTTTACTCGCGGGACAAATGAATCACGATAAACAAATGGCAATCATTCTGACAAGGTTAGTCACTGCTTATAATCCAGATATGGGAAGAACTGTTAGTGGTGCCCATTTTTGGGTATAACTTTTTTGATAATAACGCTTTGAGCAAGAGTATTCTCTATTCCCACAAAATGTCCACGCCGGACGCTTCCACCTCACTTTAACCTGGGAAACACCGGATCATCCTGCTAGCATAACATTAATAACAATTATCTGGTAAAGTTTTCATCAAATTGAAACGAACGAGGAAAAATGTTAAAACAATAAGATTATGACACATCATTGACGCGAATCGTATTGCTTCGCCATGGCAACTGTCAATGCAAATAATCAGGACAACGCGGCTGATACCTAAACGTACCAGAAACTGCCAGACGGATTTCGACGAAATTTGATACTTGTGGGTACTTTTGTCCGCGGAGTGTTTTGGACGGGTCAACTCGTGACCCCGACCTGACCTTGACCTTCAAAATTGTCAAATCAAGGTCAAATCTCGCCTTTCGACGGGATTTCGACGAAATTTGATACCTAGGGTTACTTTTGTCCGGGGATAGGATAGGATAGGATAGGATATTTTATTTCAATATACACACATTAATGCATAATACATTTGACAAATATTACATTGTATATTTGAGGGGGTGGCATAGTCAGACTAGACTGTCTTACTGCCACCCCCTTAAAGAAGAAAAGATGTTACGATAGGCGGTCAATATTTCTTGTACAATGCACGGCTATATAATTATGTATCACACAATGGTTGCATTTAACTGGGTTATATACGGGGCCACTTTTGGCATGTTTAAACCACAAAATTAAGACATATCACACCTATCATGCAAGGAGATGACTATACATAAGTTTGGCCGACAAATTCTTATAAAATTCAGTAAACCCAGCTCTGACCCAAACGGTACAAATGTGGCGTATTTAAAGCACACAGTTAGATTTCTCGTAGATTCCTCGGAGAACATGCATCAATTTGGCGCTAAGTATTTGTATCAATATAGTTGCCACTCCCATCCATAACCCTGAGTCGAAAGACGCAACCACACAATTATACTTCTCATATGATGGGGATGTATATGTGTAAGATTTGTGGAAATCGGTGACAATAACATGTCGTCCATTTTGTCTCCGGTCCCATTGTCTGTCCTTGACACCATCAGCGTCAATTTAGAAACGTTTAACCTACACCATTATCTTCCTCTAAAAGTTACCCCTGTTAGATCCCCGTGGAGCTACATGTATCGAGATGGCCCCCGTTAATGTATATGGAACACAGGCAGACAAACATTTCCAATTATAGTTATAGATTGTTGACACCGAACTATTTCATCGCGAAAATATATACCATATTGCAACAATACCGGTCCATTTTAAATCTTAACCGGGGAAAGTGTGAAGTCTATAATGTTATCCATAAACTGTCAGGTAAGTGCGAATACAAAATTTATCAATATTTCTTAAGCAGGGGTGCTATCCGAGATAAGACCGACACAAGCTGCGTTACTCGTCATATATTATTAACCGTGTGCGATCTTACTCGGTCTATGTGTGAATTATACCTTAGAATGTTAGCAATACTTCTTAACCAGGTGTGATATCCGAGGTAAGATCGATACAAGCTGCCACTACTCATTTGTGTCTGTATTGCTGCTTTGTGAAATGGCCTTCCATCGACGTGCGGGTTGCAATTTTAGTAGTCAATGAATACCTGCTCAACACAAACAACTCTAGTTTCTCTCGTCATGTTAGTAATAACAATGATGTTTCCATAGGTTAAATTTAACAATGCAAACCTATCCCTCAATGTAATGTCAGAACAAAAAGCAGAACCAAGACAATATCGATCAGCTTCAGAGATGTGCAATGGTTCCTTAAAGAAACAAAGAAGGAGACCTATACATTGTATTTGGCTTGAAATGTACACACATACTAATCAATGTTTGCCTTAAGAAAATCCTTATCTCATAGTGGGTGTCGCTTTCATGTTTGGTCAAAATATGCGAGCTGTAAAGTTCATGCTTGGCACATAATTTTAAACTTGACACCACATATAGGTTGATGAGATTTCACGCTTGGCACATTAGTTGTATATTTTACACCACATATAGGTTGAGATTTCATGCTTGGCACATTAGTTGTATATTTTACACCACATATAGGTTGAGATTTAATGCTTTGCACATTAGTTGTATATTATACACCACATATAGGTTGAGATTTCAACCAGTAATTAATGCAGAATGTGTTGTTTTTTGGCAATACGTTTTGTCTCGATTGGCCATGCGTTGGAAATAGTTTGTTTCCAACCTCAGTGGTTATCAGGTTAGAAATTGCGAACAATTGAACAGCTGGATGTACCAGTTACACAGTACAAACACAACGGGCGGGGTGCAACTGGATTGTTAAACATCGGGGGGGGGGGGGGTGCCTGGACATATCACAGTGTAATGCCCAAAATCCACGTTCCTGTTTGTGCTATATCGCAGAAACATATTTCACATGATGTACAAAAATATACACACTGTTTAGATATTAGCTTTCGAGAGTTTAAATTTATTTCACTTTCTAGTACAAATACAGCCATATTGGGAGGGAATATTGTGCAATAGCTTGTCTACGATGTTGGCGTTCATATTATGACACAATATGGTTTGGTCTGGTGAAACGCACGTAAAACATTCCGTGAATACTTGCCAGTGTGTGAACAGGCGAAACCAATATAATATTTAACCTTTTAAATTAGTGCTTGCGACATCCAGCTTTATATTGTCCGGTAAAGCACATTTCACGCTGTGTATGTGAAGTAGATTTACACTGGGTATCAACAGTCTACAGTAAACTATCAAAGTATTGTATAACCTGACAAAACCAAACAATATTTGCAGCATAATATTATAGATGATACATATTTCGTACGGGTAGTTTTCATGAGCACCCCGGCTCGAAAGTCTTGTTTCCGAGTTCAGAAGGTGTCATAATGTGTAGATATATAAACAGTCAAATGAAGTAGATTTGACACTGGATATCAACAGTCTACATCCCAGATAGACAGGACCTGGTGTATGTGCGTAAAAGTATTGTATAACCTGACACAACCAAACAGCATTTGCAGCATATAGATGATACAAATTTCACACGGGTATATTTCGGTTTCGAACGTATTGTTTCCGAGTTCAGAAGGTTTCATAATGTGTAGATATACAAACCGTAAAATAAAGATTACGCACCGTAGATGAGAGGGATTTTGCACGCGGTATACAAAGTCTTCACCCGAACAGAATGTCTAGTTTACGAGTTCAAGTCTGTTAATACCTAGCGGAAATATGCCATGATGTATAAAGGTAACTTATTTTGCACGAGCTATACTAATTAGAGATGGGATCATATTTACAGTAAGTTACATTATACATATATTAATGTACATTTACATTTTTGGAAAGTGTTCGACTGTCTCAACAAGAATGAGTTATTCTTGTGAGACAATTGCATGATAATTGTAAAGTTCGGTAGCACCGCATTGTGTAGTATCCATTTCTACACCACTACAAGTGTAGATTTAATATAACGTGATAAGGAGGCGATTGAGAATATACTCAATTTATGAGTACATATATGTACACGTATGTTGATTATAGCGACCACGTGTCGATAGATAACGTTATTTTGAGTATGTCATTTATTAATACCATTTTGTCGCAAGGCAGATCATGGCATTTATAAATATAAAATAGTCTCGATCAATATGAATAGTGGTATATGTGTGTAAACTGTGCGGATTGTCGACATGGCGGAACGAAACGGTAGCAAGGCGAGGTGTATCGCTTCATTAATGTGTATACAGATGTGGAATTTCATTGACAATACTAATATAAATCGCATCATTTCTCGCAAATTTTATTGTGATTTGGAACCATTTACATCTTCATCAGATCACTACCCATCTCCATCAGATCACCACCCATATCATCAGATCACTACCCATCTCATCATATCACTACCCATCTCATGATATCACTACCGTTCTCATCAGGTCACTACCCATCTTCATCAGATCACTACCCATCTCATCAGATCTCTACCCATCTCATGATATAATTACCCATCTCATCGGATCACTACCCATCTCATCAGATCACTACCCATCTCATCAGATCACTATACCCATCTCATCATATCACTACCCATCTCATCAGATCACTTCCCATCTCATCAGATCACTAGCCATCAGAATTGTGATTCTTATGCAATATTAACGTATGTTCATAATCCCTGCAGGAACTTCGCTACGTGAAAAAAATCAGGGGAACTCGTCCAACTTATAATTTCCATGTTCTACCATCACCATCTAAAATATGTTGTAATACCACCACCACCGACATGACATCGCCTTTGCACAATAAACTTCATCTGCTACATAATGTTTTCGCAGTTGATTTCAAGTAATTTCAGACACAAAAATGCGTGTTCCATTGTATGGAATTAACTTATGGCCCCGTGAATGCTTAGTCCTTATGTTACCAAACCAAACTGACAGAAATCCAGTGATGTGACATTAATGGCATATGAAATGAAATGCAATTTTAAAAACACAATGTTTCAGTATATCAGCGGCAATTTATCAATTAATTTTACACGTCAAAATTCGTTCTTTTTTTCTATTTATTCATACAACCGTTTAAAATGGGCATTCATGCTCCAAAATGACAGTTTTGGAAAAAAGTCAAGATTTCAATGTCCGGAACATATTTTCCTTTATCAATGTTTTCAAGAATTTCCTTCACAATTACATTTTATGTAGTCTAATCTAGTATACATACAATTTTCTGAAAAAGAAAAGCACAAACATTATTGATTACATGGCGTCAAATGCGGCATTGCGTTGCGCTAGTTCTTTGTCACAGGCAAACACGGCTAAATTCACATAATAGAACACTTATTGTTTTTTGATAGTATTTGTGTCTTCACAATAATAGATGCACAAAGTAATATTGTTGTATGCATAATCTGAACTACTAAAACAACGAAATGGTCCCAATATACCTCTAGTGTTTTCAATGAGCATGACATATGGATTCGGGCTAATTTTGAGCTAAATTATATTAACTACAAATTTTGGAGGCACATAACTCGAAAATTATGAAATCGGAAATATGGAAATCGGTTTCTGTTCTGTGATTAGTGTGGTACCATCTAAATTTTTATGCAAACTGAAGTGATGTTTTTTTATCAACATCCATTAAAAGCAATACATTGAATATATTACCAACTTATTTCTTAAAATTAACCGATTTAATTTTTCTTCATTCTTTTTTATTTTTAAATATATTGTTTATGATGGGTGTATGCACTTATCCTGCAATACACATTATTTCGCAATTATTTCCAGGTTTCGCATTTTTCTTATAAATTAGGCTGGACTGTTTATATAATTCCAGATTCCGTAATCCAAAATAAAAATGTGGAGAATCTGTATTTTAAATGAAGATATATGATCAATCTGCACCCCACAACGTCATTATGGAGCATTTGTAATTTAAGGTGTAGCCGTAGGTCCCCCACATGTTGTATATTAAACTACACATTAGTGTAGAAGGAATTATACACATTTATATAGCTCATTTGTCCACACAGTGCACGACAGAGTCCTCTATAAAGTGTAGCCAGGCCTAATAGTGTAAATATGTACTCTTCACAAGTTATACACTTTAAAGGAATTGATCAACAATTAAAGATCAGAAAATTTATGCTTCTTTTTGTGTAGGTTTCCCACATTTTTCAGTGTAGTTATGTCATAAAATTATGCAATACCGGCAAATTCATTTTATATGATACGTCATCAATATTATATAGTTCGGCTCCGTCATACCACCCAAACGTGCAATATGTACCTAGCATTTTGGGCAAGTGCAAGTGAGTCTGGAAATGTGGGTACGTGTGCATTCTCGCCATTATGGCAAAGCGCCTGTACAATTGCAGCACACATTAGACTTGGCAATCATGCTCAACATTGAAATAATGTAACTGCTAAAGCGTTTTGGAACTAAGGTTATCGTTGGGTGGACAAATAATTTGGCTACATTTTCTGAAATATTTTGGCAATTTTTCAGAAGCTTTGGCAAAATTGAAAAACCAAATATGGTATCATCGAAACACAACGGAACCGCAAACACCGAAATATATCTAGACAGCAATGTACCTCAACATATACATATGGTATAACATATCACACAGTAACTAATGTGTGTTCAGTATTTATTTTAAATTATATCAAAATTGCAGGTGCAAGAGATTTTGTCCATTTAATTCAATTTCCGTTAATCATATTCGCGTGAACTTCCAGGTTGTGAGAATTTAACAACGCGTCATAATGGCGTGATACAGATACCTTTTCATGTTGGGATAATTTACTCAAATTACAAATCCAACAATTTTACCATTTAAGAAGCTCCTAAAATATAATTTGTGGGGTGGATTCTGTCACACGGATGGTAGATAAATGTGTTATACACACC
Source organism: Siphonodentalium dalli (assembly GCA_032622095.1). NCBI lineage: Eukaryota > Metazoa > Mollusca > Scaphopoda > Gadilida > Siphonodentaliidae > Siphonodentalium > Siphonodentalium dalli. The sequence continues at coordinate 190,211,354 of CP136065.1, read as the reverse complement.
ATGTGTTTGTATCGATTCATGTATCACGACTCGGCTAGTTTTCGTGGCCACATAGATACTCGGCGACTAAGGTCGCTTCGTCGCCATATGGCCACGAAAACTAGCTTCATCGCGATACGTGAATCGATGCAAACACACTGTGTATAAGCACATATATACAAGGCACAAGAGTACATGTATGGCGTTTTTTTTGTAACTATATTGTATCCGCTCTTATATATTCAATAATAGAACAAACATATGTGGCGAAAAGTGGTAAATTTCACTATATGTATTCAATATGTACACATGTTTATTATATATTGAACACATATGTATGAAATGTCGTTATTTTCTGTAACTATATTGTAAATGTGACACATATATATGTTATAAATTGCAAACATATATGGATACTGATGAAAATTTGCATATGTTTGTAGTCAGAATAGCACACCCATATGAGAGTCGCTATTTAGCAGCAGATGTCATTTTTTTGTATTTTAGTCATCAATTTGTTTAATTATTGAAAGCACATGTCCTCGTTTATAATACATATTTGCTGCTTTTGCACACATGCCTGCTGCTCTTAAACGGTGGGGAAAATATATTGTATCTTTGAACACAACCAGCTCACCAATAAAAGGTGTGCACCTTTATATTAGAAATCGTCATCTATCCGTTTTACATTTTATAATGCCCATATATTACCCCAAAATGAAACGTGCGTAATTTATATTCTATAAAACGCCCCTATATATTTTCACATTAAACACATGGCTGAGTCTGTTAATTAACTAAGTTATATATTTGACACATATATATGTTATAAATTGCAAACATGTATGGACATTGACAGAAGTTTGCATTTATATGTAGTAAGAATAGCACATACATATGACAGTCGCTATTTAGCAACAGACAACATTTTATTGTATTTTAGTTATCATTTTATTTAATTATTGAAAGCAAATATCACCATTTACACCTTCAAATATGGGGAAATGAAGCCTTATAAATGTCTTGTATTTTTGAACAAATGTGCGTCTTTGCGATAAAAGGAGTACACCTTTATGTTATAAACCGTCACCTATCACTTACATTTTAGAAAATATAATGTGTTAGCGTAAATTAAAGGCTGTGTAATATATATTCAATATTGCACACACAAATGACCGGCGTTAAAATGCGCGGAGCTCTATTTATATTCAATATTGGACACAAATATGACGGGCGTTAAAATGCGCGGAGCTCTATTTATATTGTATCCTAACATTCGTCTTATAGGAAAACTAGTGTTAGGATTGAAAATATATTGCACTGGGTCGTGTTCACGTCGTATCGACATATGTATTTGTTGTATCCAGGGGCCGAAATGCATTTGGTCGAGACAGTGAAACTGCAAGGCAGAGTTCAGTCCCCCTGCACTATCAGCATAGGTGGCGCTAAAAATATGCAGTTTGCCAAATTCGATTAGGGTTATCCAAAGTCGACTGAGGAATTTACAGACAACTTCTTAACTTCTTAACTTTCTTTCCATCCTTGTATCATATATCTTCAATAACAACAACAACATCGTCAATCATGATGGCGGCAGTTCTGATTAATGGAGTGGACATTGGTGGAGTTTGTGATACATTCCATATTCAGATATTGTCATGGCGTTTCCGCATCACATTGGTTATTTCGAGGACGAAAGTAAACAGGCGTGAGTGGAAAATGTTAAATTTCAGGTAGGCCTAATATTTTTGCCGAAATGTGTTAATTTAACCACATCTTTCCAAATTTAATGGAGTCCAAAATAAATTGGAAAATTATTCCCTATTCCTTATTTTCAAAAATGTCGCTTTCGACCGATTTGACGGCATGGGTGGGTGGCCCGCCCCAAATACCACCTATAAACACCCCGACCCCTGGACTAGATACTGGCTCTATGACGCTCCGATGCTCTGCTCTGTTTGCCGTCATGAGAGACCAGCACAATCCATCATGACGGCGTGCATATAGTGTAACGGCGTAGCCTCATAGAGCCAGCGTCTAGTCCACCCGACCCCCCCCCCACCCATCACCCCCGGGGGTCCCACCCCGAGGGGTGAAAATGCGGTATGGACCATTTTCGAGAAACGGTAAGGATTTCGACAGATTTTATGGCATGGCCATGGGTGGGCGGCACGCCCCAAATACCACCTAGAAACACCCCGATCCCCCACCCATCACCCGGGGGGGGGGGAGGTGCCACCCCGAGGGGGTGAAAATAGGGTATGGACCATTTTAGAGAACAGTAAGGATTTCGACCAATTGACGGCATGGGTGGGTGACCCGCCCCAAATACCACCTAGAAATACCCCGACCCCCAACTACTCACCCCAACTGGGTATGGACCATTTTCGAGAATGGTAAGAATTTCGATTTGATGGTATGGGTGGGTGGCCTGCCCCAAATACCACATAGAAACACCTTGACCCCCCCCCCCACCCATCCCCCGGGGGGGGGGGCACCCCGAGTGGGTGAAAATGGGGTATGGACCATTTTCGAGAACTGTAAGGATTTCGACAGATTTGATGGCATGGCCATGGGTGGGCGGCACGCCCCAAATACCACCTAGAAACACTCCGATCCCCCACCCATCACCCGGGGGGGGGGGGGAGGGGAGGAGAGGTGCCACCCCGAGGGGGTGAAAATAGGGTATGGAACATTTTAGAGAACAGTAAGGATTTCGACCAATTGACGGCATGGGTGGTGGCCGCCCCAAATACCACATAGAAACACACCGACCCCCACCCATCACCCCCGGGGCGGGGGTGAAAATGGGGTATGGACCATTTTTGAGAACAGTAAGGATTTCGACCGATTTGATGGCATGGGTGGGTGGCCCGCCCCAAATACCACATAGATACACCCCGAAGAATTCAGTCATATGCGGAGTCTGGCAAAGCATAATAGGACACAGACCGGCCATCGTCCATCAAATTGGTCGAAATCCTTACCTTCCTCGAAAATGGTGGCACCCCCTGGGGATGATTAGTGGGGGGTCCGGGTGTTTCTAGTTGGTATTTGAGGCGGGCCACCCACCCATGTCAAATCAGTCGAAATCCTTACCGTTCTCGAAAATGGTCCCATTTTCACCCCCTCAGGGTGGCACCCCCGGGGGTGATGGTGGGGGGGTCGGAGTGTTTCTAGGTGGTATTTGGGGCGGGCCACCCACCCATGCCGTCAAATTGGTCGAAATCCCTACCGTTCTCGAAAATGGTCCATACCACATTTTCACCCCCTCGGGGTGGCACCCCCGGGGATTATGAGTGGGGTCGGGGTGTTTCTAGGTGGTATTTGCCAGTATTTGGGGCGGGCCACCCACCCATGCCGTCAAATCGGTCGAAAGCGACATTTTTGAAAATAAGGAATAGGGAATAAGTTCCAATTGTCATGTTCGTTATGTTCACTTTTATTAGTAATCACAGTATTCAGTAACCAAACCCATCTAGTAATTTATCTGATCTGCGATTTTGAAAATCCCCCGATTCCTACCGAAAGATATTCGGCATTAGTCAGCTTGAGGTCTGGGTGTATTCTGCACATACTCCAAACAGATCCCCGATTTGTAACATACTCGAGCTACGAGACATAATTCTAATCCATACATGCCAAGTTTCATAAATATATTTCGCCGTATTAAAGGAACAAACACTACAGTCAAGTCGAAACATGAAATATGCACCTCTTTAAGCACTCTATCAAATTGCATTGAATGATAGTGCAGTGAACCTGAGTGTAGCATGCTGGAATTGATGTTTCAACTATACTTCTAATATTTCGGTACGGTACTTAATATTGGGCCAACTATCAAGGATGTGGAATTGCGCTGTCAGTCAGAATCAAAGCCGAATTAAATTTCGTTGATATTTCACTCCGATCACAAACAAATAATTATCATAATATTAATAGCAGACGACTAAACAAAATTCCCGTTGTTTGGCGAGACTTTGAGTCTGAGATCCTGGGTGTCTTTTTGGCAGTTTAAGAGATTCTGGGTGTCTTTTTGACAGAAACCATGCGACAATGACCTATTCAGCATTAATAATGCTCTTAAAATGTTGCATTCATGTGTTTGGTTATTGTGATTACTAACAAAAGTGAACATAAATCTTTATTTTGACTCCATCAAATTTGGGGAAAATTGGGTTAGCAAAGTCCTTAAATGGATTCAAATTTTAATCCATTGGCACACTCTGCATGTTCCATCAATTTATTATTATATATAGAAAATTTACAGGCATGTTTAACACCTGTATTACTATTAGCCTACTTTAGCCTACTCTTTGCATGAATCCATGCATCATATAGACCACATCCCTCACCCAATCATTGATCAAAGTTTATATTAGCAATAGGCAACCACGGACAAGAATGATAATGCGCCAATTTCTGGAATTCGAAATATGATAACATCACCAGGAAAACTCAAAGAGCCTGGTGACCATATATTGCATTAATCAGGTACATTTTTCCTCCACTACGCATTTTGTAACAGTGTTACAAGTGTTATAAATGTTACAAATGATTTAAAGTCCCAGTAGAAAAACGCAGCCTATGTTATTTCTACTGTCTCAATGTAGCGACGTCACATGTTACAAAGCATTACAAGTGTTGCATTATTCTGAGATACCAGAGAGAGACCGTTCGTAGACAGGTGTTACAAATGTTACAAATGACTTAAAGTCCCAGTAGAAATAAAATATGTGTTCTCATGCACTTTTCAGACAATAAAATCTCAATTTTTAGATGCGAGAAGGAGTCTGTTTCTATTTATTTTTTTTCTCAAAATATGGAAAACAAACTAAACAGAATTTTCCTTGTTACAATCCAAATTTTTTTAAATTCCTTTATTTGCGCTTTAGCACAATTCCTGTATTTACGCTTTAAAACTCAATTAACAAAACAAATATAGTTTAAACTTATATATATAAAAAAAAGATTTATAAATAAGTCCAATTAATAAAAAAATATGTGTTCTTATGCACCTAACTCATCATTGAAAGTTTTGTTAAAAAAGCTTTGTCTAAAATATTGGATTGGGTGACAGATTTGTTAAAATGGATCACAAAGTTAAATAAGGGCAGTGCCAGAGACATAACTATTTCACCAGATAGTAATTCTTAAAATATGTTTGCAAGAACTAGTTGGCTTATTTAGCATGGAATGTTGATCTTGTTTGATCAAGACTGTTGTTGAAAATTTTTTTAATGGGGTTACCTGGTCAAATAGGGGGCAAGCGAAGGACAGTTTTTCTCTTAATATGCTTCCTTCACAAGGACCATCAGGTCTATTTTACTGATATTTAGTATTAATACGAAGAGTTCTTTGGTGTCTAGGGTTAAAATTTATTCTGATGGGTTCACCAGGTTAAATAGAGTGGGACCAGGGACATACGATAACTATATGTCTCTATAGTAGTTCCTAAAATGTCTTCTCAAAAGAGGTTGGACTATTTAGATTACATATATTGTAGTATGGAGGATCCTTTAGTAACTGAGATTCAGATTTGTTAAAATGAGGGCAACCTGTCAAGAAATGGCGGGGCTGTTGGGAGTTAACACATTTGTGTCTAATAAATTCATATATAACACAATATACTGCTATATGTAGCATTGACTTCATTATACAATATTTTGTCCATTTATACATGTAGGTGAAAATTTATGCTATATTTTGAGAAAAGGAATGAGGAAAAATGTTCAGTCTGAAAAAAAAAATTCATTTAAGCTGATGACCCACCCATCCCTCCCTAAGTGTCCGAATTTTTTTCTGCCTCACCCTGCATGTGCAAAACAATAATAACTAAATGAAAAACAAAATAATATATAAATATAACAATATACTAGTAAATATTAACATTTTTTTTACAAAAGATGTGACTCGATCATACAAGCCTGCACAGTGTGGCTGTCATTTGCAGAATTACATGTAGGTCCCCAGAGGGTGAATTTAGTGATGCTATCCCACAAAGTAGGCTAGCATCACAAAATTCACCATCTGGATACCTCATCTGCTTAGCCATCATCTTCTGGAAGGTATCTTTAGTCTCAAGTTAACATTGTTTTTAATTACGTTTTCCCTTGTGAGAAGTTTTTATTTCCCCTATAAATTTCCAGAAGATAAAATTCGTAATTGAGGCGACTAATTTGGGGGAACATGACCAACTTCAACTGGGGAATTTCAATCTGATCCTAGGTTTCTAATAGTAGTTGAGGCCTAAGCAGAATGAGGTTCCCGAAGGGTGAGTTTGGTGATGCTTATAAGCCCACTATGTGAGATAGTATCAATAAATTCACCCTCTGGGGGGGGGGGGCTCATTCTGCAAATGACAGACACACTAAATATTTGCAGACTTGGACTCATACCCCCTCTAAAGTCTAAATGCTCCCTCTGGTCTCTTTAAGTAAGACAGTTTGTGATATATGTGGGCACTGTTTATAGTATCTCTGGTATCTCAGAAATCATATGAAGTAAGATCGATGCCAAGAATATGCATATTGTAACACTTGTAACATTTGTAAAGGTGTTACAAAATGCCCTAGTGTAGGAAAAATGTACCGGTGTAACAGGATATCTCCCCCCCCTGGATATCTCCCCCCCCCCGGGGGGGAAGATATCCTAGGATATCTTACCCCCCCACCCTGGATATCTTCCCCCCCATGTACGACTAAAAAATAATTTCACTCATTTGATATCGTTAGGTTCTGAAATGGCCAGAAAAATGTTTTTTGAGATTAAAATTTTTTTGATTTTTTATTTTGACAAAATTATTGTTTTCACGAATTTTATTGTCTTTTTTTCTTCTTTCAAATGTCCAGGCTTGGATAATATTCCACCACCCCCCCCCCTCCACCCAGCACCTACATGACAAAAAAATCATCTTATGGTTTTATTGCTTATTTTGCTTTATATATTCACGAGTCAGGGTTTGGGGTGGGGGGAAGATGTCCAGGTCAGGATAACTCCCCCCCCAACCCAGCACCTACATGACAAAAAAATAATCTAATGGTTTTATCGCTCGTTTTGCTTTATATAGTCATGAAACAGCGAGAAATTAACTTCTTCTGACAACAAGTTGTTTGAGTCAGGGTTTGGGGATGGGGGGGGGGGGGAAATGTCCAGGTCAGGATATCTCCCCCCCTCCACCCAGCACCTACAAGACAAAAAAATAATCTTATGGTTTTATCGCTCGTTTTGCTTTATATAGTCATGAAACAGCGAGAAATTAACTTCTTCTGACAACAAGTTGTTTGAGTCAGGGTTTGGGGTGGGGGGGGGGGGAGATGTCCAGGTCAGGATATCTTCCCCCCCCCCACCCAGCACCTACATAACAAAAATATAATCTTATGGTTTTATCGCTTGTTTTGCTTTATATAGTCATGAAACAGCGAGAAATTAACTTCTTCTGAGAACAAGTTGTTTGAGTCAGGGTTTGGGGGGGGGGAAATGTCCAGGTCAGGATATCTCCCCCCCCCCCCACCCAGCACCTACATGACAAAAAAATAATCTTATGGTTTTATCGCTTGTTTTGCTTTATATAGTCATGAAACAGCGAGAAATTAACTTCTTCTGAGAACAAGTTGTTTGAGTCAGGGTTTGGGGTGGGGGGGGGGGAAGATGTCCAGGTCAGGATATCTTCCCCCCACCCAGCACCTACATGACAAGAAAATAATCTTATGGTTTTATCGCTCGTTTTGCTTTATATAGTCATGAAATAGCGAGAAATTAACTTCTTCTGACAACAAGTTGTTTGAGTCAGGGTTTGGGGTGGGGGGGAAGATGTCCAGGTCAGGATATCTTCCCCCCCCACCCAGCACCTACATGACAAAAATATAATCTTATGGTTTAATCGCTTGTTTTGCTTTATATAGTCATGAAACAGCGAGAAATTAACTTCTTCTGAGAACAAGTTGTTTGAGTCAGGGTTTGGGGGGGGGGGAAGATGTCCAGGTCAGGATATCTTCCCCCCCCCCCACCCAGCACCTACATGACAAAAAAATAATCTTATGGTTTTATCGCTCGTTTTGCTTTATATAGTCATGAAACAGCGAGAAATTAACTTCTTCTGACAACAAGTTGTTTGAGTCAGGGTTCCCCAGCACCTACATGACAAAAAAATAATCTTATGGTTTTATCGCTTGTTTTGCTTTATATAGTCATGAAACAGCGAGAAATTAACTTCTTCTGAGAACAAGTTGTTTGAGTCAGGGTTTGGGGTGGGGGGGGGAGATGTCCAGGTCAGGATATCTCCCCCCCCCCACCCCAGCACCTACATGACAAAAAAATAATCTTATGGTTTTATCGCTTGTTTTGCTTTATATAGTCATGAAACAGCGAGAAATTAACTTCTTCTGAGGACAAGTTGTTTGAGTCAGGGTTTGGGGTGGGCGGGGGGAAGATGTCCAGGTCAGGATATCTTCCCCCCCACCCAGCACCTACATGACAAGAAAATAATCTTATGGTTTTATCGCTCGTTTTGCTTTATATAGTCATGAAATAGCGAGAAATTAACTTCTTCTGACAACAAGTTGTTTGAGTCAGGGTTTGGGGTGGGGGGAAGATGTCCAGGTCAGGATATCTCCCCCCCCCCCCACCCAGCACCTACATGACAAAAAAATAATCTTATGGTTTTATCGCTCGTTTTGCTTTATATAGTCATGAAACATCGAGAAATTAACTTCTTCTGACAACAAGTTGTTTGAGTCAGGGTTTGGGGTGGGGGGGGGGAAGATGTCCAGGTCAGGATGTCTCCCCCCCCCGCACCCAGCACCTACATGACAAAAAAAATAATCTTATGGTTTTTTTCGCTCGTTTTGCTTTATATAGTCATGAAACAGCGAGAAATTAACTTCTTCTGACAACAAGTTGTTTGAGTCAGGGTTTGGGGTGGGGGGGGGAAGATGTCCAGGTCAGGATATCTCCCCCCCACCCAGTACCTACATGACAAAAAGATAATCTTATGGTTTTATCGCTCTTTTTGCTTTATATAAGAAACAGCGAGAAATTAACTTCTTCTGAGAACAAGTTTTTTGAGTCATGTAGGTGGCGGGTGGGGGTGGATATCCTGACCTACCTGGACATCTCCCCCCCCCCACCCCAAACCCTGACTCTAAAAACTTTTTCTCAGAAGAAGTTAATTTCTCGCCGTTTCATGACTAGATAAAGCAAAACAAGCGATAAAACCATAAGATGATTGTTTTGTCATGTAGGTGGGGGGGGGAGATATCCTGACCTGGACATCTTCCCCCCACCCCAAACCCTGACTCAAAACACTTTTTCTCAGAAGAAGTTAATTTCTCGCCGTTTCATGACTAGATAAAGCAAAACAAGCGATAAAACCATAAGATTATTTTTTTGTCATGTAGGTGCTGGGTGGGGGGGGAAGATATCCTGACCTGGACATTTCCCCCCCCCCCCACCCCAAACCCTGACTCAAACAACTTGTTCTCAGAAGAAGTTAATTTCTCGCTGTTTCAAGACTATAAAGCAAAACAAGCGATAAAACCATAAGATTATTTTTTTGTCATGTAGGTGCTGGGTGGGGGGGGGGGAAATATCCTGACCTGGATATCTTCCCCCCTCCCACCCCAAACCCTGACTCAAACAACTTGTTCTCAGAAGAAGTTAATTTCTCGCTGTTTCATGACTATATAAAGCAAAACAAGCGATAAAACCAGAAGATTATTTTTTTGTCATGTAGGTGCTGGGTGGGGGGGGGGGAGATATCCTGACCTGGACATTTCCCCCCCCCCACCCCAAACCCTGACTCAAACAACTTGTTGTCAGAAGAAGTTAATTTCTCGCTGTTTCATGACTATATAAAGCAAAACGAGCGATAAAACCATAAGATTATTTTTTTGTCATGTAGGTGCTGGGGGGGGGGTAGATATCCTGACCACGACATCTCCCCCCCCACCCCAAACCCTGACTCAAACAACTTGTTGTCAGAAGAAGTTAATTTCTCGCTGTTTTATGAATATATAAAGCAAAATAAGCGATAAAATCATAAGTTGATTTTTATTTGTCATGTAGGTGATGGGTGGGGGGTGGGGAATATCCAAGCCTGGACATTTATAAAAAAAAAAAATTTAATTAAAAAAAAAATAAAAAAATGGCCATTTCAGGAACAAACAATCAAATGCATGATAAAAACAATTTGTCAATTTTTTTTTTAAAATAAAAAATAATAAATAAAAAATTTCAATCTCAAAAAACATTTTTCTGGCCATTTGAGGACCAAACGATATCAAATGAGTGAAATTATTTTTTTGTCATACATGGGAGGGAACTTATCCAGGGTGGGGGGAACTTATCCTAGGATAAGTCACCCCGCGGGGGGGGGAACTTATCCTAGGATAAGTTCCCCCGCGGGGTGACTTATCCAGGGGGGGAACTTAACGTGGTACACCGGTTGCCTGCAGTATCTAACTGGAAGAGATAATGTATGGAAATGAGGACCAGACAACAAGCTAAAAATGGTTTATATGACGTTTTCTACCCTTTGGCGACATTGACCTTCCCCAATTTTAAAGTGAGGGAGGGGTTTCGAACAGATATGAACAATTTCCAATTATTAAATTGTGTTCAATGCCAGGCCATGAATGAAATTTCCAATTGTTGAAAATGTTTTTCAGTTGAAATTAAAATTATTTGAGAATGATAGGCCACATATAGCTTGAATTTGTTCTAATTGATTGATATTCCAGACAGCAGTAAAATAAATGGGGACAAAAAGTTAGTGTAATCATGTATGAAATTTCCAACTGTTAAAATTCTTTATAACAGTTGTGACTCCCACCCCCTCAAAATACCTCCATCACTCGATCCCCGACCCCATCATAATGGGGACAATAATTACTAGTTGGGATACCAGGCAATGGTAACCATGTATTTTAACCTTTACGTTGTAGTGTAATAATGTATGAAATTTCCAACTACCGGTACATGTGTATTAACTTTTTTTTACAAAAGTTGTGAATCATACACACTCAAAATCCAACTTCCACCCCCACCCCACCCCACCCCACTACACTGTCCCTTCCACTTCTGGAGATCAAGTTGGCCACAGGTGTTCAGTTTATATTATACCCCATGTGTCTTGGACTGTTGCCAAATTCACAGTGATCCATGCAGAGAGCCTGCTTGGACTGTTGCCAAATTCACAATGTTCCCTGCAGAGCAGTGTGCAGAGAGCTTGTATGTTATTGGAGACTGTTCTAATATGACAATAGGCTGGCCTAATTAACAAACCATGCACAGCTAAATACACATAAGGTAGGATATATTTGTCACACAGTGCCTTTTTACTTCATTGGTCAGCATTGGTGAGTATTCCAAATAAGATTCACTTGGGCCTTGTATCGTGATGTAATTCCGAAAAAAAATTCACTCCAGCCATCACACAGGGTTCATGGAAAGAGTTGGTTCTATAACTACAAATTCCTGTATAAATTAGGTCAATCTACCACAGTTGGACATACAGTCCCAAAAAATAAGGGTTTAATCAAGTTTATAAATGGGTATCCCATCATATTGGGATACCCATTCATAAACTTGATTAAACCCTTATTTTTGGGCATAAGGTATTTTTTGTCAGGAAAACAATTGAAAGTGTCAAAATTTCAAATGGATCTTGAAAATACATTTTTGTTATATGGCATATTCAAATGATAGCCTGTTAAAGGGTTATATCACTTTTTAGTGCTCAATTAGCACAGATTTTTTTTCTTCTTTTTTTTTTCGAAGTTCGGTCCATATGGTGTTTTTTGTATGTAAAACAACCTAGGTGTCAAATGTTCACATGGATCTTGAGAAAACATTGCTGTTTTCAAGGCATATTCCAATGAGAATTATGAGATGCAATACCTTTTAATGCACAATGAGCCATATTTCCGACTAAATACTGAAAAGTTACCCATAATTCTGCTTTAGTTAAGAGGTTGATTACTTAAGGCATTACTGTAAATCCTTTGACACACCCTACAGACCATATCCCTGATCTGATCATCACCAAACTTCATATTGAGTCAGGGATGGATCCAGGGATTTTTTGGGGACACCTGTTTTGGGACCATGATATGCCGAAGGCATATCCCGAGGGCCGTTGGCCCGAGATGGGGGTGGGTACGGGAGGGGGGGGGGGGGGGGGGTCGCCCCCTCCCTTAGGTGCAGCATTAAAAATCCCGCATAAGAAAATGCACTGGCTTACAAGGTCAAGATAAAGGCCAATGTATTATATTATATATACGAGGCTCCTTAGATGGGAGACTCATTTATATAAGAGAATGTATTGGCACAGGATTTTTGCAAAATTTCAAGAAGCCCCAGTCATGAAAGGGTTAAATTATTTCTCACTGGACACTTGATTAAGCAAATACAGGCTCTATATCAACTGTATATTGATGATTTGCATTGCATGTTGTTGAATTATAATAGAAGATTTCCTTCAAAATATAGAAAATTCAGCTTTAATAAAACTATCCACTTGCAATTTGGGGACATTTAGGCAACCAGAGTTTGGGCGCCCAAACCTGTAACAGGTATCAAAAGAGCCCTGGATCCATCCTTGTATTGAGTATCAGGGTGGCCTAGATGGGAACTCGTCATTTTGGGGTCATTCGGCAAAAAAAATATTGCCGCCAATGGCCAGTTTGGTTTTTACTCTTTGTATCACTAAATATTTCTACAAAATCTATTTGCATGTGCTGCAGACCCATCTGTTGTCAACCATTAAATTATTCCCCTACCTAAGTTGAGCTACAGTGTCATTGACACTTTCAATAGGTCATTCGGCCAAATATTCTGGCCGCCAGAAGCCATCTTGGATTTTACTCTTCGCATGACTAAATCCTTTGGCACGGACTGCAGGTCGTACCTTTAGTTGGACCATCAATGAAATTTCTCATGGCTGTTGACATTGGGACGTAGTTAGGAACGAGTCATTTGAGGGTCATTTGGCCCTAAAACGTGTCCACTGTCAGCCATAAATCATTTGACATATCCTACAGACCACATCCCTGATTTGATCGTCACCAAACTTCATATGGATCATCGGGGTGACCTCTAGATGGGAACGAGTCATTTTGGGGTCATTTACCCAAAAAAACATGGTCGTCCGCAGCCATATTGGATTTTACTCTTTACATCATTAATTACTTTGATACACCCTACATACCACATCCCAGATGGTCGACCAATTTGGCCATAGTGTGGTATCCGTCCAAAACACTTCGGACTGACAATTCGACCCATGCGCAAAACCAGAAAAAGATGACTGAGGTTAACTATGGAGAAAATATAAACAACCCAATATGTTGTGAATTTGTGATTGGGCGGTATTGTGACAACATATGATTATAAATAAACATTAAATTAATTCAGTTGTATGAATGTGTCAACAAAATAAAATTTGGGGAAACTGATTGGTTGGGGAAACTAAAGAACCATAGGCATAGCCTGAATTAGTAGGAAATTTCATCATCATTTCAATGATTTTCATGCCAAAATGGCAAATGGAAAATATCAATTATCATATGGAATTCTAAATTTGTAAATGATTCATTGATGCAGTTATTGTTTCAGTGTGTCTCACCCCCCCCCAACTTTGGTAAAAAATGTTGCCAAAACAGTTGCCAAAACAGATGGAAATTTCACACAGGAATTTCCCCAAGATGGACACAGACACTCTCCCACCCCAACAGAGACATCCCCCAGACAGCACGTCCCTGCCTGACTGTCACAACAGACCCCATCCTAATGAATTGTAGAAGCTGGTGTCTTTACTGAAAATCACTGTTCATGCCATTAAATAATTTAAATGATTAATTTTGGGACTTGTTAGTCTGTCACTTGTGCTCAAGTGCAAACCATTTGCGCTTAAGAACAAATCATTTGTGCTTAAATGCAAATCAGTTATGCTTCAGCGCAAATAATTTTTTTCTCAAGCGCAAATAGATCATATTACTCTTAAAGCGCAAATTATTTGCGTTTAAAACTTCCATTAAGGCTTTAGCGCAAATAAAAAAATTCATGATTCCCCCGGCTGATCACCATGGATTAATTTTAAATGGCACAGGCCTGAATAGCCTACATCATTAAAGTCTATATAGGCCCACCATAAAGCAAAGATAAATAATAATATGTGACAAAGGCCTCTCATATCTGTGACATTGTTATTTTCATTTTAAAAAATCTGGACCCCTGTGATTTCATTGCAAAGTGCCCAGCTAAAATACTGGCAAAAGGCCTAGTGCCTAGTATAGTGGGTGGGGGTCTCAAAAAGCGATGAACATATACATGTAGGAGGCAAAATTCACATCTAATAAGGAATTGCGCTTAAAGGTACTCAACCCGTAAAGAGGGTCCCCATCTCAACAGATTCCAACAACAACAATCCGATCAGAGGGTCCTATATTACTATTTCTTTGGCTTTGGGGGTAAAAAATATTTGATTCGAGTCGAGGAACCCATCAAACAAAGCTCAGAGTTATTAGATATTGATTTTTGAAAATTCTTATGTTCTCGAGATGGGTACCAATAACTGCCGTCAATTTGGTAACATGCTCGAGATGTTACGCCAAAATTCTATTCAAACAGGCAAGGATGGATAACTCTATAATCAAGTGGGTAATAATAACGAATTTATGACTTTCTTCTGGGCCAGAAAGAATTCCCGATAATGAAAAATAATAGATTTCTAAAATCGATATCTAACAAATCTGAGCTTTGATGGGTGACTTCCTCGACTCGACTCAAATATTTTTGACCCCTGAAGCCATTGAAATAGTTATTGAGAGGAGTTTTTACGGGTTGAGTACCTTTAAGCGCAATTGATTGCGTTTAAGCAGGGTGGGGTCTGCAATTTGTTCTGATTCTGAACACTAGGCGGGGATTTGTGGGTGGTTCAGCAGCCCGGCTTACACATTTTTTCCTGGCAGGGCCCTGTATATTTTTTTCCTACAGTCATTTTTAGCTGAACTTTACTTTGTCGACCGTCGTCCGTGTGTGCATGATTTGTCAACAATACAGGCTACAGGTCGTACCTTTGTTCAGATCATTATGAAATTTGTCATAGCTGTTGACATCAACATTTAGACTGGAATGATTCATTTTGGGGTCATTCGAAAAAAAACATGGCCACTAGCAGCCATCTTGGATTTCAAAGTCCAATCCATTAGCACAGGCTACAGGCCGTACTGTTTGTCTGATCATCATGAAATTTGTCACGGATGTTAATATTGACATGTAAATGGGAACGAGTAATTTTGGGGTTATTCGGCACAAAAACATGGCCGCCAGCAGCCATCTTGGATTTTACTCTTCGTATGAATAAATTCTTTAGCACGGGCTACATGTCGTACCTTTAGTCTGATCATCATAAAATTTGTCATGGCTGTTGAAATTGGAATGTTGATGGGAACGAGTAATTTTGGGATGATTCGGACAAAAAACATGGCCGCCAGTGGCCATCTTGGATTTCAAAATTCAATCCATTAGCACGGGCTACATATCGTACTGTTCATCTGATCATCATGAAATTTGTCGTGGATGTTAATATTAACATATACCGTAGATGGGAACGAGTAACTTTGGGGTCATTCGGCACAAAAACATGGCCACCAGCAGCCATCTTGGTTTTTACTCTTTGTATGACTAAATTCTTTAGCACGGGCTACAGGTCGTACTTTTAGTCTGATCATCATAAAATTTGTCATGGATGTTAACAGTGACATGTAGATGGGAAACGAGTCATTTTGGGGTCATTCGGCCAAAAACATGGCCGCCAGCAGCCATTTTGGATTTTACTCTTTGTATGACTAAATCCTTTAGCAAGGGCTACAGGTTGTACCTTTAGTCTGATCATCATAAAATTTGTCATGGCTGTTGAAATTGGAATGTAGATGGGAACGAGTCATTTTGGGGTCATTCGGACAAAAAACATGGTCGCCAGTGGCCATCTTGGATTTCAAAATTCGATCCATTAGCACGGGCTACATGTCGTACTGTTCATCAGATCATACATATCGTACTGCTCATCAGATCATCATGAAATTTGGCATGGCCGCCGGCAACCATCTTTGATTTTACTCTTTGCATGACTAAACCCTTTGGCACAGGTTACAGGTCGTACCTTTGGTCGGATCATCATAAAATTTGTCATGAATGTTAACAGTGTCATGTAGATGGGAACGAGTCATTTTGGGGTCATTCGGCCAAAAAACATGGCTGCCAGCAAGTAGCTATCTTGGATTTTACTCTTTGTACGACTAAATCCTTTACCACGGGCTACAGGTTGTAGCTTTATTCTCATCATAATGAAATTTGTCCTGGCTGTTGAAATTGGAATGTAGTTGAGAATATTAAAGTCATTTTGGGGTCATTTAGACAAAAAACATGGCCTCCAGAGCCATCTTGGATTTCAAAATTCAATCTATTAGCACGGTCTACAGGTCGTACTGTTTGTCTGATCATCATGAAATTTGTCATGGATGTTAATATTGACATGTAAATAGGAACGAGTAATTTTGGGCTTTATTTGGCCAAACAACATGGTCGCCGGCAGCCATCTTGGATTTTACTATTTGGATGACTAAAGCTATCAAATGTTTTTGAATTTTATTGGAAAACATAGCCGCCGGCAACCATCTTAGGTTTTACTTTTATATATATACTAGAAGGTGACCCGACTTCGTCCGGGGTTTGACCTTGAATTGTCTATTTTGAAGGCCAAGGTCAAGTGGGGTCACGATTTGACCCGTCCAAAACACTGCCCGAACAAAAGTACCCGACAAAAGTACCCGTCGAAATCCATCCGGTTTTACCCGATTTGACCTTGAATTGACCATTTTGAAGGTCAAGGTCAGGTGGGGTCAAACACCAACACCCCAAAAATGGTGGAAATCGGCCCAGCGGATACCGGGAAATCGGCCCAGCGGATACCGAGATACCCTATGCATCAAATTAATTTCGTCCGTAAAAATCCGCCAGTTTAACCCGATTTGATTTCCACTGAAGTATATAAACGCGCCTCATATACACACACTCATTAATTATCAAGTTTCAACGTAAAGCTAAATTACCATCGGTGCCCGAGATATCGCCAAGACGTCTGAAACAGTCAAATGCATCGGCCGGGTGAGAGTTAACGTGATCTAACTTTATGACCTCTAACGACGTCATAGAACTTACGCATTGTTTTTATCCTGATAAAAGATCGTACCACTTCTTCTTAATAATTGAGGCAGATAACTAAAACGGATACATACATATTATATATCGTTGGAAAGATGAAGCCACACAGATTCTAACTGTGCAAATTATATGACTGGCAATTTATTTGTTCGCGCTATATCGAATCGATTTGTGAGCACCGAACTGAAATATATTAGCGCAAAACGGCGTGAAAACAGATTTGACCTCGGCACGTGAAAAGTTGACCTCGCACGGACAAATAAAAATGCCTATGTTCGTCGCCGGCCGAAAATACCCTAAAATACCAAATTTCATCGAAATTGGCTTAGTCGTTTTCGAGTCCATCGATTAGACACACACAAACACACACACACACAGATCTTTCAAATATAATAGATATATCTTCATGTTGATAAACTAGTATTAGACATTAAACTTTCCACATTCCTAATCGCTCCATTGACTGTAATACATTAAATTATTCCCTTTCCAAGTTGAGCTACAGTGTCATTGACACTTTTATTTCATGGGGGCTGTGGGTTTTTGGCTGTCTCCATACCCTTAAAACCCACTGATGAGCCCAAACTTTTGCAAATTTTCTTATACTGATTAAGAGACCTAGAAGTTTTTACCTATAATGTGTCACAGGGCCCAATTCAAGTTAAATTTCAAGTTAAGTTTAATTTGACCCTTAAAAGACCCCAAATATTCCCCTTCCCCTGACCAAAGCCCAAAATCCCAATTAGATGTCCAACAATGTTTTCTCTATAGATTCTAATAATGTCACTTTTGACTGTGGAGTGATTTTCAGAAATATATTTTCATAGGCATGGGTGTTGTATGCTATTACCATGGGTGCTGTGGGTGCTGGGCTCTCTCCATACCCTTAAAACCCACTGAGGAGCCCAAACTTTGTGTAAACTACATGTATTTGCATAGATGCATACCTATCCACAAACAACAAAAGTGCTGGGAGTAGGTACCTGTAATGGGCCCATGTTAAATATACCAATTTGACCATTAAAAAACCCCAAATATTCCTCTCCCTCTGACCGAAGCCCAAAATGATAATCCCAAACAGATGCCCAACAAATTTTTTTCCCCATTGCCTCTACATATTCTAAAGTCAAATGTGGAATCATTTTCTGAATGGGTATATTCTGAGACAACAGTGACCCAGAAATATGTTTCCATAGACACGGGTGCTTTATTGTTTTATCATGGGTGCTGTGCCAGCTGTGGGTGTTGGGCTATCTCCATACCCTTAAAACCCACTGAGGAGCCCAACCTTTGTGCAAACTATTTGCATAGATGCATTCCTATCCACAATTACACAAACAACAAAAGTGCTGGAAGTAGGTACCAATAATGGGTCATATGGCCCAGTTCAACTTAAATATACCAATTTGACCATTAAAAAATCCCAAATATCCCCCTCCTCCTGACCAGAGCCCAAAATGCCATTCAGGTACCCAAATAATTTTTTCCCATTGCCTATATATATTCTAAAGTCAAATGTGGAATCATTTTCAGAATGGTTATAGTCTGAGACAACAGTGACCCAGAAATATGTTTTCATAGGCGCGGGTGCTGTATGGTTTTATCGAGGGTAATTTGGGTGTTGGGCTGTCTCCATACCCTTAAACTCACTGAGGAACCCAAACTTTGTGCAATCTATTTGCATAGATGCATACCTTAAATTTCTATAAACAGCAGAAGTGCTGGAAGTAGATACATATAATGGGTCATATGGCCCAATTCAAGTTAAATATACCAATTTAACTTGAATTGTCATGGGTGCTGTGGGTGTTGGGCTGTCTCCATACCCTTAAAACCCACTGAGGAACCCAAACTTTGTACAATCTATTTGCATAGATGAATACCTATCCACAAACAACAAAAGTGCTAGAAGTAGATACCTATAATGGGTCATATGACCCAATTCAACTTAAATATACCAATATGACAATTCAAAAATATATATATATTTCCCTCCCCCTGACCGAAGCCCAAAATCCCAAACAGATGCCCAACAAATTTTTTTCCCATTGCATCTATATATTCTAAAATCAAATGTGGAATAATTTTCAGGATGGGTATAGTCTGAAATATCGCTGACTCAGAAATATGTTTTCATAGGCACGGGTGCTGTATGAATTTGTCATTGGTGCTGTGGGTGTTGGGCTGTCTCCATACCCTTAAAACCCACTGAGAAGCCCAAACTTTTGCAAAACTTCTTATACCGATGCTGATCTTTCCAAAAACACTAAGAGACCTAGAAGTATATGTATACCTATAAAAGACCCAAATATTGCCATCCCCTCAGCCCAAAACCCCACCCAGGTACCCATATGTTTTTGTTCATAGCCTGCCTATATTCTGAAGTCAGATGTGGAATTGTCTTAATAATGAGTATAGTCTGATAGAAAGCTGACCTCAAAATATGAGTTTATAGGCATGGGTGCTGTATGGTTTTATCACGGGTGCCGTGGGTGTTGGGACTGTCTCCATACCATTAAAACCCACTGAGGAGCCCAAACTTTTGCAAATCTTCTTATATTGATGCAGATCTTTCCAAAAACACTAAGATATACATGTACCTAGTAGTTGATACATATAATGGGTCACAGGGCCCAATTGAAGTTAAATATACAAATTTGACCATTAAGAGACCCAAATATTCCCCTCTCCCTGACCAAAGCCCAAAATCCCAATTAGATGCCCAACAATTTTTTCTCCCATTGCCTATATATATTCTAACGTCAAATGTGGTGTAATTTTGAGAATGGGAATAGTCTGAAAGAGATCTGATTCAGAAATATATTTTCATAGGCACGGGTGCTGTATGTTTTTTTCATGTGTGCTGTGGGTGTTGGGCTGTCTCCATACCCTTAAAACCCACTGAGGAGCCCAATCTTTCTGCAAACCATTTGTATAGATGCATACCTATCCAAAAACCCTAAATGTACTAGACTGGTACCCACAAAATGTGATGCAGGGGCCCAATGAAAGTTAAAAATACCAATTTGACTATTAATAAACACAAATATTCCCCTCCCCTTGAGTCCAAAACTCAACCAAGGTGCCCAATTATATTTTTGTTCATTGCCTGCCTATATTCTGAAGTCAGATGTGGAATTATCTTAATATATATATATATATATGAGTGTAGTCTGATGGAAAACTGACCTCAAAATATGAGTTTATAGGCATGGGTGCTGTATGGTTTTATCACAGGTGCCGTGGGTGTTGGGCTGTCTCCATGCCCTTAAAACCCTGGAATTAACTGAGGAGCCCAAACTTTTGCAAATCTTCTTATACTGATTCCGATCTTTCCAAAAACACTAAGATATACATGTACCTAGTAGTTGATACATATAATGGGTCACAGGGCCCAATTTGAGACCCAAATATTCCCCTCTCCCTGACCAAAGCCCAAAATCCCAATTAGATGCCCAACAATTTTTTCTCCCATTGCCTTTATATATTCTAGCGTCAAATGTGGAGTAATTTTGAGAATGGGTATAGTCTGAAAGAGATCTGATTCAGAAATATGTTTTCATAGGCACGGGTGCTGTATATTTTTTTCATGGGTGCTGTGGGTGTTGGGCTGTCTCCATACCCTTAAAACCCACTGAGGAGCCCAAACTTTGTGCAAGCCATTTGTATAGATGCATACCTATCCAAAAACCATAAATTTATTAGACTGGTACCCACACAATGTGATACACGGCCCAATAAATGTTAAAAATACCAATTTGACTATTAATAAACACAAATATTCCCCTCCCCTTGAGCCAAAAATCCTTTCCAGGTGCCCAAATATTTTGATTGATTGCCTGTCTATGTTCTAAAGTCATATGTGGAATCATTTTCACAAATGAGTATAGTCTGAGACTGAGAGAAAACTGACCCCAAATTATGATTTTATAGGAACGGATGCTGAGTAGTTTTATCATGGGTGCTTATCCTTAAATTCAACTGAGAAGCCCAAGCTTTTGCTAATATTTTATATAGGTGCAGACCTATCCAAACACACTAAAAATGGTGGAAATAAAAACATATAATGGGTTACAGGACCTAATTCAAGTTAAAGTTCCAGGCGGGGGGGGGGGGTCGAAAAAAATTTCCAAGCACGTATGATGGGGTGGGTGGGTGTCGCTTTAATGGTTCCAAAAAACAGTTTTTTCCATATGCCAAATTTGTTTTCCATTCCTGCTATTGAGTCTTATTTTGATGTGTTTTGAACAGAAACAGGTCTATATAGTTAATACTAATGCTATACTACATATAGAGGTTATCAGAAGTTGGATCAGTTGCACAATGGCCAACAATAACCCAAATTCAACTTGATAGAACTAGACACTGCGCTATTGGAAAAATAAAATTTAATCAGGATTCCATCTACTGATACAACAAAATTAGAATAACTATGCAGAACTCAGCTGAAAATAAGCAATAAAATGAAAGCACACTTGACCATATGTGACATGGAAATAAAGATATAATAAATAATGGAATAAAATAGACTTTTGACAACGTAAAACATAAAATCTTAACAAATAAATTGAAGGCCAGCCGGGCCAGCTTGAATAATTTCACATTGTTTTCCATGTTAATGTGGATCAGCTTGTAATGTTAATCACAGTAACGAAGATTTTATTGTCACTGATATCGTGAGCAAAAAAGAAGTGAAATTTGGCTATACATCCATTTTTAGCTCAACTTTACTTTGTAAAGTTTGAGCTATTGCCATGGGTTTGTCGTCCGTCGTCCGTGTGTGCGTGTGTACGTAACGCGTCAACAATAGAGGCTACAGGTCGTACCTTTGATCGGATCATTATGAAATTTGTCATAGCTGTTGACATCAACATTTGTACCGGAATGATTCATTTTGGGGTCATACGGAAAAAAAACATGGCCGCCAGCGGCCATCTTATATTTCAAAGTTCAATCCATTAGCAAGGGCTACAGGCCGTACTGTTCGTCTGATCGTCATGAAATTTGTCATGGATGTTAATATTGACATGTAGATGGGAACGAGTAATTTTGGGGTCATTCGGCCAAAAAACATGGCCGCCAACAGCCATCTTCGATTTTACTCTTTGCATGACTAAATCCTTTAGCACGGGCTACAGGTCGTACCTTTAGTCAGATCGTCATAAAATTTGACATGGATGTTAACAATGACATGTAGATGGGAACGAGTCATTTTTGGGTTATTCGGGCAAAAAACATGGCCGCCAGCAGCCATCTTGGATTTTACTCTTTGTATGACTAAATCCTTTAGCACGGGCTACAGGTCGTACCTTTAGTCTGATAATCATGAAATTTATCATGGCTGTTGAAATTGAAATGTAAATGGGAACGAGTAATTTTGGGGTTATTCGGACAAAAAACATGGCCGCCAGCAGCCATCTTGGATTTTACTCTTCGTATGAATAAATTCTTTAGCACGGGCTACATGTCGTACCTTTAGTCTGATCATCATAAAATTTGTCATGGCTGTTGAAATTGGAATGTTGATGGGAACGAGTAATTTTGGGATGATTCGGACAAAAAACATGGCCGCCAGTGGCCATCTTGGATTTCAAAATTCAATCCATTAGCACGGGCTAGAACGAGTAACTTTGGGGTCATTCGGCACAAAAACATGGCCACCAGCAGCCATCTTGGTTTTTACTCTTTGTATGACTAAATTCTTTAGCACGGGCTACAGGTCGTACTTTTAGTCTGATCATCATAAAATTTGTCATGGATGTTAACAGTGACATGTAGATGGGAAACGAGTCATTTTGGGGTCATTCGGACAAAAAAACATGGCCGCCAGCGGCCATCTTGGATTTCAAAATTTAATCCATTAGCACGGGCCACAGGTCGTACTATTCGTCTGATCATCATGAAATTTGTCCTGGATGTTAATGTTGATATGTAGATGGGAACGAGTAATTTTGGGGTCATTTGGCGGAAAAAACGTGGCCGCCAGCAGCCATCTTGGATTTTACTCTTTGTATGACTAAATTCTTAGCACGGGCTACAGGTCGTACCTTTAGTCTGATCATCATCAAATTTGTCATGGATGTTAACAATGACATGTAGATTGGAATGAGTCATTTTGGGGTCATTCGGCCAAAAAACATGGCCGCCAGCAACCATCTTGAATTTTACTCTTTACATTACTAAATCCTTTGGCATGGGCTACAGGTCGTACCTTTGGTCAGATCTTCAGGGAATAATTTAATGTGTTACAGTCAATGGAGCGAATAGGAATGTGGAAAATTGAATGTCTAATACTAGGTTATCAACATGGAGAGATATACCGGTATGTATATAAAAGTAAAATCTAAGATGGTTGCTGGCGGCTATATTCAAAAATATTTGATAGCTTTAGTCATGCAAAAAGTAAAATCCAACATGGCCATTGGCAGCCATGCTTTAATGCCGAAAAACCCTAAAATGGCTCGTTCCCATCTACATGTCATTGTTAACATCCATAACACATTTCATGATCAGACGAACAGTACGACCTGTAGCCTGCGCCAATGGCTTAAATTTATAAATCCGAGATGACCGCCAGCGGCCATGTTTTTTGGCCAAATGACCCCAAATGACTCGTTCCCATCTACATGTCAATGTCAATATCCATGACAAATTTCATAAAGATTAGACCAAAGGTACAACCTGTAGCCCGCGCCAAAGGATTTAGTAATGCAAAGAGTAAAATCCAAGATGGCTGCTGGCGGCCATGTTTTTCGGCCAAATAACCCCAAAATGACTCGTCCCATATACATGTCATTTCTAATATCAATGACAAATTTCATGAAGTTCCGACCAAAGGTACGACCTGTCGCCCGTGCTAAACGATTTAGTCATGCAAAGAGTAAAATCCAAGATGGCTGCTGGTGGCCATGTTTTTTTGGCCAAATGACCCCAAAATGACTCGTTCCCATCTACATGTCAATGTCAATATTCATGACAAATTTCATGAAGATCTGACCAAAGCTAAAGATCGAACACATATGCACACTGGTGTTGTAACATGCACACTTGTGTTGTAAAATACCACATATATGTTTACAACATCGAACATCCAGTGCCTTTATAAAAGTCAATGTCATGTATATGTTCAATAAAAAGTGAGTAGTGGCATATATTTATTCAATAATATAACATATATATGACACATACATCAAATAAAGTGCTGTCTTTGTTCACATATACAACCATATGTATTGGATAATATAGAACATAAATGAGCATTTTACAACAGCATGCCGTGTGCATATGTGTTCGATCTTTAGCTTTGGTCAGATCTTCATGAAATTTGTCATGGATGTTAACAATGACATCTAGATGGGAACGAGTAATTTTGGGGTCATTCCACCAAAAAACATGGCCGCCAGCAGCCATCTTGAATTTTACTCTTTGCATGACTAAATCGTTTAGCACGGGCTACAGGTCATACCTTAGGTCGGATCTTCATGAAATTTGTCACGGATGTTAACAATGACATGTAGATGTGAACGAGTCATTTTGGGGTCATTCGGTCAAAAAACATGGCCGCCAGCAACCATCTTGAATTTTACTCTTTACATTACTAAATCCTTTGGCACGGGCTACAGGTCGTACCTTTGGTCAGATCTTCAGGGAATAATTTAATGTGTTACAGTCAATGGAGCGATTAGGAATGTGGAAAGTTGAATGTCTAATACTAGGTTATCAACATGAAGAGATATATATAAAAGTAAAATCTAAGATGGTTGCTGGCGGCTAGCTTTAGTCATGCAAGATGTAAAATCCAAGATGGCCACTGGCAGCCATGTTTTAATGCCGAATAACCCTAAAATGGCTCTTTCCCATTTACATGTCATTGTTAACATCCATAACAGGTACGACCTGTAGCCCGCGCCAATGGATTGAATTTTTAAATCCGAGATGACCGCCAGCGGCCATGTTTTTTGGCCAAATGACCCCAAAATGACTCGTTCCCATCTACATGTCAATGTTAATATTCATGACAAATTTCATAAAGATTAGATCAAAGGTACAACCTGTAGCCCGCGCCAAAGGATTTAGTAATGCAAAGAGTAAAATCCAAGATGGCTGCTGGCGGCCATGTTTTTTGGCCGAATGGCCTCAAAATGACTCGTTCCCATCTACATATCAGTGTTAACATACATGACAAATTTCATAAAGATTAGTCCAAAGGTACAACCTGTATCCCGCGCCATAGGATTTAGTAATGCAAAGAGTAAAATCCAAGATGGCTGCTGGCGGCCATGTTTTTCGGCCAAATAACCCCAAAATGACTCGTTCCCATATACATGTCATTTCTAATATCAATGACAAATTTCACGAAGTTCCGACCAAAGGTACGACCTGTAGCCAATGCCTAAGGATTTAGTCATGCAAAGAGTAAAATCCAAGATGGCTGCTGGCGGCCATGTTTTTTAGCCAAATGACCCCAAAATGACTCGTTCCCATCTACATGTCAATGTCAATATTCATGACAAATTTCATGAATATCTGACCAAAGCTAAAGATCGAACACATATGCACACTGGTGTTGTAACATGCACATTTGTGTTGTAAAATACCACATATATATGTTTACAACATCGAACATCCAGTGCCTGTATAAAAGTCAATGTCATGTATATGTTCAATAAAAAGTGAGTAGTGGCATATATTTATTCAATAATATAACATATATATGACACATACATCAAATAAAGTGCTGTCTTTGTTCACATATACAACCATATGTATTGGATAATATAGAACATAAATGAGCATTTTACAACAGCATACCGTGTGCATATGTGTTCGATCTTTAGATTTGGTCAGATCTTCATGAAATTTGTCATGGATGGTAACAATGACATCTAGATGGGAACGAGTAATTTTGGGGTCATTCCGCCAAAAAACATGGCCGCCAGCAGCCATCTTGAATTTTACTCTTTGCATGACTAAATCGTTTAGCACGGGCTACAGGTCATACCTTAGGTCGGATCTTCATGAAATTTGTCACGGATGTTAACAATGACATGTAGATGTGAACGAGTCATTTTGGGGTCATTCGGCCAAAAAACATGGCCGCCAGCAACCATCTTGAATTTTACTCTTTGCATGACTAAATCGTTTAGCACGGGCTACAGGTCTTACCTTTGGTCGGATCTTCATGAAATTTGTCACGGATGTTAACAATGACATGTAGATGTGAACGAGTCATTTTGGGGTCATTCGGCCAAAAAACATGGCCGCCAGCAACCATCTTGAATTTTACTCTTTACATTACTAAATCCTTTGGCACGGGCTACAGGTCGTACATTTGGTCAGATCTTCAGGGAATAATTTAATGTGTTACAGTCAATGGAGCGATTAGGAATGTGGAAAGTTGAATGTCTAATACTAGGTTATCAACATGAAGAGATATATATAAAAGTAAAATCTAAGATGGTTGCTGGCGGCTAGCTTTAGTCATGCAAGATGTAAAATCCAAGATGGCCACTGGCAGCCATGTTTTAATGCCGAATAACCCTAAAATGGCTCTTTCCCATCTACATGTCATTGTTAACATCCATAACTGGTACAACCTGTAGCCCGCGCCAATGGATTGAATTTTTAAATTCGAGATGACCGCCAGCGGCCATGGTTTTTGGCCAAATGACCCCAAAATGACTCGTTCCCATCTACATGTCAATGTCAATATTCATGACAAATTTCATAAAGATTAGATCAAAGGTACAACCTGTAGCCCGCGCCAAAGGATTTAGTAATGCAAAGAGTAAAATCCAAGATGGCTGCTGGCGGCCATGTTTTTCGGCCAAATAACCCCAAAATGACTCGTTCCCATATACATGTCATTTCTAATATCAATGACAAATTTCACGAAGTTCCGACCAAAGGTACGACCTGTAGCCAATGCCTAAGGATTTAGTCATGCAAAGAGTAAAATCCAAGATGGCTGCTGGCGGCCATGTTTTTTAGCCAAATGACCCCAAAATGACTCGTTCCCATCTACATGTCAATGTCAATATTCATGACAAATTTCATGAAGATCTGACCAAAGCTAAAGATCGAACACATATGCACACTGGTGTTGTAACATGCACATTTGTGTTGTAAAATACCACATATATATGTTTACAACATCGAACATCCAGTGCCTGTATAAAAGTCAATGTCATGTATATGTTCAATAAAAAGTGAGTAGTGGCATATATTTATTCAATAATATAACATATATATGACACATACATCAAATAAAGTGCTGTCTTTGTTCACATATACAACCATATGTATTGGATAATATAGAACATAAATGAGCATTTTACAACAGCATACCGTGTGCATATGTGTTCGATCTTTAGATTTGGTCAGATCTTCATGAAATTTGTCATGGATGGTAACAATGACATCTAGATGGGAACGAGTAATTTTGGGGTCATTCCGCCAAAAAACATGGCCGCCAGCAGCCATCTTGAATTTTACTCTTTGCATGACTAAATCGTTTAGCACGGGCTACAGGTCATACCTTAGGTCGGATCTTCATGAAATTTGTCACGGATGTTAACAATGACATGTAGATGTGAACGAGTCATTTTGGGGTCATTCGGCCAAAAAACATGGCCGCCAGCAACCATCTTGAATTTTACTCTTTGCATGACTAAATCGTTTAGCACGGGCTACAGGTCATACCTTTGGTCGGATCTTCATGAAATTTGTCACGGATGTTAACAATGACATGTAGATGTGAACGAGTCATTTTGGGGTCATTCGGCCAAAAAACATGGCCGCCAGCAACCATCTTGAATTTTACTCTTTACATTACTAAATCCTTTGGCACGGGCTACAGGTCGTACCTTTGGTCAGATCTTCAGGGAATAATTTAATGTGTTACAGTCAATGGAGCGATTAGGAATGTGGAAAGTTGAATGTCTAATACTAGGTTATCAACATGAAGAGATATATATAAAAGTAAAATCTAAGATGGTTGCTGGCGGCTAGCTTTAGTCATGCAAGATGTAAAATCCAAGATGGCCACTGGCAGCCATGTTTTAATGCCGAATAACCCTAAAATGGCTCTTTCCCATCTACATGTCATTGTTAACATCCATAACTGGTACGACCTGTAGCCCGCGCCAATGGATTGAATTTTTAAATTCGAGATGACCGCCAGCGGCCATGGTTTTTGGCCAAATGACCCCAAAATGACTCGTTCCCATCGACATGTCAATGTCAATATTCATGACAAATTTCATAAAGATTAGATCAAAGGTACAACCTGTAGCCCGCGCCAAAGGATTTAGTAATGCAAAGAGTAAAATCCAAGATGGCTGCTGGCGGCCATGTTTTTTGGCCGAATGACCTCAAAATGACTCGTTCCCATCTACATGTCAGTGTTAACATACATGACAAATTTCATAAAGATTAGACCAAAGGTACAACCTGTAGCCCGCGCCATAGGATTTAGTAATGCAAAGAGTAAAATCCAAGATGGCTGCTGGCGGCCATGTTTTTCGGCCAAATAACCCCAAAATGACTCGTTCCCATATACATGTAATTTCTAATATCAATGACAAATTTCACGAAGTTCCGACCAAAGGTACGACCTGTAGCCAATGCCTAAGGATTTAGTCATGCAAAGAGTAAAATCCAAGATGGCTGCTGGTGGCCATGTTTTTTAGCCAAATGACCCCAAAATGACTCGTTCCCATCTACATGTCAATGTCAATATTCATGACAAATTTCATGAAGATCTGACCAAAGCTAAAGATCGAACACATATGCACACTGGTGTTGTAACATGCACATTTGTGTTGTAAAATACCACATATATATGTTTACAACATCGAACATCCAGTGCCTGTATAAAAGTCAATGTCATGTATATGTTCAATAAAAAGTGAGTAGTGGCATATATTTATTCAATAATATAACATATATATGACACATACATCAAATAAAGTGCTGTCTTTGTTCACATATACAACCATATGTATTGGATAATATAGAACATAAATGAGCATTTTACAACAGCATACCGTGTGCATATGTGTTCGATCTTTAGATTTGGTCAGATCTTCATGAAATTTGTCATGGATGGTAACAATGACATCTAGATGGGAATGAGTAATTTTGGGGTCATTCCGCCAAAAAACATGGCCGCCAGCAGCCATCTTGAATTTTACTCTTTGCATGACTAAATCGTTTAGCACGGGCTACAGGTCATACCTTTGGTCGGATCTTCATGAAATTTGTCACGGATGTTAACAATGACATGTAGATGTGAACGAGTGATTTTGGGGTCATTCGGCCAAAAAACATGGCCGCCAGCAACCATCTTGAATTTTACTCTTTACATTACTAAATCCTTTGGCACGGGCTACAGGTCGTACCTTTGGTCAGATCTTCAGGGAATAATTTAATGTGTTACAGTCAATGGAGCGATTAGGAATGTGGAAAGTTGAATGTCTAATACTAGGTTATCAACATGAAGAGATATATATAAAAGTAAAATCTAAGATGGTTGCTGGCGGCTAGCTTTAGTCATGCAAGATGTAAAATCCAAGATGGCCACTGGCAGCCATGTTTTAATGCCGAATAACCCTAAAATGGCTCTTTCCCATCTACATGTCATTGTTAACATCCATAACAGGTACGACATGTAGCCCGCGCCAATGGATTGAATTTTTAAATTCGAGATGACCGCCAGCGGCCATGGTTTTTGGCCAAATGACCCCAAAATGACTCGTTCCCATCTACATGTCAATGTCAATATTCATGACAAATTTTATAAAGATTAGATCAAAGGTACAACCTGTAGCCCGCGCCAAAGGATTTAGTAATGCAAAGAGTAAAATCCAAGATGGCTGCTGGCGGCCATGTTTTTTGGCCGAATGGCCTCAAAATGACTCGTTCCCATCTACATGTCAGTGTTAACATACATGACAAATTTCATAAAGATTAGACCAAAGGTACAACCTGTAGCCCGCGCCATAGGATTTAGTAATGCAAAGAGTAAAATCCAAGATGGCTGCTGGCGGCCATGTTTTTCGGCCAAATAACCCCAAAATGACTCGTTCCCATATACATGTCATTTCTAATATCAATGACAAATTTCACGAAGTTCCGACCAAAGGTACGACCTGTAGCCAATGCCTAAGGATTTAGTCATGCAAAGAGTAAAATCCAAGATGGCTGCTGGCGGCCATGTTTTTTAGCCAAATGACCCCAAAATGACTCGTTCCCATCTACATGTCAATGTCAATATTCATGACAAATTTCATGAAGATCTGACCAAAGCTAAAGATCGAACACATATGCACACTGGTGTTGTAACATGCACATTTGTGTTGTAAAATACCACATATATATGTTTACAACATCGAACATCCAGTGCCTGTATAAAAGTCAACGTCATGTATATGTTCAATAAAAAGTGAGTAGTGGCATATATTTATTCAATAATATAACATATATATGACACATACATCAAATAAAGTGCTGTCTTTGTTCACATATACAACCATATGTATTGGATAATATAGAACATAAATGAGCATTTTACAACAGCATACCGTGTGCATATGTGTTCGATCTTTAGATTTGGTCAGATCTTCATGAAATTTGTCATGGATGGTAACAATGACATCTAGATGGGAACGAGTAATTTTGGGGTCATTCCGCCAAAAAACATGGCCGCCAGCAGCCATCTTGAATTTTACTCTTTGCATGACTAAATCGTTTAGCACGGGCTACAGGTCATACCTTTGGTCGGATCTTCATGAAATTTGTCACGGATGTTAACAATGACATGTAGATGTGAACGAGTCATTTTGGGGTCATTCAGCCAAAAAACATGGCCGCCAGCAACCATCTTGAATTTTACTCTTTGCATGACTAAATCGTTTAGCACGGGCTACAGGTCATACCTTTGGTCGGATCTTCATGAAATTTGTCACGGATGTTAACAATGACATGTAGATGTGAACGAGTCATTTTGGGGTCATTCGGCCAAAAAACATGGCCGCCAGCAACCATCTTGAATTTTACTCTTTACATTACTAAATCCTTTGGCACGGGCTACAGGTCGTACCTTTGGTCAGATCTTCAGGGAATAATTTAATGTGTTACAGTCAATGGAGCGATTAGGAATGTGGAAAGTTGAATGTCTAATACTAGGTTATCAACATGAAGAGATATATATAAAAGTAAAATCTAAGATGGTTGCTGGCGGCTAGCTTTAGTCATGCAAGATGTAAAATCCAAGATGGCCACTGGCAGCCATGTTTTAATGCCGACTAACCCTAAAATGGCTTTTTCCCATCTACATGTCATTGTTAACATCCATAACAGGTACGACATGTAGCCCGCGCCAATGGATTGAATTTTTAAATTCGAGATGACCGCCAGCGGCCATGGTTTTTGGCCAAATGACCCCAAAATGACTCGTTCCCATCTACATGTCAATGTCAATATTCATGACAAATTTCATAAAGATTAGATCAAAGGTACAACCTGTAGCCCGCGCCAAAGGATTTAGTAATGCAAAGAGTAAAATCCAAGATGGCTGCTGGCGGCCATGTTTTTTGGCTGAATGGCCTCAAAATGACTCGTTCCCATCTACATGTCAGTGTTAACATACATGACAAATTTCATAAAGATTAGACCAAAGGTACAACCTGTAGCCCGCGCCATAGGATTTAGTAATGCAAAGAGTAAAATCCAAGATGGCTGCTGGCGGCCATGTTTTTCGGCCAAATAACCCCAAAATGACTCGTTCCCATATACATGTCATTTCTAATATCAATGACAAATTTCATGAAGTTCCGACCAAAGGTACGACCTGTAGCCAATGCCAAAGGATTTAGTCATGCAAAGAGTAAAATCCAAGATGGCTGCTGGCGGCCATGTTTTTTAGCCAAATGACCCCAAAATGACTCGTTTCCATCTACATGTCAATGTCAATATTCATGACAAATTTCATGAAGATCTGACCAAAGCTAAAGATCGAACACATATGCAAACTGGTGTTGTAACATGCACATTTGTGTTGTAAAATACCACATATATGTTTAAAACATCGAACATCCAGTGGCTGTATAAAAGTCGATGTCATGTATATGTTCAATAAAAAGTGAGTAGTGGCATATATTTATTCAATAATATAACATATATATGACACATACATCAAATAAAGTGCTGACTTTGTTCACATATACAACCATATGTATTGGATAATATAGAACATAAATGAGCATTTTACAACAGCATGCCGTGTGCATATGTGTTCGATCTTTAGCTTTGGTCAGATCTTCATGAAATTTGTCATGGATGGTAACAATGACATCTAGATGGGAACGAGTAATTTTGGGGTCATTCCGCCAAAAAACATGGCCGCCAGCAGCCATCTTGAATTTTACTCTTTACATTACTAAATCCTTTGGCACGGGCTACAGGTCGTACCTTTGGTCAGATCTTCAGGGAATAATTTAATGTGTTACAGTCAATGGAGCGATTAGGAATGTGGAAAATTGAATGTCTAATACTAGGTTATCAACATGGAGAGATATACCGGTATGTATATAAAAGTAAAACCTAAGATGGTTGCTGGCGGCTATATTTAAAAATATTTGATAGCTTTAGTCATGCAAAAAGTAAAATCCAACATGGCCATTGGCAGCCATGCTTTAATGCCGAAAAACCCTAAAATGGCTCGTTCCCATCTACATGTCATTGTTAACATCCATAACACATTTCATGATCAGACGAACAGTACGACCTGTAGCCCGCGCCAATGGCTTAAATTTTTAAATCCGAGATGACCGCCAGCGGCCATGTTTTTTGGCCAAATGACCCCAAATGACTCGTTCCCATCTACATGTCAATGTCAATATCCATGACAAATTTCATAAAGATTAGACCAAAGGTACAACCTGTAGCACGCGCCAAAGGATTTAGTCATGCAAAGAGTAAAATCCAAGATGGCTGCTGGCGGCCATGTTTTTTGGCCAAATGACCCCAAAATGACTCGTTCCCATCTACATGTCAATGTCAATATTCATGAGAAATTTCATGAAGATCTGACCAAAGCTAAAGATCGAATACATATGCACACTGGTGTTGTAACATGCACATTTGTGTTGTAAAATACCACATATATGTTTACAACATCGAACATCCAGTGCCTGTATAAAAGTCAATGTCATGTATATGTTCAATAAAAAGTGAGTAGTGGCATATATTTATTCAATAATATAACATATATATGACACATACATCAAATAAAGTGCTGTCTTTGTTCACATATACAACCATATGTATTGGATAATATAGAACATAAATGAGCATTTTACAACAGCATGATGTGTGCATATGTGTTCGATCTTTAGCTTTGGTCAGATCTTCATGAAATTTGTAATGGATGTTAACAATGACATCTAGATGGAACGAGTAATTTTGGGGTCATTCCGCCAAAAAACATGGCCGCCAGCAGCCATCTTGAATTTTACTCTTTGCATGACTAAATCGTTTAGCACGGGCTACAGGTCATACCTTTGGTCGGATCTCCATGAAATTTGGCACGGATGTTAACAATGACATGTAGATGTGAACGAGTCATTTTGGGGTCATTCGGCCAAAAAACATGGCCGCCAGCAACCATCTTGAATTTTACTCTTTGCATGACTAAATCGTTTAGCACGGGCTACAGGTCATACCTTTGGTCGGATCTTCATGAAATTTGTCACGGATGTTAACAATGACATGTAGATGTGAACGAGTCATTTTGGGGTCATTCGGCCAAAAAACATGGCCGCCAGCAACCATCTTGAATTTTACTCTTTACATTACTAAATCCTTTGGCACGGGCTACAGGTCGTACCTTTGGTCAGATCTTCAGGGAATAATTTAATGTGTTACAGTCAATGGAGCGATTAGGAATGTGGAAAATTGAATGTCTAATACTAGGTTATCAACATGGAGAGATATACCGGTATGTATATAAAAGTAAAATCTAAGATGGTTGCTGGCGGCTATATTCAAAAATATTTGATAGCTTTAGTCATGCAAAAAGTAAAATCCAACATGGCCATTGGCAGCCATGCTTTAATGCCGAAAAACCCTAAAATGGCTCGTTCCCATCTACATGTCATTGTTAACATCCATAACACATTTCATGATCAGACGAACAGTACGACCTGTAGCCCGCGCCAATGGCTTAAATTTTTAAATCCGAGATGACCGCCAGCGGCCATGTTTTTTGGCCAAATGACCCCAAATGACTCGTTCCCATCTACATGTCAATGTCAATATCCATGACAAATTTCATAAAGATTAGACCAAAGGTACAACCTGTAGCCCGCGCCAAAGGATTTAGTAATGCAAAGAGTAAAATCCAAGATGGCTGCTGGCGGCCATGTTTTTCGGCCAAATAACCCCAAAATGACTCGTCCCATATACATGTCATTTCTAATATCAATGACAAATTTCATGAAGTTCCGACCAAAGGTACGACCTGTAGCTTGTGCTAAACGATTTAGTCATGCAAAGAGTAAAATCCAAGATGGCTGCTGGCGGCCATGTTTTTTGGCCAAATGACCCCAAAATGACTCGTTCCCATCTACATGTCAATGTCAATATTCATGACAAATTTCATGAAGATCTGACCAAAGCTAAAGATCGAACACATATGCACACTGGTGTTGTAACATGCACATTTGTGTTGTAAAATACCACATATATGTTTACAACATCGAACATCCAGTGCCTGTATAAAAGTCTATGTCATGTATATGTTCAATAAAACGTGAGTAGTGGCATATATTTATTCAATAATATAACATATATATGACAGATACATCAAATAAAGTGCTGTCTTTGTTCACATATACAACGATATGTATTGGATAATATAGAACACAAATGAGCATTTTACAACAGTATGCCATGTGCATATGTGTTCGATCTTTAGCTTTGGTCAGATCTTCATGAAATTTGTCAAGGATGTTAACAATGACATCTAGTTATTTTGGGGTCGTTCAGCCAAAAAACATGGCCACCAGCAGCCATCTTGGATTTTACTCTTTGCATGACTAAATACTTTGGCGCGGGCTACATGTCGTACCTTTTGTCTGATCTTTATGCAATTTATCATGAATGTTGACATTGACATGTAGATGGGTCATTCGGCCAAAAAACATGGCCGCTGGTGGCCCATCTTGGATTTCAAAATTAAATCAATTGACGCGGGCGGGCTACATGTCATACTATTCGTCTGATAATCATGAAATTTGTCATGGATGATAATATTGACATGTAGATCGGAACATGTCATTTTGGGGTCGTTCGGCAAAAAAACATGGCCGCCAGCAACCATCTTGGATTTTACTCTTTGCATGACTAAATCCTTTGGAGTAGGCTACAGGTTGTAGCTTTGGTCGGATCTTCATAAAATTTGTCATGGATGTTAATAATGACATGTAGATGGGAACAAGTTCTTTTGGGGTCATTCGGCAGCAGCCATCTTGGATTTTACTATTTGCATGACTAAATCCTTTGGCACAGGTAAGACATTTCAATCAGCATCTTTCCTATTTCTCCATTTACTGTAAACCATTAAATTATTCCCCTACCTAAGTTGAGCTACAGTGTCATTGACACTTTCATTCTGATCATCATGAAATTTGTCATGGCTGTTGACATTGACATGTTGATGGGAACGAGTCATTTTGTGTTCATTCAGGAAAAAAACATGGCCGCCAGTGGCCATCTTGGATTTCAATATTCAATCCATTAGCACGGGCTACAGGTCGTACTGTTCGTCTGATCATCATGAAATTTGTCTTGGAAGTTAATATTGACATGTAGATGGGAACGAGTAATTTTGGGGTTGTTCGCCCCAAAAACATGGCCACCGCGCCGGCAGCCATCTTAGATTTTACTCTTTGCATGACTAAATTTTTTGGCACGGCCTACAGGTCGTAGACGTACCTTTGGTCGGATCATCAGAAATTTTTTCATGGATGTTAACAATGACATGTAGATGGGAACGAGTCATTTTGGGGTCATTCGGCAAAAAAACATGGCCGCCAGCAGCCATTTTGGATTGTACTCTTTGTATGACTAAATCCTTTAGCACGGGCTACAGGTCGTACCTTTAGTCTGATCATCATGAAATTTGTCATGGCTGTTGAAATTGGAATGCAGATGGGAACGAGTCGTTTTGGGGTCATTCGGACAAACAACATGGCCGCCAGTGGCCATCTTGGATTTCAAAATTCAATCCAGTAGCACGGGCTACAGGTCGTACAGGTACCTTTGGTCTGATCATCATGAAATTTGTCTTGAATGTTAACATTGACATGTAGATGGGAACGAGTAATTTTGGGGTCATTCGGCCAAAAAACATGGCTGCCGGCCGCCATCTTACATTTACTCTTTTCATGACTAAATTCTTTGGTACGACCTACAGGTCGTACCCTTGGTCGGGTCATCATAAAATGTGTCATAGCTGTTGACATTGATATGTAGATGGGAACGAGTCATTTTGGGTTCATTCGGGAAAAAAACATGGCCGCCAGTGGCCGTCTTGGATTTCAATATTCAATCCATTAGCACAGGCTACAGGTCGTACCGTTTGTCTGATCATCATGAAATTTGTCATGGATATTAATATTGACATGTAGATGGGAACGAGTCATTTTGGGGGTCATTCGGCCAAAAAAAATGGTCACCAGAAGCCATCTTGGATTTAACTCTTTGCATGACTAAATCCTCTGGCGCGGCCTACAGGTTGTTGCTTTGGTCAGATCGTCATGAAATTTGTTACGATGCTCTTGTTCTCTTCTGGGAAGATTCTATATCCCATAAAATTAGAGAAGATAAAATGCATAATCGAGGTGACTAATGTGTGAACATCACCAACTTCAACTGGGGAACTTCCATCTGATCCTCAGGTCTCCCATGGGCCATAGGAGTTGAGACCTCAGCAGAATGAGGTTCCCAGAGGGTGAATTTGGGATGTGGGATAGCATCACTAAATTTACACTCTGTGGACCTCATTCTGCAAATGACAGACACACTATTTGCAGGCTTGTTCATTTACATTATTATGCAAGTCAGATGTTATGTTTTAGTAAAGGTAAAACCAATGTTGAATTTTTCAGCTATAATACTTGACTGATACATTATTCAAATACAGTAATGCTCTAAATAATAGACTCCCCACAGCAGAATTATGGGTAACTTTTCAGGATTTAGTCGGAAATATGTCTTGTTGCCATTAATCGGAAAGCTCTTGGCCAAGAGCTTTCTGATGAATGGCAACAAGCCATATTTCCAACTAAATCCTGAAAAGTTACCCATAATTCTGCTGTGGTTAAGGAGTCGATTAATTAGAGCATTACTGTAGGTGTGGTGGCTGAATAGTAAAATCACCTTCAGTAAGTGAAAACTGAAATAGGTGCATAATATGTCTTTAACACTTTCTTTACTAAATAGTCATTGCCGAGTATCTCCCTTATGAAATGTTCTGATAATAAGTTAAACAATAGGCCATTTATTGGACTTATTATCAAAACATTTCCCACCAATGAAAAGGAATTCTTCTGCAGTTGTATTATCCACTCGTGTATCTGTCGTCTGCCCATTTTTCATGAATATCCCTCCAAATGAATAATAGACTTATTCCAATGTATACCTTTATAGCTGCATTCAGTAAAGTAAACGTTAATATATACTTTTCAGGTCCAAGGAATTCCTGTGCAGCACTGGACGTCGTGCATTCATATTGACAAGATGGAAACAACCTTCATTACTATTTCACTGAGCCAGGATATAATACTGCTTTTGTAACAGCTCAGATACCAGTTCGACTTGTAATCAACGGAACAGGTTTGTTAACTCATTCAATGCCTGGCTGCCCCCTTATGCGATGTCTTGACGTTATTTAAGAAATGAATGTAGTGGGTGTGTGTTATTGGGGGATACTGCGCTGTGGTTGTTAAGGTATATTGTGAATGTGTTCCCCCTATGAACACAGCGACATATCCCACAATAACACACACACCCACTACATTCATTTCTTATATTTATATAGTTTTTTGATGATTTATTCCCATAAAAAGGTGAGTGTATTCTTATTAATTTTCACAAAATCTGCCGAGAATTTGTGTACTAGCCCACGCAATGCATTAAGTCAGCCCAACATAAGATTTTCAAGCACTTTGCGACAATAATGTGATTGATACAAATAGCTGGCTTCAGATGCAAATTGGCTTAACTTCGAAAAGCATGCCTCGTTATTCTGCTGACCACTTTTAGGGATTAGGTCAGATTAGGTAGCCAATTTGTGACGTCATGTTCGTGTTACATTCTTTGTGTTATTGGGAAAGTGTGTGATCCAATTGACAGTTGACAATCACCAAACAGGATTTAGTGTAACACAGACAGGCTATGTAAATATATTTAATTATTAGCTCAACTTTACTTTGTAAAGTTTGAGCTATTGCCATGGCTTGGTATCCGTCGTGCGTGTGTGTGTGGGCGTGATTCGTCAACAATTTCCTTTAGCACGGGCTACAGTTCGTACCTTTGGTCCGATTATTATGAAATTTGTCATGGATGTTGACATGTAGATGGGAACGAGTCATTTTGGGGTCATTCGGAAAAAAACATGGCCACCAGCGGCCATCTTGTATTTTAAAATTCAATCCATTAGCACGGGCTACAGGCCGTACTGTTCATCTTATTGTCATGAAATTTGTCATGGATGTTAATATTGACATGTAGATGGGAAAGAGTAATTTTGGGGTCATTTGGCCAAAAAACATGACCGCCGGCAGCCATCTTAGATTTTACTCTTTGCATGACTAAATCCTTTGACACAGGCTTCAGGTCGTACCTTTGGTCGGATCATCATAAAATTTGTCTTGGATTTTAACAATGACACGTAGATGGGAACGAGTCATTTTTGGGTCATTCGGCCAAAAAATATGACCACCAGCAGCCATCTTGGATTTTACTCTTTGTATGACTAAATCCTTTAGCACGGGTTACAGGTCGTACCTTTAGTCTGATCATCATGAAATTGGAATGTAGATAGGAACGAGTCATTTTGGGGTCATTAGGACAAAAAACATGGCCACCAGTGCAGGGCCATCTTTGATTTCAAAATTTAATCCATTAGCACGGGCCACAGGTCATACTCTTTGCCTGATCATCATGAAATTTGTCATGGATGTTAATTTTGACATGTAGATGGGAACGAGTAATTTTAGGGTCATTCGGCCAAAAAACATGGCCGCCAGCAGCTATCTTGGATTTTACTCTTTGCATGACTAAATCCTTTAGCACAGGCTACAGGTCGTACCTTTATTCTGATCATCATAAAATTTGTTCATTACGTGTACATCTGCTTTAAACTGCATACCCTGGATTATAGAAGAAAGTCGGGGTCCCAACCTCACTAAATTAATTAAGCCAATATAGCCAGCAAATTACCCATATATCACGTTTTGACATGACTCTTGTAAAAGTAGACATTTGTAAGACTTGCTACATCAGTCGTTTGATGTTATAAACTTGTTTAAATTGAATTAAATTAAATTAAATAAAAAAAATTTAAATCATCTAAAATCTATAAATCACATGCATGTTAATTGAATTTCCTCATCGTGTGGTCATATGTTCTGTTTATGAGGTAATCTAACTACCATACACATTGAGATATTCATTATAAATAGAGAGGTTAATATAATAGCGGGTAACGTGAACATCAATGTTTCTTCGCCACATATCAACAGGTAAATATACAATTTTCTGAGATGATGTGAGGCACCTGAGTGAATTTTTAAGTTTGTAAGTTTGCATTATGCTGACAACTTTCCTTTACAATATATCAAGATTAAGCATGACAAATAAACAGCATTCGTTTAAATGCATTGCGGGGTATGGATAAAGAGCGTTTGTCCATTTCATGTACAAGGACTTTAATAGAATATAGCCATCGCACAGGGGAACATTCCCTCTGTATAACTAGATATTTCCCGAGCCCCCCCCCCCTTCTGGAGAAGTTGCCGAGATATTAAGAAACAAAAGACGGGGTCCCAACCTCACTAAATTTACAGAGTGCATATGCTATAGATAATATTCGATGAATCTGCCGAATTTATCACTTGAAACGCTGAAATATTTCCACGCTGTGGGCAGAAGCTGGGCATTAATTTGATGCCACCGGAAAGAGGAGCATTCCCTCTGTGTAACTAGATATTTCCCGAACCCCTCCCTTCTGGATAAGTTGCCGACATATTAAGAAACAAAAGTTGGGGTCCCAACCTCACTAAATTTACTGAGTGCATATATGTTACAGAATATGTTTGTTGAATCTGCCAAATTTATTACTTGAAACGCTGAGATATTTCCACTCTGTGGTAAGAACCTGGGAGTTAATTTTGATGTCATCGGAAAGAGGAACATTCCCTCTGTATAACTAGATATCACCCGAGTCCCTCCCTTCTGGATAAGTTGCCAAAATATTGAGAAACAAAAGTCGGGGTCCCAACCTCACTAAATTTAACATCAGAAATAACTCCGGTGCCCAACCTCACCTCGCAAAATGGTATATTTATCTATTAAATTCTTGATATGTTTGTAAAGAAACGCTAACAAAATTAAGAAACAATTTCTTTACAATGATAGTCAGAAATCACTCAGGTATAACCTTTCACCTCTGTGGCAGACGGCGGCAATTAACATTGTTGGTATGAGTGATTCCCAATACACTCCCGAATACACTGTGTATAAGGGATTATGGGCGCGGTATGGATGTTTATTGATAGTGTACTGATAGTCTAGACTGACAGGGGTCATATATGGTCACATATAGCTAATGACCGCAACATGCATGCATTGTATATGTGTAGTTTATTGCAACTGAAGTCAATGATACATTGTTGGTTATACGACACTTATTGTTGTATATTACATGTATATCCAATATATATGCTATTTAAAAGCTGTTAACCGTTTGCAAACTGCAATCATCATATCAGTCTAACTAAGCGTAACCGGGAATTAATTTATCACTTGAGACGCTGGGATATTTCCACGCTGTGGGAAGAAACTGGGAGTTAATTTTGATGTCATCGGAAGGGGAACATTCCCTCTGTATAACTAGATATTTCCCAAGTCCCTCCCTTCTGGATAAGTTGCATAAATATTAAGAAACAAAAGTCAGGGTCCCAACCTCACTAAATTACAGAGTGCATCTATTATAGATAATATCTGATGAATCTGCTGAATTTATCACTTGAAACGCTGGGATATTTCCATGCTGTGGGAAGAACCTGGGAGTTAATTTTGATGTCATCGGAAAGGGGAACATTCCCTCTGTATAACTAGATATTTCCGAGCCCCTCCCTAATGGGTAAGTTGTCGAGATATTAAGAAACAAAAGTCGGGGTCCCAACCTCAATAAATTTACTGAGTGCATCTGTTACAGAATATGTTTGTTGAATCTGCCGAATTTATTACTTGAAACGCTGAGATATCTCCACGCTGTGGTAAGAACCTGGGAATTAATTTTGATGCTATCGGAAAGGGGAACATTCCCTCTGTATAACTAGATAATTCCCGAGCCACTCCCTTCTGGATAAGTTGCCGACATATTAAGAAACAAAAGTTGGGCCCCCAACCTAACTAAATTTACAGAGTGCATCTGTTACAGAATATGTTTGTTGAATCTGCCGAATTTATTACTTGAAACGCTGAGATATTTCCACGCCGTGGGAAGAACCTGGGAGTTAATTTTGATGTAATCGAAAAGAGGAACATTCCCTCTGTGTAACTAGATATTTCCTGAGCCCTCCATTCTGGATAAGTTGCCGAGATATTAAGAAACAAAAGTCGAGGTCCCAACCTCACTAAATTTACTGAGTGCATCTGTTACAGAATATGTATGTTGAATCTGCCGAATTTATTACTTGAAACGCTGAGATATTTCCACGCTGTGGTAAGAACCTGGGAATTCATTTTGATGCCATCGGAAAGGGGAACATTCCCTCTGTGTAACTAGATATCTCCCGAGCCCCTTCCTTCTGGATAAGTTGCCGAGATATTAAGAAACAAAAGTCGGGGTCCCAACATCACTAAATTTACAGAGTGCATCTGTTATAGTTAATATCCGATGAATCTGCCGAATTTATCACTTGAAACGCTGAGATATTTCCATGCTGTGGGCAGAAACTGGGAATTAATTTTGATTCCACCGGAAAGGGGAACATTCCCTCTGTATAACTATATATTTTCCGAGCCCCTCCCTTCTGGATAAGTTGCTGACATATTAAGAAACAAAAGTTGGGGTCACAACCTCACTAAATTTACAGAGTGCATCTGTTACAGAAT
This sequence comes from Siphonodentalium dalli, assembly GCA_032622095.1. Lineage (NCBI taxonomy): Eukaryota > Metazoa > Mollusca > Scaphopoda > Gadilida > Siphonodentaliidae > Siphonodentalium > Siphonodentalium dalli. The sequence continues at coordinate 190,168,745 of CP136065.1, read as the reverse complement.
ATGTTTGTTGAATCTGCCGAATTTATTACTTGAAACGCTGAGATATTTCCACATTGTGGGCAGAATCTGGGAATTAATTTTGATGTCATCGGAAAGGGGAACTTTCCCTCTGTGTAACTAGATATTTCCCGAGCCCCTCCCTTCTGGATAAGTTGCCGATATATTGAGAAACAAAAGTCGGGGTCCCAACCTCACTAAATTACAGAGTGCATCTGTTATAGATAATATCTGATGAATCTGCAGAATTTATCACTTGAAACCCTGGGATATTTCCACGCCGTGGGAAGAACCTGGGAGTTAACTTTGATGTCATCGAAAAGAAGAACATTCCCTCTGTGTAACTAGATATTTCCCGAGCCCCTCCCTTCTGGATAAGTTGCCAAGATATTAAGAAACAAAAGTCGAGGTCCCAACCTCACTAAATTGCAGAGTGCATCTGTTATAGATAATATCTGATGAATCTGTCGAATTTATCACTTGAAACGCTGGGATATTTACACGCTGTGGGATGAACATGGGAGTTAATTTTTATGTCATCGGAAAGGGGAACATTCCCTCTGTATAACTAGATATTTCCCGAGCCCATCCCTAATGGATAAGTTGTCGAGATATTAAGAAACAAAAGTCGTGGGTCCCAACCTCACTAAATTTACTGAGTGTATCTGTTACAGAATATGTTTGTTGAATCTGCCGAATTTATTACTTGAAACGCTGACATATTTCCACGCTGTGGTAAGAACCTGGGAATTCATTTTGATGCCATCGGAAAGGGGAACATTCCCTCTGTGTAACTAGATATTTCCTGAGCCCCTTCCTTCTGGATAAGTTGCCGAGATATTAAGAAACAAAAGTCGGGGTCCCAACATCACTAAATTTACAGAGTGCATCTGTTATAGTTAATATCCGATGAATCTGCCGAATTTATCACTTGAAACGCTGGGATATTTCCACGCCGTGGGAAGAACCTGGGAGTTAATTTTGATGTCATCGAAAAGGGGAACATTCCCTCTGTATAACTAGATATTTCCCGAGCCCCTTCCTTCTGGATAAGTTGCCGTCATATTAAGAAACAAAAGTTGGGGTCACAACCTCACTAAATTTACAGAGTGCATCTGTTACAGAATATGTTTGTTGAATCTGCCGAATTTATTACTTGAAACGCTGAGATATTTCCACGTTGTGGGAAGAATCTGGGAATTAATTTTGATGTCATCGGAAAGGGGAACATTCCCTCTGTGTAACTAGATATTTCCCGAGCCCCTCCCTTCTGGATAAGTTGCCGATATATTGAGAAACAAAAGTCGGGGGTCCCAACCTCACTAAATTACAGAGTGCATCTGTTATAGATAATATCCGATGAATCTGCATAATTTATCACTTGAAACGCTGGGATATTTCCACGCCGTGGGAAGAACCTGGGAGTTAATTTTGATGTCATCGAAAAGGGGAACATTCCCTCTGTGTAACTAGATATTTCCCGAGCCCCTCCCTTATGGATAAGTTGCCGATATATTGAGAAACAAAAGTCGGGTCCCAACCTCACTAAATTACAGAGTTCCCCTTTCCGATGGTATCAAAATTAATTCCCAGCTTCTGTCCACAGCGTGGAAATATTCCAGGGTTTCAAGTGATAAATTCGGCAGATTCATCGAATATTATTTATTGCATATGCACTCTGTAAATTTAGTGAGATTGGGACCCTGTCTTTTGTTTCTTAATATCTCGGCAACTTCTCCAGAAGGGTGAGCTCGGGAAATATCTAGTTACACAGAGGGAATGTTCCCCTTTCACTCAGGTGCCTTACATCATCTCGGAAAATTGTATATTTACCTGTTGATATGTGGCGAAGAAACGCTATAAAAATTAATTAACAATTTCTTTACAATGATAGTTAGAAATCAATCGGGTTTAACCTTTCACCTCTGTGGCAGACAGCGGCAATTAACATTGCTGGTATGTGTGATTCCCAATACACTCCCGAATACACTGTGTATTAGGGGATTATGGGTGGATGTTTATTGATAGTGTATTGATAGTCTAGACTGACAGGGGTCATATATGGCCGCATGTAGCTAATGACTGCAACATGCATGCATTGTTTATTTGTAGTTTATCGCAACTGAAATCTATGATACATTGTTGGTTATACAACAATTATTGTTGTATATTAAATGTATAGCCAATATATATGCTATTTAAAAGCTGTTAACCGTTTGCAAACTGCAATCATCATATCAGTCTAACTAAGCGTATTGTCGGGGTTAAGCCATGCTAGTCTTGAAACAATTTTCCTGGCGTGCACCTGAATATTCAGTGTATACGTAAAACCGTCATCTTGTTTGTGTGTTATCGTATTGGGAGAGGAGCTTTATAAGTTGCAAAACTTGTGTCCAAATCCCTTTCGTATTTTTTGTAAATAAAATTTGTTTCAAGTCAAGTATTCAGTGTACTCTACCCGACCGCTCAATGCATGCTTTGACGAAATATTTGATAACAGAACAGGGTCTTGACCTTCAAGTTCGCGTGTTTGAATTTTTATATAGCTTATAAAAGCAACTAGAAAAGACATTAGTCGATGAATTGTCCAAAGTTTCCAACTACAACTTTTACATATTCACTAGCCTATATATACCGACGACTGTAAGATAAGCAAATATCATATAAAGAGACATGAATATCGATATGCAACCTCAAACAAACCTGCATGAAGTTTCAATGCACCAGACAGGACTACTCCTACACATGCACACACTCAAGTCGATTAGATTGATGAATTATTAGTGTAAAACACAGACCCAGGGTGTGGACCCAGGGGTTCCAAACCGCACCTAGCATTTGCTGCGTTTGCATTGATTTGTTTCACAGTAATAAAACCCCATTGGAACTGATATTATGACCCACACCGCTCAATGCATGCTTTGACGAAATATTTGATAACAGAACAGGGTCTTGACCTTCAAGTTCGCGTGTTTGAATTTTTATATAGCTTATAAAAGCAACTAGAAAAGACATTAGTCGATGAATTGTCCAAAGTTTCCAACTACAACTTTTACATATTCACTAGCCTATATATACCGACGACTGTAAGATAAGCAAATATCATATAAAGAGACATGAATATCGATATGCAACCTCAAACAAACCTGCATGAAGTTTCAATGCACCAGACAGGACTACTCCTACACATGCACACACTCAAGTCGATTAGATTGATGAATTATTAGTGTAAAACACAGACCCAGGGTGTGGACTCAGGGGTTCCAAACCGCACCTAGCATTTGCTGCGTTTGCATTGATTTGTTTCACAGTAATAAAACCCCATTGGAACTGATATTATGACCCACACCAGCTCAGAACATTTGGTGAGGTACCCCCGAATCATTTTTTAAAGCCAGTGTACACGTAATATGATGAATGTTAATAATGACATGTAGTTGGGAACGAGTCATTTTGGGGTCATTCGGCCAAAAAACATGGCCACCAGCAGCCATCTTGGATTTTACTCTTTGTATGACTAAATCCTTTAGCACAGGCTAAAGGTCGTACCTTTATTATGATCATCATAAAATTTGTCATGAATGTTAATAATGACATGTAGATGGGAATGAGTCATTTTGGGGTCATTCGGACGAAAAACATGGCCGCCAGCGGCCATCTTTGATTTAAAAATTTAATCCATTACCACGTGCCACAGGTCGTACTGTTTGTCTGATCATCATGAAATTTGTCATGGATGATAATATTGACATGTAGATGGGAACGAGTAATTTTGGGGTCATTCGGCCAAAAAACATGGCCGCCAGCAGCCATCTTGGATTTTACTCTTTGCATGACTAAATCGTTTAGCGCGAGCTACAGGTCGTACCTTTGGTGTAATCTGTATGAAATTTGTCATGAATGTTGACATTGTCATGTAGATGGGAACGAGTCATTTTGGGGTCATTTGGTCAAAAAACATGGCCGCTGGTGGCCATCTTGGATTTAAAAATTCAATCCATTGGCGCGGGCTACAGGTCGTAATGTTCGTCTGATCATCATGAAATTTGTCATGGATGTTAATATTGATATGTAGATGGGAACGAGTCATTTTGGTGTCATTCGTCAAAAAAATATGGCCACCAATTTCCATTTTAGATTTTACTCTTTGTATGACTAAATATTTCTACAAAATTCATTAGCATGTGTTATAGACCGATATGTTTGTTTGATCTTCATGAATTTTTTCATGGATGTTGACATGTAGATGGGAACGAGTTATTTTGGGGTGATTCCCAAAAAAATTGGTTACTGGTGGCCATTCTAGAATTTAATCTTTACATCATTAAATACTTTGGCAAACCCTACAGACCACATCCCTGATCTGATCATTATGAAATTTATCATGAATGTTGATATTGACATGTAGATGAGAACGAGTCATTTTGGGGGTCATTCAGCCAAAAGACATGGCCGCTGGTGAACATCATGGATTTCAAAATTTATTCAGTTAACGTGGTTACAGGCTGTACTGTTTGTTTGATCATCATAAAAATTATCATGGATGTCGACATTGAGACGAAGATGGGAACGAGTCATTTTAGGGTCATTCGGTCAAAAAACATGGCCACCACGGCCATCTTGCATTTACTATTAGGATCACTAAATCCTTTGACACACCCTTTATTAGCTCAACTTACTTTTGTAAGTTTGAGCTATTGCCATGGCTTGGTGTCCTTCGTCCGTGTGTCCGTCAACAATTTACTTTGGCGCGGGCAAATGTTGACATTGACATGTAGATGGGAACGAGTCATTTTGGGGTCAGTGGGCCAAAAAACATGGCCGTCAGCAGCCATCTTGGATTTTACTCTTTGCATGACTAAATCATTTGGCGCAGGCTACAGGTCGTAGTTTTGATCGGAACTTCATGAAATTTGTCATGAAAGTTAACATTGACATGTAGATGGGAACGATTCATTTTGGGGTCATTCGGCCAAAAAACATGGCCACTGGTGGCCATTTTGGATTTCAAAATTCAATCCATTGGCGCGGGCTACAGGTCGTACTGTTCGTCTGATCATTATGAAGTTTGTCATGGATGTTAATATTGACATGTAGATGGGAACGAGTCATTTTGGGGTTGTTCGGCCAAAAAACATGGCCGCCAGCAGCCATCATGGATTTTACTCTTTGCATGACTAAATCATTTGGCGCGGGCTACAGGTCGTACCTATGGTCTGATCTTTATGAATTTTGTCATGAATGTTGACATTGACATGTAGATGGGAACGAGTCATTTTGGGGTCATTCGGCCAAAAAACATGGCCGCTGGTGGCCATTTTGGATTTCAAAATTCAATCCATTGGCGCGGGCTACATGTCGTGCTGTTCGTCGGATCATCATGAAATTTGTCATGGATGTTAATATTGACATGTAGAACAAGTGATTTTGGGGTCGTTCAGCCAAAAAACATGGCCGCCAGCAGCCATCTTGGATTTTACTCTTTCAATGACTAAATCCTTTGGCGCGGGTTACAGGTCGTACCTTTGGTCTGACCTTTATGAAATTTGTCATGAATATTGATATTGACATGTATATGGGAACGAGTCATTTTGGGGTCATATGGCCAAAAAAATGGCCGCTGGCAGCCATGTTGGATTTAAAAATTCAATCCATTGGCACGGGCTACAGGTCGTACTGTTTGTCTCATCATCATGATATTTATCATAGATGTTAATATTAACATGTAGATGGGAACGAGTCATTTTGGGGTCTTTTGGCCAAAAAATGTGTCCGCCAGCAGCCATATTGGATTTTACTCTTTGCATGAATAAATCCTTTGGTGCGGGCTACAGGTCGTAGCTTTGGTCGGAACTTCAAGAAATTTGTCATGTATGTTAACAATGACATGTAGATGGGGAAACGAGTCATTTTCGGGTCGTTCAGCCGAAAAACATGGCCGCCAGCAGCCATCTTGGATTGTACTCTTTGCATGACTAAATCCATTGGCACAGGCTACAGGTCATACCTTTGATCAGATCATCATGAGATTTGTGAAGGCTGTAGATGGGAACAAGTCATTTTGGGGTAATTCGGAAAAAAACATGGCTGCCGGTGGCCATTTTAGAATTTACTCTTTGCATCAATAAATCATTTGGCACACCATAATCACCACATACCTGATCCGATCATTATGAAACCTGTTATGAATGTTGATATTTAATGTACATCTAGTCTTACTTAGACATTTCAATTAGCACTTTTCCTATTCCTCCATTTACTGTCGACCATTAAATTATTCCCCTACCTAAGTTGAGCTACAGTGTCATTGACACTTTCATTGATAAAGATACTTCCAAGCACCACACACCAAATCAAGACTTGATCTTATTTTCACATACATGACAGATGTTCTGACAACAGTAATACAGTGTCCATGGTCTGATCACAAATGACTTGTTGCTGCTATTCCTGTCCTTGCCATCTAGTTAACATTGTTCATTCGTATACATTATCATTCCATTTCTACTTCTACCAATACGACTATTGTTTTGGTCTCACTTCACATGTACATCTTGTCATACTTAGACATTTCCATTAGCACCTTTCCTAATTCCTCCATTTACTGTCAACCATTAAATTATTCCCCTACCTAAGTTGAGCTACAGTGTTATTGACACTTTCATTAGTACATGTATGTTGTTTGTGCTGGGTTAAAGTACCTATTCCCACTGAAAAATTAGTTTGAGGTGAAACCATAAATGCACTGGATTTCATCCAGATAAATAATAGAACATTCCAGTGTACACTTTTAAAACTGAGGGCAAAAATCTATTTAGTACAGAAATTGTTAACCCGTTGAACCCCTACCCTAGATATTGGGTGATTTACGCATTTTTCAAGAGACAAACTAAACTTATTATACCCTCCGCAACGAAGTTAGGGGGTATACTGGAGTCAGCTCATCCGTCCGCCATCCGTGGTCCGTCGAGCCGTGGACACAAATTTGTCAGGAGTTTTTGTCAGTCTTGAAACTTGGTACAGGCATCAACCACCATGGGCACCTGCGCACTTGCGTTTATGACGTCTGTCGGACTTCTTTTGATGGAGTTATTCCCTCTTTTTGAAACATGTATAATTTTTATACCCCCCCCCGCAACGAAGTTAGGGGGCGGTGTATACTGGGGTCAGCTTATTCGTCCGTCCATCTGGCCGGGGACACAAATTTGTCCGGAGTTTTTCTCAGTTGTTTTTAGATCAATTTCCGTGAAACTTGGCACAGACATCATTAACCACCATGGGAACCTGTGCACGTGCAATTATGACATCTGTTGGATTTTATTTGTGGAGTTATCCACCCTTTTTCGACTTATAAATTTTTTCGCAACATGTATAATTGAGTCCGAGCTTTTATTCATACATTTTTAGGTTTGAATTCTTTTAAAACTTGGCACAGATATTTAGTACCATGGGAACCTGTGCACCTCCAATTATGACGTCTGTCCGACATTTTTTGGTGGAGTTATCCTCCTTTTTCAACTTAGAAATATTTTTGCAACATGCATAATTTTGTTCGAGCTTTTATTCCTACATTTATAGGTCAATGTTTTTTTTTAACTTGGCACTGATATTAAGTACCATGGGAACCTGTGCACCTGTGACTATGATGTCTGTCTGACTTTTTTTGTGGAGTTATTCCCCTTTTTCGACTTTAAGTTTGCAACATGCATAATTTTGTCTGAATTTTTATTCCTACATTTTTTCGGTCAATAGGTTTAAGATTTGTGTTATTGTTGTGCACCTACAATGGGAACTTTTATTTTATTATTTTAACTAAATGTTTACTGACATGTGAAACATCTTAGTAAACACGGGGGGGGGGGGTATCCTCTAGTTAGGTAAATTTGATTTTAACTTGGCACAGACATTTAGTACCATGGGAACCTGTGCACCTGCGATTGTGACATCTGTCGGGCATGTTTTGGTGGAGTTATCCACCTTTTCTGACTTAGAATTTTTTTTGCAACATGTCTAATTTTGTCCGAGCTTTTATTCCTACATTTTTCGGTCAATATGTTTAAGATTACAGTTAGGTTTGTGCACCTGCAATGGGAACTGTTATTTTATTATTTTAACTAAAATGTTTACTGACATGTGAAACATCTTAGAATTTGTAAAACTGTCCTTGAAGACATCTTATATGGGTGCATATATTTGCCATACATCTGGGTTTTATCACATGATCATATTCCTTTCTCAATGCACTCTGAAAGTATGCTAAACAATGAACCCTTGTTTTTTGATGCATTTCATGAATATAAAAAGCAAACATGTTTTCTCGAAGATTGATTTATTAAGTTTATTAAAGAATGAATATCAACATATATATCCTATTCATATGGTTATTTCATATTGAGTCGACTGAGTTTAAAAAACGTCATCAGAATTTGTCTGATTTATATGCAGGTAGCTGAAGAAGATTAGTCAGTTTTAATTAGTTCACAAAATGGTGCTCTCAAAGTTAGGAATGGGGTTCCGTATGACTAGTGAATGCTAATTCACTAACTGAACTCATACAGTCATCTCAATTATTTGACATTATATAATAGTATATTTTGAGTATTTCCAAGTGATGCCGTCCGAGATAGGGGTTGGGGTCGGGTCGGGCACCATCAAATTTGGAAATATGAGGTTATGTATATGTTTATCTGTTAACCGATAAAAATATATTTAAATTTGTATATATGAGGTTCCGCTATTTAAATTTGGTTTACTTTTTACAATATATGCCAGGGTACCCTGCTAGTATACAATATTGAAGCACACAAGCTTAACTGACATTACACAAGTGATATACAAGCGACAATTAAAACCCTTTTATTTTTTTTCAGGTTCTGATTGTCTTTTTTACAAGCATTAGTGTCTTGTGAGATGACTATGCCGAAATAACACAGTGGTAAAGTTCTGTGAATTATGTTCATCAAATACCATGCAGCCATACCGGGCAAGATGTCATGAGATTATTTCTTCTGGAATCTGACAACACATATGAAGGCACTTGAATACCAAAGACTATCCAAACTGCTATATCACAGCACCAGTCTTTTCGAGGCAGGTACAACCAGCAGGCTGAAAACTTGTCAGGCTATTGTTCAATACATTTGGTTTGTAGATAACCAAATGCAACTTGGTATAATAATCTACTATATATTTTGGAACTGCTGTCTCTGTGTATTTTGTATATGTGTGTGTTATAGACTCAAAATCTTTTTGACCGATCTGACTCAAATTTGGTATGTGGGTTGTAGTTCCCATTCATCTTTATTGTGTGTTTATTTACTTTATATTGTGTCCATTTACCTTTACTATGGTGTGTATTTACCTTTTTAGCTCACCTGAGACGAAGTCTCCGGTGGAGCTATAGTCATCACTCCTCATCCGTCGTCCGTCGTACCGTCCGTCAACAATTCTTTAAACATCTTCTCCTCTGAAACCATCAGACCGATTGGGTTTATATTTGGTGTGGATGTTCCCTAGCTATAGATGACTCTTATTCAGATTTGTTCAAATGAGGTCACCAAGTCAAATAGTTTTGATGTCAGGACCATAACTATTTTTCCACAGTAATTCTTAAAACGACTACTTTTCTGAAGTTGTCGGGCCAAATGGGTTCATATTTGGTATGAGCGTATCTTGGGTGACTGTGGTTCAGATTTGTTCAAATGAGGTCACTGGGTCAAATGTGGGTGGGGCTATGGACATAAATCTGAAGAATATTTTTTTTTTAGATTTAACTTATTGCTCAATTTAACCAAAAAAAAAAAAAATTATATATATTTTATTTTTAATAAATATTTTTTTTATTAAATAAAATATTTTTTATTTAAATAAAATAAAAAACATTTAATTAAATTTTTTAAGAACTTCTGACATTACATCTTCGGGGGGGGGGGGGGGTAGGTACCTCTAGTCTCCCCACTAAATTTGGTTGAAATCAGGGGTTTGGGAGAAAAGATGAACAGTCGGATGTACAGAAATGTTCAGTAAATTCCTTTTAATACTAGTATCTGTGCATTCTCATTACAAGCCAACTCTGCTCTGAACTGACAGACATGACACATGTTGTTTATAATCAGGGCCAGATATATAGATAGATAAGAGAACTTCTGTAGCTATACGCAGAGTCCCCAGGGAGTGTATTCGTGTCATTCATTATTTAAATGAGATTAATTGTGTTGTACATTTGTTTTCTAAAGTTGTCAGTAGCACCATCATTGTTTACATTACACTGGTCATTAATATCAGATTAAATTCCTTTTCTCAGAGCTTTAAGTGTGTCTGGCATCATTTGTAGAATGAGGTTCCCAGAGGGTGAATTTAATTATGCTACCCTGCACGACAGGCTAGCATCGCCAAATATACCCTATGTGGACCTCATTCTGCTTAGGCTTCATCTTCTGGGAAGTATCTAGAGTTTCAAAGTGACATTTTTAGCAGCTCTTTTCCTTTCTGTTCAGATTTTAAAATGCATAATTGAGGTGTCAAATGGGTGCGCATACTGTCATATGTCAGTAATGTCACCAACTTCAGCTGGAGAACTTCTGTCTGTCCCTAGGTCTCCCATAGCAGTTGAGGACTAAGTAAAATTGGGTTCCCAGATGTGAATTTGGTGATGCTAGCCTACCGTACAGAATAGCATCACTACATTCACCCTTTTTGGAACTCAGACACACTAAATTCATGCTTGGCTGTTCCAATATTATTTTCTTAATCACTTAGCTACATGACCTCATTATACCTTATTATGGACAAAAAAGTGGGGGGGGGTATATTGGATTAAATATGTTGGTCTGTCGGTGTGTCCTTCCATCCATTGTTCTGTCCATCCATCCATCAACAATTGTTTTCTTCTCGAGATCTATATGAATTCCCTACCTGTATGTGACTCAAATTCAGATTTGTTCAAATAAGTTCATCAGGTCAAATAGGAGGGATGCCAGGGCCATAACGTTTTCCCTCCATAGTAATTCTAACAACTATTACTACTCAAGAACCATCAAGTCTATTTAGCTTATATTTGTGTATGCAGGGTCCTTGGGTGGCATGTTTAGATCTGTTCCAATGGGGGCCTTTTTGGAAAATCAATTAACTTTAACTCTTAAAAGCGAATGTTTATAATTATAAGATGAATAGATATCAGAGATGGGGATTCATGTTTGTTCAAATAGGGGCAGAGACCCCACCCACACTACCTGTATCTATGCTGTACGCTACTGGTATAATAAGATAATGTCATATTCTTGCAGCGATGTCCCCACAGTGTTGGGGAGGTGATTTACAGATTTGTTCAATGAAATGTAATTTTTGAGCTCACCTGAGACGAAGCTATAGTCATCACTTCTCATCTGTCACCTGTTCATCTTTCTGTCCATCCATCAATCTGTCAACAATTCTGTGAACATCTTCTCTAGATCATAAGACTGAATGGGTTCATATTTGGTGTGGATATTTTCCCTAGGTGATTCACATTCAGATTTGTTCAAATGAGGTCACTCTTTCAAATGGTTGTGAAGCCAGGGCCATAACTCTTGCCCTCCATGGTAATTCTTAAAAACGACTTCTCATCTACCATCAGATATAGTGTGGGACCCGAGACATAACTGTATGCCTCTATAGTAATACTTAAAATGTCTTCTCAAGAGAGGTTGGACTATTTAGCTTACATATAGGATGGAGGATCCTTTAGTGACTGAGATTCAGATTTGTTAACATAAGGCAACCTGTTAAGAAATGACGGGGCTATGGGGACTTAACACTTTTGTGTCTAATAAGATCATTAAAATACAAAATTCATTAAAACATCTACCTTGGAACTACCTGACTGATTAATTTGACATACATATATGCTGTTTTTGGGTCCATGGATAATTGGGCTTCAAACATGTCTAAATAGTTTATAAAAAGGTGCTTGTGAGATTGGAAATTTCCAACAATAGAGAAAGTTTGAGATGACAGTTGCCAATCTAAGACTTGGGAGTCTGGAGCCTTGTCGGGAAGGGACATGAGCTGGAGGAGGGGGGGGGGGGGTGATCAGTAGCGTACAGTTGGTATGTGAAGCCTCTCTATCTACATATCCTGTTTAGATTACTTTTTTAAAGTGATTATGAAAAGTTCTGTTATGGTCTCCAAAGTCCCAGTCTTATCAGTCTTTGCAGTATGGTGAGCGACCCCACAGTCTTTGACTGTCTTGTTATGGTGTGTATTTACCTATATATGATGTGGTTTGTACCTTTATATGGTGTCCATTTACCTTTGTTGGTATCAATTTACCTTAATCTGTATATGGTGACCATTTATGATGGCCGCTATTATTTATATGATGTACATATTACTTTATATGCTGCATATACAACTTTATATGATGTGTATATATGATGAGTATATGTCTGTATGTTATGGTATAGCATTATGATAGTGAATTGACACCATATTTAAAGATATTTTCACACCATATAAATATGGGCATATTTCCACCATATGATGACAATTGTCCTCTAAAAATGAATGGAAACCATATATAAAGGTGGAACCACATCATCAAAGATGTATGCATATCATATAGAGAGTAGAGGACATCATATTAATGGTGAATGGATACCATATACAGGTGAAACATAGCATATGAAGGTAAATGGACAATATATAAAGATGAATGCGCACCAAAAAAGAACAGTGCTACCACCTTATAAAGTCATAAATGATTCGCACTCCACGCAAATTTAAGGTGAATGGACACCATAAAAATGTAGAACAACATCATAGAAAGGATGACACATACGATGGGTGCATCTGTGATGATGATGTCATGATGATGATGATGCTGGAGTATCATTTGCAAGTATATTTGTCACGCTAAAATTCATTATGATCTACAATTGACTTCAACATTAAAGTTAGTCAGTTGATAACAGGTATCAATAAGACAATAATTTACAACATCTTCACATTGTGAAAAAAAAACTATAGTCTTGTGATAATTTTTCGTTTGGCTCAACATGCATCAGACTGTATGATATCGGTGTCATTATAAAGTATTCTATACAAACTTTTGCCCAGTACTGCATCTAGAAGCATAAATATAGCGACTAACTACATATATTGCTTGAATTAGATTACTGATAATTACAGTATGTCAGACGCCATTGTATTGTCTTCACATAGTAGCACGATGTGACCATTTAGAGATATTACTATCAAAGTTTGAGTAATATAACAAAATATATTCAGTAGGTTGAATGCTAAATTTTGATCGCAACTGTAGTCAGGGAGAATAATCTGACCACATCCAAATTTTTCTGAACTGCACCTGAGTTTCATACATACTATGTTTGAGAAATTTCAATTCACATATCATACACAAAAGACGCCAGTGAAAAAAGTGAAAAAAAATCATATTTTGCCCCCTATATTGACCCCACAAGAACTGGTTCCCAAAGTTAGAATAGCTGGGCTACCTAAAAAATGGTGGTTGCTGAAATTCCGCTTTCTGGTGACACCTCGAGTATTAATTAGAGCCCATACTTTAATTGCTCAGATTCAATATACAATGAAGATGATGATATAAGAAACTCTAGATTTTTTTGCCATATAGGTCGAGAGAAATTCATTATAGAAAATATCTTGCCATTTTCGGCAGGATTTATGCAAAACTTGCGTCTGCCTCTTAAAATATGATCCCTGTCTATATTAAGTTCTAACAATAGTTGGTTTTGATACAATTTAATCAATATTATTATCCCAAACATGATAATATAGATTATAGTTTAATTTTACAAAGATTTTCTGATTTAATTTCCCCAAACGAGACAAATGTTTCTAGCATTTGAAAAATAAATTACTCTTGTCTCTGTCACATTCAACATCACATTCTCACGACCTCTTGTTAACAATTTTTCTGTACTAATTTTAACAACATTTTTCAACAATTGGTTTCTATTATGGTGATTCATGATGAGCTTGTTTGAACATGTTGTGTGATTTTTTTTCTCATATATGTCGTTTGAAAATTTCTGTTTGATTTTGGTCGATTCTTCACGAAAATTGGACGTTATGATATCTGCTAAGTATAATCACCCTTATCACCGAATTCAAAATCAAAATTTGTCTTTTCCCCCAGAACCATAAGACCGAATGTTTGGTGTGGATGTTCCCTGTGTGACTCACATTATCAGATTTGTTAAAATAAGGTTGTCAAGTCAAATACTTACAAAGCCAGCACCACAGCTTTTTCCCATCATAGTAATTCTTAAAACAATTTCTAAAAAACCACCAGGCCTCTTCAGCTTATATTTGGTATGGAGGGTCCTTGGATGATAGGAGTAGAGCCAGGGACATAACTCTTTAAAAATATTAGATTGGAATCCTTGCTCAATTAAATGAAATAAAGTCTATATAAATTTTAAAGTTTTTTATTTTTAATTTGACTTTTTTTGGTTATAGAAGTTTAATTTTTTTTGGTCACACCACATCACCATCATCTCCCATTATCAACTATGTCCATCCAACCCCACCATATAGCCAGATCCCTGCCCAGCATATTAAATTCCTTCTGTTAACTACAGTTGTTTTACAGGCTATTTGACATTCCAATGTGTGCATGTAGATATGGCAATACACTGGCTTTACTATATACAGGTGACACTCTGCAACACATTATAAACTAATGGAGCTTTCCACAGAGGCCACACCCACAGCGGTAGTCCCGCCCACGGGTGAAAATACTTTATCCACATAAATATTTTCTGTTACCCGAGATCGATTTCCGACGTGAACACATTAGCACCTGCCATTATGTTAACTAGCTGAAACAGACTCATGTATATGATTCGTTCAAATTTGATCTTTTAACCAGTTTGATTTAAAAAAAATTATTGAGATTCAATTTTTTATTTTTTTTTTAGATTGAACTTTGATCTGCTGTTGAACAAAAACAAAATAATAATTGTTTTTTAAATTAAAAAAAAAAAAATTTGAAATTTAATTTTTTTTATTTAATTTTGAATTTTTTTTTTTGATTTTTAGATTGAAACTTCTTGCTAAAAAATTCAAAAAAAAAATTCAAAAGTATTTTTATTTGTTTAAAAAATTTAGTTTAAAATATAAGTTGGCACCACGCCAAATGTGGTTAAAATCGATCAAGGGTTCTGGAAGAAAAATTGCATACGGACCAGAACAGACAGACAGATCACTGAACTCTAATATATCTAAACCAGAGAACATACATTCGTTTGGCCATTAAATGTGAAAATTGTGACAAGTGTCATGCTAAACGAAAAACACTGTTATAATCACGGATAAATTTGTAACATCATGCCGCAGATACAAATCTCAGTATATTATGATTTGACAACAAAAAAGTTGTTTGAATATAACCAATTTAACACTGAATGTATGCATGGATATCAAAATTAGGGTGAAGAAAGATGGCGTCGAAAAGATCTCCGCAGCCAGCGGCCGGCTCGGCATCTGATTGGTCGAATATATTCTAATAAATTGCCATTGGGCGGGACTACGCTGTGGGCGTGGCCTCTGTGGAACGCTCCATTAGCTAGCAGATAGTGGGTTGGAACCTTTGGATGAATGCAGTTTAATCCAATGTTTTGACCACTGTCTAAAACAAATACAGTTTGACATTTTATTATTAGTATTGGTATGAACCCTTTCATAACAGGGTCTGTGTTGGTGTAGTATTAAAGGGACCCTCTCATATATATACGAGAATGAACTGATTTTGAAGGTCAAGGAAATTATGTTAGGTCAATGTATTCTCTTATATATGTGAGGCTACCTTATATATGTGAACATGCATTGGCACAGGGTTTTCTCAAAATTTCATGAAGCTCCAGTCATGGAAAGGGTGAGTCGGGTGACCCATATATTTCAGTTTTATTTACTAAGTCCTGATTTATATGTTTATGTTTACTCACAACAGTGGGACACATATCTTGTTCCTAATTGAACATGGGGTGGAGTGTTATTTCCATATAGTAGTATAGTATAATGATATTAAATAGTGAGCGATAAACAAAACACTCAACACTCAAGTATTTTTTATCGGATCATGTTCAAATTTAATTGCGCGTTTATGATGACACACCCCTCACCTGTATAGTTTTTGGTATCGATCGGTTGTTAGTTTAGAAATGATTAACACTTTCCATCCATACCTGGTCATGTTCTATCCGATGCCATAACTCATGTATTATTTTACCCATTGTGTTCATATATGCTGGTTTATGATGATACATGGCTCACCTGTATAGTTTTTGGTGTTGATTAGTTGATCAGTTTAGAAAATAACTAACACTGCACACAAATGCTATCTGATGCATCTAAGTCAAACAATTTTCTTCTGATCTGCCTGATATTTCATACCTACGTCTTTCTTAGCACGTTCTTTATCTGTATGGATTGGATTTTGGTAATGTTTAGTTAACCCTTTCCACTCTTGTTTTTAAATAGAATTCATCCAAGCCTGACGATGACTCTAACATTTTTCATCTGATAGACACCAAATTTGGTATATGAATTTCTGACAACTAAATACAGATCAAGTTCAAATATCGGTTTGATCCAATATATTTCAACAGAGTTATGGCCCTTAATAATTCATACCTGTTTGCCATGCACTGTGAAATTTGAAGAGAACATGACACAACAGGCCTGTGGTTTGGAGTGAGACAATATATAGCTATGGACAACCATAGTACTTTGTAACTACTGATGACTGCAGACTTTTTTATCGTCTATCACACTATAATTGAAAGCCCTTTATTCCAGTTCTGTTTTCTGTGTTGAAACAGGTACGTACATTAATTGTTTACAAAGACACTGTTGTCATATCTTAGAAAAGAGTTATTCCACACATTCCTTACTTCCATCATATGATGTCATCGAAAATGATTAACCCTCTACACACATCATATGGTCTTCTCATGTTTTTTATTT
This sequence comes from Siphonodentalium dalli, assembly GCA_032622095.1. Classification (NCBI taxonomy): domain Eukaryota; kingdom Metazoa; phylum Mollusca; class Scaphopoda; order Gadilida; family Siphonodentaliidae; genus Siphonodentalium; species Siphonodentalium dalli. The sequence goes on along the minus strand of CP136065.1, from coordinate 190,151,762 downwards.
GATCATTCTCCATTTTTTGATTAAAATCCAGTTGATAGACACATATCATCTGATAAACCGATATTAAATTATCGCCTTCACTTTGAGCCAGGTTCAGTCAGTGTTTCAATACATGACCAATTGAATATTCATCATTAGAGGAAATGTCTTATTTTGAAATTCCCTTAAATGCATTTTGGTTGCAGAATAATATTAACAGTGCTGGGATTCTTGAGACTGACTACTCTGTGTTTATCAGTTCATTAGTTTGGGTAAGACTAACCCCTTACTATCCAATTTGATAACTCAAATATTTCCATTGATTATGTTTATAGTTATGGCACGGTTTATGATAACACACCCCCTGACCTGCATAGTGATGGTCATTTGGTTTATTTGCTTAAATATATTAACTTCCTTCATCAATCCTGATGACACAATGTGATAGCTAAATATTTTGTACATGACCACTCTATAAATAATCACATCTGTGATAATCATGACACATTCTTCACCTGTATAGAATTTTGTATCGGATCGAATGGTTTTGAAAATATTAACCATAACTTTAATTATATTTAAACTGTTAACAAACATTGTATCTTTCCAATGATCAGCTTAGAAGAAAACTAACCTTTATAGCCAATCATTAGCAATCATATTTTATATCCAGGTCTATACATTCCTCACTTGTATAGTTGTTCAGGTATTGATTGTTTTTTTAGTTGTGGAATATTAATAGGTTGTTATGAATTTTTAATATGCAGCCGACACAAAACATAATAAAAAAAAAATAGCAATGATACTACATATATTAATAAAAAATAACACAATATGTTATGTCTCATGTTCCATTGTAATAAACGGATAACATGAGTTGCTATGGTGTTTATCTACTTAATTTCTTAACTATTTTGTATTTAACAGCTATAAACTGTCCCACTTTTAATTGAGTTTAATTAGCTTTATCACTCAAAAAGACATATCTGTGTTGGAGTCACTGATAGGTTGAAATCAAAGCCACATCTGTGTTAACATTGTGTTAATGTGAGCAAGGTGCCCAATAAGTGTTATTCCACTTGTGAACTTAATAGTAAGGCTTGAATTGTTGAAAGTTTTGCACTCATGGAAAGGATTGTGTAAGGTTTTATGAAAATAGCTCATAGCTGTCGCCAAGGTATGTGTTAAACATCTGCAGATCGTGATCCGCCTCTCGTTCACATTAGTTATTGTTGTATGTTTAGAACACTATGTGCTTTTAATATCCGAAAAGGCCAATGTTACTGATACCTTAAGTGTTATCAGTAGTATTGCTATTGAAATAGCCATATTTGTTAACACTTCTGTAAACAAAAAGAATATTGTATCATAGACAAACTTTGTTCTTAAAATCATCGCGTAAATTGCATGTTATTGCCATGTTAGTTATCTGTGTTCTTAAACAAATGCTAAACTATGTAAACAATCAGTAGGCAAAAAGTATGCAATAAGCAGTACACTCAACAACAGGCAGACCACACTAAGTGACCATTGGTTAGAAAGGACACCAAACTGTTTACAATATACCGGTATAGTGCTTGTTAATCCTCCCCACAAAAGATTCCAGTGCATAATCCCAATTCCAAGTTGAGCTGTAGTGTCACTGACGCTTCCACTGTCAATAACACTGTAACTGTATAAAATTATTTTGCTGAAACCAACAACTGACAACTTAAGTATTAACCATCTAGATATCTAGGATAAAAGTGTGATGAATAGACCTCATGTGTAATGGTTTTGGTATGGATATATGACTTTAGCTCATCTTGACAAATTCAAGCACAAACATTGTCCGCCCATCATAAATTTCCATTAGTACAACAAACAGTTCACATCTCTCATCCGATTGTCACCAAAGTTTATATGGATTTTTCATGCATTGCCACAAGATGTGAATTTTGTTGATTTACATGGGTACCAGATGCCATATTGTTGTTACTAATTGCACGACTAAATTCTTTGTCATATCCTACATGTCACATTCCTTATCATACCGCCCCTAAACTTCATATGGAACTGTGGGTTGACCATTAGATGGAAGTCTTCAAAGTTTTCCAAATTTAGTTAAACATGTTGGATTTCTTAATTGAATCCATTGCCACACTCTGCAGCCAACATTTATCGGAAAAATGTTATCATTTCTAGATGGGAGCTATCAAATTTGAACAATATTTGGTCAGAAACATGGCTGCTCTTTGAATAAATAAATACTTTGGCATACCCTTCATCCATCATGTTTTATCCAATTGATCCCAAACTTTATATGGCTATTCAGGTAAACGTCTGGTATGACTTAAACTTTTCATAATAATTCAACCCATTGTAATGTATGACATTAACCTCTCTCCAAGCTGAGCTACATGGTCATTGACATTTTTGTCTGTGGTTTCTAATAGTGTCAATGTTTCAACATGTATATTATCTACAAATAACTGAATGTGTTTATATATTTTTTTGTTTTCAATATTGTTTCAAAGCTTTGTGTGCTCATTATTGATGTACTAAATATTTATTGTACATGCATATGTGTTCTGTTGATAAGACTATTATTATGATATAATAATTAATAATAAAAGAATACAAATAGTCAAGAATTGCATTTCTTATGAACACTCTCCAATAATGGAATATATCTTAGTTGATGATGTCAGAAAACTAGGGGAAGACAATATTCTGGGTGAAAATTATCACTGGAAGGTGTCCACCATCTGCACTGATTAATAAATATATTATGTGGGGATACATTATTTTCTAGATCTGACTAGGAACTAGTGATGCGGACCGGACCAGTCTGGTCCGCAGTCCAGGGGTGGACCGCAGTCCAGGGGTGGACCACGGTCCGGACCGGGTGTCGCTGGAACGGACCGGACCGCTTTTTGCCGTCGGTCTGGTACTCTCCGGTCCGGTCCACTATTTTACTTCAGTTATAATAAACTATCGCGAATATTATTGCGTATTTGCCATCATATAAATTAGCAACGATGTATTTACACATTCAAGTGATTAATATCTTGTATTTTGTAGACAAGACAGTCACATTAATCCAATAGTAGTTGTACATAGGTGTATAACTGTAATTGTCAGGACTATACAATCAGCCATCACAATCTCCAAGACTCCAATATTAATGTAGTAGTCATATTACAGTACACTTTTGTATAATTTTTATCAGTAGAGTTTATTTCGTTTAAATTTCAATTCAATGAAAATAAGTCTGATACGAATCATGCACACGATCAGTTGAGTGCTATGTTAAGGTACCCTCACACCATAGCGTATGCTGAAACCTATGAGTTGCGTGTAAAAATATTTGTATACGCACCAAACACAAGCGAAATCAACAATTTTGTCAATTTGTAACCTATTCGACCTATGGGTTGCGTGTGGGTTGCGAACTGAACTTATGATCCCCCAATATCTGCGATCACCGGCGTACGAGTTGCGTGTGAGTTGCGTTCATAACTTATGAGTTGCGTACCTGTTGCGATCGTGTTGCGTGCGTAGCGTACCTGTTGCGTCTCTGTTGCGTATACCTTGATCGCAGGCATTCGCAGAGAATTATTGAACATGTTCAAAATTTCCGAACTTACTCTGCGTGTGTCTGCGATCACCTGCGTGCTTGTTGCTTACTTCAAACCTATAAAACTTATTAGTTCCGTGTGAGTTGCGTTCGGAACTTATGACCACAATTTTTTATTCGCAACCATACGCAACTGGTGATCGCTATGGTTTGAGGGTAGCTTTAGATTGGTTATAACACATTATATGGCCCAAGCTATATATCTGTCCAATACACTTTATTAGTGCATGTTCGCATTACTAGAAATACTATTATCGTGCATCGTTCCCAGTGTATCCCACCAGAGACAGACAACGATGCATACAATCGGCAAACAATGTAAGTTTTGACATATATGGACTCATTGCAATGCACTGAACTCAGTAACTAGTGTGGTCGTGGTACGCAAAGAAAGGGGTTGACCCAGAAGAAATTGGTAAAGAAGCGATCTTGGTGTTCTTCAACGTGGGACAATCTCTGCTACAACATATCCAAAGTCCGCTAAAATCCGCGTTGGGCAAAATTCAGGATCCAAGATGGCGTCCAACATGGCCTCCTTTAGTCAAAAGATATTCTGACTGAGATTAATTCGACATAATGAGAACAAATGTTGACATATTTATACAAATGTAAACATTTTTGCGAAGGTAATGTATTATGCCACATATCTATAGAAAAAATGGAAACCCTCGCCCCAGATGGCTACCAAAACGGCGGTCTAAACTCAAAAAATTGAAGTTTTTGCCTAATATCTTAAATATCAATTCCTGTTGTTTGATAATGGTTCAGACTGGCGACATTGATCAGTCATATTCGTGTTAATTCAGCATTGGAGCAATGAAAGATACCATAAATGGGGTCCCAGACTCATATACACCCTCAAAAATTTGATTTTACAGAACACGGTATAAAATTCCACAAAAATCGCCATTGGGATTCCAGTCATGTATCAACAAGAAATGGACAGAACTGTACAATGTAAGTTGGGCATACCATTATCTATAAATACTCCAATTCAATGAAAGCCAAATTGGCGCTTTGTCTTAAAATGACGGTCATATGGAAAATGGCAGATATTTAGAATGGTCGTCAGAGGGTTAGACCCATAAGGAATTGGTAAAGAAGTGGTTTTGTTGTCATTCGACGCTGGATAATCTCGTGTATAACATATCCAAAATCAGAATTCAAGATGGCGTCCAACATGGTCGCCAATAATAATGAAAATGGCAAATATGTAGTTAATCACGAAAACCCATTCGACAAAACGCCAATTCGGCACCAATACACATCATTGATTGAAATCAATGTTTTTTGTGGGTGTGAGTAGCCAATCACGATTCAAATTGCTAAGATGGCTACCAAAATGGCCACCGAAAATTGTCGAAATTTAAGTTCTGCTCAGAGGAAAGCCGAAACAACACTTCGGTTGTGAGCTAACGATGACAGACCTATTAAACATGTTGCCAATAATCTACTACCACAATCAGTTCAGCCCGTAATGTTCCAACTAAGCAGTATATACTACAGGATCCAACACGATGTCCACTTATTACGAGGGACTATCTGGAAATTAATTAAAAAGAAATTAAATTGCTACGAATCTGGATTATTTGAAAACACAGTGTCAATATTTCTACTTATAACGACTATTCGGAACATCAAATATATGGGCATCGGTGGTCTAGTCCGGAAGCATCAGGCTATAATGGGTTTTCCCAGTGATGGCGAAAGTGTAAAGGACAGGAGGGAAAAGCGAATAATCTGGGGTTTACTTAATTGGTGTGCAAGTTGGTTATCGGAGCTGGGGAGTTTCAAAGTAAAATTATTTTCTTCAATATCAAGAGGAAAAATGAAAATTCGCACGTATATATACATTGTATACCCTTCACACTCCATGTGACATTTCCGTGTCATGCGACTGTGGGGTATATACATGTGGATAGACGCACCGATATCTTCTACACATTTAGTGAATTTCATCAATGATATGTGGACACAATGTGCGCCACGGCTGGATCTGACCCGTATGTGTAAAGGTATCAACCATTTAGCTTGATGAACTGGTATTTCAAGGTTGTCATTGGATATAAATGCAACATGAACATGGTGATTAACAACATGTTTGTCTAAGAAATGTGAACAATGAACATGATATTTTCCGGATGCTAGACAATCAAACTGCCACATAAGGCGTTCGTCCATGCTAATCAGAGCACGAAATATGTGCAAATTAATTACACGAAAACTATTTCATGCGGACGACGTACTCTAGACCTACATCATCCAACGTCATTTCCTATTAACTTTTATTGTTGGTACGGACGGTTTCGAGGTTTGAAAATCCCGCTTGTCCAAGAAAACCTCCACATACTTACGGAGTCGATGTGTAAACAATGTATGGGGATAGTTTCTTTATACAGATATGTATTTGGTACACGTATTTTCTAGAGCATAAGAGATCAACATTTACCGGCGAGTTGATATCTGGGAAGAGATCAGAGTAAAACTACTTTCTTACATGTCGAAATGGGGAATCCACGGGCTACATTTAGTCCCAGCTTGAAACTGGAAAATGATGACCGAGCCCGAATAGTTAATATTTCGTCGCATCAGTGCTATAATGTAACCCACATTTTCAACTTTCCGAGAAATTGAAGGTTGAAGTTTTAGACAACATTTCTCCTAATGTTGACAAAGCATGGCGTATTGTTGTATTTATCCCAATGGAAACTGACATTAGCTGTTCATCGAACCACATATTGTTTTCTGTTTACTCCCTCGTTTTCTTTTAAAAAGAAATAGCTTGTTTGGAGTTATGACATTTTGCGTATGCCAGCGACGATTCGTTTCCGTGCTGTAATGAATTTGTGCTAATAAATGCAGATTAAGCTAAATATGGTGGCAATCGCATGTGTCTATGAACTAAAGAGTGCCTATTCTACACTATGACAATTCACCCATGTGCATCACCATACAGAAATGTGTGGAACAATCACAAAATTTAAATCACCAAATGATCACGTGACTAGCATGGAGATACTACCATATAGCACACATTTTAGAATTCACAAACACAAAACAGATGTCACGTGGACAACCTGAAGCGTCCGATTGGCTGCTGCTGGACATACGACCTCATAGCACGAATAATTGTAAAGATCGCTGGAGATACGACATTTGCTTCACTGGTTTGTGCGAATATTTGTCATCCAAATGCAAAGACAGTTTGGCCCATCGGATTGGATTTTTTCAATGGTATCAAATACTCCGTTCCCGCCATAATGGAGTTACGACATTATAGCACTGATGCGTCGAGATTTTGTCAACCCGCGGGAAGCCACCAAAAGATTGAAAATGAATAGTTTGTATGTATATGAGCCACATACATGTATATTAGCCAACTATCAACTGCATCCACCACTCACAACTTCAGTCCATTATATGATAAGCTGGCAGAGTCTACCATTTTCGTTTTGGAAGCCATATTAGATAAAAGTTATTATTTATTTTTGTCTATTTGAGATGGAATGTTCACAAATAAAAGAAACGATCAATTATTTTGTAGACAAGATCTGCTCATCCCTCAATATCAAATGTGACCAAAACCCCAAAGTCGATTTTGGTTAAATTTCATACCACATTCGTTATAACTTATTAGTGAAGGCCCGGAGTAAACTATTATCTAATCGATTAGACATGTCATTGCTGTAATGATCAGTTGACACGATCATTGGAAGAATATACCCATTGTTTCCCAGTTCAGACAGCAACAAGTGATAAACAGAAGTGATAGAAAACAGTATTTTTCACGTCGGGTGGCCATTTTGGCAGCATTTTTGGTACTGATTTTAAGTCTTTACATAGAGCTAGCATAATGGCATCATAAAGAGGTATACATTCGTATTTATTTTGTCAATTTTATTCATCAGCCACTACTTATAATGGATTGAATGACACTGTGACCAATATCCGCCATTTTCCATATTTTGACCGCCATTTTGGCAGCCATTTTGAGACAAAGCGCCAATTATGGTTTCATTGAATTGGAGTATTTATAGATATTGGTATGCCCAACTTACATTGTACAGTTCTGTCCATTTCTTGTTAATATATGACTGTAATCACAATGGCGAGTTTTGTGGAATTTTATACCGCGTTCTGTAAAATCGAATTTTTGAGGGTGTAGATGAGTCTGGGACCCCATTTATGGTATCTTTCATTGCTCCAATGCTGAATTAACATGAATAAGCCTAATCAAAGTCGCCAGTCTGAACCATTATCAAAACAACAGGAATTGATCTTTAAGATATTAGACAAAAATTTCAAATGTTCGAGTTTAGGCCGCCATTTTGGCGGCCATCTGGGACGAGAGGTTCCATTTTGGCCCTAAACAGGCGGCACAACATTTTACCTTTGCAAAAATTTTGGACCGGTCCAGGCATGTGTACTTGATTGGACCACCTTGGGTGATCCGGTCCGGTCCGCATCACTACTAGGAAGTATGTCGTGGTATGCCAAGATCCCACAAATTTGATTGGCATTATATGTGAAACTCTTGCTGACCCATCAGTGAAAACAATTGCATTTGAAAACCCCAGCAAACTGGACTGATGCAGAATATAAAGGAATCTTACATTTTAATTTTAATTTTTTATTGGTTACAATTCGTTCTGGCCTTATAAGAAACCGAACTCTCAAATCAAAATCATTTGTAACCCAACAAAAAATGGTATATGTCTTAGATTTTGTATGTGAGATATCATTCCAAATATTTTTGTCAGCTTTTAATACTACAAAAAGGGACATAATGGTATTCACATTTATCTACTACTTTCAATTGACAACTATTTGTGGAGTTCGGAACATATATTTTAATTTATATATGATAAACCAGTTTACTGTCCCAGTGGTGATATTTGATCACAGCCATTTGGGGATTTTAGGTGAGATGGTCAGCATTCGATCATTCCCATAAAAGTGACCGATGTATTTCGATGTCGCATGTACACATATATATAGCCTATATATAGGTGACTGATTTTAAGGTAGCTGTGTTAGGTGTATGATATATGCGTTGGCACGCCTACGGCTGCATATTATATGTATTTGTCTCCAAGACATGTCGAGCGTTACCCTGTGTACATGCCAGCTACCATATAATTATAACATAACACATAAGGCGCCGATGTATAATGTGTATTTTGTTTGAATGGGTGGGATTCGAACCCAGGCATATAACTTGTACCTCTAACACAGCAACATTAATATGGCCATAATGATATTGTCCTAACTCCCAAGTGCATGTGACGTCGGAATACAGCGGCGAATTGAGCTTCATATGTTTTGGGTCGCTTTGTGGTGGCCGTGCGGTATTGAAGTCGCACTGCAAGCTCGGGGACGTGGCTAGATGATGTCCGTTGGGGAGGGTGTCCACCTTGCGAAATTTCAAATGCACCCCCGTGAATCATAAGGTTTTGAATAATTCCACTTGCACCCGTTGTAGTACGGTTATACACATAAGTGCTCAGGCCTCATAGCCTATGCATATACCCAGTATGAGATATTCATATATCTTAACATGAAAATTGCATAAATCATAACACCCATAGTCGGCCCGGTCTGAGAGAACTAAACTAAGCAAGAAAATCGCGAAATCCTAGCATCAATACTGACCTCAAGCGAAATTTCAAACCTCATACTCCCCGGTATTGTCAACTGATGACCATTTCATTTCAATTTTGACCAAATGTATTAAACTATTGTTTTCATTATACAAATAAGCAGTGTTTTATCTGGACACGAAAATCGCGAAATCTTAGCATCTAGACTAGCCTCAAGCATTCCTAGTGTTTGGAAATTTTAAACCCGACACCCTACATAGGTTGGAAAAGTTCTGACTAATGACAATTTTTACCAAATGTAGGACAATATTGTATTCTTAAAATTAATATCAGTTTTTACTGGCCACGAGGGAGGGACCAGGACACAAACTTTCCAACATGGCACCGCCTATAAGGTTGGAAATGTTGATGCCCATTTCAGTCCAAAATTTGGACAAAAAGAAGGAAAATATGCGAATATTGGTTGAACAACAATAAATTTCACTCAATAAATTGTTTGAAATCAAACTACAAGAACATTTTCAACCTATTGTTGATGTGAAATTTCCAACTAATGTTGTGTCAGGTGTGAAATTCTTCTCTGTTGAATATTTTGACAAAGGTTGGGGAGTGAGACTGCATACAACCTCTCGTGCTTATAGCGGATTTTACAAAACGCCTCCAGTATATCAGGTCAGACCTAATATACTGGTCTTTTTGGTAATTCGGCTATAAACTGGGGACCAGTTGTAGATCCTCTATTTTTACAGAATTATTGCTCATCAATTATGATGCACATCTCCTCTACATAGTGTATATCATATCTATGGCCCATATGATGACACCATGCAACTAGACAACTTTATTAACACATTTAGCCCCCCCCCCCCTATAGCCGAGGTGGGTAGATTCTGGATATATGTGATCGTCGTCTGCATGGGCTATGTATAGATGAGGTTGTCATGCATCGGATTAGAACCATAACATGTTCGAAATTTGGGATCGATTTCCAAGCTTGATATGAGTTGAGGAGCATCCCAAAGTGCTATTCCGATCGACGCATAACCATTTTGATAAAAATGAGAACTTATTCACGCTCACTGAAACAATCACATTTGAAGCTATGAACACTCATGAACTGAGTCTGTGCGTCAATTTCTCTGACATATCTAAGATTGGGATGAAATTTGCGACATACCACATCGCCAATTTGTTGACCCAGAACGGCGCCTCGTTGACAAATTTGAAATATACCAATATATATTGTTAACATAGAATATCATGAAATTCCGAAACGACTGGTGGAAATTTGCGTCAAAACAAGGACCTTTTTTATTAATTTCAGTGGACCACCCCTCTCCCTTGCATGTCCAACTGTTTCTGTCTGTGTATATACATCATAGCGTATGTAAATGACATTGTATTCATGAATTCACTAATTATAAATCATTGAGATGCCTTATTTAAAATATAAGAAGCGGCCAAGTAATCATTATTTTCAGTTTCTACCGCACCCCCCCCCAACCCCGACCCTGGTCGTGATACTGGTGACCAAAGTGAGCCACGTTAAAGCACCTGTCAGATTACCTATAAACTATTTCCTCTGCCTTCTAGATGGTAGGCCTTCATGTAAAACCCGTTTATTGTCTGCTACAAATTTTCGCTAAAGGAGATTTTTTAGTACGCTGCCCCAGTGCGGCCATATACTACCAATAGGATAGCAATTCAGCAAAACCCACCAACATCATATCACATTAGCAGGACCACTTGGCCGGGGTGTTATACAACCGATATATATGTGACAACCGTTTAGCAACGCAATCATACAATGTATGCAATGTGGTCATCTACATGTGCGCAAATAAAACTCAATGGTGTGCCGACAATATACATCTGTATACCAATGTATGCAACATTTAAACGAATATGCGCACTACAGGCTTAACATGCTCAATGTGTTACATACTACCCACTAAATCGTTGAGGTGTAGTCATTATTTTTAGTCCCCCTCCCCCACGACGTGGCCGTGACACCGGTGACGTCAGTGAGTAACTTTAAATAATATGTCAGATTCATTACTCTGTCTGAAGCCTTCTTGGTGATACATGTATATATATTTTCTACTGCGATTTTCGAGGAGTGAAGCATCCTATCTATCCACCCTCTCGATCATGCCGGGTCTGGCCCCCTTCCCCGAAACACTCACTACAAGACTGCCGGTGATCGATAAAGTATAATTTTGTCCGCTGCCCCTCTACGCAACCACCCATGTCGCAATTCAAAATCAATACGGCCCTATTGAACTGTTAATTTAGTCCGGGGCAAGCCCCCTTCCCCGAAACACTCCCTATAACCTATTTGACTGGCGGTATTCGATAAAGGATAACTTTGTCCGCCGTCCCCGTACGCAACCAGCCCTGTCACAATGCAACATCAATGTGTTCATGTTGACCCGAACATACTTTAATTTGGTCCGGGGCTAGCCCCCTTCCCCGAAACACTCACTATTTGACTACCGGTTTTCTATCAAGGATAGTTTTGTCCGTCGCCCCTGTACACAACCGCCCCTGTCACAATGCAACATCAATACGTCCCTGTTGACCCGAAAATACTTTAATTTGGTCAGGGGGTAGTCCCCTTTCCCGAAACAATCCCTATTTGACTGCCGGTTTTCGACAAAGGATATTTTTGTCCGCCGGCCCTGTACACAACCACCCCTGTCACAATGCAACACAAATACGTCCCTGTTGACCCGAAAATACTTTAATTTGGTCAGGGGCTAGTCCCCTTTCCCGAAACACTCCCTATTTGACTGTCGGTTTTCGATAAAGGATATTTTTGTCCGCCGCCCCTGTACACAACCACCCCTGTCACAATGCAACACCAATACGTCCCTGTTGACCCGAAAATACTTTAATTTGGTCAGGGGCTAGTCCCCTTTCCCGAAACACTCCCTATTTGACTGTCGGTTTTCGATAAAGGATATTTTTGTCCGCCGCCCCTGTACACAGCCACCCCTGTCACAATGCAACATCAATACGTCCCTGTATACCCGAAAATACTTTAATTTGGTTCGGGGCTATATAGCCCCCCTCCACGAAACACTCCCTATTTGACTGCCGGTTTTCGACAAAGGATATTTTTGTCCGCCACCCCTCTACGCAACCACCCCTGTCACCATGAAACATCAATACGTCCCTTTCATTTAGTCCGACAATTTCGACCAATTTTCTCGGCGATAGCGACCGGAATATACAACAAATATATATGACAACCGTTTACGCACTGTCATATATTGATGCAATGCGGTCACATATATATGCAAAAATTTAAGACAATAGTGTGCCGACAATTTATATCTGCATAACAATTTATGTAGTTTTTGAACAAATATGACAATCTACACACTTTACATACCTACTGTGTTCTATATTATCCAATACATCGTGTTATATTTCTGAACAAATAAATTAATGTCAGCACACTATTTGATGTATGTGACATATATATGTTGTATTATTGAACAAATATATGCCACTACTCTCGTTTTATTGAACATATACATGACATCGACTTGTTTACGGGCACAACATATGTTCGATGTTTTAAACATACATGTGGTATTTTACAATACCAATGTGCTACCTTTACAACACAAAGGTGCAGTTTACACTACCAATGTACATTTGTGTTCAATCTTATCACACAGTGTTGTAAATTTTGCATACACATATGTGTATAACCGTTTACGCACTGTCATATATTTATGCAATGTGGTCATATATATATGCAAAAATTGAATACAATGGTGTGTCGACAATTTATATCTGCATAACAATTTATGCAGTGTTTGAACAAATATGACAATCTACAGACTTTACATGCTCAATGTATTCTATATTATCCAATACATAGTGTTGTACATTTGAACAAAGTCAAAACACTATTTGATGTTGGTCACACATATATGTTATAGTTTTGAATAAATATATGTCACCACTCCATTATTATTGAAACTATATACGACATCGACTTGCACACAGGAACTGGGTGTTCGATGTTTTGAACATGCATGTGCTATTTTATAATGAATATGTGAGCAGTTTGAACTGCGTGTACTGTGTGTGATACCTGATAGCATTGGTGTTCGATCTTATCACACGGTGTTGTAAATATTGCATATATATGTGTATATAGTGTAATACATGGTTCGATGTGCATAGCACATTATGGTTTGCAACGACCAGAATATAGAACCCATACCCGGTATATAATATAGTTACAATAATAACACTATAGTGGTATACATGTACCGTATACATATTGTATATTTTCGAATTATATTATAGAAATACATTGCTGGTTCGTTTTCAATGGTATATATGCATGGCATTTAAAATTGGTTATATCTTCCATCACATGTTGTGGCACCCTAATTGGACCGAATGTGTGATAACAAGACATCTTCAGGTCACGACAAATACGCATCTTCCATTGCTTAATAAAAAAAAGACTGACACGAGTCCGTCAAAGCATCGGTTTCCATGTGTCCTTATCGTCATTAGTCAGCTGATTGACTGGACATATATTTATTCATAACCCAAACATTTACACAACAGATAATAATTTACATACAATATTTTAATTAACATTATGGATGCAACCAGAATGTAGATGAATAGGGGATTGGAATACTAGTTAATCAGTTCCGTGTCAGATATTTTTTGGTGAAAACTGTGTTTATACTGATAAAACGAGTACGTGATTGGAGTGTGATCTGACCACCCGTTTGGCTTGTATTGATGACTTATTTTGCTGGTGTATCATGAAGCTGATGGCTAGTAGAAGTAAAACTGAAAAAATTAGCATGGTTAATGGAGGGATTAAGAGGTTGGATAGATGCATTGTATTACCAGCAGAAACACCTCTAAACTAGTACTGACTAGAAGCCATGATTGCGAGTATTCATTCTGAATTACAAAATATTCTCCCATGCACCAGCCCAAAGCATAGGCACCCGGTGATTCCGGGGGCTTATTCCGTGGGCATGTCCGGCGCGCCAAAATCACCATGTCGCCCAGATAATTCACATTTGCACAGACTTTCAGAAGATAAGTTCACTGTTCAAAGAAGCTTTGATCTTTCATCACTAACCTTACATAGTATACCGTAATTGTACTGAAGGTTATTGTTACCCGTTCCATATATAGGCCTAATATAAAGCAATATATTACTGGGTCCAGAACACAGGAAAACACGTCATTTTGAATGTAGTATACGAATTTTTGTCCCGGACCCCCACTTACGAGAAGGGGGTTAGACCCCCCTCTCCTGCTCTTTCCCACTCGCTGCTTCGCGGCTCGGATGATGCTACGCATCATATATATAATAATACTTAGCGCCCCCCCCCCCCTTTCAAATTTCATGGATCCGCCACTGGGAGAGGATTGGAACTGTGTTTATTTAATCAAATTGATGGTGTTTTTACTTTACACATGCACACATTTTAACCTATTGCTAATAAGGGACACAACTATCCTGCTAAAGTGGGTATTTTACCTTTATAACCATAAATATTTGTGTTTATAAAGGTTTTGTTGGCATATTTTTCAGCCATGTGCTTTGTTTATTTTTTGTGGGTGTACTTGATCAGCGTTCTCTCAGTTCTGGTTCAGACACAATGAGAGACCCTTACCTTGCCAACAACATATTATTTAGTACAATTTACATGATTTTCATCAATTTTGGGGGTGGGTGTCCCAGACATGGGTGGGAAAAACTTACGATCCCGGGTGGGTGTCCCAGACCTGGGTGGAAAAAACTTACGCTCCCGGGGTGGTGGGCCCCAAAACTGAAAAACACAAAATTTCCACCTTGTATCCGTAATTTTTTTCCTGACCCTCCTGTTGATTCAAGCATTTTGTTTGCAGATACAAAGGACCGACATTAAATAGCAACTGAAATGCCGCTTTTACAAAGGTCGTCCAATGAGATGTCGGAGAAAACAACAACAAATAACAATCAATTGAATCAAGCCAAGGAGCTCTGTGTAACATACAGCAACAACACGAGTCTGCATGGATTCAGGAATGTCACAGACAAACAGAAGCACTACTGTTTGAGGTATATACTCACACACATATATATATATTGAAAATTAAGAAAGGTGTTCGTTCATTGTTGAATATTTATTACATGTATGTACATACAGCTATACCGGTTTCGGCACATCTTGTCTTTTCAATAGCTTGGAGTCACTGATGAAAGTGTGTATTCATCTTGGAGTCTGTAAGACAGTTCATGGTGAATCACGTGATAATTACATTTAATTGAATTAAATTATACGAGGAACCTCATAAAATTGTTATGGCTTTGACAGAGAGACGTGCTCAGTCGTTCGTTTCTAACGGCTCTTGTATCATTAAACGCTTGGACATAATGGTCATTTTATTTCAGTCTGATACTGTTTAATCTGTTGATGTGTTTGTGGTGGCGATTCTGTCTTAATCTAATGTTTTTCTCCTTAATATCACTTGACATCTTTAATGGCGACATTCTATAAGAAGCATATGTATAAAAATTTGCGCTATATTTATGTTGCTTCATAACAAGATTTTATACTGTGTGAAATTATTGATCATTGTTGTGATATTTTCGCTGAGTGAAGTTGTTTTTAACCACTGGAAATTTCTGTAATATCTGCAATAAGCGCAATTTGATGAGGTTCCCATGATAATGATAAACAATAAGATAGAAGTAATCAAGACATCCGTCAGTCGCGTGTTGTTACTGGTATGCTTTATTGTCAGAGTGGGAAATACATGAGGTCTCCAGTATTAATTTATTTAGATAATGGCATGAACTTCAGCTTGGTATACCATTCGTGTGAACTTAAATGTGCATGTTTGAATAAATATAGTAACGGAACCCAAATGCCAGCCGACCACTATAGTGTTTCTATGTGGTGGTTTAGCTCGATAAGACCACATGACCACAGGTGTTATATACAAATATGCAGGTACGAAAGTCACTCCCCAATTGCCATATAACGACATGGTCAACAAAAGTTGAGAACTTCCGTAGAAATATGAAGTTGTAAAATTATACGGTTTAGGATGAATATATTCATGGGCGCTTTATTATTGGAATCAAGATACCACTGCCATATTAGTTCCGAAGCCACTCACCAATTGCCATGTAACGACATGGTCAAAAAAAGGTGAGAACTTCTGAAGAGGCATGTATGAATTTGATTTTGAAATTATAAAGTTTAAGATGAATGAATATGTCCGTGGGCGTTATTTTCGATTGAGCGATGGTTTAAACTGGTTTATAAAATGCTGTTCTTTCACTTCCAATAATTTAGGATCGGATGTTGTATAGAAAGGAAATATTTTGAAATCCCCCCACTGCATTCATCGATGTGATTGCTAACATGTAATGTGCGTTAGTTCGTGTCCCGTATCCCCTGTTTGTGTAGTGTTACTCTGTGTCGCAGATTGGTTGTTTGGCCGATATAATTGGCGCCACAGTTTGAACACATCACTACATAAATAAAATGTTCTGATTCACATGTCATATCCCGCTTGACTTTGAAATCTCTATGTGCGTTCTCAAACCTGAATGATGAACCTTCCAATAAAAGGGGGCATTTTCCACAACGCGTATCCTTCTTGTGAACTTTCCTGCACGTTTTACAGATGGTATTGTCGGAATCACACCATCTGAGAATCGGGCTCTACAAAGTGTAGTTTTCAAACTTGGCGGTTGTCGTTTACTTTTTATGATATGTGTGCCATTTAGTACTCTCCTCATACGTTCACTCTTCTTCAAGATGGGTAAGTTGTTATATACGACGGGAAATAACTCTGGGTTTCGATGGTTATAGGTTGTTACCATAGCAAGGGGTGTTTTGTCCGCCTTTGAGTGTGGTTTTGTCTCTCTGAGCTCTGCAAGGGAATACAATTGGGCTTTTTTGATGCCTTGATCTATTAAGTTAATATTTGTATAGAACATAGAAAAAGCTGATAAATAGCAACATTTCTTTTAAACTGAAAATAATTAACCAGTATAGCGCCATGAACAGAGGTGCATCTGGACATGTCTTCAAAACATCTGTATCTTCATGGAGATTCATATAACCAGGTGTCCTCACAATCTTTGTCTATATTAAATCTGTATTAAATCCAATTGTCTTTTATTTTTGCGAACTAATGTGTTTAAGATGTTCATGTTTTGATCCCAATGAAAAATAAAAAAACAAAAACAAAAACAAGCGTCAAATCCATGATTGTTTATTGCATTACTTCTTTACAGGATGAAATGGCTGTTCATCCTCTGCGCCATGATTGGTTTATTGATAGCCATCCTGGTGAACATGAAGCTTGATCACGACACCTACCCGGTGATAACAAAAATACAAAGAAAATTAGTTACAGGAATCGAGTTCCCTGCAGTAACTATATGCAATATATCTCCATACACGTCTAAAAACGTTGGTGCGAGCGAAAAACTAAAGAACTATCTATTGCATATATGGGGCAAAAGTTGGATGGCAAAGCCTATTATCTGGGCGGAGCCGGAATACCATGCAATCGCAGAAATGAATATCACAGAGTGGCATGACATGGCATCTCATCGGACCAATGAATTTATTTATGCTTGTACCTACAACTATGCCTACGGAAACTGCACTGAGATGTTTGAAGCTTCAGAGACCGATCTCGGAAGATGTTTCACCTTCAACAAACATAAGAAGACTATTCAGAAAATGGTTGGGTTTGCATCTGGTCTCGATCTGTGGATAAATCTTGACCAGTTTCATCCAATGCCATCAAAATTCCATTCAGCTGGAATCGTGGTGAGTTATGTTAATGTAGGTGTATCATTCCGCACTAAATAGATAGCACACAGGGTGGGTGGGGGAGCCCCCCTCCCCGAGGGTGCGTCTGAGAAAAATCCGTACACAGGGCCGGGGTGGGTGGTTGATTCGGCGCCCATCATCATCAATCCGCAAGAGAAGTTTCCTGACTGTTTGTCCTAGTAACAATTACAAACAGCAGGTGACATATCATCCTACAAACAAAAGATCGTCAGGAAATCTCAATTCTATCCCTCGACTTGATATCTCTTGCTAGAACGAGTCCAAGTATGGCTCATAACCTTCATGTGTGTTGAATCACCACTGTTATCTTTGTTGGATAATTTTACTGCCTTGTCGCCACGAATCACAAATCTTTCATTTGGTATGTTTTATGTTATCGTTCACTTCATCTCTAAGTTCTTTTTGTTTCAAATTTTGTTTGAGTGTAATCTGTGGTGAAGTATATTTTCTGTTTATTATAGGTATGACCCATTTCTTGTTAAATTTTACGGCATTGTCTACCATTTTATTCCCGACATCGTCTGATGGTAGACTCATATTTAATAGTCTTTTTCCCATGTAGCGCTCTGATCGAGTCTGTATATATACTGTTTTCACGCCTTCTATACAATGTCCTGCCATCTCTTGTATTACTTTTCCATTTGAAGTTTTATCATCCACTTTACAAGCTTCATTAGACGCGTTTGTGCTTTCCTCTTCGTTTAGTATCACTGTTATCAGTTTAGAGAGAACAATGTATAATTAAGAAGGCGCCCCATTCGTGAATTTTCAAACAATCTATTTGAAGGGAAAAATCATTATACATTATAACCAATGTCCGTATAAATAAGATTATACCGTGTTTCATTTCAATCAATCTACAGTCTAAGAACTCGCATGGTTAAAATTATTTCAAACGGGAGAAATCGAGCCAATGCGCAGTGAAAGATGCGTTGCTTGACCAATGAATAGCTTCCGGCAAATTCAATTAATATTCACTTATTCATACAAGCAACACAGTATTTGACAGCAATATCACGAACTTATCGAATAAACTACACGTTACTGTCGCCTATCTTAACTGACCAAACGTCGTATGTTCAAAATCAAAACTAACGCACGTTTGTTCATAATTGGGGAAATATCAGACAGAACAAGTATGCATAAAAGAATTGTAATTACATAAGATATTCAAAATTGGTTAAATCTAGTTAGTATTTGCTCCTGACCTATGTATATTACGTCACGTGCAAAATAAGGATTATTACAACAGAGTAATGGTATATTAAATTGTCAAGCGTGTATTCTAGATAAGGAGATGACGCAACGTGATCGCGGAAAAGCTCAATAATATTTATTATAGCGTACTTATCGCTATAACTTCGCTACATTGTTCTTCATTATTTAGCATCTGAATGGTGAAACTTGTATTCTGCATGTATAGTGAAGCAAATCATGAAACGCGCATTTGATTACGCGGCAATTTGTTAGAGGAAGAGTGACTACTCCTGCACGTTTACATGACCCCATGCGCACGTGTGTAGGTCTATGTGTACATCGCAATGATAAACAGTGCCTTAAATGGATATTAAAGAGTTTTTCTGTTTTTACAGAAGAAGGGGATATCCCCTTCATCTCTGAAATTAGTTGGAATGCCAGTGTCGCCAGACGTAGTTCAAAGTAATGAGACGGAGTCTGGATATTTATTAAACTGATGCATGCTATAGTTTTATAACAACACGTATTACCCTCACAATGTGAGAAATATGTTAGAATATTGTTAAAAAAGGGGTTTAAAAAGGTCCAAAACAACATAAAACAACACAAATATTATTCAACGTTTTCAAAATTCTAGCAGATATAAACATTCAATACTGATTCATCTTCTCAGACATTATGTTGTTTTATGGTGATTTTTCCAAAAAGAAATAGTTCTGCAAATGGCTGCCAAATAAGCTAAAATATGAAATGAAAAATGCTTGATTTATTTTATCAGTTCATAGTCCGGATAATGCAGAGTGTTTTCTGAACATATGTCTACGGCTGTGGTGAATATTGACTTCCTCGGCTTGACAATTCCTCGTGTCAACCTCGAAAAAGTGCAATAGTTGTATTATTACCTGCAGTAAAAATGGAAAACATATAAATGAATGATATTTGTTCATTAGTTTGAATTACCTAAAAAGTTATATAATGTGTCTACATATGTTATAGCTACACCATTGCCATGTGATTAATGTTGAGTCTTGTGTGAATGAACAGTTTTATGTGACTGCAATGCAATTTAAAATGGACAATTTTCTTACTTTCATTTATGAATTTGAAAAGAGCATACTCACCATGGCCCCGTGTTTTAAATTTCACGTAAACTAGTGATTATTATTCATTGAATTTCCTTTAGTGACACCGGTGTGAACTCGAGAGGAATGTGTATATTAAACGTGTTTTGTTGAAAATTCAGTTCCAGCATGAAACTCGAATACAACGGTTTCACTTTCACTAAAGTTTCCGCCACATATATTATACTTTCCATCGCCAATAAAGGCCTGTTTAAGTTTATTCGTGTGATGAATTTCACTCGCGTTGAAATATCATTCTTGGTGGACAAATGCGTATATTATTAAAAACATAATCACTTTGCGTTAAAAATAACATGTATATTTTTCGATTGCATATGATATCCAATACCCATGTCCAACATGAAGTTGTTCTGGAGATGTTCAGAGTACATCAGGGAACAAAACCAACGATTTAATTACTGTACAAATGAATATCACGATTCTTGACATGGATTGTCAATAAACAGTACTATTCACACATTTTCTGCCGAAGAACTTGCTTCACGCTGGTCATACGTGAACTCACACACCTAGTGCGGACGTTGCACATCGGGACAGATGACAGACGTTTTGGCGAATGCATTGCCATATATACCCACACTAACTGCTACTTTTCGGATAGTTTGCGAGTTCATATTGTAGATAGATTATATTTCTAGTAAACAATGGCGAAAACGTCGGCATTTACTCAAATTAGTTAGTACAATGGTGTGATACGTAACAAATATTTCCCAAGCATGTGTAAACGTTCTAGTTGAATGGGTCTCCACGGAGTCATATGTTGACCTGGATGCAACCTATCACGCTCATCGTACAGCACAAATATATCCCTTAATATACTGATGAACAGTGCAATCTGTGAAACAGGTTATCCCACAAAATCCCGAGGTAACAAACCCGGGGGGTATGTGCTCGGTGTGAACTCGCACAACGGGTATAAGCTGAACGTGTTTGAACCACGCACATCGGATTTGGGAACCACGCGCATAGGTTTATTTCGCGATGTTATGTTCTGTTAAATGAATACTGATCATGATATTTGCGAATTGAAAGGCATAATTTTGTTAAAAACACATCCAACAAATTCACAAATTTCACAAATATGACACATAGTTTAGGCAAATGGAAGAATGCATTCCATAGATGGTTATCTCACAAAATGTCCCAAACGCATTTGTTAAGAAAGACAAGTTGTATTTTTGTAATACCCCCAACGTTCTGAGGTGTGTCGACATAAAATCGTAACATTGTCCCGTTGTGCGAGTCTTCTCACCCGGTGTGTGAGTTATTCGTATGACCAGCGTGTTGCTTGATTGAATTACAATGGAGATAAACGTTTCAGGTATTCGAACATTCTGGGATTTGGCCATGAAAAGTCACCAGAAAGCTGGCTCGTTCACGAAATGTTTTCATGGTCGAATCTCAGAATGTCCAACCATGAGGGTATGTTTATCTCCCAATAGCACAATAAGTCAATAGATAAATAAATCAATATGTCATGTAGTCAATAAATCAATCTGTCATTCAGCCAATCCAATCAAAAGCTAATGTTGTCAGTCAAACAAACAATCAATCAATCAATCAATATGTCAGTCAATCAATCAGTCAATAAATAAATCTGCCATTCAGTCAATAAATCAATAAATCGTTGTCAATTTATCAATCAATCAATCAATATGTCAGCCAGTCAGTCAATATATCAATAAATCGATCAGTCAATCAATAAATCAATATGTCAGTCAATCAATCATTCTGTCATACAGTCACAATCAACCAATAAATTAATCACTCAATCACCAGACAAATATATCAGCCAGTCAATAAATCTATAAATAAATCAATCGGTCAACCGATAGGTCATTATGTCAGTTCAATCAATCCATAAATCAATATGCCAGTCATTCAATCAATAAAGCGATATGTTAGTCAATCAATCACTAAATCATCCGATCAATATGTCAGTTAATCAAGCAATCAGTGAATTGACATGTTAGTCAATCAGTCAATAAATCAAGATGTCAATCAAAAAGTCAATATGTCAATCAATTAATCAATCAATCAATTTAAACATCAGTATGTCAGTCCATCGAACTATCAGTCTGACAGTCAATCAATAAAGCAATCAGTAAATATGCTAAGCAACCAATCAATCAATCTGTCAATAAGTATGAATGTCAGTTAATAACTAAATAGGTCAATCTATCAACCAAAAAACAGTCGATATGTCAAGAAATCAATTTCAGCCGATCAATCAGTAAATACATCTCAGTCAGTAAACCAATCAATAAATCAATATGTCTGTGAATCAATCAATCAACCAATATGTTAGTCGATCGACCAATCAATCAATCAATAAATAAATATCAGGCAATCAGTCAATAAAGGAGACTGTCGGTACATCAATCAATACATCAATCCGTCACTCAATCAATAAAGTATCTGTCAGTCAGACTGACAATAAATCTAATATATCAATCAATACATAAATGAATATGTCAGTCAATCAATTAATCAGTCTGTCAGTCAATCCGTAAATGAATCTCATTCAGACTGACAATAAATCTAGTCTCTCAATCAATCAATAAATGAATATGTCAATCAATCAATTAATCAAAATATCAGGCAATCAGTAAATCAATATGTCAGTCAGACTGACAATAAATCTAATCTATCAATCAATAAATAAATAAAATTATCAGTCAATTAAAAGTACTCAATCCGATCAGAGTGTCCCCATTTCATCAAGTTACAGCAACATTTCTTCAAAATACGCTTTATTTATCAGAATCGATTAATTACAACAAAATAATGCTAACCACTGTCAACTATGGCATAAATTTTCCCAAAGTGTGTTATTAATCAACATGTTGTTCAAAGAAATATGGCCGTATTATCACTTGAGTATCACGAAATGTGGCTGTATTACCACTTGATTTTAGAGTTATACAGCTTCATCCGCAATTTTGTCCGAGACCGTCTGTTTGACGACTTTTCCCCAGGCCACAAATAAGTGCACATCTCGAAAAATAACACATTAAAAAAATATATATCTGATCACTCTGAG
This sequence comes from Siphonodentalium dalli, assembly GCA_032622095.1. Classification (NCBI taxonomy): domain Eukaryota; kingdom Metazoa; phylum Mollusca; class Scaphopoda; order Gadilida; family Siphonodentaliidae; genus Siphonodentalium; species Siphonodentalium dalli. The sequence goes on along the minus strand of CP136065.1, from coordinate 190,128,318 downwards.
CTTTGATGGTTGGGAGGGTTCCTTGACTCGAATCAAATATTTTTTTTACCCCCGAATCCAAATAATTAGTAATTTGAGAGCGTTAATTCGGATTATGCATCTTTAATCAATATATCAGTCAATGAATAAATATATATATCAATCAATTAATAATCAATCAATCGTTATGTGAGCAAGCAATCAATCAATATATCAATATGTCAGCCAATCACTAAATAGATACATAAATCAATAAATATGTCAGCAATCAATTAATAAATCAATAATTCAGTCAATCAAATAAATTCAAATGGAAGTAATGACACCAATCACTTTCAGGTCGCTGTTCACCATCCCAATGATAATCCAGCAAAGGTGATACAGATAGGAAAATTTATCTCTCCCGGGACAGAAACGTTCATCGGCGTGGAACCCGTGAAGGTATTTTACATCTGTATTTACAACAGAAGAATATGTCGACATGACAATGATAAATAGAGAATACCTACAGTTTGTGTTTGCATAACGAAATATCTCATGAGTGTCTGGACAGAAACATCGAAGCCGCGAGTGAGAAATCGATATTGCTTTCCAGACACGAATGAGATGTTTCAGATATTCAAACAAAAAACTGTAGCTATTCTTTTTATTATATACACCTTAATAATACTCAAAGTTGCTAAATTATGCAGCATTTTTACTTTTAATAGTGCAGCAATTTGAACAATACTTGGAAAGAATATTTCCTACTAATCATAAGTGCACAATTACCTAGATAAACAACAAGATTCGTGCAAAGAAATGAAACACAGAAATCGAAACAAACATGTCTCAGTGTCACCACAGACGAAATACATGTATATATATATATATATATATATACCACGTGCATTCGTGCACCTACAGCTCCATGGTACGTGATCAGTTGCGGCTAGCCAACCAAAATGCCGAAAAATCTGACGACACTTGGTCAATGGATAATTAGTGTCAAGATATTAAAGCTATGGCAACAATATGGACAATTTGTACGCACTATATTACGGGAATAAGTATTGCATAAAGGAGTGATGGAATACCCGTGAATGACCCCAATTAGTGCGACTACTGGAAGTATACAATTAAGTGTTACTCCGTTATTATACAGATATTATAATTAGTTAACCCTCTCTCACACTACATTTCTAATATGTTGAAATTAATGTTCCGGTGCGTAATTATAAGCAATCAACCATTTACTGCATTTATTGGCTTTTAAAATTGTAAGTGGCCGAACAACATATTTGATATAATTTCGATTCGCAAATTTATATACAGTATGTTAATCGGCCACTTACAATTTTATAAGCCCATAAATGCAACAATAATACGTTGATTTCATACCCCTTTACTCGTATTTAAATTATCTCAGTACTATATTTCGCTCAGTTTTGAATTAGCACACGTTAAATTCGCGCAGCTGGCTGCGCGAATTCAAAACTGACAAAAATATTTTCGTAATATTTCCGTGATATTTTCGTATATCTTGAAGCTGATGAAGTTTCGGTTCTTAGTCATTGCAGGAGATAGTAGATGTTTCGGTTCTTAGTCATTGCTGGAGATAGTAGATGTGTATATTAAGCACAATCGCGGCGGATTTACATCGTGTTGACAATAACCTAGTAACTACATACATCATACTTTTGTGGCGACCTGGAATATTAGTATTTCTTATACAATCATTTCAACAATGTCTATGTTACCACGATTTGTCGCTTGGCATTGTGAGCAATGGCTTTGATAGCGGTCGGCCGAGTGTAAATTTATGCATATACATGAATAGGCGTAATTGTCTATTCAACCGTTCATACTATATGTAAATTCAGCAACATAGCCCTCTTGTATTTCATACGGACTGTGGTTTAGATTAAACTTGGAGTCGTACTAGTTTTCGCTCAGCGAAAAATAGTACTGCGCGAATTTAAAAACGAGTAAGGTATATAATAACACGAAACGGCTTCAATGTCATTAATGATAGATGCACGCAGTAAACTCTTTTTTTGTATACGAACACGTTAATTCTAATCCGATAAATGCTGGGCATTTAACACATACGTTTTGCGTAGTGACTGGATGATTTTGCCATAACCTTAGCAAATGAGCCACGGACGGTGCCAATAATGATAACGACGCGACCATATAATTATGATGCAAGTGATTGTCAAGAAGCTGATAATGACGGTTTAATTTTATAACCGATTACTATAACACAACATAACATTACATTACATATGAGTATAGGAGCTAATGTTAACGTGTCGGAATTGTCTTCGCTTTCAACACATCGAGATAAGTTCACAGTCAGCCGTGGGCTATTGTGAGTTTCACACAACAGTGATTTGGTCGAATCGATTGTGGGATCGCACGCTGTGTGATATTGCTGTGGGATATTGCCCCAAGTTGTGACCCTTGAGAAAGATCACACATGTAACAAGAGTGAGCGTAATTTCAGGCTGCAAACCGCCATGCACCGCTCTAACCCCGATAAGCTTATATAGGTTTGTGATCCACTTAGAGAGAAGCCATCACGTTTCGTGTATCTGGGCAAGTTTGTCAGTTGATTTTCGGGGATCGGTGGTTCTATTTGCCGTGGGGTAATTTTTCTGATGAAATCAACATTATGCGCGGTCTTTTCTCCACCCGTACAACTTACAATGTGCCATGGTCTTTTGTCTGAAACGATTACCCCAAGCAAATCGATAACCAAACCCGGAAATTCAAGGTTGTTCTGTTGAGAACTTGAGATGCCAGACCCGCCATGTTATATTATTTGGTACAATTGTGTTGCTTATCCTTTCCAGTACATAAACCAAGCGAAGCCCTTCAAAGTTGGAGGTTCATATTGCATTGATATCGAAAACGGAGAGGAACCACCGATTTATGACAGCAGAACTTATGATCAGTATTCATGCACCAGGGAGTGTATATATAGGACCGCACATGAAAAATGTGGGTGTTGTCAACCGGGAACTGAAGGCAAGTTAACAGACTTATTATATATATAATAGAGAACTTTAGAGAGAGAGAGAGAGAGAGAGAGAGAGAGAGAGAGAGAGAGAGAGAGAGGAGAGAGACAGAGACAGAGAGAGAGAGAGAGAGAGAGAGAGAGAGAGAGAGAGAGAGAGATAAATCGCAAACTACTTGGCAATGTATTACAAAGTTTTGCGATTAATCGCAGATCTAATTTTATGGGTTGCATGGCTCAAATGAGCTTGAACCGTATAAGCATAAATCGGACAAGTTCATCAGATCTGTGTGAACCAGATAGCGATCTATAATGGCTCAATAAACTTGTTTACAATAAATCACATAACAACTTTGCGATAAATCACAAAGGTTTGCGATTAATCGCAATTGTTTGTTATTTATCGCAGATATTTGTTACGCGTTGACGCAAAATGGGCTTGAACAGTATAAACATTATGAATCAGACATCTTAAAGCAGGTCTGGGTAAACCACATATCGATCTATAATAGCCCGATCGGACTAAAATAGACAGACCAGTCTTACACAGCCGGCATGCAACTGGGATAAGGGGAAAACTCTAAACTGATCTATAATTATATCTAAACCAATACTTAAACCACAGGTGTCCGTTACGCGCTCTACTGCCCACCCTTTGCACTGCCACTATACGTCGAACACATATTGCAATCACCGGAACATACAAAATAGAATTTGTACAGTCAATAAATTTAGAGTTCCATCTTTTACAATAGTGAGCACTGTGCCGATTGGTCTATTTAACCTGCTTGGGCTATTACAGATCAATTTGTGGTTCACTCAGACATGTTAAAACAGTCTTTCAGAGCCAGAATCATCTCGGATAATAGGAGTCACTATAAATTGTATCTATAATTATCTCTCAACCAATACTTAAACCACAGGGGCCTGTAACGAGCTCCGCTGCCCCCTTTGGCCGACTCTATATACACGTCCTTTACCGTGAATAAACAGTACACAGTATATGTTCCTACATCGTAGCAAAGGGGCGTCTCGTTAAAACGAGTAATCTATAAATTTAAAAATATGTAAATTCAAACCGAGCACGCCTCTTTAAAAATCGCTTCGGCATACATACAGGTGCATACGTGTGTATGTATAGTGAAGCGATTTTTAAAGTGGCACGCTCGGTTTAAAATTAAATATTTTTAATAATTGAATTTTACTCCAACGACACGCCCCTGGGCACCATATGTTTAAAGGTTATACACAGTATACCATATATTTAATAGTTATAGCACAAAAAGTTATGTTCGACCGACACAGAACATTGGCACAAACACCTACTCTGAGTGCTCTCGCAGATATATGAACCACGTTTCCGTAAATAAAATTATGGGTGTATGCCATGTGGTTTTAAGGACCAATGCTCGTTACTAAGGGCTGTAACGATTCGTCGTGAATTCAATATATCACGATACACTTTCAAACGATACACATATCGTTTCGTGTCATGTGTATCGCGACGCAGGAAATCAAATAAATTATGAAGATTGGAATAAGAGCAACACCTGCAATGTTCTCCCAAGTATACATGTTTATTATGTGTATTGTAATAGCAGACCCCGTAAGATGCGTAACTGGGCGATGTTGTTCTCTACTCATAGCAGCCTCGTAGGATTCCAAATGTTGAAACCGCGTTTCCCATGCCATTGCTTATTGCCATGGCCAACTTCGAGGACACAGCCATACGATCCGATGATGCATCCGTCCTTAGTAATATTTGTAAGGTACTTGTAAGTTGTAGTCAACAAACTTGTGATTGCCTCATCACAACGCTGTTGCTGTCGACAGTCAAGTGGGCAATATCTGGGATAAAATACGACAGATGATTTTTTGGGCTGACTTTTGTACAGTGCCATCCGCATCCCCAAACCCACACACACTGAGTATAGCATTCCTTATGCGTTTTGCCAAGTGTGTGTCTTTGTGATGTAATTCTTTAGACATGGCCGTTATTTCGTAAAAGTAATATGTAACGAAATAACAGGCATCTTAGAGTTATCTCTCATTTTGACATCATAAACGTTGGGCGATGTCGTATCTAATCCCATACTATGCCGCCGATTTTCAGACATTAACATATTGTCCGGTTCATATATAGAAACCGAAAACAAGTGTTAACAATATTCCATCATTATAATAAGCAACTTTGTCCAAACCGAAATATATTGTGATTAGACACTTCGACAGTTCTTAAATACCACCAGAAGAATCAAAACAACACCATAAAAACACGTTTTCAGACCGGATAGGCGGCTTCCACACATACAGCTATAAACGTAAGTATAAGTTGTCTATACACAATTGGCTATCGCTAGTGGGCTCCATTTGAGCAAAGGACTCTTTTTATAGATAAAAACGGCAATTTATCACTTCATAAAATAATTTTCTCGCAAAAATTCCCTATTCAAATGTCATTTTAACACATAATTATAGCATTGTCGGAAATCCCATTATATTGTAGCGGGAAAGGCCGTTATGTTTCCAACATATATTGACATTACTTGGCTCGGGTGTATTCCAAATATGAACGTAGAGACAATTTATTTGACACCCAACTCGTCAGTCTCTGTAAGCCTAGTTGTTTAAGTTGCTGATCACTAATTGTCAAAAATATGTTGTGATGATGGGATTTGTGTGCACAAAGACGAAACCATGAATTAGGTTTCCATGTTAGACAGGTTCAGCCTCCTGATGGTCATTATTAACCTTCAAACACACGACGAAGGCACTTATCCGTTCCACATCCGTTTTCCGATTTCTCGACAAAATGTGTTCTTATTCAATCACCGAACGTAACTAAGTTTATCATTAGATACCGTGCTGAAATGTTTAAGTATATTTGAGATCTATTTGAAAATGTATTATGACACAACTATGATGTAGTCCATGGAAAAGCATGGTACGCAATTGAATACTTCTGTTCTACATGTATACATATCAATCATATTACTTCTCAAGTTTTCCGGTGACTCACTATCTTTTCAATATTAGTACCAAAAACATTTCAAATAACATAAAGTAAACATAACATAATAATGTAGAATTAAACTTATTAAAAAAAAAAAAAAACCTCAAGGCTTGAATGTTCGTTATCAGTGGTGTGATTTGTTGATTTAAGCGACAGGAAACTGAAATATGCAAGTACAACCAAAATCGACATCGCATGACATCTCCCTTAATGCCCCGATTCCATATTCCCGATTTTCTGTCCCGAATTAGTATATTCGGCACCAATTCGGGACCAGACCAAATCGGCAGCATTCGAGAGAATTCTGGATGAGTTTTATTCCAAAAGCCGCCGAACTGATGACAAAATTTAATCGTCCCGAACATTGCCGAGTATTCCAGAATGCTTCCGAATTTCTTCCCGAATGATAAAGAATTATCCCGAACTGATACCGAAATTTCGTGCGAGTAGCTGCCGAATTGCCCAGATTACTACCGACTTGTTGCCGAATACCGTATTTCGTAGCGCACTGTATGCCGAATACCCCGAATCAATGCCGAACTGTTACCGAATTGATGCCGAATAAATACCGAATTGGTATTCAATTGCTGCCGAACGTCCCGAATCGATGCCGAATTTTGCAGATACAACGGATCTCAGTATAAAAGCAGCCACACATGGCGAATTCGGGAATAAGCTACCGAATACTGCCGACTACTCCAGAATATCCACCCGAATATTGCCGAATACTGCCGAATACTGCCGACCACTCCCGAATAGGTGCCGAATTGCTCCCGAATTTCTCCCTATGATTGACAAATCGGGAGCGATTCGGCTTGGTTCCCGATAGTTTTGAACATTTCAAAACTGTCGGGAGCGTGTCCAGAATCGTCCCGAATCGACCCCGATAGCACCGATATCCCCGATCATGTTCGGGGGTAAAAATTCACTGTACCGACTCGTCCCGAACTTACTCCACGATTTTTGCAAAATTATGATTCGGGAGTCATTCGGGAACATTCGGGGTGGAAAATCGGGGATATGGAACCGGGGCTTAACGGGATACTTCCGAGCATAGCACACTTTTTCAGATCGATAATATGATCAGAAGACATATCTAGGCATAGTGAACCATAAAATGCAGTCTATTTATCGTTGTTTCTCCAGTTAACGAAAATTGACAATTGCGATATTGTCGTCCCAATTGTGACACAATATATGTCTTATCTACAGTTTTCTTAGCCAAGTCTACTTATTTTATTGGAGACCCTGGGTCTAAAATGTGGGCATATATAAATAGCCCTGTATCCATGGACTTTGTGGTGTGCGAGCGCTATCTACTCCCCAATTGTTTTGGGTTTCCAATATGCATCTAAATCTAAAAAAAACTACCAATGGGCAGGGTGGGGTTTTTTGGGGAATATTGTTCTCGAATAGTTTGTCTGTGAGTCTCTGCCGGAAAATTCCATTCCAAGAGGTGCAGCTCGAAGCTAGCACTTATTGAACTTTTCGGGACTGGTCAGTCGATATTCATGTAGTGATACCTAAGGATGTACTCGCAGTCACGACCCCTTCGTCACGTCACCACAAATATAAGGCGATGGTGCACATACGACCTGTAGTTTTTATTAGTAAATTCCCACATATACACAATTTCATCACAGAATATAACATACAGCCCCCACCCCCAAATACAGTTTTGTTACTTGCGGAGTCGAATAAAAGTCTCTAAACGTTAATAAGAATACATTTGATTCAGCCAGAGTCTATAAGTTCAATGACGTGACATTTCGAAGATATAGTTATGTTTAAATGTGTTGAAAGGAACATATCACCACTGTACGATTAATGTACAACGTCGCAACTGGTGATTGTCGTCGTACACAACTAGGCGTACAGAGACTGACGAGTGGGTGTCCAAATAAATAGTCTCTATTTTCAGATTTTCAATACACCCGAACCAAGGTAATGTCAATATACGTTGGACACATAACGGCCTTTCCATTGCAATATAGTGGGATTTCCGACAGATGCTGTATATGTGTTGAAATGACATTTGATGAGGGAATTTTTGCGAGAAAATTATTTTCTGAAGTGATCAAAGGCTGTTTTTATCTATAAAGTCCTTCGCCCAAATGGAGCCCGCTTGCGATCGCCAAGCGTATATGTACAATTTATACGTACGCTTATAGTTGTGGAGAAACCGTCTACCCGGTCTAAAAACTTGTTTTTATGGTGTTGTTTTGATCCTTCTGTAGTATTTATGGTCTAAAATAGAATTTTTCGTCTTGGCGAAAGCGACTTCCGATTATATGTTTGTACGGTTTAGCCACTGTGGTACCTAATTAGGGACACGCTATAAATGTGAGACGAGACCGAGGACGGCTGCAAAATAAAAGATGTAAGCGGGCTGTTATGATATGTTTTCTCCGTTGTTATACAGTGTAAAAAAAAGACAAAATCCGATGCGGCCACGATACCATCATGTTTCCCTATCAACCTTAACTGTTATCGTGCACCCCATGATCGTCACATTTAGTCAGCTTCGGTGAGGCCAGTTGGTACTCTGAAGTACCAAACATAATATTTCTGGAACCAAATGGACTGCTACTAGGAGGGTATTCGGTACTTCGTGGAACATAAATCGGTCGCTATTATTAACAGTGTATATGGGTGGTACTTTTATTGAGAACAACCACGGAACACCTTGACTGCTTACTATAACTCAATCACATTCATTTGTTATTTGTTACTCAAACATGATTTACATGTATAATCTTGTATTTATTTGGACTAGTTCGCGGTCATTTTCACCAATCTCGCTCAATATCAACAATTTGCGAATATTGACGTATATTGTCTACATAGTCAGAATATACATCAACTACCAAGTTAAATTTCTCAATGTGACATTTTTTTCACAATTATGTGGCATATACGTGTATTATCACATGTGACATTTTTTTCACAATTATGTGGCACCTACATGTATTATCACAATATCGTGCGTTCTGGTCTTTCTTCTAATCATCATTTATATTTATTTCAGGAACGTGGGGTATTCGAGGTTGCTATGCGCGCGAATATCTGGAATGTTTTTTGCCTACATCAGGTAAATTCATGGACATGGCTAGAGGGTATCCTACTTGGAATTTCCAACGACACCACCCACACCGAACCAGACTATATTCACAGATTGGGGAAATTCCATTTGCACCCCTTTTGGGTTAACACATTTACATAAAAGTAGGAACATATGCAAAGTTTGATCTACAAGCAACACACTGTACACTAATTACTGTTGTGAAAATCATACTACGACTATGAGACCAATTTCAACCTATTGTAGTATGAAATTTCCAACTGGTGTGTCAGGCACATTTCCAACTATTGAAAAGTTTGACAAATGGTGAAGAGTGAGACACGCCCACTCAGTCCCACGTACGCTGAGTATTCTGGCGGTAAATAGTTGTAAATACTGTATTGCAGCCAGATAGCTAAAACACATGTTCGGTTCATTAGCCGGGTTTGGTCACATGTGCATGTAACGTGTCTTGCCGTTGCCAACGAAAGTTTCATGGCTCACGTGACCATTTCACCCGCTGTACAAGTACATGTATACACACGGGTTTTCGCCCACTTGTTGATATTTCAGGAGAGTCGTTCAACACTCACATGGAGAATGATTTCGCTAACTGCTCTCATTGTCGATTGCGATGCACCAGTACATGGTACAATTTGCAGATTTCAAGTGGACAGTTCCCATCGGAGTACTATAGCATAGAATTTAACAAGTTATACAACTTGACAGCTGATCAACAACGGTAAGTATACTCTAACACGAAACTGTTTTATTATATTGTCTTTTTCTTCTTTTCGCATATAATTTTCTTCATGTACAATATAAAAGTGATTAGTGTAAATGACTTAATTGTGTCAATTGTAGATTAAACGATAGCAGCTTATCCGTTAATAGTCTCACTTCGACTCGCATGGCGCCGAATCCGACAGTAGTAAGTTACGGGCTGCGGCTGCCTGATTTGATCGCGACATACTCGGCCGTCAGGCCTTCGTGTCGTTATGTTGTAGTGCGTTGCCCAGTGTCGTTATGTTGTAGTGCGTTGTCATTGGCGTCGTTGCTATGCACGCTATTGACTGGCATTTCTATGTGGGGTATTGTCTATTGATTTCCACCATAAGTGGTGGGGAGGAACTTGGTAGGTCGATTGTATTGAATTCTAGTGTTATTTGTTGTTGGTTATGAAGTATTCTACTCAGCCGTAATGATTCATGTTCTATAGTCTTAGAAATGTCTATAGTATGGGAACCTAATGTACTTGGCTGGTTAACAATAGTAAATTATATGAGGGTGTTTGTCTTTGTTTTAAGGAGAGCACTCAGTGGGTGGGTAAATTATTCTTTATAGTTTGAAGTCTATGGGGACCTACGTAAATATTCAATGTATTCTCTGGTAGGTAGAAGGTAATTTAGTTTTTTGTGTGAATAATCAGACTCCTCGCCCCCCCCCTAGAAATCCAAATTAATCACGACACGCTATAGACTGGTATTTCTATGGGTATGTTGTCTATTGATTTCTTCCTCCCGTATGGTAGTATCATATCTAACATGTTGCCTTATTTCCGAACAAAGAGATTCTTGGGAACGTGATATGAATAACACAAGTCGTGGTAATATATAGCAAATTTTCAAACACGACTTTGATTTTTTATCCCTATCTTGCTTACTTATGGTTACTTATACTTTAGTGGACGCTGCCTCCTGTGGTTGCCACTGTATCCACCTCATTTGTACATGTACATGACACGTCAACTAGAGAATTCTCTGCTAGAGACTTGTTGAATGTTTGAGAGATTGTCAGATTTGTATCCAATTCAGCCTTAAAGTTGTACTTCACCTCTTGCTTGTCCCAATGATAATCCAGGTTGTTCTTAAATTGGTTCAATTTTTTTCTGAATATACAACTTTCTCTGGTAGGTTGTTCCATGTGTCCACTACTCTTCATGTCGCTGATCATATTTTCTTCATTTGTGAAGACTAGATCAAGGGTGTTCGCCCTTTGTCCCAGTCTGATACGCGTTGCTTCTGTTATATGTTGAACCACGTAGGTTTCATGTATTGCTTCTACAAAGTCTTTACCTCCTTTATCCGTAGCTGTTTTGTATTTCCAATCTATTGTCGGGTAGTTAAAGTAGCCGGTGATGAGAATATGTGTATTTTTCTTATTTTTGCATACTTTGCGTATTGTTATTGTAAAAATTAGGCGCTACATATTAATAGGTTACAATATAATATAATATAAATATAATACTCACAAATCATACATGTAAAATCAACGTCGATGGCAATGGATCATAAATCATCAATATGAAATTAACAGGTGTTGTCAATAAGTCTTGTTGTTTCGGTCTGAGCTGCGGGAATTCGATCGGCCTATTTATGTGCCGGTTCCTCCGTCACTTCCGGAATCCCGCACTGCATTTATTTATAGACTCGACCTGGCCATTATTACAACACTATTCCCTCTTTTTAAAAACTTCTCAAAATATTAAAAAATCGTTACACTGTACCTACTGGCATACAGCGAGAAATAAAATGTTATGTTAGGGCAGTTTAAATCATTTACAAGTTAAGCCCTAAATTGCGAAATCAGCGCGGTCCCAATTTTAATACCCAACTGACTGGATTTGAAATCAACCTGGTCCCAATAACCAAACTGACTAGATTTGAAATCAGCATGAAAGACTAACCGAACTGACTGGATTTGAAATCAGCATGGTCTCAATAACTGAACTGACTAGATTTGAAATCAGCGTGAAACTAACCGAACTGACTGGATTTACATTTAACAGGGAGGGTTTTGAAAAAAGATTAAACATTCTCTAAATTTGGAAAGTAGTGGAAACAGAGGTCGAAAATGAGAATGTTTTCTACTGACCAAAAAGCCGGAAAAATAATATGGAATGCCCGATCCGCTAAATTAAGTGTAGTTTGTATTGATGTGGAAATTTTACTGACGGATTGGCTGAATGCTGTACATTCGTTGGGCATTCTGTGTAGAGCGCGCTAACACTTCCTCTGGGGTTGTACCCAGGATCCGTGCTAATGACACCGCCACTTCACCGATGACGGCGGGGGAAGTGAAAGCTCGGCCCACAGACCCGAAATGGGGCGCATCCGACTCCAGAAGAATTTTGGAAGGATGAATGGCTGGAACTGCTTCCCGCTGGACGTCATTAAATCCAGCACAAATTGTTGTAAACCCGAACGAAGTGTTGGGCTGGTGATAAGACCAAGAATCCACCATCTGTTTAGATCCACAGAAGCAGTGAAAGTGGATAACTTGATCCTTGTGGGTTACGGTGCGTACTGCGTCTAAAGCAGTGAAACTCACATCCGAACTCATATGTTGATCAGAGGGCCCTCTTAGGTGCAAGATTAAAGGTTTGTTGGTGGGACGGGCCAGATGTAAAATTTGCCGAAAAAGGGCATCCTGCATCAGGAGATCTCGATCGGAGAGCTTAATGGAGCGATCAAGGCCAAACTCCCCGACGGCAACTACTGCAGGATGATTTATTAGCTCCTTAAACTTCTCCATCATCGACGGCACAAGTAACTTACGAAACTTGTTGGGGTGACACCCTACCGCAACTTTCCACTGTGGATTACAGCGCAAAGCTTGAATATCTGGATAAGTATCCGGATCACAAAATACTTGCACGCCACCGATGACAGTGACGGCAGAGGAAACAGGGACATTAGTCAGACTAATCGCCTCCGAAGCAGTGGTTTGGGGTTTTAATTTATGACTCGAGCACATGCGGTCTAATTGAACATGAGAATCAATCCCGGTTAGTTTTGGTTTGGGGATGCCGGGAGGACGTGCACGAGCCTTTTTCGTGGAGGTTAACACTGCCTTGTAAGTGGGTCTGGGTAGGACGGGAGGCGACTGGATGAGTGGTGGTATTGGAAGGGAGGACACCGCGGAAGAGACGGCGGTGGATGATGGGGTAGACACAGGGCCCCGAGTGGATGTGACTGGCCCTGCGGGGAGGGTGATTTGTGCACAGTGCCCTGAGGGTGGTTGTAAGACACTGCGGAGAAGGATGATGTAGGCACAGTGCCCCGAGAGGAGGTGACAGGCACTGCGGTGGAGGATGAGGTAGAAATTTTGAGTTTCTTAGGCTCCGGCGGAGCAACGGGAACTGAATGGTACAGTTTCCACTCGGAAAACTTCTGCTGTCGTGCGATACATATGGTCTTATATCGCGCCCTTCGCCTCTCTTTCCGACTGGGCCTTGGTGTGGGACCTTCTACCGGTTTAACCCCTGAAATGGAAGAGGATTTGACAGACATGGCCTGAGTTATTAAAAGTTGGTGCTCTGTGAGGTAGAAGTCATTAATCATACAGGCTGCTGACAATGCATCAGGGGCATGCTCAGGTTTTGTTAACCCCGACGCTTTATTTCGAGCCTCCTTTAATGCCAATTCCCCAATTCGACCCTTTTGGATGCGTTCCCGCATTATATCAATTAACCAAAGATGTGAATTAGACTGTTGAAATAAGTTAATATCTTTGGCTGGCAGTCTATTGAGTATGGCAGCTAAAACACGCCAAGGAGTGAGACATGCATTTGACGTAATGTAGGGCGATATGCTGTACCCGTTTTTTTGAGGGGCAACCCCCAGGTCAGTGCCAAACATGGAAATATTCCGAAGTGCTATTGTCCCCAGAATACAAGGCACTGGAATTACTTGGTAGTCCCACTGATCATTTAGTAATTTCCTCAACTGGGTAAGCAGTTCCTGCTCACCCAGCTCCCGAGCAGTTGGAATTAGAATCCGAGCAAAGTTAGTTAAGTCTTCTCGGACTTGTACTCGGAAAACGGTAGGGATAGGCCCAGGGTAGGTGTCAAACTGCCACCAACAAGGTTTTACATGTTGGCTGTAAAAATGGTGCCTTTGCTGACCATTAACAGGCCGCTCACAATTCCTGAACACACACCGATCTTGTGGTTGCGGGGGACTTTGACCCTCTATGTCTGACATTGAGTTATTAATTGAGGCTGGTGAAATTGGCGACACTGAGGACCTAACTTTCTGCACGTTAATATTTGGGGGGCCAACTGGATTACTCTCAGTGTCATTAGTGAAATTAGATCTGACACATTGTTTTTCAACAATGCGAGTGGGAGGATTAAAAGCCTCATCAATTAATAGGTCTAAGGGATAACTATTTACTGGGATATTATCCAAGTTTAAGTTGGGATCCACCTGCTTATCTATCCCTTGGGTGAAACTGATTTCCCCAAGAGGACTATCAGGTAGATCCTTAGTCAAACTTGGTTGACTATCTGACAAATCAACTACATATACCTGCATGCTCTCAACAGATGGAGTCGGTACTGGCTCCACAACTGAAACATCAGCCAAAGGAGTAGCAATATTGTCCAAGAAACTCGGATAGAAAAGATCAATGATCTCAGAATTATCAACCGCTTTGTCCGAAATGGCATTAGGAACGGTTAAACCAAGCAGCTCTTCTATTGAGTGCTGAATATCAGTAACCGACATTTGATTATGGTCTAACTCATCATTATCAGGCAATAAATTCATACCTGACAGGTTTGGTGTATCGTCCACGCATCCCGATGCAGACGAACTGTCTGTAAATATTGGCGGTCCTACAGGTAGACCAACGGGAGGTGTGGAGGTGTCCTCATGTGACGTTTCAAGCTTCTCAGCTGCAGACGAACTGTCTGATGGTTGGACTGGTAGTCCTGGATTTACTGAATCTCTGGAGGTGTCATCCTCTGATGCCACCATGATATCGATATCGCTCATTCTGCACTCACATTTCACTTATACTGAAAGATAGGAAACAACAGTATAGTGAAACATCTCGACTAACCATTTTGGTCCTGAATGCGAAATTACAAGAATGAACCCTATGATCTAACCTCTCAGACGTTACTATTTATCGACACACCTTATTACTTTTCCTGCATTCACCATGGAACAATTCTGATACATTATAATAACACACCGACTACATTTTCCACCCCATTTTATGTTTTAAATTGAGCGATTAATTTTATCGCAAAATCATTCAAGTGTGCTTTCTCCCATGTCATGGAAGCGATATAAGCCTTTACACAGTTAGCCATGGCGGAATTATTTGATCATTATAATCATCATATAATCATATTAACATTATAACATTGTAATATAGTTGAATAGCTATATTGAAAAACAAGAATGATACACATTTGAACAAGTATACAGAATTATTAATTTTATAAACATCTATATATAACAAAAAAACAATTGCATTATAAATGAGAACAATTACATTAAATCAAGTTAATAACATTCATTTATATATTTATTTATACTACATTATCAAATTTATATTATGCATTTATAAATTGAGAAATAGCCATTATTTTAAATAATTAAGTTTATAATATTATATACCCAAACAGGGATAGATAAACAACTGTACAGGCTGATTAATTGAACGAGCTCCCTCTAAATAGAAGATTATGTTAAGTCAACTCGTCCTTTGTTAAGAACAACCGTACATATATGCTATGTCAAACCCTGAAATTAATCTTGGGGAACACTCACATATAGTTCTGCAAATACCCCGGAGGGGTCGACTTCCCCTCCACTCCATTCACAGAGACACAATTTGGAGAGGCTCCCCGAAGTGCTAATTCAACTGGAATAATTTCCGGCTTGGGTAAGGATGACAGAATGGGTGTTCAATCCCTTCAACTTTGCTGGCTTTAGCAACACCTTGTATAAAACATACTTTTGGGTCGTCATACCCCAAGTGCAAAATTGGCAGAATATACTCACTATTATGTGCATTTAGTTAAATAGTAAAATCAGCTAATAATGGACAGCTTCGTACTGTGGCCACACAACCGACTCGGGTATAATAATTTGTTGAGCGACTATAATTCTAGAAATTTGGACACTTTTGTGGTTTTCCCCAGAAAGATAGAACCCTTATTAGCCCCAATATTTGCATAATTTTTAGTGAGAAACTCCATCCGAAGAAGAATGGAATCTCCAATGGAGGCCATATATATTTTCGCTACACTTTAGTTTCCCAATAGTAATGTTCATTTAAGTCTAAATGATTGCCATGAATCACTACCATCAGAGGAAAATAATTCTGACGTGAGTGGCAATATATTATCACCATGTCTCCCAAGGGGGCGACTGGCGGGATGTGGGGGAACCCGTGGGTAAACTCCCAGGCTGGTGATATGTGATTAACACCGGGGCCTGGTATCCACGGATGGCCTGGTGGCGGTAGATAGATACCACCACCAGATATATTTGGTTGGGGTTGGTGTTGTTGAAACCAACCAACACCAGTTTGTGCCGCACCATATCCGTGACCCATGGGTTGAAGGGCCCAGTTAACGGCGTTGGACATGGCGGCTGACTAAACAGCTTGAGTGGCAGCATGAATTGACCAACATCAGTTTGAACCGCATCATATTCTTGACACCATGGGTTGGCGTGTTCCGGATTGAAATGTGGATATGATGGCTGGCTACGTTGCTGTTATGGCCACATTTGTTCTGAGAACCAGCATTATGATAGTTATGACATGTATGACATGTGGTGCTGGCCTACTCAGTTGTGATGGTATATGATATGAGGATGATACATGTGGACCTGCTGAGGTGCAGTCTACATGAGCTACTGGTGGGTGCAGAGGTATTTGGCGGTACAGCTGCTGGAGCCACGAGTGTCGAACTGACATTCACAGTAGCTTGGCCAAAAATGTTTATGGACCTGTTGTATCCGGTTACCATAGTTACCAAAAAACCCCACTGCTTTTCACTTCTATGAAGCGTTGGATTGGTGCCAAGTAGTTTTTTGACACATATAACACATACAGACGCTTGTGAAAAATATCAGCCGCTATAGGAGGGCTGACATGTGGAAGATTCTGTAAATCAGCATTACCTGCCGAATTTATACAAATTGTGTCCCGATTTTACTAATTGGTTTTAACACCGGAAAATGTTCACTAGGAATTTGCTAAGCAATTCTACAAACAATTCCCAGTAGAGAACATTCCAAATTTCATAACTTTCATACTTAATTAAAGAAGAATATTTAATTCAAAATACACAATACGCGAAACAATGACAGTAAAAACTACAACAAGAGCGAAATAATTTCCATCTTCCGTCTTCTTCTGTCACATAAATTTCGAGTATCAATGATTAAGAAATTACACCCACTGAAAAACCTGTTAGAACTCAATGTATGATTTTCCAGCAATAACAATGCATGTGGCAAGTTAGGCGAGAAGAAATTTCACTTCAATAACATTTCGAATATTGGGAATATTATACGAAACAGGAAACCTGGTTGTACAATGGTGTGATAAAAGGTTACGAAAATTACAAAGCAACATTCTCCACTCTTGAAGGCTCGTAGAAAATACTAACTTTTACGCAAAAATTTTCATTTCGAAAAGTTCAACCATTTTCCAACACTCTTTCCCAACAAAAACGAAAAAACTAGTAGCATGCCAAGCGAACAAAGCTATGAAAAGCCCTTGAAACAGGCATGGTATTAGTAATTAAAGCGAAAAAACACTTAATTACAAGGCCATAGAGGAACCACGACGAGACACGTGGAAATTGGGGCATTTTCGAATTTTAATTTTCCCGCAAAACATCACCAATTATTGACGACAAACGCCAGTATTGTAAAAATTAGGCATACATATTAATAGCTTACAATATAATA
The DNA here is from genome assembly GCA_032622095.1 of Siphonodentalium dalli. Classification (NCBI taxonomy): domain Eukaryota; kingdom Metazoa; phylum Mollusca; class Scaphopoda; order Gadilida; family Siphonodentaliidae; genus Siphonodentalium; species Siphonodentalium dalli. The sequence goes on along the minus strand of CP136065.1, from coordinate 190,110,541 downwards.
TAATAGAAATATAATACTCACAAATCATACATGTAAAATCAACGTCGATGGCAATGGATCATAAATCATCAATATGAAATTAACAGGTGTTGTCAATAAGTCTTGTTGTTTCGGTCTGAGCTGTGGGACTTCGATCGGCCTATTTATGTGCCGGTTCCTCCGTCACTTCCGGAATCCCGCACTGCATTTATTTATAGACTCGACCTGGCCATTATTACAACATTGTGTCATATAGTGCTTTGTCATTCTCTTCAGTACTGTCATTTGGACTTGGTTGAATGACGAGTTTGTCACTACCCTTTAATTTGATGTCCATCCAGACAGCTTCTTTGAACTTCTCATCTTTTTTCTGGTAGGTATTCTGTTGCATTTGTGTTTTCTCATACGTACACAATTATTCCTCTTCCTTCGTTTGGTATGAGATCACTGTTCTACATTTGGTATCATTCAATGGAATAAAGTGATGCTTCAGTGACGCTAATTACATCGTATTTTTCGGAACATGACAATCTGCGGGATGGGATGGGATATGGGACAAAACGACAATCTGCGGGACAGAATTTCAAATTGCGTGGGACGGCCGATATCTCGAGGAATACAGGGTGTAGGGGGGCTCATTTTGGTGCCTAACGAAAGGCCCACATCCGCCCTATCCACACATATTAACCCCGCCACTGACCTAAAAACTGCGTTCGACATTAATGTTTAGAATTTCGATTTCTCGATGAATACGCTAGCAAACAACAAGTTTTAGGTATCAAATAACGCAGTGGAATACTTTGCATTCGTTTTTAGCTACAATATGGCTGTTTTAGTGCTAATATTGTAATGGCGAACACGCAAACACGCGCCGATAAAACAGCTAAAAATAGACTCGATGTTTACAATTACAGGATCGATTTCAGCTGGTATATTCAATATAATGGGGCGTATAGTATATCAAAATGTAGGATTAGACACAGGGAATGTATTTTTTCCAAATGGGTCCACCAGGCGGTGAAATTGTTGCAGAAATTCGCTCCAAGATATTCGCACTTATTTTTATTTCAGTTGTGACTAAAAGCCCAGATGCCGGAGCCCGGCGACTAAAAGCCAAGTTACAAAATAGATTAACTGGTTTGAACGCATGAATATGTCAATGGTCCGACTTATATAAACACTTACGTGTGACACTCGAATTTTAATTAAATCCATGATTGTGTAGTCTCTCGAATATCACGATAAAGTGAGTAGTTGGGCGCGAAGCGCCCGGGATGGTCGAAAAGATCGAGTGATCTTCTCCTTCACCCCACGGTTTGTTGTTGTTGGAGATATGGCACACAGAAAAAAGTCATGTCTGAACACGGCAAAAGCGGACTCAATGGATTAATGTTATCTCTTTGATTTAATTGAATGGATGGATTATTTGGGGAAGAGCCCACGAGCTTTAATATGGGGTGTGAGGGGTGACCCGGTGGGTCCCTTTAATATATGGTTGAGCTGGGCGTGTCATCTGGTGCGCTGAAAAAGGAGCGGGGCCCGTGTTATAATTTTTAGATAGTGTTAGTTTGTTAGTTGTTTAAAAAAACAACCAACCGCAAGGCAGAGCGTGTGATTCAATGCGCCATCATACCGCTATTCTGCTATAGCCAAATGCGCAGAGACAGTATGTTTTGTTTATTTCGTTGTTTCTGGATGGGCCGCCCTACATTCCATGGCACGGGCGTAGGCGAAGACTCTGACAATTTTATGTGCAGAGTTATTGGGTTCCGATAAGTGAAGTAAATCTGAAGATTATGTACAAGATAGACTTTAATTGTTGACGATGTGAATGGTTTTGTACAGAGATATATATCATTACATGATTACATTCAATAGATTTTTTTGGTTTTATATATTTTTTGTTGGTAATTTCTTTATTTTGTTAAAATATCACGAACACTGCGTGCACACATTTTATTGGAATACATGCCATCTTTGTCTTGTGTGTTTTTTTTTTTTTTTTTTGGCGGCCAAAGATGAGATGTATTCGTATCACACTGTGATACGGCCAATGAAATCACTGAATTTCAGATTATGAGCTTAACCGCATTATTTCATCAGTATCTGAAGCAAATGAACACCATAAACAATAGAACGTTAACACAGCTCTTCGTGTGGGATAATCTATAAAGCCAGTGACACCTCAGTCAGACTGTACAAACATACTGATAATGGGGCATTATGCATCAGGAATATTTTTGTTAATTGGAATTATCAAAGCTAATATGCATGTTGTGGCTTCTGAGTAAACAAATTACCAGTTTTGTTTATGGAAACATGATGTTAAAGGACTCTTAGTTGCAATTAAGACCCTCGCAATAAATGCTTCAGCAAACACTCTTTATTGGCTACCCTATAAATAAAGGAGAGTTGTGCGCATTTACCCACATCAACGGGTGTGCGTCTTTAAATACCGAGGGCAACTAAGAACAAGCTTATAAAATACCATATATGCATTAAATAACGCGTTATAATATTTGAAATCTGTACAGTATATAGACATCGATAGATAAATTTATACTGAAATACACTTAACTAATCGCAAGAACAAATACATATGTTTGTTCTCGGGTTGAATATCTTCTCCGTTTTACATGAGTGTAAACAGGTTTATTAAATTAAATTTCGTATATAAAAAAACTCCCACCAGCTTTTATCCGGATTTGGACCGGCAGACAGTCTGGCAGCTTTAACGTTTGTTTTGTCTAGTGCCTAGACGTTGCACTTATGGAAAAACGAATCGGGGAAAGGCTGTCTCAATGCCTGCAACGCTCTCTAACACTTTGCACCGCCTCATCAACTGAAATAAACATACATATATGGCCACATACTAGTAAGAAAAATATGAGCATAAAATATATATATGCTTTGTTAAATTTTGTTAAATGAACTCAGTGATGACCTTGGCATATTGATGCACTTAAAACTGATTGTATTTACTAATTGTATTTACTTTATTGGTACACACTACCGGCATATAACAATAATCTAATTTCATTATATCACATCTTCTGGGTGCTGAGACATATTTGATTTCTAATTCCGTTTCTATGTTGGACACTACCGTAATTAAAAACTTCGACTATGACTGAGGCATGATTTTATGCACCATCTACCAAACATTTTTGGCTTATTGCTTGTTATCATATCGCCATTTGAACCATTTGTTATTTTTCCATGTATACATTGTAAATGTGACGTTCTGTTTTTTCGTTCTAATAAAATATTGTTAACACTCTTAAAAGTTATCTATACCGGTCTATGTGTATACATTCGCCCTATAGTATACAGAGAACATGTATAGGGTAGACAATAAAGAGCGTTTGTTGAAGCATTTATTGCTAGGGTCTTAATTGCAACTAAGAGTCCTTTAACATCATGTCTCCATAAAAAACTGGTAACATGTATTCCATGTGTATTCCAATAAAATGTGTGCGCGCAGTGTTCGTGATATACGAGAGACTACACAATCATGGATTTAATTAAAATTCGAGTGTCACACGTAAGTGTTTATATAAGTCTATAAACAAAATTTGAATATTATTTCCAACAGTCTGACCATTGACATATTCATACCTTCAAACCAGTTAATCTATTTTGTAACTTGGCTTTTAGTCGCGGGCTCCGGCATCTGGGCTTTTAGTCACAATTGAAATAAAAATAAGTGCGAATATCTTGGAGCGAATTTCTGCAACAATTTCACCGCATGGTGGACCCATTTGGAAAAAATACATTCCCTGTGTCTAATCCTACATTTTGATATAATATACGCCCCATTATATTGAATATACCAGCTGAAATCAATCCTGTAATTGTAAACATCGAGTCTATTTTTAGCTGTTTTATGGGCGCGTGTTTGCGTGTTCGCCATTACAATATTCGCACTAAAACAGCCATATTGTAGCTAAAACGAATGCACAGTATTCCACTGCGTTATTTGATACCTAAAACTTGTTGTTTGCTAGCGTATTCATCGAGAAATCTAAATTCTAAACATTAATGTCGAACGCAGTTTTTCGTGTTCGTGGCATTTTATGTTAGGTCAGTTGTCGACCGAATAATGTAACGTCCTGAGTCCGGTTAGTGGCGGGCTAATATGTGTGGATAGGGCGGATGTGGACCTTTCGTTAGACACCAAAAGGAGCCCTCTACGCGCTGTATTCCTCGAGATATCGGCCGTCCCACGCAATTTGAAAATCCTGTCCCGCAGATTGTCATTCTATCCCAAATTCCACCCCATGTTAGGTCAGTTGTCGATCAAATAATGCAACTTCTGATGTACGGTCAGTGGCGGGGTTAATATGTGCGGATAGGGCGAATGTGGGCCTTTCTTTAGACACCAAAATGAGCCCCTATATACGCCCTGTATTCCTCGAGATATCGGCCGTCCCACGCAATTTGAATTTCTGTCCCGCAGATTGTCGTTTTGTCCCATATCCCATCCCACCCCGCAGATTGTCATGTCCCCCGCCTTGAGCAATATACATCTACTACACCAATCGATGAAACTGATTCCATTAATCGACAAATAGCTCGAAGTGAAGTACAACTAGTTGTCGATCGAGCAAAATGTGGTAAATCGCCAGGTGTCCATCAGATTCCCTATGAACTTCTGAAGCCAGAGGCATCGGTGACACTTTTACATACATTAATTTCCATACGTTTCGAAAACGGCATCTTTCCTTCGCAGTGGAAACAGTTTATAATTGTCCCGATACCAAAAGACGCAGCATCGGATCCAAGAGTTCCTCTCAATTATCGTTGTGTTAGTCTTCAATCTGTAACGGCAAAACTGTAAAGCACGGTTCTGAATAACAGACTAATAAACTTTCTAGACTCTTTATAATATTCTTGTCGATGAACAGAACGGATTCCGGAAGGGGAGATCGTGTCTCGACCATTTATACACACTGTCAAGCATAACCAGGAACCGGAAATCTACATTGGTGGCTTTCGTAGATCTAAAAAAGACGTTTGACTCCGTGGACCGTGAACTTCTTCTATTTAAGCTGCTACAAAATGGTATTAGTGGAAAGTTCTACTCGACAATAAGTGCTATGTACAGTAACACGACATCTTGTGTAAAGTTAGGAACTGCAATGACTGATTGGTTTCCTTTTACAAACGGTGTTGTTCAGGGTAATAATGTCTCACCAACACTGTTTTCCTTATATGTGAACGACCTTGCGCGGGATATTAAATGCCTTAACAGAGGTGTTAATGTTGGTGACATCAACGTCAGTATCCTGCTATATGCTGATGACATAGCATTATTGGCGGACAACGCACGAGATATGCAGTGTATGCTGGACGTACTAGACGGCTGGTGTAAGAAATGGAGACTCCAGGTTAATTCTTCCAAATCAAAAGTAATTCACTTTCGAAAACCCCAGCGGAAACGTTGTGAAATAGACCTTTCAATAGGCGATGACGTGCTTCAATATGTAACTAACTATAGATATCTGGGAGTAACCCTCGACGAAACACACAAACTCAGAATATCTGCTGATTCGCTCGCTAAAGCTGGAGGTCGTGCCCTTGGGTCAGTGATTTCAAAAGTGCATGGCTTCAAGACTTGGGCATCGGCGCGTATGAAAAATTATACCAGAACTGTGTTGTGCCCATCATAGACTAATGCAGTGGTGTGTGGGGATATAGAATCTTTAACTCTGTTGATACGGTGCAAAATCGGGCGATGAGATACTTTTTAGGCGTTTACCGATTCACACCTATCCCCTCATTAAACGGGGAATTCGGCTGGATGTCGTCAACTCTCATCGCCGTTGGTTGAATATGGCGAGACTGTGGAATCGATTAACTAATATGGACAATTCTCGGTTGGCGAAACAAGTATTCATTTGGGAGCTGCACAATGTCTCGAAGGATAGCTGGGCCTCAGATATGAAGTCAGTGTTAACAGCCAGTGGACAATATTACGTATTTGTAAATAGACTGTGTTGTGATTTAGATGAATGTGAACTCAATTTACGTAAACTCCAGAACACGAAGTGGTTAATCGATGTTAACAGACTGGACAAACTGAGACTTTATCGTGAACTAAAATCAGTATATCACCAAGAACGATACATACAACTCAACATCAGCAAAGCAGAACGTTCAATGATGACTCAATTCAGATGTGGAATTATGCCATTACGCATCGAAACTGGTCGATGGAAAAGTGAAGACATTGACGGGTGGTTGTGCGTCTTTTGCGAGTCAGCGGCAGTGGAAACTGCACTTCACCTGTTATTTTCGTGCTCCGCGTACAGAGGCATAAGACTGACATTTTTCAAAATTAAAATGTTTTATATCAACGGCATCCACTCACTTAACTCTATGGCGAACTACCTCATCAATTTATTTTCACGTCAGACGGCTAGATATCTGTACAATTGTTTTAATCATAGACGCATTTTGTTGACTCTACCAAGCATATGCATATAACTTTTAATTCGATGTACATATTTACTTAAAGTGAATTAAAGGTCCTATGGGCCGGGTGTTATATAAATATACACAATATAATGTATTTACTTATTTTGAATTTTGTATAGCATATGTCACTATAATAATAAAATTATTCTATTCTATTCTATTCTATAGATAGGCGGCTCATATACGAGCGCATTAACATTTCACTCCATGATATTTTGGATGGTGCTAGCTTCGAAACCTGAAACATTCAACCACGGACCTGCATCTATCAATTAAAGTCACAATTCTACACGCCCATAAATGCAACAAAAAGACGTTGATTGCATATATCAATGTTGGTGAATGTTTTATTCAAGACCAAATTTATCATCGCTTTTCCGAATCGTAGTAGTTAATACATATTTTATCGGAATACATTTGTGACTTCAAATACAAAAGTAAATATAACCTTTTCTTGGCAGGAAGAACTTTCTCCAACTTCATGTTCACTTCAACAGCCTCACACAGACCGTAATCGAATATGAACCTGTTTATACTTGGGCAAACATATGTGGTAAGTTTCATCAATATATAATGGACATGTATGTGAACAGTTTATCCTTAATAAACACTTCAACTTGGAACCATCCCGGAGAAAAACAAATGTGTTTAGTTGAGAATCATGTGCTCTGAGAAAGCACGTAGATCTCTCAGTAGTGCATAATCAATGGTTGCTATAATATGACCTACTTATGATCTAGTATTGTTTGCATGTTGAATATTATGGCTCAGAGCACAAATTGCAGCCATCGAGGGATATGCATAGACTCCACCGTTTTAACAATTGTTGCTGCTGTTGTTAAAACGCAGCCGATAATAAGTGTTGAAGTTTCCAATATAATTCCAAACCTTAGTGAGACATAATTATGATTACACACTCAATAAACTTTTTGACATGTAATGAGTCTTTATATATACTAAGATTGCCCTTGTTCATACCGATTAAGAATAACTACATGTATTTACAACTCTGCTTCTAATGTTGTTTAATATCCATTGATCGATATCCATTGCACCCCTATATTCATGGTGATTGTTCTGGTGATATCTTGTGTATATAGACGAACTATTAGAAACGCTAGCGACCACACAGATGGGACTAACAATAAACAACGTTCCGTGTGTTGCTCCTACAACAGCCGATGATATAGCATTGATATCTCTCACGAAAACTGGTCTCGACAATTTAATTGACATCTGTCACCAGTATAAAATGGCAGTTTTCATTCTCTTGCACCAAGAGCATCATCGTTTTTAACGAATCGAAGTCTAGCTACTCGAAATCTAATAGAACTTGGCACATAGGCCCAAACGAAATACCAGAGCAAACGGAAAGTACTCATCTGGGCATAGTACAGAACAAATTCGCAAATGGACGGACACAAGGGCACATAGGGTCTTCGAAACTTCGGAAAACGTTCGTTTCTATAGCGCGGAAAACAAACGCATCTTCACTGACACCGTCACTGCGTGAGATTCTTAGAACTGTAGTTCTACCCAAGGCTTTGTATGGATGTGAGTTATTTCATCTGGAATATGCATCGAGCCTCCCCATCATGGAAAGGTCACTCCGCACATGTGTTAAGAGTATTCAGACACTCCCAAGAAGGGCTAGCACGAGGCTATCGCTTGGTCTACTTGGATTGATGCCAATAGAACAACAAATCCACATCAGAAAACTATGCTTCCTAGGTAACCTCATTCACCTACCCATTTATCACCAAATTCCGCTCAAACTGTTTCTACTGAAGGCTCACCAACAACGTCTTTTTCATAGACCTATATCTGGATTCGTTCACGACATCTTCCAGCTTCTCATTCAGTATGGCCTCATCCACTACCTATTCGAATTCATGGACGAAGGTACCTTTCCTCAGAAAGATGCTTGGAATAAATTAGCAAAAAAGTATGTGATGAACTCTTATTCTAACATATGGCTATCAGCAGTTACATCTGACCCGTACCTGAAAGTTCTTTCCATGACACATCGCAACCCGCTTATTGAATGGAGATTATGGGACCAATTGCAGTGTATTGGTTGGAGCCAAACACTCTGGAAAATATATGAATATGGTCCGACTGCTAAACAGAACCACATTCTTCAACAACTCTATATGTGCACTGTGCTCCGGAAAGTACGACAATGAACTAATGCACATCATGTTCTCCTGTCAGTCTTACGTGTTAATGACTGCAAGGAATCAATACTGGGAATTTATTCTCAACCATTTCGGCATTCAGACATTCCTGCTAATGTTTAATCTATCTCCGGACGATTTATTTGCGTTATTTTTAGGTTCTGCACTCCACCACCTGTTAATAGTTTTACCGTCGTACCAGCTGGATCAAATAATATACTCCACAGCCACATTTCTGTTATCTGCAAGCAACTCACTGAGAGGAAATCGTGAAGGACGCTGACCATGACAATGACATTCAATATCGCTCGTTTCTTGAACTTACATATAATCAGCATAATCAATGACATTTATGTGTCGTACCTATTTCTGTTTTATTTAGTAGCCATTTGCATGTGACATCATACATTTATTTGTTGATCGCTCTGCAAAACGTCAAAAGATGAAACAAAACCACCAACACATGTTTTCGTGTTCCAGATCATATCTGGTTAGTGTTCTAACTATTCTCAATAACTATATAATTGTGTGAGCCATCTTATATATTTAGATCACACGCATGAGATATTGCTAGTCTGTTTCTATGACAGTCAGTAACGATGACTAGAAAACATATACCCCATGTCTGTTCAGTACACCAAGCGTGTAAGATTCTCGAATGCATAGCACCACAGATCACACGGGTGTGCTATATCGAATTGTTCTATAAATCAAACCAGTGTGTGGGCCATCTTATATCTATAAATCACACGCATGAGATATTGCTATTCTGGTTATATGATAGTCAGTAACGATGACCAGGCAACATATATTCCATGTCTGTTTAGCACACCACGCGTATGAGATTCTTGATTGCATAGCACCGAAAGATCATACGGGTGCGATATATAAAATTAATCTTTCTATGAACCCAACGTGCATATGACATTTATGCGTGTTTGTTATTTTCTTTCGTTCTTGTATCGTGCACGTTTTTATATGGATTTTTGTTTTTTTACTCTTTATTTATTTATTGTCGTGTTCTTTGTTTTTGCTTCACATGTATTATTATTATTTATTCTTTTTATTTTTTTCCCTCACTTTTATTTATTTATATTTTTCTCGAGAATAATATTTTAGTGCACCGCACCACGCTTGTGAGATTATTAATTGCATAGCACCGAAAGATCATACGGGTGCGATATATAAAATTAATTGTTCTATGAACCCAACGTACATTTGACATTTATGCATATTTGTTATTTCCTTTCTTTTTTGTACCGTGCACGTGTTTGTTTGGATTTTTTTTTACTCTCTATTATTTATTGTCGTGTTCTTTGTTTTTGCTTCACATGTTTTTTTTTTTCTTTTCTTTTTCTCACTTTTATATATTTATATTTTTCTAGAGTATAATATTTTCACAAATTATATTTATAGACATGTTATATGTATATCGAGAGAGAGAGAGAGAGGGAGAGAGGGGAGGGAGAGAGTGTGATTGTGTGTACGTGTCCTTATGCTTGTGATGTTAATCTCTTGCTCTTCATTGTTCACAAAACTTAAAAATAATGTTGTAATAATTTATAAATATTCTCTCCCAAGAAGGAGGTAATAAAGATTATCCTATATTCATGGTGATTGTTCTGGTGATATTACGGCATTATTGTATATATATAAGTTGTCAAATCTAAGGCGTGTTGATACAAGATAATTTAAAACCGCTATACATGTATGCGTGTACACATGCTTATCATGTGCGTTTGTCTAATTATTGTGTATTAATTATTTTTGCCATAAAGACCAGTTCTGCTACATAATTGAAGCATATTCGAGATACTCCTTATATATATAATAGGGATCGCGGGTTCCGCTCATATTTAAACTTGGAGTTTAACCAATACGTTGACGTCAATTGGGTGCTTAAGCGTTCATTGATATGCCATCATTTCATTTCACCATAATGGCCGAAAACTTGTGAAATTAAATTGGTATACCCCATTTTGTTCTGGTTTTCTGTTCTATAGTTATTCATTTGTGTTTATCTGGAACTGTTGGCTTTTTGTGTGTCCGAGCAGACATCTCCACCACCGTTGTCAGATCTGAATGACATTTGTTATGAATGTTGACTACTATAAGGAAATTCAATGGAGTGGTCAGTCGATTTTTTCTGGTTTTCCGTTCTATATTTGTTCATCTTTATTTATCTGGAATGTTGGCTTTGTAGGATAGTATAGGATAATTTTATTTACAATATGCACATGGACAGTACAAATACAAATAGATATCATAGAATATATATAATGTATATTGACAGGGGTGATATATACATGTAGTCATAAATGACTGTCTTCCTATCACTCCTGTATCTGTCCCAGCAGATATCTGCACCAGCGGTTATCGGATTACAATGAAATTTCGTAAGGATGTTCACTAATATGAGGACATTGAATGGAGTGTTCAACGTTTTGTTCAGGTTTTCCGTTCTAGATCTATTCATGTCTGTTTATCTGAAAATGCTGATTTCTGGGTCCGTTTGCCTGTGTATCATACTCAGGCATAGGTCATAAGTATCCCACACTAGACTGTATGCCACATGGGGATATGCACTGGACGACAGTTCATTTATTGTTATAACTAGTCTTAAAGGGTACCTACAATATATGATTCAGTAATATATTGGAGGTGTATTGTACGTTCGTGGACAATACACCGGGATTCGTTGACATTAGAACATCCGAAATAAGAAGCAATCTTTATTGGGATAATTGGCACCCAAGATTTGATGGGCTGGAGAAACAGCCCTGACGGCGGTGTGTTTCGCATGGTTACCAGAAGGAATGCGATAGACAGCGGACATGTAGGAAGACATGTGGTAAAGAATGTTAATGCGAATGGTATGCGGGAATATCGCCCGAGGTCCGAATTGATGTTCAACAACGAACGACAGCCACTACGAAGACAGACAATTAATAGAATGCCTGCAAATAATTCGAACCAGAATGTCAGTGGTGACTCAGATTTAGAAAATGACTTTATTATGTTTACAAACCAACTTCTTAAATTTTCAGATGTCATCGGTAGGACATTTTTAAACTGTTAGAATCATTACATAATATATACGTGTTGATGTTGTGTTACAATAGCTGAGTGTCGCTACACAAATTACATAGACTTGTGCATAATTATAAAATCCGTATAGGCTGAATTCAATAGGTTTTGACAACAAGCTAACGGAAAAACGTTTTATCGTTCAAAATCTAATCTCATCTAAGATGGTCGATTATTTAAATTCTAAGCTTGTCTAAAATTTAAACAATAGTTTACAAGAAACAGTTTTTGGTGTATTAAGTTTTCGAAATTGTCTCCGGTGATCGATCGAGATAGAGCAAACATGGCGTCTCATATACATTTACAATCTTCCAATGTGAAAAATATATGCTAGACTTCGTGGAACGCACAAGGCCTGGTAAATAAAGATGAAGACCAAGAGTGCATTGCACATCTTGATCGATACGATTTCATAATAATAACCGAAACATGGCATAAGGATGTTGCATCAATACATTTACCGGGATACCACTGTGTTGATCTATCTCGTATAGGTAAAACTGTAAGAGGTGGTATCGCATTTTTCTGCCGTGTTAAATATCAGAAATTCATCAAAGGAATAAATCACGTGCAAGATTACGCACTAAGCGTAGAATCTGATGGCAAAATATTTGGCTTGGATACACACATTATGTTTATATCAGTATATATACCGCCTCAAAATTAAAGTTACTGGAAAACGAATGATAGGACAGATTTAATTTTTTCAGATATTGAACACTATTTAACAAACTTAGAATCTGATAAACTAATTATATTGGGAGGTGATTTCAATGCAAGAACGGGGGAGGCCAGATTATCGAGGACAATTATATTTCTCTTCCCGAAAACTGTACATTTGACTATATGAAGGACAGAGCAACCTTAGATAAAAAATGCAATACGTTTGGAAAAAGTTTACTTTCAATGTGTAAATCGACTGGATTACGGATTATAAATGGTAGGAAGTTTGGAGATTCGCTCGGAAACTTTACCAGCTACAATTATAACGGCGCGAGCACAGTCGACTATATATTGATACATGAACGATATTTATCCGATATTACTTATTTCTGTATTAAATCTCCAACTAACTTTTCCGAACATTGTCAACTTTCAATACATTTGAAATAAAAGTTGTTCACTGTAAACAACAAAACATTGAAATATATTTATAAAGAGTCTAACTTTACAACGACATGGTGCGCGGAGAGTGTGTGTAAGGCGAAGAGGGCCTTCTCTCAAAATATTATTCAAAATAAAATTAATCAATATAGATCAAACAAATATCCGGCGGATGCTTGTGGCTCGGGAATGGCGACGCGTGATCTTAGTGTGATACTCACATCAATTGGTAATGCTTCGACGAAGAGAGTTAATGTTAACAAAAATAAAAAGAGGAAGAAGAGAGTTTGGTTTGATGATCAGTGCAAACAGTTGAAGAAAGAAATGGAAAGTGCTATAGGGGAAATGAGGAAAATGCCATATGACAAATCGTTAATTTTGCGATTTTTTAATGCGAAAAAAGGCATATAAGAAACAACAAAATTAAAATCTAGAATTTTTTATCAGGGCTTTTCCGAAAAATTAACTAATCTTGAAACCATTGATCCTTCAGAATACTGGAGAATAATAAACAGTCTTCGGTCGAAAAAAGATATATAGCTCTGATAATGTAAATCCAGATGAAATTGTTGAATTTTTCAAACAGTTACTATGTCCAACAGTAAATAGTCCACCAAATGAAGTATTACCACCGCATGACTTTAAATTGCCCCTCAGCGACAAAACCCATGGCATTCTCAGAAATATAATATGCTTTAAAATGTGACGAGCACAGGATTCATATGCGATCCGGCAACAAGCTGCAAACAAGCTGCAAAAAAACGACTAAAAGTCACTCCCTGTTTACGTTCAGACAAAAATCATCTTGACAAAAAAAGTAAATGTGCGAAGCACAGATCTCAACACAAATATCGTTCCAATGAGCTATACATATGTGACCCGCCATATCAAATCCAGTCGCAAGTCGGGATTTTTTTTACCCTGTGCCAATGCATTATCTTATATATGCGAGTCGACCATAGGTCGCCTCGCATATATAAGAGAATGTATTGGCCTAACAATTTTTTACAATTTTAATAATTTTTTCTTGTATTCTTTAACAATTTTATAATTTCACCCATACAGAGCCCCAGACAAACATGAGCAGACGACAATCTTCTATATGCTTATATATATGTGTGGGGCTCACTGCAGGGTAATGGATGTTTTTTATTTTATGTCCTAAACATTGTAAGAAACATTTATTTAAAAAAAATTATAAAAAATTGTTAGGCCAATGCATTCTCTTATATATGCGAGGCGACCTATGGTCGACTCGCATATATAAGAGAATGCATTGGCACAAGGTAAAAAAAATCCCGACTTACGACTGGATTTGATATGGCGGGTCACATATTATACTAACCCAAATTATATTCCCTCACATTCAGATCATATCAGGGCACATTTAGAAGCATTTATTTGGATGTTTTGAGGTCGCACATTTATGTATTTAACATTGAGGCGAGTGCGCCTCCGGCAATGTCGGAAGCCTTTTGACCGTGCGACCCCGGTAGTCACAAATAACGATTTTTCACATCAAAATGGTAACTTCCCATGATATGTGATCATTATGCCTTTAGTTATCATATATTAATACACCCCTCCACAATATTCCAAAACCTGGGAAAGTTTGTGAAAGTCAATTATATTCAATAATAAATCACGCCAAATTTCGATGCACATAAAATAAATCAAACCCGGTGCTTCCCGATGACCATAAATAGTGAGAAAACAACAAGGTCCCATTTGTTGAAAGTATTAGGCAATTGTCGGGTATACATCACTCAATTACCCTGAACAAATGCCAACCTGAGGAAAAGTCAAATAAGTGAGTTTTGATCCAAAAATATGACGGCATATTTTTGCATTACGAATACATGGCCGCCCGTTTCGTCACACTCACCTCGTCTCCAGAGTATGAATCTATTCCCGTCCAAATACCTCCAATAGCCCAATTATAGTTATGCATGTTTATTGATAACTATAATTAAATATTCAATTAAAGTAGGAATTTCCGAATTCCGTAATACATTGGAATTGCCATAATTAAATTTAGACTGCGCGCAAGAAGGGAAATCCCCGCATCGCAAATATAGAAGCAGAAGCAGATTGGCTCTCATTCTAGCCTGTGATTGGCTGGTTTTCAACGTTTCTGATTGGTTGCAACCTTGGTCCATCATGCAGGTGCCCTAAAAGGAGGTCTCAGACCAGTAGAACCTCAGTTGAGTTGGGTCACGGTTCAATTCAAAGCAAGCAAGCTCGATACCTAGTGCTCGAAGCAAAGCTCGAATCATAAGATCGGAGCATTATAGCTTGACTAATTAAGGTACTACCCTAAGTGATAAACCTTTGAAGTGTGTAGAGACTAAACGGGCAGTTTTACGAGGTTAAAACTGCCAAAGTCCTGCCACGGGCAGAACTTGAACAGACAATTAGCTGGAAACTGTCAGTCTCTTCTTACAGATTGGCAAAGCCAAGTCTGTGTAACTGGTGATAGTCCCATTTTACAGATTGGCAAGGCCAATTAAGTCTGTACTTATCCAACTGGTGACCGGTAGAGAGGCCGAGACCATGTGCCACAGTTAGGGGTATAGTGTAGTGTTTCCCTTGAGCACTTAGAACAATAAGTGTGGTGGCAGCAACTTAAGTTGAATCTTATTTAGAATCAACCCATGCATACATTAAAATCCCTTTGGGCGACCCACGAGTCGGAATGACATTCCTTTTTATGGCGTGCAGTCGTTAGACCGCTCGGCTAGTTTATACTCCGGTTGCAAGTTACAAAAACAGCTAAAAAATAAGAAATCCTCAGGATCAGACAACATTTCGAATAAATTACTGAAGGCAATTGTCCC
This sequence comes from Siphonodentalium dalli, assembly GCA_032622095.1. Classification (NCBI taxonomy): domain Eukaryota; kingdom Metazoa; phylum Mollusca; class Scaphopoda; order Gadilida; family Siphonodentaliidae; genus Siphonodentalium; species Siphonodentalium dalli. Next base: position 190,094,877 of record CP136065.1, on the reverse strand, counting down.
ACTTATTATTGATGACGTTACAAAGCTTGTCAATCATATTTTAGAATCAGGGCACTATCCCAGATCTTGGAGTGAATCACAAATAAAAACACTGCACAAAAAAGGTGACAGGCACGATTCAAATAATTATAGGCCAATTGCCCTTAGTAGCAATTTTGGCAAACTTTTCAATAAGGTCTTAAATACGAGAATAAATTCACATTTGACAGTGTGTTCATTTTACGAACGATGATTAACAAGTACAAAACAATTAAAAAACCTATGTATGCTGTGTTTGTGGACTTTCGGAAAGCTTTTGATTCAGTAGATAGGTCGATACTCTTTGCAAAAACTTAAAAGGATTGGAATACACGGGCAACTTTTGAGGATTTTATCTTCGTTATAGGCCTCAAGTTATTATTCAGTCAAAACGTCTGCCGGTATTGGTCCCTCAATCTATCGACTACAGGCGTTAGACAAGGGTATTTCCTTGTCACCGACATTATTCAAAGTTTCCATAGATTCAATTTTTACAGATCCTGTGACCCAGAACCCAGCTCAGTAAATCATCTCCTTTTTGCAGATGATTTGGTAATGTTCTCGGAATCACCAAGTGGTTTACAAACATGTATTAAACAATTAGAAGAATATGCAATAAATAATCATCTTCAAATAAATTCTGAAAAAACAAAATGCATGGCCTTTCGACTACGTAAAGTTAAAACAGATACTTTATATCATATTGGCAAAATACAATTAGAAATGGCAGACGAGTATAAATACTTAGGTGTTACGTTAAGTTCTACTGGGAGGATGAAAAAAAACAGGAAAACATAAGTTCAAAAGCAATCAAAGCTATGTTTTTCTTAACAAGTTCAATAAAGTCACGGATAAACTTAGCTCTAAGTACAAAATGTAAGTTATTCGATAAACTTATTAAACCCATTCTGTTATATGGTTGTGAAGTTTGGTCAACCGATCTAAATTTTCGTTGTACTGATAATAACCCATGTGAACAAGCACACCTGAAATTCTGTAAACGAATATTAGGTATAAACAAGAAAGCATCTAATCATGCTTCTAGAGCCGAGCTAGGCCGGTTCCCAATAACCAATGACGCGATTGTTCAGCTTTTCAAATATATGAGTAGAATTTCGCAAATAAAAGATACAGGTATACTTTCTGATCCATTCTCTGAATCACTAAAGTGTACATTACCCATACCCAACACTTGGATGCAAATTTTAGCAACATATATAACATAAAAGTTAATGACATCGGAAAACTAATTGCAAATGACAAATATATAGCGAATACTTTGAAATCAAGACATATCGAGGAATTTATACGTGATATATACGATGATGAAAAATCGTCTGGAGCAAATAAGCTTCGTACGTATAGATCTTTTAAGGATAGTTATATAATGGAACCTTTTCTCGAACATACACGATGCCACGAAGCGCGAGGAATGTTTACAAGACTTCGTATTAGTAATCAGAATTTGGAAATAGAGTAAACATAAACAGCCGAAAAATCCAGTTAAAAACAGATTGTGTACAATGTGCGATCAGGCACGTGTTGAAACTGAATATCATTTTGTCATCGAGTGTAGTGCATACTCTGATCTCAGGGCAGACTATTTCGAGATATTCAAGAAAATAAGTGTGAATTTTTAAAAATGAGCGATAGTGAAAACTTTCAAACGATTATGAGAAATGATGATGCAAAGATTATAAATACCGTATGCAACATGATTCGGTTGTTCTTTCTGAGAAGGGGGTCTTTGAAAGTTTAGTATATTATAGTGATAAACCTGAGAAGTTATTGGTGGTATAGTTGAATGACGATGCATTGCATCAAACAGTTATATTGAACACAATTTATATTCGTTTGTATTTACATGTTTTAAGTTTTAATTTGCAACTGCCTGTATATCTGGTGTATTGCAATAAATATTCTATTCTATTCTATTCTAATTATTTTAGGTCTCTTTTATTCGAAAACGAGAGACTGTACATTTCGTCGGGTTTTATTTGTCATTATAATGTACCTTATTCATAAAATTTGTGCTAAACGGATCTTTTATACAATTCATCTTCAGGGGATTTGGATTGTTGGGTCGTTTCCGTCGATGGCTTAAATAAATATAGCGACCGATTAACCATATCTCTCTGTGGGTCTGTATATTCCGATATCAGACATAGCGCAGGTATATACGTTATTGGTGTATTTTACTTGGCACGATATCACTATCGATTTGTTTCATTTTTCAGTACAACTTGGGGGATACATGGGTGTTTTCATCGGAGCAAGTATGATGTCGATTTGGGAATTCGTTGAATTTCTCTCTATCCTGATAGTTACAACCATCCTGCGCAAAAGACCGACCCAGAGGATTTCCGATTCCAACGGTAAGCACAAGAGGCGTATTTGCGCATAAGTACTCACATTATGGTGATCAGGAATACGTAATCGATTATCGTATATGAGTTGGACGCCTGGGAAGAAAAGTAAGCTTTTCAGAATAGCAGCAAAGTGCTGTCTTACCACGGAAAAGTTTACCCCTGATTTCGCCTCTTTAAGATACTTGATTGTTCGAAACCTATATCTAATTCACAATTGTCGTTAAATTCCATCGTTTCCGAGATGTTACAATGGTTAGAGCACAATCCCAATCGTTCCCCGATTTTTGGTAAAGCAACTAAATTTCGAAGGCATGTTCAATGTCGGCTAGTTTTCTACAAAACCAAACTAGCGAGCAAAAAGCCACGAACAGAGGCAACAATCTCTAAAACAGATTTACATATATGTGTCCACCTATTTACTAATGCTTATCCAACTGAAATTAGAACATTACTGTGAATATTTTTTTCACACGAATGACGCCAACTTGCGAAGAGGGAACATTCGGTTAAATTCACCTTGTAATACAATTTCCGGTTTTCGTGCATTCAAAACAAAACCTAAATACTGCGAGTTTCGGTTTATTGAACTTTGATTTCAACACATTCTTGAGACGATTATGGTTATCTGAAAATGTTTATCGGTAAGTTGATAATCATACAGAGCATTCTTTCTCAGTAAAACGAGGAGTTGTGCGTGATTTCTTTTAACAACTCATGAAAGGAATTTAAACAGTCTAGCAGTTGGTGCATGTTGGTAGGATACGGCTATGTAGTATGCGTAATACAAGTTTTGTTCTGTGAAATATAAAGAATAGAGCATGTTTTGTCGTTGACTACGCGGGTATAGTGCCCAGTGGGGTGGGTATAGTTCATTGTGCTTCGCGTAGTGAACTATAACCAACCTGGTGGACACTATACCCATATTGTCAACTCTATGCCATGACATATTTATTAAATATGATATCGTGCTAAATTCAGCACCCCCATACCAACACTCACATTCAGAAAGCAATACACAGACACAACAAGCTCGGGCAAATGGGTACGAACAAAAAGGATGTAAACTTGCGAATTGGCAACATTTGGTTGAATTTATGATTGCGGTACAGTTTCGGGTTTACTGCATTCAAAATAAAACTTGAATACCACGCGTTCGCTATTGATCTACAAGTAGAGTTCAAGACATTCTTGGTACAATTATGTTTCTCTTAAACTGTTTATCGGTAAGTGGATTATCATACTGGTTCCCAGTAAAACGTGTTGTACTTTATTTCTATCATTGTCGTGATGGGACTCTGAACAGTCCATCAGTTTGTATTTGTGTGATTCAGAATGTCAGTTATGTAATGTGCATGATACAAGTTCGAATTGTTCGGTGAAATATGATAAATGGAGCATGTCTTATCATTGACTATGCAGATAATGTGCCCAGTGGGGTGGGTATATTTCACTCCGCTTTGCGTAGTGAACTATACTCACACGACTGGCTTGATACCCATGTAGTCAAATCCAAGCACACTATTTATTAACTATATTAAACGCATGTCGAATGTTCCAATTACGGGGGTACATGTTATACACGACGTGAACCCATTATAAACATGAATGTTATAGAAAAGCGTGTAAATATATCATCCATTTCCAGGAAGAGAGGGCGACCAGAAAAAGAACGAAATTATGTCAGTGACAACTTTGGACGGTTACAAGTGAACAATTGATCGGAGATTGCATTGTGTAGAAGGATGGCAGGAATGCAGTTTCTGAAGTCTTGAACTGCCAACTGACCTTCATAACCTACATTCGTCAGTGCTTTACATTCCAAATCAAATGCGTTGTTGGTACACATGAAGTGGTTCGAGATATAACACATGTTGTACCCAAAATACGCCATGTTAGCTTCATTCGTGTTGTGCAACTGACAGTCGACTGTTGATTTTTTTCACTTATGTGCTATCACTATATACTGTGATGATCAAAATTGCCATAGTCAGGTGATAATGGGCTAAATGTTAATTGCCATTTGCATGGAAGCAAACAAGTTGCCACGAGCAACATTATCATTTATCCATTTGATCAAATTGTTTCAATATTAAGCAAATGTCGTATCCTTATATCCTTATATTCCCAACATTAATATAAGGAAACTATATATTAAGAATGGTTCTATTCCAAAAACACTAGCAGTTTAAGAATAATGACATTAACGTGTATGATAGTCATCGGAATCGTACCTCATATCATACAAATGTGAGTCGATACCTGTTTTGAACAGTTCTGCACTTCCAGCAGAAACTATGAAATCTGGTAGTGTATTCCAATATGCGATAACTCTATTTGTAAGTAGAATTTCCTCGTGTCCTTTTTAACTATTTTCTTTTGTAATTTCTGTAATGCCCTCTAGTATTGGTGCTCAGGCTCTTTTGAGATAACTGATAAGGATCCAAGTTATAGTGCCCATTCATCATTTTGTACAGTTCAGTGAGACCCCCCTGAATATTCTGAATTTGAGTGACAGAAAAATTCAGGCTTATCATGCGTTGCCGATAAAGGTGGTTATTGACTCGCACACGTTGTTCTCTGCCAAGAAGAAAGTCCTTATTCAAGCTATGGATGTTGCTTATACCATACCATCGCATTTTCATCAATAATATCTAGTGTGGGACACTATCAAAGCTTTTTTTAAATCCAAATGAACGGCATCAATAGGTTCGTTATTATCCAGGTTTAAGGTTACGTTATCCAGGTATTCAATTAGTTGTGTCTTGCATGAGCGGCCTTTTATGAATCCATGTTGACATGGTACCATGAGACCGTTCTCTTCATGTGTGTAACAATGGCGTCTCGCACTAAAGATTATAATATTTTTCACGTAAGGCTTACTGGGCAGTAGTTGCTAGGGTTTGATTTCGAGCCCTTTTCTAAAGATGCATTTGATGTTTGCTTTCTTCCACATTATTGGTTTTGATAGAAAGATATAAACTTTCAGGATAAGGCAATGTTATATACCAGGTTTTGAATTATGGACGAAGGGTGCTTTTTGTACCATTGCCCATTAATGATGCGTATTAACTAGGCCAGTATGAGTTTTCGCAAAATAAAAAACAAAAAATAAAAAATCATTCGACAAATCGCACTCCCGAGCCGTCGAGATTTCTTGGTATTTACGAATTCATTGACCCATATGAAATGCCTGAATGGATTTTAGATTATTTTTGGAGAAAATACACACATTTAATAAATAATTGGGGCCAGCTGATGCACTGTAATATTTTCACTTTCAATTTCGAGTCTGTAGATCGGGATCTATATATTATCATACTAAACATAGTTTAGCAGTTATCAACGAACGTTGTGTTAGCTATAAGCCATTTGTTAAGTAATCGTTCTTAAAATGTTTCACAATTTCCACCCATATACCGGCCACCATATTGGCAGCAATTTTGTTGCTAGTAGGTCATTTTGTAATCCAAATTTCCAATTACTTCCACCCACGATTGATGACAAAATGCGTTTTAAATTATTTTTGGGGAACAGAATCTAAAATTGATTACAAATTCGAATCAGGAGGTACATTTAAGTTAGGCCTATACTATACTATACATTATGTAATATACATGATTGTGTAACAATAATGCCTCAGCAGTCCATCAATGGCCGTTGTGTTAGTTGCGCCATTTGACAAGATATAAAGCGTTCTGTTGCCTTATGCCACAGCCTGCATGGCGCACTTTAGATTTTATAAGAAACGAAAGACAATGCTTTGCATGAATCGTCATATTATTCTCACCCTAAAATTATTTGACTTCACATGCATGGCATCATATTATGGAGTTTTGAATATTCATGAATTCCATATATACAAATCACGACTATTCAAAAGCTCTATATATGGAATGCTACTCCAGAAATTTGACCTGCAGCACTGAATGCACTGAACGGGCTGGATGGATCCACTATAGTTGTTGTCAAGTATCACTATGGAACAAATATCTCCTTCTCGAAATATGTGAATATACTCTGTCAAGTTTGTCGGCTTTGTTTAAAAAATAATTTGTTTCTTCGAGGCCTCAAGAATACCACACTATGAGAAGTAAGTCCACCTATCTGACAATCCAGCATGCGGAGTCAGAAAGTTAAGTGTTTATGATAACCAAAATGTTAAGTCTCATAAATTTATTTCGTCTGGACACCGATGTCCAATTTTGTCTGGTCTATACATTAACCAGGAGTACTCATAATAGATCAACCAGACGAAACTTATAACGAAGTTTGCCTTGACCCATTGGTACGCTTACACCTGTGAAGAGTTTGGTATAATATATATACTGGTACGGATCTTCTCTGTATAAAGACAAATGGTTGAATAATTAAATACTAGAATGTAACTCAGTGGAACAAAACAACAAAAAGATGAACATAATTGGTGATGCCGTGGAACTGCATGGCATTATCTCGAAGACTATATTGCACATATGGGGCTAGTGTTGGTGCTAAACAAAGTTTTTAATTCGCCACAACCCAGTGATATATTCACCCGCTGCTGACGGGACACGCGTGTTTTATTAAATCTGCCACAATCTGACATAGGGCCTATCCCTAACTTTGTCGAAATATGACACAGCCATGGGACACCATTTTTATAGCGAAAAATCAATGCCGATATAAAGAAAGCAAACCTGGTATTAAAGGCACGTGAGGCCTTAGTGGTAGAAAATATTCATATTTGTTCCAATCACCGTAAACAGAAAAACATTAAAACGCATACAGTTTCGTTCATATATACCATGACCATCGCGTAAACAGCATGTTATCATAAAGATTTACTATATTTTACCTAAGCAAGAGCCTGATTGTGTTACAGAAGACAGCACAATGCTGCTGGCTAATCACACGCAAATGGCATAAACGCTCTTTATTCGTTCCATATCAGGAATTCACCAACAAAGAACGCTCTTTATGTTTACCATCATAATATAAACAAACACCAGAAAAGTAACTTTTTATGCCTTTGTTTACATAACAGTGGTCAAATATATGACAATAACATACTGTTTATGTTATATTTCTTATTTGTATACGGACAAAGTCTGTCTACATTTTGTTGTTCTTTCTGTTTGTGGCGGTTTTTGACGGGTGGAAATATTTTCACAGGATACCCACCGCCAAGGCCAACTGTACCTTTAAAAGGGAGCTAAGCATCTATTTCACATCAGAAAAGTATTCAATTGACCGATTAACCCACCCATGCGAAGGTACCACGAACAATGATGCAAAACTGCCTTCGACATCAATGTTTCAATTTTATATTTCTTGATGTATACGCCAGAAAATATCTTATTATATATCAAATCATGCAATCATTTATGTACGCCCGCAAGAACGGAACATATTATTGGTTCGTCCGTCCGTCTGAACGTTCTCTTTTTTTTTCGTTTCCGGATGATAACATTAGTAAGTCTGAACTGGATGGAATCAAAATTGGTATGTGAGTTTACTAGCCCAAAATACAGACCAAGTTCGAATTTGAGTTCCATCCGCCAATTTTTGCCGGAGTTATGGTCCTTGTCGACACAGAATTTTGGTTTCCGGATAATAACTTCCGTTTTAGTTATCTAACTGTCTTCAAATTTTTATTTTGTGTGTAGATTAGCCACATGAAATTGAATACAGGTCAAGTTCAAAATTAGAGTATATGGATTACTCATATGAAAACACAGGTCAAGTTCGAATTTGGGTTCCGTCCGACTATGTTAACCGGAGTTATGATCCTTGTTGACTATAATAATAGAATCGGGCCCAACAAACTCGTGGATAGTTTGATCACACGGGTATGATGTCGTCGCATATGAAGATATCGTGGGTTGTTCCTAATCCACGGTCAACCACGTGATTGACTACCCCACGATCTTTCCATCTACTAATTTTACGTACACACGACAGCAATTACGTCACAAGTGGAGGATACGCCACGATTTCGCATCTAAAAAAGCAAACAGTGCTTGATATTATATTTCTTTACTCGCGATATTGTCGTAAGCATGCGCAGTCCAACTATCGGTTACTACCTATGGCGGGAATCTTTCCACTTACGATTGAATCGTGGTCGTCTGAACGTTCACTTAGTTATCTGTTTGTTATAAAATTTGGCATATGCATGGATTACCCGTTATTACCCTTTGTTGAAATTACCACGGGCGGATGCCACGGGCGGATGCCACGAGCGGATGCCACGGGCGGATGCCACGGGCGGATGCCATGCTCTTGTTCTATAGATGGCAATGTTGTCCAGTTAGCACTCAACATTGATCGTCGAAGTTCTGGGTAATATATGATCGGAAAACACGAAATGACACAGCATAATGACACGGCATTGAGCAATCGTATATAACCTCATTTATGCATAACAGTCCGTAACCAATCACAACGCCAAATGGGTGTCGGAATGTGTATATATGTTATTATGTATATATGTTATAAATCTTTCTATTTTAACATATCTTTTGTATTATATATATCTACTATTGATTATCTTGTAAACATGTATTATGTACGAGAATAAAACATGAGTGAGGGATTCCGTGAGAATAGTCATTGTTTCTAAAAGAATTCAGTTTGGATTCTAGTAAAATGAGATATAATGCTCCTGGTTCAAGTGAGCCGTTTAGCATTTATGTGTCTAGAATGTACATAACAAAACATAACCATTGTGACAGCGGTGGTGGGGATAGACATCCGCGAAAGAATCCATGTTTGTGTTCGTGTTGTCAAGGACATGCTTCATATATATAACTAGAAGGTGACCCGACTTCGTCCGGGCTTTGACATTGAATTGACCATTTTGAAGGTCAAGGTCAGGTGGGGTCACGATTTGACCCGTCCAAAACACTCCCTGGAAACAATTACCACTATGGTCCACTAAGTATCAACTTTTGTCAAAATCCGTCTGGCAATTTTCCAACACCAACACCCCAAAAATGGTGGAAATTGGGCAAGCGGATACCGGGAAATCGGCCCAGCGGATACCGAGATACCCTATGTATCAAATTTCGTCCGTAAAAATCCGCCAGTTTTACCCGATTTGATTTCCACTAAAGTATGTAAACGCGCCTCATATACACACGCTCATTAATTATCAAGCTTCAACGTAAAGATAAATTAGCATTGTGTGGTAAATTTTAACTAATTATTTTCTCGCAGTCAAAGTTGAACAATTTCGATGTTGTTGACATTGACGGCTTGGGGCCACCGGTAGATTCCATTTCGCAACAACGAAGTATCATTTCAGCTAAATGGATTCTTGGATGAGATTCCAGACCCGCGGGGTAAATGTAAACAGCTTGAGCCTATGCGTGGTGTGAATATACAAAAAATAAATCTATCGACAATAGACCTAAGAATATTAGCTGTAACAAAATTTATATATCAGAAATTGTAATAAATGATATATTTTGGGATAGATGCACGATTTTTAATAGCCTGCAAATTGACAATATATATTGTAAATGTTATAATTTTGGGAAAAATACACGATGCGTAATTGCATGCCTGCAAATTGCTAACGTTCGTCGACGTATGAATATAGAGTTATCCTCCCTGCATCGCAGTGCTAAATCCGGCGTGATAGCACTGCGGATCCCGAGATATGAGTTTTGAAGGTCAAGGTCACGTCGCACGGGCAAATCAATAGGCCTATGTTAACCCCCGGCCGAAAATACCCCCACGTACCAAGTTTCATCGAAATCGGGTCGGTCGTTTTTGAGTTCATCGATTACACACACACACACACACACACAGATCTTTCAAAATATATAATAGATGGCAGGGTAATTTACAAATGTCGAAAACGTTGTTACCAAATATGTCGTCTGTTCCAGGTATTATTACACATTAAATTAAGTTCGCAATAACACCTTCCGTTGACTTGATTGTTTAATGTTTTCAATACGTGTTTTATCACACACAAGTTCCAGGTAAAATTCACGCGCGTGCTTCGTACAAATATTTTCAAATTGAATCATATGAATGGCGAGCGAAGCATAGTTGTCAGAAACGGCCATGATAAAAAAAAATCTCCTGTCTGGATTTTGTACACGGTGCTCAAATTGAAATATTCATAAAACGAGAAAACTATAGCAATATACACTATGTCGTAACAATAAGTCAAATTAATCTCTCACATACATTTCCGTAATTAATTTTGTTCAATAAGCACTTTCAAACAAGGCTGAACAAAGCGGAAAATTAGATAATTTAATCATAAGCTGTCAACCCACAGAATAATATAAAACCCATTGTCTATCACACATTTAGCCAATAAAGTTATTTCTCGATAACCTAAATTTATTGATTACTTTTGCTATTGAAATGACAGCACTCATAGCAGCATCGTGCCATTTGACCACGCCTATATGCCGCGTGCCTATCTATTCGACACTTTTTGCGATATAAACAGGGATTCCGATTCTGCAAAAAAAAATCCTTCAGGTAGCACTGCTCTACCATTACATTTACTGCTAATTACCCATCAGTAGTTAGATACTTAAGTACCTAGAAAAATCAACAAGACTCGACCGAGCTAACATTAGCAAAGAAATGTAGTTTCAACTTTCAGAAACAAAGTCCAGTGTAAATTGCTTTATTATATTATCCTATCCTTATTCCATTCAATAAACCCACTCTATAAATTGTGATGATCAACGTTCGTTAATAGCAAATATAGTGCCAGGTGACCTTTGACTTCCGGGTTATCGTCTGTTAACGTTCCGTACGCTACGTCTCACAATACTGTGGCTTCCAATAGTTTTCCAACCAACTCTAATGAGCGAAGAATTTGAAAAGTTATTTCATTAAATTTACGCCATTATATACGTCAAAGGGTCTTTATTTGTCTGGGACTATTCTTTATGCGGACAAACAACGCATAGTTACGTGAAACGTCATCGCAGGCCTTATAGAAGCAGATGTTAGTTTCATGTCACATTTGTTGATTTAAGTATGTTTTATCGAGGTTTTGAACCATGTGGTAAATATAATCTACAACTCGTACCCAGTATAGCGGAATTTACAATACTCGACCAGTAACTTAGATCTGAACCTCGCTCTAACATACTGTAAATTCGCTATTAACTGGGGACTGGTTGCACATCCCTATATATATTATCGATTAAAAGCGTCTTTGTTTTGTTCAACATTCATATTGATAACATCCTGGCGCGTCCATGGCGTCGAACATTTCCGGGGATTATACTTGTACTTGAAGTTCCGGAGCTTGCAGCTTGGGATAATATAGTAACAATTTCATGGCGATGGGTCAGTTGTATCTAATCGATTTAAATCATCGTCACACAACAGACAGTTGTTGTTCATTAAACATTTTCAGAACCATTCTGCGATATATAATATAACATTTCTGGGAAACAATACATTTAAATAGACTCGAAACACTGAACTCGGTTTTATGTGCGGATGCGTTTTATAACGTCGTGAAGCGTCAGTCACACGAAATTCTTTGAAGCTGGATTGTTTTACCTTAAAGGTACGGTTGGCCTTGGCGGTGGGTATCCTGTGAAAATATTTCCACCCGTCAAAAACCGCCACAAACAGAAAGAACATCAAAATGTAGACAGACTTTGTCCGTATACAAATAAGAAATATCGCATAAACAGTATGTTATTGTCAAATGTTTGACCATTGTTATGTAAACAAAAGCATAAAAAGTTACTTTTCTGGTGTTTGTTTATATTATGATAGTAAACATAAAGAGCGTTCTTTGTTGGTGAATTCCTGATATGGAACTAATAAAGAGCGTTTATGCCATTTGTGTGTGATTAGCCAGTAGCATTGTGCTGTCTTCTGTAACACAATCAGGCTCTTGCTTAGGTAAAATATAGTAGGTCTTTATTTTTTTTATAAATTTTTATTTGAAAAAAGACAAATACATTGTGATAGTACATGAAGTATACATTACAGTTAATGGTTGGTAATTAAACAGTTTTTGTCTCTTTCGTTATTTTTTTTTGAGACTGTAGAAAGGTAGAAGAGAAAAAAGAGTGTGGAGTGAATGGTTTTATGAATGTTGTGTTATTTAGTTATATTAAATTTCCATTAGTTATAATAATAAATATAATGAAATATTGGGTATATATGTATTATTTATAATTTTTTCTGAGTCCCTCACGTTATTAGGTATATAAATGCTAATTATACAAATGTAGGTCTTTATGATAACATGCTGTTTACGTGATGGTCATGGTATATATGAACGAAACTGTGTGCGTTTTAATATTTTTCTGTTTACGGTGATTAGTACAAATATGAATATTTTCGACAACTAAGGCCTCACGTGCCTTTAACCATTCTCTATCGTGTATACGTGGTATTTCGCACTATACGACACAAACCAGTCACATGATACATTTTTTTTTAGAAAAGTCATATTCACCATCTGGGTTTGTTTGATAACACTGCAGGTTTATTTTGCACAGGAAAAGTGTTCCCCAACTCACAATAGTAAGCAGGTGTGGAGTTGTCATGACAATAATGCTCACTGATGTTAAAATCTACGATTTTCGGCGATTTTTTATTTCTGATGGTCATTTTGGCCGCCATCTTGGATTTGAGCGAATATTCCTCAACTCAGGTATAAGAGGAATCCTAGCTCGAGTATCTCTTGCACATATATATGCATGGGTGTTGTTATGATAGCAATAACATTCATTGATTCGAAACATTACATTGCGTTATTAACGTAGATTCAGCTTTGACCTTTTATACCGGCATCTGGGGAAACGTGATATCGGACAAAAATATCCCACAATGAATGTATATTGTGGTCCCCATGTATTCGCTAATAACTCCTCTATACGATAAATGTATAACATCACGCAAATATGCCAACATTTTCCCATAGAGACAAACGAAATGTGGTAATACGTCAGAAATATAGCATATTTTCACATTTCGGCGGCCATCTTGGCCGCCATATTGGATTCTGGTGTCGGAATTTTGGCTAATTTGTAAGGGTCGTATATTAGCATAACGAAGCGAGCGGAAAACAAGACCGCCTGTGATAATAACTTTGCTATAACGGCGATCAAAGAGACCCGGTGCATATAAAACAAATAGCCGCCATGATGGACGCCATTTTGTCTGGAGTCTCTGCGGCCACTTTTTTTCTTGTTGACAACCGAACAAAATTAGAGGAGATATTAAGAAAGAAAAATTAGTGGGGTGAAGATGAGTCCTGGTGGGGGGGGGGGGGGGGGGCTGCAGAGGTCGACCAATATCTCCTGGACTGTTATATGCTTGTTTATAATCATAATAAACAGGTCAAGTTCGAGTTTGTGTTCCGTCCTCCCATTTTACGGGCTTTACGGACTTTTTAAACGTTGTTAAATTGCGAATTTGCCGAAGTGGGGGTGTCGGAGTCAGGGATGGAGTCGAGTGCCAGAATTGGTAATACATTTTTTTTTATTGGAATAATGAAGCCGATTTCCACAAAACTGGAATATAGGTATCTCGAACTTTGGCATCTTGAGGCGATCGAAGTCAGCGATGGGGATCAGGGGTGGGACCAGCATATTTCATAAAACGTTTGTACATATACGTAGATAGAAATAGATTTATAGAAGGCACCTTCTAAATTGCGGTACATTCAAGTGTGATTAAGCCCAAGTGTTCAGTATCTACCTTTCATATCAATTGGTGGGATAAGAATAACTATATCAATTCGGTGAAATATATGGCTCTTTAGAAACCAAAGACGTAAACCCATTTACATCCATGCTTTCTTATAAATAACTCCAAATACAAAATGGAGTTGTAGCCTACTACTAAGGATTATGGTCTCATGGCATGCACGTTTGTCATCTTTGTTGACAATATGTCCATGGTCAAAATGGTTTCTTTGTCACCGTAAACATGTAATATTTTCATCCACGAAGTCTTAGAACGGCGCGTTGTCATATATCGGAAAGTGCAATACATCATACATTTTTAAGTCTCGAACATCGCAACTCACTGTTAAACAACATTTAACAAGACCATGTTTACAAATTGAATATGGTGTTACATAACATTGCACGACTAATCAAGAATGACACACTCTATTCTCACATAACAACAGTCACGGTCGAGAGATTTGCATATGATGACATTTGAATATCAGCGTTGTGTCATGGTTGTAAATAAGTCGTTAAAGATTGATATATCTTCTTATATACAATATATGTTAATGTGAGTAGTGCAGGTCGTGTCACTCGATCCACTGCCATGCAGTTGATTATACTTGAACATTGCCAAGACCAACGTTAAAGGGAAACTGTACTCAAATGTTGTTGCTGCATGGTTTCTATAGTCTCTGAGTCGTAGCACAAGGTAACCAGATTTGCATTATTTGAAAGTAGGTTGAGTACAAAGTAACGTTACGGATGGTAGATTAGCCGAATTGCGAAAATATAAATTGTCGTTGTCGAGACATTTTTGTACAGTTTTCAAGCAAATGTATCAAATATAAGGTTATATTATATACTTAATAGTACCATATACTCATTTAAGTTATTATATAGTCACTAGTACGTGAGTGGCTTGAGTTTACGCCCCGTATCAACACATTTTTATACACAATCGTGTGTAACACGCGTTGTCCAATCCACCACCGTCAATTAACTTGATTACGTCTTGCATGTACACGCAAATTCGTAACTTATATCAAATTACTAGTTTTGATTTTAAGATAACCTATCAACCTGCACGTATACAGAATACATCTTCGACTCAAATCACTCATTTTTCTATATATTATCGATATTATACCGTTGTTATTATCGGGAATTTATGGCGTACAGTACCCTTTAAATGTGGTTGTATGTTCTGTCATGTATTGATGTGTGAAACTGCTTGGCATATGCTATACGCGTAGATTGGACG
This sequence comes from Siphonodentalium dalli, assembly GCA_032622095.1. Classification (NCBI taxonomy): domain Eukaryota; kingdom Metazoa; phylum Mollusca; class Scaphopoda; order Gadilida; family Siphonodentaliidae; genus Siphonodentalium; species Siphonodentalium dalli. The sequence goes on along the minus strand of CP136065.1, from coordinate 190,079,563 downwards.
ACACCAAGGACATACACACGACTGTGAAGGTTCATCTCTTCACGTTATGCTTTGACTAACTAACTAACTGAGGGGTTTGGGATTTAACCCGGGAAGATTTGAAAGGGGCGGCACCCCTTTCCTACAACCCACTTTGAAATTTAATAGAATACATGTTATGGTTTTACAGTTACATGAAATGGTGAAGGTGAAATGGAAATGATCTAGAGATAGTTATTTTTTTTTCTTCGGTTTCTTTTTTTTCTTTGTTGTATTTCTGTTTGTTGTTGTTGTTGTGTTTGTTGAATTTGTTGAGATGCAGCTGCCCGTACTCGCTCACATTCCGCCATCAATCTTTCATTCTCTTTTGTTGCCTGTTCTGCATTTTCGTCCCTTCGTTGTTGCCATAACGCGTGCTCTGCGAGAATCTCTTCGATAGAACGGGTGGAAGCTGTGCTGTTGTTGTTGCTGCTGGTGGAGCTGGGGGACACCGGGATGTGATGGTACTCCGGTGTCCGAGGTGGTAGACTCCAACTCCACGTCGAAGCTCGCGGCAGGAACAGCAGGGGTGGTGTCCTGCTCCCTTTCTCCGCAAGCCTCGACGACGACAGCAGGGACCTCCGGCAGATCCACGGAGTCCCTGCTAGCTGGTACAATGTCGTCCGTCTCCATGCAGGTCGGATCGTCTGGGCGTCTCTCAGACAACTCCGGCCTACCGGCTGTGACTCTAGATGGATGAACCACACGGGGAGGGGCGACTGGCCGATCAACAGTCACCCCCATCTTCTTCTTCCATTTCGCCCGTCTGGCAGCGTCTCTTCTTTTCTGTGATGGTGTCTTCCTCTTGGGAGGCTCCTTCTTCGTGTTACAGTGGGTCTTGGCGTTCCTGTCCGTGGCATAAGACCTCTGGATGCCAGCATCTTCTGTCCAGAATTCTACGCAGAGAACCAGAGAGCCCCTGTCAGCTTGGAGTGTCCAACTAACAGCGTCCACTAACCGACTTATCTGCATAGCAGCCAACGCGGCGTCAGGGATTAGCTCCATAATCCGTCCTAAGCCTAATCCAAAACCATCTCAGTCTGGCGTTAGCACGGGGCGGCTGCTCTCTTTCGATAACAATCCGCTCAGATCACCGTGCTAACGCTCTAACAGAGAGGAACTAATAAAGCCAAATAAAATCTGACTTATTCGCTCCACCCTCTGCCAGGCTCATCTCTTCACGTTATGCTTTGATATCAGTATAGCCAGCTTTATGTGGTGTGTTGACAATTCTACACTTTAATTTGTGTATTACTAGCTCGAACAAACATGCTCTCGAAGGGAGCCTTTATTCAGCATGCCTGCACGGAGGGACCTGCTAGGAGCCTGCGGTCCATGAGTACGCTTCGCGCACAATTGGACCCAAATATTCACATATGTTCATATTCGACTTATTTGATTCTGAAATAAGCCAAGCCCACAGTGGATTTATACCCGTTATTCTGTTCAAGGCGCGGGCCACAGTGAAAACACATATATAAAGAGCGTATATCTGGTCTGTAAATAGGTTCATGTTGAACCTAAATATTCACATTTAAAGTAATTCTGAAATATGCCCACAGTGACAGACAGTGAGCTTATTTTAATTTGTGTGTTTTGTTTTATTTATTTAATTAATTTTTGTTTAAATATTAAAAAAAAAAAACTAACGCCGTTATAACATCCGCCAGGGTACCCCGAGTCACCACATCAAATTTGTATAAATCGGACCATCAGTCTGGGATAAAAATAGCATAGACAGACAGACAGACATACAGACAAATCATACTCTTATATATAATTATATTTTGTAGGATTTTTCTATTCTGTATGCGCATTGGAACTAATTGATTGTGGAATGCGTTTGACATGATTTTTTAAATAATAATACTAACCCGACGATGGTCTTGATAAACACTGCATGATGTTCATCTCTGTCTAATGATCTGGTTTGGTTAGCTGTTTTAGCATGGGAAAATAGTTATAATGTGATACATGAACATCAATTCATACACTAATCCATACACACAAAAACAATGGACCAAACTTTGGTGAGAAATGTGGACCCCAGTGAAAAAAGACACTCCGGCCACCGACGTGACATAGGGACAATTTAATAATTATCTCATATAAATATATACCAACCAACAAAAATAATTCATAAAAATATATCGGCCACTTTTCGATGAGCTGTCATGGGGCGGGGGGGGGGGGGGGGTGTCTCCTTCAACGAATGGCTGATACAGACATAAAATTAATGGGCGTTTTTATAGAGTGGGATTGCTCCTTAATTTTAGCTCAGAAAGTCCACATCAATATTCTCCTGGGGTACTTTGATATGGCATGTCTCAGAAATTACTCATAGGAAACAAAGGCTCTATAGGGCGTGATGGCAGAGACATGTGGCCGCTTTTAACATTGATGTTGATCATTCATATAATCTGTTGAGTTTGCATCGTGTGCATTAAATCCTTAAAAGCTTTACTATTTACTTCCGGGGAAGAGTGTCGTTACCAAGTGACGCTGGGCTTTGTAATATCAACTAAGCAAATACTTACAGTAACCCCTAGTGGAGACCACTAAAATGGCGAGTCCATTAGAAGTCATCTCTGCGCGATCACAACAATTGTTTCATAAATACGAAAGAGCGTAATTACGTTGACACATGGGGTATTTCAAACCGGGTTGATGTACCTGTGTCGGATATTGTGCACGTTTGCATTCGGTTAGAATCCATTCGCCACTGGAGGCAAGACTCTGATCGGATCGAAACCGCTCTCAAAGTAGAAGGAACAGGTTTAAATTATTTAGACTGACTAACATTGTTTCACCATGTACATGTAGTGTACACGTGGTGGTACCCTCCGTGCGGAATATCTGTTAGTTATCATTCTGCAAAAGTTAGTTATATAATTCGGATGTCTAAAGAGATCACGAAGTATCAGTGTGTTAATGGACATCTTTCTCACAATGAACTACTACTGATAAGAATTACGAATAGGGTATTACGTCACTAGAATTTGTGTTCTTTCTATCATATAATAGAAATATATAGATTATATTCTGCCGGACTATTTCAATCACGCGATTGATCATGTGCATATTATACCACCTGGAATTACGTCGGTGTGTCGACTGTGAGACTCGTATGTTGAACTTGAACTAACTAATGTTATTTAATACTATTTATCACTATTTAATGCAATAGCAAGGTTGGTACAGCCATGCAGTGAATACATTCTGCTCCATAATTCACAACAATGCGTCAACAAGTCAAGGTCATCGCCTTATTACCAGGGCCGTGTAGTGTAGCCTTATGGGAATATGGTGTCCATTTATGAGAGAGGTTATTTACACGCAAAAATCTATTTGCTAAATCCGTCCGAAATCGCACAATCGTCCAGTGCGCATCGATAAATGCTAAGTTGCCCTCTCTGCAATGTCATAAAAGTTAGCGTAACGACGACACTTAAAATGGTAAGTATTTTCTTAAAAATCCGAATTATTTTTTTCAAAATTGAATTGAGATTTTTCAATATCACCGTCTGTGTCCGTGTGTGTTGAATTTGATTTGTAGCGCTCACGGAAGATTGAACAGTCAGGAGTTTATCATTTCGTTTTCGACATTTTATCGTAACCTTCGGCGATAAATTTTTTATAGACCAGAAATGGGAAATTCCAATGGGCAAACCGTAGTTTTCTGGTAAGTTTGTTACTCCGGGACACGAAAATGTAAACATTTACAAGAAAAATCTGAACAGGTCTACAGGTGCACGACACATTAAAAGACAAGCACACGTTGGCTCCAGTGCGTAAACGAGCAAAATGATAACCTCTAGCGCGCACCCACGATCAATATTTTCGATATTGGACATAATTCATCCACAATTTAGTAGATTATATATAGGCGTTATATAGCCGAGCATTATGCCATTTTATCTAATTGTTGTGCATAAGTTTGTCTCTTTGCACTTTGAAGAGCAAGTATAGCTGTTATACCATAGCAAAAATATATAAGGCGGCTATAAGTGTTAAATAGTAACAGTTCTAACCATTCACTTTATAATGCAAACCTGACATTAGGCATGAATGGCCAGTGTATGTCAATTATGAAGACTGATTAGTTTCCAACAAACCAATCACAATGGTGGACATATTCAAAATGGCTTTTACGAAATGGCTGCCGTTTTCAGCTTTTATTCAACGTGTACGACAAATGTGACTTCTATTCCTTAGTTGAAAATTTTAATATTTCACTCAGATAAAAGGTGTTGTATGATGGCCACAATACTCTATTTCCACACACCCCACCCCTATCCAACATGGCTGCCGTCCAGATGGATTCAAATAGGGAACCCATGCAGTTCTCGGTCCTTTACCGATTTATGTCGAATAAACACACCCCATATTTTCACCAAACACATCCGATTTAAAATGGCCTCCGTCCAGAGGGATCCAAATAGGGGACCACTGTGTTTGAATTTTCCAACTGTTGGAAATTTCCAACAAACCTGACACCGCCTATAGTGTTGGTATATTTCCAATTGATAGCAATTTCAGACAAAACTTTGGACTAAATATATAGAAACGATTTGCTAGAGTTGGTCTAAAACAACAAATGTCCCACTGATTAGTTGTTGGAAAATCAACCAAACTAAAACCTGTAAGTGGTGTAACATTTCCAACAAATGCTGTGTGAGGCATGAAATTTCCAGCTATTGAAAATTTTGAAAAAAGTTAGAGGGTTAGACCCCCCTCAAAGTCTCCCTGTCGCCACGTCCCTCGGGTGGAATACAACCCTATGATAATACCCCGGCGCCACCACGTCACACACCAGCAAACATAGCTTCATGGAAACCGTGAAACATCGAAATCAATTTCGCCGAGTGCGCCCCCGTCGTGTAGCTTGTTATCGCAAAGGCATCATTTTGTGATCTTTTGTAAACCTTGTTTAACAAACTTGCGATCCCCACTCTGATCGGCAATATTTAAGAACAATACCAAGATGTCAATACACCGATTATTGTAGTAAAATTGAGCACATGCATGTTCAACTCAGAATGCTTTTGGATTTGTCATAATAAAAAGTACTGGAAATGAGGAGGTTGGGAAAACATGCAGAATTTCAGGTTTATTGAATCATGCGGACCAAGAGCCGCTTTACATATACACAATGGCCTTTTATTGAGGGGAAAACATAATTTTATTATACAAACGTCTCACAATAACGCTCACTTAGCTCAATTTATTGGCATGGTAGACTTTCTCTCGCCGGAAACGCACAGGAGCCTCGCGATTGCGCACTGAACGAGTATGCGAGTTCGGACGGATTAGCAGGAGCGGTTGGCCGCCAGTGAAGCCGTATAGTATAGTACATGAATAAAACTGCCCATAACTAAAGCTAGCAGTTCCAGTCGGCATTCAGGTGCTTCCGTTGTCTCTTTGAACTTGAAGACTAAACATCTAAACCAACAATATGAATAATTATATACAACGAGATATCAAATTGAATAAGCATTGCTGTTTTCTTGATGGATCCTGCTCAGCTTATTTTACCGTGGTTATTACGGTCGTTTTACCAACCAGATCACCGTTGTAGATTAACGATGGCTTATTATCGAATGTTGATTACCATAGTTTTACCACACAAAACATTGTTGTAAAACTATGGCAAAACATAGTTAAACCATACTAATTTACAACCATCTTTTCGGTAGTAAATTTGCTATGGCAAATCAAATATGGGTTATTAATATATTTATTGAAGTTCAGAAGAAAATAAAATAAATTGTGCATAACCATATTTTGTTCTTCTTTTTTTCTTTCTTTTTGGTATCTTTTATATAAAAGCTTAACATGAGAGGTTAGGGAAAGGGTCACTCGACCGTTTCGAAGATCCCGGGGTTAGCCCCCCAAATTACTACTCCGCACTGTTTTGTGGATGGTATCGCATTCATACTATGTTACTATCATTATACTATACTTCTGGGGTAAATATATTCATTCTTTAGTTGAATTGACATTTATACTGTCATTCCTGATGACCCTCCAATAGCTTATCAATACCACTCAGGACAGTGGGTGTTTTTCCTCAATTAATTGAATTTCTTGTTATAGAGACGGGTTGCCGCTTAATTTTAGCTCAGAAATTCCGTCTCAATATTCCCCTGAGGTGCTGTGATATGGCAGGTATAAGAAATTACTCACAAGAAACAAAGGCTCTATAATTATAGGGAGTGGTGGTAGAGAAAATGTGGGCGTTTCAACATTGATGTTGGTGATTCATATAAACTGTTGTGTTTGCATCGTGTGCATTAAATCCTTAAAAGCTTTACTATTTACTTCCAGGGAAGAGTGTCGTTACCCAGTGAAGTTGGGCTTTATAATATAAATTTTAGCTCAGAAATTCCGTCTCAATATTCTCCTGGGGTACTTGATATGGCATGTCTCAGAAATTACTCATATGAAACAAAGGCTCTATAGGGAGTGATGGTAGAGACATGTGAGCGTTTTTAACATTGATGTTGATCATTCATAGAAACTGTTTTGTTTGCATCGTGTGCATTAAATCCTTAAAAGCTTTACTATTTACTTCCAGGGAAGAGTGTCGTTACCCAGTGAAGTTGGGCTTTATAATATAAACTAAGCAGATAATTACAGTAATTCCTAGTGGAGACCACTAAAATGGCGAATCCATTAGCCACGCGTCTCTGCGCGATCACAATAATTGTTTCATCAATACGAAAAAGCGTAATTATGTTGACACATGGGGTATTTCAAACCGGGTTGAGGTCCTTGTGCCGGACATTGTGCAACGTTTGCATTCAGTTAAAATTCATTCCGCGCTGGAGGCAAGGCTCTAACCGGATCGAAACCGCTCTCAGAGGGTCAAAGTAGAAGGAACAGTTTTGAATTATTTGGATTAACATTGTATCAACATGTAGTGTACATGTGATGGTACCCTTCGTGTGGAATATTTATTAGTTATCATTCTTCAGAGGTTAGTTATATAATTCGGATGTCTAAAGAGATACACGAAGCATCAGAGTGTCAATGGACAGCTTTCGCATAATGAACTACAATGTACTACTGATAAGAAGTACGAATAGGGTATTACATCACTAGAATTTGTGTTCTTTCTATAAGTTGTCGTTTTGCCATATCCGGTCAAGGACACGGTCGCACGTGAAATTGGACCCGCCTATATTGTTCCCCGGATCAAAGTAGTCCCACATACCAAATTTGAGTCTGATCGGTCCAGCAGTTTATGAGTCTATGAGACACACACGCATGTACATGCACCCCCACCCACACACACACACCCTCACCTTACATACATACATGTACATACATACAGACAGAAGTTCCAAAATTATATTCTGCGGGACTATTTCAATCACGCGATTGATCATGTGCATATATACCACCTGGAATTACGTCTGTTTGTCGACTGTGAGACTCGTATACGTTGAACTTGAACTAACTATAATGTTATTTAATACTATTTATCACTATTTAATGCAATAGTATAAGTTTGGTATAGCCATGCAGTTAATACATTCTGCTCCATAATTCACACCAATGCGTCAACAAGTCAAGATCATCGGCTTACTGCCAGGGCCGTGTAATGTAGCCATACGGGAATATGGTGTCCATTTATGAGATAAGTTATTTACACGCGAAAGCTCACTGGGGCCCACCGCTCCTGCTAAATCCGTCCGAAATCGCATAATCGTCCAGTGCACATCGATAAATGCTGTTGCTCTCTCTGCAATGTTACAAAAGTTAGCGTGACCACACTTAAAGTGGTAAGTATTTTCTTAAAAATCCGAATTATTTTTTCAAAATTGAATTGAGATTTTAAAATATTACCGTCTGTCTTGAATTTGATTTGTAGTGCTCACGGAAGATTGAACAATCAGGAGTTTATCATTTCGTTTCGACATTTTACCGTAACCTTACCGGGGGGGGGGGGTCGGAAAAAAAAATTCAGGCACGTATGCTGATTTATAACTTTCGACCCTTGTTGGGACCCACCCACCCCGCGTCCAAATTTTGTTCCGTTTTCGGCAGTTTTTTGGCCCAAAAAACACCCATGGCTGCCAGTGGCCATCTTGAATGTCAAAATACAACACGATAACTGTCTGCAGTCAGTTTAGCAGTTAGAATTACAGTATTTCTCTTATTCTAAGGTGTTTTAAGCCAAACTCATTGCAAAAACATTCAAAAATCTTGCAGGAAAAAATATTACGTGTTGCGGAAAAAATTGTTTGTTGGTCCCATCGACCACCATCCACCCCCGGCTTACGCGCCCGGAAATTTTGTTGTCCCCCCATGTAACCTTCGGCAATAAAGTTTGTTTTTAGACCAGAAATGGGACATTCGAATGGGCAAACCGTAGTTTTCAGGTAAGTTTGTTATCTCCGGGACACGAAAATGCAAACATATAAAAGCAAAATCTGAACAGGTTTACAGTTGATGGCACATTAAAAGACAAGAACACGATGGCTCCTGTGCGAAAACGAGCAAAAATGATAACCTCCAGTGCGCACCCACGATAAATATTTTCGATATTGGACATAATTCATCGATAATTTAGTAGATTATAGGCGTTATTATAGTCGAGCATTATGATATTTTATCTAATTTTTGTGCATAAGTTTGTCTCTTTGCACTTTGAGCAAGTATAGATATTTTCCCATTGCAAAATAAGTGTCAAATAGTTCAAACAGCTCTAATCGTTCACTTTATGATGCAAACCTGACATTTGGCATGAATGGCCAATGTATGTCAATTATGAAGACTGATTATTTTCCGATAAACCAATCACAATGGTCGACATATTCAAAATCGCCGCCACTTTTACGAAATGGCTGCCGTTTTCAACTTTTATTCAACGTATACGACGAATGTGACTTCCATTTGTTATTTTAAAATTTTAATATTTCACTCAAATAAAGGGTGTTGTAGGATGGCCGCAATACTCTATTTCCACACACACCCCACCCCATCCAACATGGCTGCCGTCCAAATGGATTCAAATAGGGAACCCATGCAGTTCTCGGCCCTTTACCGATTTAGATCGAATAAAGACACCCCATATTTTCACCAAACACATCCAATTTAAAATGGCCGCCGTCCAGAGCTAGGGATCCAAATAGGGGACCACTGGGTTTGAACTTTCCAACTGTTGGAAATTTCCAACCAACCTGACACCACCTATAATGTTGGTATATTTCCAATTGACAGCTATTTCAGACAAAACTTTGGACTAAATATAGAAACGATTTGCTAGAGTTGGTTTAAAACAACAAATGTCCCACTAATTACATGTAGTTGTTGGAAAATCAACCAACTAACAATTTCAACCTATAAGTGGTGTAACATTTCCAACAAATGCTGTGTGAGACCTGGCGAGGCAAGAGATTTCCAGCTGTTGAAAATTTTGAACAAAGTTGGAGGGTTAGACCCCCTCAAAGACCCCTGTCGCCACGTCCCCAGGGTGGAATACAACCCTATCATAATATCCCCGGCGCCACGTCCCTTCACATCAGCAAACATAGCTTCATTTCGGCCAATTTGGCCGGTTACTTCATGTGAGTTTTTCATCTGACGTGTGTGTCGGAATAATGATATGGAGGATTTATGTAAATGTTAGCCCAAACTACATTTCCAAGTAACGATGGTTTTGTTGTTTATTTTGAGGAATAATACCGCGTCAGATGAATTCAGCCCAAATATGTTAACAGTTGTCGTGTAAAACATTCGGCAGTAAGTTAGCGTTATTTAGTATTTGTGGATGTCCTTTAACATGGGGAAAATAGACTACTGCGCTTGAACGAGCATGTGAATTGTCGTTTTTAATGTATAGCAACTTTATAATCAATAACAGAGGCATTCTCTGTCAAATAAGGTCGCTCTATTTACGATACCAATTGGGGAACTTTGTAAATTAAATTACGCGTAAACTTAACCTGCTGCAAATAGAAAAGGTGTCGGAATCGGCGTACTCGCCCCAGGGCTAACTCGCTCCAATGGCGCGTGCCAACTCGGAATAAAAGATGCATACGGGGTGTTATATGGCGTTTGGTCCGTTGTTTCTCAATGAATATTATTGAAATTTAATGTATATGTCCGGGCTGGGACATGGAATACAACATCGTTTGAATTGTTTTTAAATTTACAAATTTGTTCATTTTGTTCATTTTGTTTTCGTTCTGAAACACACTATAAAGTGTATATATTATAATAACGAACACGAGACATACATAATTTATAAACTGTTAACAAAAGATATCAAATTCAATATATGACAAAGATGACTCAGTGGAGTTTATAAAGTGAACATAAAAACATTGAGGTAAGAATCTTTTTAAGGAATGCAACTTTATTTAATGATAATAAACACATAAATTAAAATAAAAACATGAGACATACATGATTTATAAACTGTTAACAAAAGATATCAAACTCAATACATGACAAAGATGACTCAGCGAAGTTTATAAAGTGAACATAAAAATATTAAGGTAAAAATCTTTTTAAGCATTACTAAACCGTTTAGCACAGTCCACTTCACTCATCCGATCATCACTAAACTTCATATTTATCTTGATATTCATCTATCAGATGAGAGCTATCAAATATTTTTTTAATTTTATAGGAAAAAATGGTCGCCAGCGGCCATATTGCATTTACGTTATATGTTATCGCGTCATGTCGATATCTAGTATTACTTAGAAATTTCACCTTTCCAGATTCATAATTGCTCCATTGACTGTAACAGATGGAATTATTCCCCTCTTCGGATAGAGTGTCACTGAAACTTTATTTTGTCAGACTGTCTGTATAGTCACTGATTATATATGGCAATAATCTGTAATAAGATGTAGCACTATTTTATTTTATATTTACATGCAGTGCTGTTTTTATACAACAATTCTAATCCCCCCTAGATCATCATGTGATCGACCATACATCGCGCGAGGACCTGGTTGAATTAAGGGTTTTTTTTTGGAAAACTTCTGTCCTCAAGCTAGATTATACTTATGACATTTAATGGCATGTTTCTAACGTGGAGGGTTAGATATGCTTGAGACACCACCACTCTTCAATTCACACCAAGTTATCAGCTGTCATATTCGGATATTAGAACCCATAGCCATGATATATGGTTTATTTTGTGTATACTAGTAATATTGTTATTTTCAGTACCTTTATATACCAAAACTGTGTATAACAATGCATATAAATTAATCCATGTATACATGTATATTGATTCAACGGATTCAGTGGTTTTGTCCATCAGTCTATCAAATTTGCGGGGAAAACATGGCCACAACCAGTACACCCTGTTAAATTTCGAATTTGAATCAATTGGCGCACCCTGCAGCCAGCTTTTATTTTTCTCATGTGGATAGTTTGGGTCACCGCTAGATGTGAGCCATGTTTTGTTCTCAAGCTGTCCTTGTGAAGACATCACTGCCAGCGGTGATCTTGAATTTTACTATTTTTATGGCTAAATAATTTGGTTGATCCTACAGACGACACCCCTTGTCCGATCGTCACCAGATTCCACAATGATCTTCTGGATAACCAGGGTGAGAGTAATCTAATTTTCCCGAATTTCGTTAAAAAACATTACCACAGGCAGCAATTTGGTATCTTACTGTTTGATCCTCTTTTGCGTGACTGAATTGTTTAGCAACTGTACAGTCATATCCCTCATCTGATAGTCACCACACTTTATATTGATCTTCGGGCTGACAACTAGATGGGAGCTATCGAATGCTTTGAATTTTTTTGGAAAACATTGTCGCCAGCAGTCATCTTCTATTTTGGTTTTTATATACATGTATATCTCTTCATTCGGATAGCCAGTATTACGTAGGTACTTCAACTTTCCGCATTCCTGTCATCATTTGAAATATCAAAATTTACCTGATACCATGCACCCTTCAAAATTTGTTTCGTCGTATCTATTTTAATGACCCGTATGGTAATATTGATACATATATATTTGTCAAACATTTCTTTGTACAATATACAGGTATTTAGTTTGTAACTAAATCTAGAAATATATAATAGTAGCTGGTGGACCCTACTTCGTCCGGGATGTTCCCCTCTGATTTTCGGAGAATTGCGCGATTTAACCTTGAATTGACCATTTTAAAGGTGAACGTCATGTCGGGTCACGATTTGATCCGTCCAAAACACTCCCCGGACAAAAGTCACGACAAAAGTACCCGTCGAAATCCGCCCGGCTTTACCCGATTTGACCTTGAATTGACAATTTTGAATGTCAAGATCAGGTCAGGGTAATAATTTGACCCACCCGAAACACTCCTGGGACAAAAGTAACAGTAGGTATTATATTTCGTTGAAATACTTCCGTTTTACCAGATTTGACCTTGAATTGATCTTTTTGAATGTCAAAGTCAGGTCGGGATCAAGATTTGACCCGTCCAAATAGTCCAGAAACATGCCTACATCAGCACGTTCGAGAACATGGTCCCACGTGAAATTGGACCCGTCCATATTGCTCCCGGGATCGAAGTAGTCCTACACACAAATTTTTAGTAGGATCGGTCAAGGTCCAGAAACATGCCTATGAGCGAGGTCAAGTTGACACGTTAAATACCAAATCCGAGTCGGATCAGTCGAGCAGTGTTAGAGTCTATAACACATACACACATGCATTCATGCATACACACATACATACAGACAGGTGTTCCAAAATGTATGATCGATAGCTACAACACCGTGTAGCTTGTTATCGCAAAGGCAACGTATCATTTTGTGATCTTTTGTAAACCTTGCTGTTTAACAAACTTACGATCCCCACACGACAATGACTCTGATCGGCAATATTAAAACAATCCCAAGATGACAATAAAAAGATGACTGTAGTAACATTGAGCACATGTTCCACTCAGAATGCTTTCGGATTTGTCATAATAAAAAGCACTGGAAATGAGGAGGTTGGGAACACATGCATGCAGAATTTCAGGTTTATTGAATCATGCGGACCAAGAGCCGCTTTACATATAGATAATGGCCTTTTATTGCGCGGGAAACATCATTTTCTTATATAAACTTCTCACAATAACGCTCCCTTATCTCAATTTCTGGGCATGGAAGACTTTCTCTCGCCGGAAACGCACAGGAGCATCGCGATTTCGCACTGGACGATTATGCGACTTCGGACGGATTTAGCAGGAGCGGTGGGCCCCCCAGTGAAGCTGAAATGTCACCCGCTTTCGTTCAGTAAATTTACAGATGGGTACCCAGCTTTATGAGCAGTCAATCTGCAGTACCTATGTCCTATGCATACAATTTGTCTCCGCTTTTATTTTCAAGCATCGTGACGACTAGACATCATAATTCATATGTAAACAAGAATTCACAAATTTACCAGGTTCATTTCGCAATCAACTGAGGGCAATCACTAATTAAATCAAGCTCTGTGTGAGATTTCATAATGCTGGGTACCCAAATGTAAATTTTACAAAAGCTGGGTACCCAACTGAAAATTAAAAAAAGCTGGGTACCCAGCTTTTGTAAAATTTACATTTGGGTACTAAAACTAGTAGTTCCAGCCGGCATTCATACAGGTGCTTCCACTGACTATTTGATCCAGAAGACTTAAAATCTAAACCAACAACAAGCATAATTACAACGAAATATCAAATTGAATAAGCACTGTTAACTTACCCCTGTATACCAATTTCCAGCGACCGGAGTCAAACCATTTTGGGCATATGATTAATTATTTAATATTATTTGTTTATTAGTGCCCGTTATGTCATATGAGGTCAACATCGCACCCACCCCGTGACACTCATCGGATCAATTTACCCATGTGAATCAACAGACAGACCGACAGATAGACAAACACATTGAGTTTTATTAGTATAGTTATCTGTAAAATTAACGAAATTTAATGAATGAAAGTGTGTAACAAACATAATACTCAATTGGTGTCGATGATTACGTAACATAATTCACGTTGGGAGTCGTGCCTGCTGGTAAAAGCACCGTTCGCTCCGCTCACTCTGGTTTTGCCATGGCCCACTGCCTCGTGAATTATGTCTCGTAATCATCAAACCAATTATTATTCTATGCCAATATATGCCTGGTTCGAAATATATAATGAATCTTATCTGTCTGCCTCTTTAATTGATACTGGTTGGTTCAGAATAGACACAAATGAATCCAAAATTCTTCTTTGTGTGTACTGATCATGACATTGATTCAAGCATTCTGTTTGCAGATACAAAGGACCGACATTAAATAGCAACTGAAATGCCGCTTGTCCAAAGGTCGTCCAATGAGATGTCGGAGACCACAACAAACAATAACAGTCAATTGCATCAAGCCAAGGAGCTCTGTGTAACCTACAGCAACAACACGAGTCTTCATGGATTCAGGAATATCACCGACAAACAAAAGCATTACTGTTTGAGGTACATATAACGCCCCATTCGTGTAGCAATGTTTGTCTGTAATGCATGTTATTGGGAACTAGCTCCAGTTTTCACTGCCCCGGACACGCCTACAAATTAATATGTACAATTTTATAATAATTAATATAAAATCGCGTGTTTTAATATCACACTAAATGTCGTGTTGCTGGGCTGGGGGGGGGGGGGGGGTGGATGGCACACGTTTTGCATAAATCCAGCCAAAACTGACACGAGATATTCAACAAAGAATTTCGCTGGATCTATCTGGCGAAAAAAAGCAAATCTGAGCAATTATTAAGAGACGACAAAAACAATGGATTTTTTATACATTTGAGAGGTTGAAATTATTTTCTTTTTTTGTCCCTTTCGATACCAAGAACTGCTAGAATAATGGATAATTAATAAGACTCCAATCACCAAATAGCTCATCGTCTTTGCTCCATGAGAGGAGGCTTCATTTGTATCATAATGTTGAGTTAGAGTTTAGTTACATAATATGGTATCATACCGCATATATTATAATGAAGAATAAAGCAGTCACAAATATTCCAGCCCAATGGAAACACATGTTGATGTGCAGTGTGGTCCACACAAGCAGAGTGCAATCAACTGGGTTTAGGCCACACTGCAACATGATAAAGTGATGTGAAACACCCCGGTAGGGTGATCAAATAGAAATGGAAAATAATCTTGTTCAAAGTGGTAATTTTTAGAAATATAATATCCAAGTAGACAACGCACTCTCGATGGCGAAATCGGTTTCGTTGTTTTATCGCCAATATCTGCGTCCCGAATCGAGTAATTGAACTTTGTTCAAACGATGTTTTCTATGGAGTGGTAGGGTCGATTTGCTTCAAATTTTCGGCGATGTTAGAAGAATGTCACATTCCTCCAGTTGGCATAGCGCCCGAATATTAACTTATCAGTTTCATGCACCGGAACAAGTACACAGTATGTCTTTTTGAGGTATGGTGGTCAGCTTAGCTTTGTTAAGCACAATATTTCATTGATCAACAGGAATTACATGAAAATTCTCAAATATTGAAAATTATTTGTAGGGAGTTGCCTTTCTAAATGAAAATAATCATTAAATTTCACAAATCAAGAATAACTAAGTATCCTCTCATGATCTTCAGATAGGATATCATGGATATATGAACTGCACCTTTAAAAAAAATATATTTTACAAAAGTTCTTGGTGTCTAAAACAGTGAAATTTTAAATATTTTTCATGCTATTCAAATACAGTAAATGAGGTTATACATGTAATAACCAAAGTGTGATGGTTCTTAAATATTGTGTTACAATAATAACTTGTACCAAATTTCACAAAGAAGTTCCTGACAAATTTTTAGAACATCCATTTTCCGATACCAGGAAATTTTGGCAAAACGTGGGCCTGACCCTTAATTTATCTATCTGACTGTTCTACAATTGTTCTGACGACAGGTTGTCGACAACATTAGCATAAATTATTGCTTCCGGTGTGTAATAAACCCTTTAATGTCGGGAGCTGCGCTGGTGCATCGGTAAATATCCTGTGCCATAGGGAGCCCCGCATATAAAAGAAAATGCAATGGCTTGAAAGGTTAAGTTAAATATAAGGTAATGCATTTGAGCAGGATTTTCAGGAAGCTGCTGTCGGTGTGCACTCGTAGTGGTCCCATGACATGTGGCGTTGCACATTGTTCACAACTGAGTTGGGCATCATACACTACATTCATATAACAGTGTTCAATCCCAGGCTTTCTGTGCTATTCTATTCGGTTGCTTTCTAGTTACCTTTATTTTGACCTTTGTAAACGGCCACGATTCAGATTGCTCTGAACACCATTAATGAAGTTTCCACTACCTGAGATCAAGACAGGTATACCTCTACCATATGCCCTGGATACGAAACCCCCTTGATAAGATATTTGGGTAATAAAAAACAACCATTTCGATCAATCCAAGGAACTCTTTGTGGCAAACAGTAACAACACGATTATTCATGGATTCAGGGATGTCACCGATACACGGAAGTATTTATGTCAGTGGTAACACATGTGAGACAACCCATGCACCCAACTCGTCAATAATTAGAGAATAGGACACGTGGACAGCGTTTGAACATATTCCAATATTCTGTTTTCGTCCGCGCTGGAGCAAGACACTGTGGGGAATTGTCGGTCACTCCAGGGGCCTGTACTATAGATTTACAATTGCCGTGTTTGAACATGGCAACGGCACCACTTTCACATTTTACAGCAGGGCTGAACACGAAGCATACATCTTCTACTTTCATATGATATATCATTTTTCCGTGTGTAAAAAAAAAATTAAAACAATTAAATTCTGGTCAAGACCGCTCCTCTAACAGGTGTACAAGGTTATGGGAGGTACACAGGAGGCGTGAAGTGCAATATACCACTGTATTGTAATAGAGTAGATTATACCCGTGTGCTCATTACCGATGGGTGATTGGGTTTGATCAGAATGGTATTCAATATAATACTCCAGCGATTTTGCATGACAACCCAACTAGAAATTGAAATACATCTTAAAACTTGAATTGTTGGAACAGACGATAACCATTGATGACATATAACACAATGCACGAACGGTTGCGGCGTACTCACTGAGCGATTATTTAAAGGATACCGATTACCACTAATACAATTGAACACGGATTACCCATGCACTAGCAATATAACATATCAATGAGTGTCTCCGAGGAATATATTTTTTCATTGGTCAATCAAGTCACATGTGGTAAACCTATTATTTTATTGGTCACCATGCATGTAAACGATGCATGTAAGAAGTCGCCTTTTCACTGTAAGAATAAGAGTGGATGTCTATGGTAATCAACACCTTCTGTGTGCCCCACATAACCTTGTACACGTGTTCAAACACGGCAATTGTAAATCTATATATAGTACAGGCCCCTGACCTGGATTGTCACCCGCGATGGTCGCCGAAGGCATATACTGTTAAAGCGCCCGTGCATTATTAAATCTCGTTCGATTTATATATGTTCGAATCCTTTCTGTTGCAAAAAATAAAACATTAAAGGTTTGGATTGATAAACACATTCTTGCTGAGGGTTGTCTATTTCCCGCCATTTTTCTGGTCAAGTAGTGAAAATCGGTTGACAGAAAGCATCAATTGGGAAGTAGAGTCCCCATGGGGCGATAAGTCTGATTTCATTTGAAATGAGTGCTGTCGTGTCAATTTCGATAACGCTAACATGTGAAACTAACACGTGTTAGTAATGTATGGCAGATTGACTGTTGCGCCATATAAGGAAATTATGGTGAATATCAGGAATAAATTTAGCTAAAAGATAAATTATTAAATGATACTGAGTCATTTCTACGGCGTTGGTATACAGGCCCAACTATGAACCTTACACCATACAGAGCGGATTTATCTAAGTTGTAACATCTTGTACCTGTATAAACGCAGATAACATTGGGAATTAATATACAGCTTACCGGATCCGTGTATAAACCCTCATGTCTACTCATGTTTCTACTTTATACAGATGTACCTGTATTGCACGTAACTTACGTCTGAATGTGACATTCTTAATTATTGGCTTAATTACATAGCATTGACTATACATGTACACGTTATTAAATGATAGGCCTTTATTATCAAACGCCGATGTCTGAACCATTGGCTATATATTTTCTGCATAATTATTGCAGTCGTATCGCATCCAAAACGATCTACAAGATTTTCAAGAAGTCACGTCGTTACCATGAATTATAGGCCTAAATAGGTATATAGTTTCATGTTGACTGTATTTATAGATCATTCGCAAGATCCGTAACACCATGCCTTGCATATTATAGTATAATTTGAATGTATTTCAGTGCGTATTTTGTCTAAGCCCCAGTCATTTATTTTCGGCATTCGAGCGGCTTCTGTAATCCCTACTTTGTGGTGACACCATACTCATTGACGTTACGTCCTTTGATTTACGTCTACCGGTGACACGATTCTTTATTGCATACCTCTTTACAGGATGAAATGGCTGTTCGTCCTCTGTTCCATGATTGGTTTATTGATAGCCATCCTGATGAACATGAAGCTCCACCACGACACCTACCCGGTGATAACAAAAATACAACGCGAATTAGTTGCAGGAATCGAGTTCCCTGCAGTAACCATATGCAATATCTCTCCATACACGTCTAAGTACGTTAATGTGAGCAAAACACTGAAGAACTATCTGTTGCATGTAATGGATAAAGAATGGATGGCTGAAAATATTAGCTGGGTGGATCCGGAGTACCAAAAAATCGCAGAAGCGAATATAACAGAGTGGCATGACCAAGCGTCTCACCGGACAGCACATGTGTTATATTTTGGGGACGCATTCATTTATTATTGTATGTATAACCATATCCCCGGTGTCTGCAATGAGATGTTTGAAGCTTCAGAGACCGATCTCGGAAGATGTTTCACATTCAACAAACATAAGAAGACTATACAGAAAATGGTTGGGTTCGCTTCCGGACTCGACATTTGGATAAATCTTGACCAGTTCCATCCAATGCCTTCAAAATTCCATTCTGCTGGAATCGTGGTGAGTTATGTAAATGTACGTCTACACCATAATGTAAAGTTTTTTTAACACAGGAAACGCCTGGTAACCCTGTTACTAATCTAAATGGACATTCTCCAGTATTTTCATAAACGAATGTAAATCAAGGCAACAATTAACCGCCAGGGATGTGTTACAGGGCGGTGAAGAAATTCAACGTATATTTAATTTGTTCTGATAGTTAGATACATATTTCAAACCGAATTAATTTAAAGTGTGATATTTGTTGTTTGTAGACCGAATTTCACCGAAAGATAAAATTGTCCGACTGAAATGGCAATCAGTTGTGAATTTCCAGCCACAGGGGGTGGGGTGTTAGGTTGGGAATTCCCAATAGTTGAAAATGTTGAGACCTTTTTGAAAGTTCAGACCCAACGTGTGAAAATGAACAAATGTAACATGTAAATTTATGTTTGTTACAAAGGGGTCAGAGCATACAAATGTAATTGCTTTGACTGAATTTCCAGCCACGAACTTTAGGTTAGGAATTTCCGCCGGTAGTTTGGAAGCTTGTGGTACCAGTTTACCAACACAATGCAAAGGGGTGCTGGTGGATTTTTAGGTTGTACATCCACAACAGACCCACTGGCCACACACGTCCCGAATAGGGACGTTTGGTTTATTGTTGGCTATCAAACAGCAGCACCCCAGCGAAGGAGTTGTCCATGTCGAATTCATATTCCAATAAATCAAGTTACATGATTTTGACTTGCCTAAACATTCCAACACTCACAACGATCTTAATCTATAAGCGAGATCACTGAGTCGCTACCATATTGGGTCCATCCATCCCCCATTCTGCGGTTTAAATGCTAAAGGTAAAATTTCTGGACTAGCATTACATATATGAATGTTCAAAAGCTCCATTTATGGAATGCTACTCCAGAACTTTGACCGGTAGCACTGAAGGCGCGGAACGGGGCTGGATGGATCCTAGATACTAGAATCTCTACTCTGGCTAACGCCCGTAGAGATCATATATTCCACCAGAATAAAACCTTGGAAGTTTTTGAAGTTTTGACAGGGAACCTTATAAAGTCGAAACAATAGCGCGGGGAATATATTTCTTAGTTACTCTCTGTTCCTTAATAATGTACTTCACTGTAGATGAATGTCTCAACTCGAAATTTCACGATTTAAGTGAATTTGTGAGTGATTTTGCGTTGAGTCGCTTACAATTATGGCATTTCTCCTGGGTAATTAATTTGATGTTTATTGCGATATCGGCTCACAGAAGTAAGAGAAAATTATGCAATTTAGAGTTGGGACATTAACCTACAGTGAAGTACATTATTAAGGAACAATTAACAACTAAGAAATATATTCTCCGTGTAATGTTTTCGACTTTATAAGGTTCCCTGTCAAAACTTCAAAAAGTTCCAAGGTTTTGTACTGATGGAATATGATCTCTACCGGCGTTATCCATAGTAGAAATTCGTGGCATGATCTAGAGGGGTCCAATATGGTAGCGACTCAGTGAACTCGCTTATTGTAGATAACTAACGATTTCAGCGATTTTCACACTAAATCGCTATCGTAGTTTGATTTGTCGACAGCTGGCTGAAATGAATCCGTTTTGGCAAGTTTGTTGTACAAAATTGTCAGTGTGTGAACGTACCTTTACATTCAATTTAATAATCTGCACCGGAGACATGTATTACGTCGACACCAGGAATCGGTATTCGCGTCTCAGGTTCGAGTCACGTTTTTTTTCAAATAATCCCAAAACTCCGGGCGGTATTAGGTCTCACTTGCAGAATATTACCTCTAACCACAGGAGCTTGGAATTTGGTCAAAACCACTCTTTTATTGGCGGAACCACCACCCGGGACCAAAGGCGACCTTTGGTCCCGGGTGGTGGTTCCGCCAATAAAACCTTTGGTCCCGGGTGGTGGTTCCGCCAATAAAAGAGTGGTTTTGACCAAATTCCAAGCTCCTGTGCTCTAACACACATAACTATCGATTATTCTCAAGTTTGTCCAGTTCAAACAACATTGGAATCTTTCCTCTACACGTCATAACAAGAGGAAACCTATTTGTATGTACGGAAATATACGCTTTAAACATCTCAACTACCTATGTTTCGTGACTAAAACTCGTATGTTACCGCATAGTACGGAATATGAACAGACATGACACAGGCTTGAATGACAATGAGAAGGCAAACATTGGATTACGTAAACCTGGGTTTTTAAAAGACGAGAATTCGGACAAATTCGTACCAATAATCCCTGCTTACTCGGTTCGAAGCAATGTAACATTTGCGATCACTGTGTTATGGGCCCGGTACAGACTATATTGTTTACATGGAACCTGGTCCAGAATAGATACAATAATTAGGTCGCATTGGTTTAGAAACTGTCGCAAAACTTTGATGGCATGGGCAGGTCATCTATATAAATATGAGTGTAGGATCTGTCTGTCAGTCCGTCTGTCTGTGCGCATTTTCCTCCCAGACTGCTGGTCCGATTTCAACCAAATTTTGTATGGTGAGTCGGGCTACCCTGGTGGAAGTTATAATGGCGTTAGTTTAAAAAAAAACATTGATATAAAAATAATTAATTAAATAAAATAAAAAAGCACACAAATTAAAATAAGCTCACCAAGCACTCTTTATATATGTGTTTTCACTATGGCGCGCGCCATCCAACAGGATAACCGGTGTAAATCTACTGGGGATTTTACTTATTTCATAATCAAATAAGCGGATAATGAACCTATGTGAATATTTAGGTCCAAATGTGCACCAAACGCACGCGCCCCCTGACGTTGAATAAAGGCTCCCGAAGAGCCTGTTTCAGCGAGTATACAATAACACAGTACATTGTCACGACGTTGACATGATGATTTCTTCCACACACACGTTGGAGTAAACACATGTATCCAACAGATTACCAGTCATTAAATACACAAGTAGAATACAAGCCAGAATGATTTAGAGTAGACTATGTTTACAAGGAGCGACGACACACAAAACGTCAACACGCAGTGAATAAATGCATAACACATGCGGCACCGTTGAATAAATACATAACACATGCGGCCGCGGCGAATATATACATAACACATACGGCCGCGGTGAATAAATGCATAACACATGCGGCCGCGGTGAATAAATACACAACACATGCGACCACGGTGATATATACATAACACATGCGGCCGCGGTGAGTAAATACATAACACATGCGGCCGCGGTGAATATATACATAACACATGCGGCCGCGGTGAATAAATGCATAACACATGCGGCCGCGGTGAATACACACATAACACATGCGACCACGGTGAATATATACATAACACATGCGGCCGCGGTGAGTAAATACATAACACATGCGGTCACTGTGAATAAATACATAACACATGCGGTCACGGTGAATAAATACATAACACATGAGACCGCGGTGAATAAATACATAACACATGCAGCCGCGGTGAATAAATACATAACATAGAGTTACACAGTGTGAACTCGAGTAAAGTGTGTATATTATACTTCGTGTTTGATCAGTTAGTCAATAAATCTATAAATAAATATATCCGTCAACCGATAGGTCATTATGTCAGTTCTATCAATCAATACCTCTATAAGTCAGTCAATCACTCAATCAATCGATCAATAAAGCGATATATTATCCAATATATCAATAAATATAGTTCTGAGTAGATCAATCAATAAATCAGCATGTCAATCAAAAAGTCAATCAAACAATCTATTTAAACATCATTATGTCAGTCGATCAATCGAGCTATCCGGCTGGCAGTGAATCAATAAAGCAATCAGTAAGATAATCTGTCAGGCAACCAATCAATCAATATGTCAATATACATGTATATGTCCGTCAGACAATAACTCAATATGTCAGTCGATCAATAAAAAAGCAGTCGATATGTCAACAAATCAATGTCAGTCGATCAATCAGTAAATACATCTCAGTCAGTAAATAAATAAATAAATAAAAATGCCCGTGAATCAATCGATCAACCAATATCTCAGGCGAAAAATCAATCAATCAATAAATATCAGGCGATCAGTCAATAAAGGAGACTGTCGGTATATTAATCAATACAACAATCCGTCACTCAATCAATAAATGAATCTGCCAGTCCGACCGACAATAAATCTAGTCAATCAAGCGATACATAAATTAATATATCAGTCAATCGATTAATCAGTCAGTCAGTAAATGAATATGCCAGTCAGACTGACAATAAATCTAATAAATCAATAAATCAATCAATCAATCAATCAATCAAATCAATTAAAATGGAAGTAACGACATAAATTCCTTTCAGGTCGCTGTTCACCACCCAGATGATAATCCAGCAAAGGTGGCAGAGATCGGAAAATTTATCTCTCCCGGGACAGAAACGTTCATTGACGTGAAACCAGTGAAGGTATTCTACATCTGTATCTACAACAGAACAATATGTCGATAAATAGACAATACCTACAGTATGTGTTTGAATTCCGGAATATCTCATGAGTGTCTAGACAGAAATATAAAATTTTCACGAGCAGCTATAAGCCGCGAGTGATAATTCGACATTTCTTTGCAGACACTATTGGGATGTTTCAGGTATTCAGACAATAACTGTAGGTATTCTTCATATTATGTGCACCTTAATAATACTCAAATTTGCTAAATTACGCGGCGGTATTACTTTTAATAGTGCAGATATTTTAACAATACTTTAAGAATAGTTACTACTAATCATAAGTGCACAATTACCTAGATAAAGCAACAAGAACCGTGCAAAGAAATGAAACACAGAAATCGAAACAAATAAGTCTCAGTGTCTTTATTGTGGATTTGGGAGTGGACCCGGGGCGATTTAGAAGGGGTGTCCCCCTCCCCTACAACCCACTTTGGTATGATTTTGTGGGTTATGATATGGGAAAACATAAACGATGAAAACGATGGGGACCTGACCTAGACTGTTTTCCTTTTATTAGTGAATCTGGTGTTCTTGTTGTTCCTGCCGGTGTGCTGGTTTCGATAGCCTTTGGAACCTGCCGTTGTTGTTGTTGTTCGTTGTTGTTGTTGTTGGGCTTCGAAGTCTGCATTTATCTTTTTTTGTTTGGCTATCACCTGCAGCGCACTCTCAATTATCTCCCGAGCATCAGCAGTAGCATACTTCGATCAACTGATGGCGTTGTTGTTGGAGCTGTTGGTGGAGATGGAAGATACCGGACTGTACAGGGGGGGGGGGGGTATCCAGAAAAAAATTACAAGGTGGAAATTTTAACCACCCCGGGAGCGTAAGTTTTTTCCACCCAGGTCTGTGACACCCACCCGGGACCGTAATTTGTTTTGCACCCAGGTCTGGGACACCCACCCCCAAAATTGATGAAAATCTTGTAAATTCTACTAAATAATGTGTTGTTGGCAGGGTAAGGGTCTCTCACTGTGTCTGCACCGGAACTGAGAGAACGCTGATAAAGTACACCCACAAAAAATAAACAAACAAAGCACATGGCTGAAAAATATGCCAACAAAACAAGTGATAAAACCTTTAAAAACCCAAATATTTATGGTTATAAAGGTAAAATACCCACTTTAACAGGATAGTTGTGTCCCTTATTAGCAATAGGTTAAAATATGTGCATGTGTAAAGTAAAAACACCAACAATTTGATTAAATAAACACAGTTCCAGTCCTCTCCATCCCAGATAGCATGACATGGTTGTGCCAACGTAATTTTGCTCATTGGGCCAACGTTGGGCCAACGTATTGGGCCTAAGTTGAGGCAACGTTGGACGACATGTACAGAGCGTTGGCCCAACGTTGGGCCTACGTTGATATCCAGACCACATGGTTGGCATAACGTTGGCCCAACATTGGAAACTAAACCCATTGGTTTGCATAACGTTGACCCAACGGAGGGACAACGTTGGAACCTCAAACTAAATTGGTTGGCATAACGTTGGGGAATTATATATATTTTGGCATCCAATAATCCGTTCTTAATTCAGTTACCACCGTCGGCCACCATGTCACTATCTAATGTAAGTTTGTGAGAAAATATTATGCATATCAGTGATGTAAGTATTCTCCGTTATAACTTATAATGTACGCCGTGCAAACATTCAGAACTTTGCGATTCCGATAAAAATATTGAGAAAATAATTAATTAAATTTTACACAAAAGAGTAGTTTCTCACAAACCTGAACATACCTCGGATAGCGACCCGATTACCGATAGTGGCATCTAAAGAACGAACAAATCCTTGAATTCCAAATTAAAGAAACTTAATCTTTTATTTCAAAAATCAATGCCAGCAGCAACACTGAACAATAACCAGACCAAAGCGCGCAAGAAGAAGAGCATATGCCTGATCCATTGTGCGTAGAGTTTGACGTCAGAGCTTTCTACGTCATTTACGTTGGCATTACAACGTTGATCCAACGATATACCAACCGACACCAACCAACGTATTTTATGACATATCGTTGCATATATTGTGTCAGCAATGATTATATATATATGTTTACGGAACATAAAGTATCGGCATATATTGTTGAGATGTATCACATGTACGCTATATAGTCTGGTCGATAAAAGGTTTGACCTAGAAATTTTTTGGACTAAGTTGGTTTGTATTCCATTTTGAAGAGGAATATATCCTCTACAACATATCCAAAATTCGCTAAAATCCGCTTTGAGCAAATTTTTTTACAGAGATTTAAAAAAATGCTAATTTTTCGACGTTGTGAAGTACGTTTTTCTACAATATCCCTCATCGGCGACACCAGAACGTATTAATCCTCCATCCGATAAATACCAGTTTGTGTAAAAGAGTATAGGGGCGAATAGAGTGACAAGGACAGAAAACAATGCAATCGCGGCGATGAAATGGCTGTCAAAATGGCCGCAACTACAACCCATGCTACGACGAAAGCAACATATTGGATAACCTCCTATAAGCGAAAATACACATTTGTAATTTACAAGAATGTTGTTATATATCTTTAAAGGTACACATATAATTAAAACAGATCTATCTGAATGATTTATCGATCACTGCTACGCACGTTAACCCAATGATTTACGTTCGGGATTTCTTATTAGAATACATCCAACAGTCGGACCAAAAACAGTTATTTCGGGCATGCAACACACGCAGTAATATTTCGTCACACAGTGCGTGCTAGTTTCGTTTTGGAATGATGATTAATTATTGAACGCAGAAACTGAAGTGCCCACCCTATCTGTGTAAATACTAGTTATATTTCCTGAATTTCCAACACTCCACGTGACAATAAACCATACACGTATGTCGTAATGCTGAGTATACGTAAAGAAACACTTATCTCTTCAACAGAATAGTACCCTATCTCACTAGATCGAAGAGACTGTACATGGTATATTTTATTTAGTACTAATTTTCATGGTGCTCTCAAACCGGTTTCTTAGTAGACAATTATGTTCAAATTACTTCAATCGGCACTTTACAACAGGAACATGTACCACGCAATGCACACTATTAGTTGTCAGTATCTTGTTGTTTGAAATTATGTTACCATTGCCACCCATATATTTGCGCTAAATATCAGGTCATCAGCATTATTAGTTCTGCGCTTACCAGTCACTCAATGTTGATATTTATGGTTTTGTATGCAGCAGATATGTGTAACATTAGGGAGAATGGGTAAACGCGGCGATGCGGTTGCAGAAAAGGTCGTACGTTTCGCGTATATGTGGCCTTAGTGCATTTATGTGCACATAATTTCCAGGTATAAAGACAGTCTCTACCACAGAGTATGTAGGCAAATTTGGTTATGTTGAGAATTTACTGAAGATAGTCTATTGTAATCCTTTGTATTTTGATAAATTGCATTCATGGTCTACCACCATGTATTTGTGTGATAAAAGTGAAATATTCGTGTTTAATCACTTGGCTGGAGGCAACTATGACTACTATTTTAAGACACGGACAATATGATCTACACGTTTTACCTAGTACCATATGAATAGCTCTCATACTGTTCTATAGTAGTGAATTTTGACAGATTGTGTGTTGGAGATTGAAAAATAAATGATTATCGGTCACATTCGTGAGAATGTTTTCATTACATATATTTCTGCTTCTAAAAAGGTCACACAATTAATACATCCCTATTAGATCACATTTAGCTGTTTTAATACACATATATTACACGATTTAAGATAAACAGTACAGATAAAACTGTGTTATTCTTCTATTTCTTGGCGCCCAAAAAGTCCACATTTAATCGTCGTATGAGACCTGGCTTTTGGTTGCTCTCTCGCGAGATACATTAGAGAGAAATCTTACTTACTATTATTAATAGCTCCCCTTATATCATGAAATCATTCTTCCTCGTATAATTCGAGGGCATGTTCGTTCTTGTATGACCAGCTATTCAATTTTCCGCAAATTGTAAATTTCATTCGATTTTGTCCATTTTGGCGGCCATATTGGACAGACATTCTACCGACATGGTTTACGACTAAGCATTGCTTGTGTAAATTTAATTGTATTACTAATTTGGTATTTGTTGGCGCACCTACCACTGAAATTCAGGATTTTTCTATACCAACTGCCATCATGGACGCCATCTTGTATTACAGAAAATGCTCAAAGCGGATTTTAGCGGATTTTGGATATGTTATAGAGGATATATTCCTCTACAAAATGGTATAGAAACCAACTTAGTCCAAATTTGTTCTAGGTTGACCCTAAAATTTTAGTTTATCGACCAGACTATATATGTAATTGGACTGCCATGAAGCTGTTAGTGGTGGCCCAACGTTATAATTCCAACTGTTGCATGGGAGGAATACCTTAATTGGGATCAACCAAGGGCCAACATCGTAAACCCAACCAATGTGATGTGCACAGTAAATTCCATTTTCGTGTTGGCGTTGGCCCAATGTTGCTATGGGCCAACGTTATAATTCCAACAGTTGGGAGGAATACGTTGGGCCAACCAAGGGCCAACCCAACCAATTTACTGAAGATACTTCCGTTGGCATGTTCGCGTTGGCCCAATGTTGGGCCAACGTTACATTCTCAATGGTTGGGAGAAATACGTTGGGCCAACCAAGGGCCAACGTCAACCCAACCAAAGCTAATGTCAACCGTGTCGACATTATGCCAACGTTGGCCCAACGTAGTCATGCTATCTGGGATGTGGGAAATCACTGGTGAGCAATGGGGAGCTGCCCTTAAAATCATTCTAGGCGAGTGGCGAGTAGCTCTCCTACAAAATATCGAGGCGGGTAGTATCCCAGCAGGAGATGCCAAAGGCATCTCTCGAAGGCCTGAGGGAATTTTGAAAATTAGCCTTTTAATGCTCCAATCAGTGAACAACACGTTTGTGACTTAAGTCACTGTAGTCATGTATCGACATCGACCATGTACTTCGACCACGTGGTCACTGTATTTATCGTTTATTCAATATCTTGACGGATATCATTAATATAAACAAATGAGGCCAACGGTTTATCGGGTTTTTGACAGCAAATGAATCTAATGGGTCATACATTATCGGTATTTATTTAAAAGTACTAGGATTTCCAGTGGGATTCAAGGAATGAGGGAACCAAGAACGTTTAAGCAATATGAATTTCTATGTTAGATGATACCTGCGTGTATAATAAGTTAAAAAAAAGCCACGATAAGAAAAGATGAGAAAAGATGAGAATGGATTTTTTTTCATTGCAATTTTTTTCCTCGACCAAAACCGGACCCACCCCATGGTTTCAACTGTTAAAGGGAGAAATTGTGGACAAAACAATTAAAATACAGAGCCCCCTCCACTTGTATAAGTCTATAGCATGCACTACTATATTAATCTGATTGTTTCAATTCATTTTGAAGCTGTAATTTGTCTTAGAAATTATTTTGGAAAAAAATTGCATGATATCAGAAAAAATCTGCATTCCGGGCTCAGGGACACCCACCCACCCGGTCCTTGTATCCTGTAATTTTTTCCGACCCCCCCTGGACTGTGACGGTATTCCGGTGTCTCACGTGGTAACGTGTCCATCTCTGCTGGCCGCGATGACGACATGGGTGATGTGAGCCTCCCCTGATCAGCAGACGCTGATCCCCGGGCAGGAGGGCCATATGGGCGTCTCTCAAATAGTTCCTGTCTGTCGGCAGCTTTGGGTTGTGACCATCACTCGTCGCAGACGAGTGGGAAGGGACAGCCGACCAATCAACAGCTTCCGCCTTCTTTCTCCACTCAGCCCTTCGAACTGCGTCCAGGGCTGCGACTACGTGAATTGGTCTTTGTCTTCTTCCACCCATTCCCTGCTCCAGTGGTGAGATCCCTGCTCAGAACCACCTGCCTATGATGGTTTCCAGCTGTTGCTGTTCTGTATTTCACAGACAGATGCACACCTTAGCCTGGTGTAGAGTTCAGCTAATGGTATCCACGTCGTGCAGCCTGTCCAAGGCTGCCAACAAAGCAGAGGGGATTAACTCCACAATCCTCTGAGTCGTTATTTCGTGGGAGAATCTGGATTCGGAATCGTAAACCGATTAAGGGGCGGGGCTAAATCGAGGTTATACGGATTCTATGTCAGATTTTGAAACCCAGCGTCAAACATGGCTCATGTATTTGACACAATCAGTATTCGTACCTGATACTTATAATGTTCAGGTTTGTTATGAAAGTCATGCTTTTCTTCTATGTGTATATACATGGCACTTAATTAGCTGCCAATCCGACTTAATCGGACGTAGGAATTCGGGAAGGGTTTATAATCGGAGAGTCAATTGTCCCCGGAGCGAATTTATCTAGAGTGTTAATGGTGTGTTCTTGGTTACCGTCCCTTTCTCGTGAATTGAAAGTGTTCCCTCAAATTAAAAACTGATTGCCTTGTTGCAATTTTTTCTATAATAAAATATGCCAAACAATAACTTATCTCCAAATTGGTGCCCCATAACATGCATGTAGTGATAACTGTCTTCACCTGTAATAATTAGACTGTTAGCAGCCTATTGTGGATCTGCAAACTTCATTCTTTCAGAGAAGAAATCGATGGCTCCCATCTATAGAGGTCACCTGGAAGATCCATATGAAGTTTGGTGATAATCGGATGAGTTTGATTTTCGGGGATGGGTGGTTCTATTTGCCGTGGGGTAATAGCATTATGCGCGGTCTTTTCTCCACATGCACAACTTATAACGTGCCATGCTCTTATGTCTGAAACGATTACCCCATGCAAAATCAAAAACCAAACCCGGAAATTCAAAGTTGTTCTGTTGAGATACCAGACCCGCTATGCTATATTTGCATATATGTTGCTTATCCATTCCAGTACATAAACCAACCGAAGCCCTTCAAAGTTGGAGGTTCATATTGCATTGATATCGAAAACGGAGAGGAACCACCGATTTATGACAGCAGAACTTATGACCAGTATTCATGCACCAGGGAGTGTATATATAGAACCGCACACGAAAAATGTGGATGTTGTCAACCGGGAACCGAAGGCAAGTTAACAGACTTATTAAACCATCTAATTATCTAATTATTTCTAATCCCCGACGAGCGAGTTTTGTGATCCACGTAGATGGAAGATAACTTGATTTGTATGTATATCTGGACAAGTTTGTCACTTGCTTTCCGAAACGACGACGCCAACAAACCAAAGCAATAAACCAATCGAAAGGTGTCACATGCTATATGAATTCTTCTAGTACTATATCTTTTAGGTTTGCCCATCATATTGTGCTATATATTAATATATGTAAATCGGAGGCAAACGATGCAATATGTACTTTAATTCTACATTGTGAACTGTAGCTTACCACGTTGTCTTTAATGTGGATTGTATTAGCAATTGTATACACAGACTGTCGTCGGCACATTCAATCATACTATAATGCTAGAAATATATGTTGAATTGCTTGCGTTCTATGGCACATGTATGCAAGTTAGCCTGTCATTGTTATGTGTGGACACTGGAACGCTTTCGTATCCATACTCCATGGAACGCAACAAGATATTAAATCAACATCCATTTCTTATACTTACACTCGACTGACAGATCAGTCCGATTTCAAAGTCCAAGTATATGACATGATGAACAAAATGATCGCCGAGTTCGGAGCTGGTATCAGTTTTATGGATGGAAATGACCAAATTATCTTAAAAACCAAATATCATGAGATCCGACCTTAACATATTTCCGTACGGATCCTAGGAACCGTTAACACGTCCATGACTACAGCTTCCTGAAATTTTGCAAAAACCCTGTTCCAATGTATTCTCTTATATTCGAGTCTCCCATAGATACCCTCACATATATAACAGAATACATTGGCCTAACAATATTTACCTTGACCTTGTAAGCCAGTGCATTCTCTTATATATGCGAGGATCTTTAATGCTGCACCAGAGCAGCTTCCGTCATCAAAAGGTTGAAAACTCTCCGGAAGTTTGGTGTAAACAATATTTATTCCCAATACAAAACAAGATGAATATTTTACATTTTACCCCAGAAGTTTGAAGCCGTCATACAGGCAGGTGTTAAATACAAACCGCTGACACCTTCTATGCAAGTTGTTTCTTGTGGACCCCTGCTACCACCGACACTACTATTCGTTTGAAAGTAATACAGATAGCAACCGACGTAAATTATCTCTTTGCTGATAAAGATCAACCAAGCACCAATATGTTATGTGATGAATACCCAAATCGGTTTAATGGCAAAGGAAATCTCAACAAACTTTCAAGTTAAATTACATACAGATGAATCCATGCAAATGGTCTCTGAAACACATCGCAGAATACCGTTTCACTTGCGGGAAAAGTGAAAGAACAGCTTAAAGTCCCACTTAATTTTCGAACTCCCAGATCACGTATATAAAATATATGCAATATTATATTTCATTTGAAAGAGGAAGATTCAAAATATTGTATTTTCAACTTATCCGGTGTAATAAACTCTGCACATGTTGTTTTTGTTGAGTTACAGACGTGTTTTGCGCTTACGTTTAATCTGTTTTGTAGTGCAAAGTGTATTATTTCCAACGGAGAGTGAATAACTCTATATATTAAAGATACAGTTATTCCCCTTCCATTGAAAATACATTTTTAGTTGCATTCTGGGAGCCATAACGGGGGAATCTTTCTGTGATTTCATCTGTTTTCTATTTCTCTATGGGCATCTTCTGAGACACAGACGTTTCAAATGGTGACGAATTATAGTATTTTAATCAAATTGTATGGCATAGATTGTTATTAAAACCGTACATCAAGGAACTATACAAAAATAATCTGTGACTCGAAAATTAAGTGAGCCTTTAAACGTAATGAAAAAATGGGTATAATAGATAACATAGATGGGCCAACAGTTGGCCGGTAGTATCAATTTGTGTTATCGTTCAGAAATGGACATGCGAGCTGCTAACCAGGCGATTCAACGAGAACGTCATATCATGCTTACCGTTGAGGACATAATTCATGACATCAATGGCTCAACTGTTTTCTCGAAACTCGATGTGGTCCAAGGTTATAACCAGCCAGCTAAAACTAGCACCGGAGTTACGTCACATCACATGTTCAACTCATGTCGGGTTGCGTCGTTAAAAAGATTAATGTTTGGCGTTAACATTGCAAGTGAAATATTTCCACCTAATGCGCATAAGATTGTCCACTTATAAACGGACAATCCGTACCTAAAATGATCGTTAATTAATGGACAATCCGACCACGCGTGGCACGCGATCTTGGGATTGTCCACTAAATCACGACATATATAGATAACCATGCATGTTAGCTTCATATTAAATCTGAAGGATAATAATTCTATAAAGAATGTACCTTTACTAAATAACGGAGATTTGTATGAGAAATTTGCAACACCGCAACAGCTCAACTCTTGTGAAATATAAGTCAAATTCTTCCCTCTTTAAAAACACTTCTTAGAATATTTCCGTTATTTCGTCAAAAACTCTTCTTCAAATATCTCCGTTATTTCGTCAAAAACACTTCTTCTCATACAAATCGCCGTTATTTAGTAAAATTAACATTCTTTATAGAGTTATTGCCCTTCATATTAAATATGAAGTTAACATGCAGGATTAGCTATACATGTCGTCATTTAGTGGACAATCCCAAGCTCGCGTGCCACGCGTGGTCGGATTGTCCATTAATTGACGAACATTTTAGGTACGGATTGTCCGTTTATAAATGGCCAATCCTTGCAGAATTGCCTGAATATTTCAGAATACTCGGTGCGTCGAAGCTTTATGGTGTCTATGAGAGTTACTTTTATTGAGCATAAGAACGGAAAACCTTGACAGTTTACTAACTCTATCACATTCATTATATTTGTTACTCAAATGTGATTTACATGTATAATCTTGTATATATTTGGACTAATTCGGGGTCATATTCACCAAACTCGCTCAATATTAACAATTGCATGGTCAGAATATACATCAACTGCCAAGTTAAATTTCTCAATGTGACATTTTTGTGACACCTACATGTATTATCACAATATCGTGCGTTATAGTCTTTCTTCTAATCATCATTTATATTATTTCAGGAACGTGGGGTATTCGAGGATGCAATGCGCGGGAATATTTGGAATGTTTGAAGCCGGAAATAGGTAAATTCAGGGACATGGTTAGAGGGTCTCCTACTTGGAATTAACAACTACACAACCCCACACCGATCCAGACTAAGTTTACAAATTGGGGAAATGCCATTCGCACCCCTTTTGGGTTAACAAAATTACATAAAAGTTTGAAGATATGGAAATTTTGAACTCAAAGCAACACACTTCACACTAATTACTGTTTGGAAAATCATACTACGACTATGAGACTAATTTCAACCTATTTTAGAATGAAATTTCCAACTGATGGTGTGTGTGTTAGGTATATAGTGGGTACTGACATATATCAAAATCGGTTCTGTTATCTACGCAAAAAATACCAGAATGCCACATAGCCCATAGTAAGTCCTCCCATTATTGGCTACGATACCTCTATGCAAACTGAGACGAACAACCAGAGATCATCTCAAGATTTATATCATCAGTTATATGGCTGGGGTAGTTTTTTAGTGGAGAGAAAAAGAGAGAGAGAGAGAACGAGAGAGAGAGAGAGATATATATATATAGAGAGAGAGCAAGAGAGAGAGAGAGAGCGAGAGAGAGAAAGAGAAAGAGAGCAATTATTATGTAACTAGCTTCCCACCGACTGATAACTATTCACCGACGGACAAATATATATATAAACAATGTAAAAGCTTCTTAAAGTCATTTCATAAAGGATATAAATATTCATCCGGACTCAAATCATTCCGAATTGGTAAGCTGATATTATTTATTATCTCTGATCATTTTACTTGTCATGTTTGTATTGTCTTGTTACATTTATTGTTTTATCATCCATTTATATTTATAAGTCAGTTGTGACCATCCACATCTGTAAAGATAATTTTAGAGTAGTTTGGAATGGATGGTCCATTTACCTGGATAAATCCCTTTGTTATCACGGTGTTGTAAATAGTCATAATTGTTGGAAGTCTCCATTTTGGAGCGTTAATGGTATTTCTACTTTCTAATGTGGCGATGGTAAAATATGTAATATTATCAATATTTTATTAGATCAGAATTATTAGGAATATTTATTATTAACAACCTTTTTAACAATAATTACTAATCCAACATTTGTTAATGTTCACTGAACACAAATCTTTGCGCCCCTCTCCCACTTAATTTCTATCTGCTGCCTTACCTCTTTTAACTTTAGCCCAATCCCACCGTGAGTACTTCTCACTCAGGTTTGCCGCCATTGCTTTAGTTAGTTTTCTCATATAAACAAAATGGAGCGGTTTGGTTATCTCCAACTTAAACTTAAATCAATAAATACTTAATATATATAAACAATGTAAAAGCTTCTTAAAGTCATTTCATAAAGGATATAAATATTCATCCGGACTCAAATCATTCCGAATTGGTAAGCTGATATTATTTATTATCTCTGATCATTTTACTTGTCATGTTTGTATTGTCTTGTTACATTTATTGTTTTATCATCCATTTATATTTATAAGTCAGTTGTGACCATCCACATCTGTAAAGATAATTTTAGAGTAGTTTGGAATGGATGGTCCATTTACCTGGATAAATCCCTTTGTTATCACGGTGTTGTAAATAGTTATAATTGTTGGAAGTCTCCATTTTGGAGCGTTAATGGTATTTCTACTCTTTTATAGGATAGGATAGGATAATTTTATTTACAATACACATACATGGAAAGTACAATTACAAATAAATATAATATTAATAGACTAAACATGTATATTGCTAGGGGTGATATAGTCATGGCTGACTGTCTTCCTATCACCCCTTTTTATATATGCATACCCTAGTTCTATATTATATAGTATATACACATTCTAGATTAGGTATCCATATATCTTTCTAGGGTCTAGTTTCCAGACTTCACATGTAGGTTATTCAACATGATATTCTACGGATCCATAGGTGTTATCCTATATTACATGTCGCAATGTGATTCATCATCATCGATGTATTGTATCGTGCTGTATGTTAATTTGAGAGAGAATAGAACACTGCAATATATAAACTTTTCTTATTCTGCACCCCAACCAGCCCACCTGCAACTTTCAAGAGTAAAGTGGAATATATGGCCTTAAGTCTTATAGTCTATATGTAGATTGCTAGCTGGGAATATAATAGACATAGGGCTATAGTAGCAGGATGACCCGGAGTTATACCTATTGGTTAAAGTGATGCTGTGTTAATCAGAATATCCATGAGATTTTTTATGTAATTGATATTATGGATATTATGAATTCATCATTGATTTTCCCATGCTGGAAATACATGTATGTCGACAATAACCGGGTTGGATCACATGTATATGTAAATGTAACTTGTAACGTGTGTTTCCATTGCCAACGAAATTCAAATGCCTCACGTGACCATTTCGCCTACTGTACAGATATACGCACGGCTCTGATCCGCGTGTTGATATTTTCAGGAGAGTCGTTCAACAATCACATAAAGACTGATTTCGCTAACTGCTCTCATTGTCGATTGAGATGTACCACTACAGGGTACAATTTGCAGATTTCAAGTGGAGAATTCCCATCTGAGTACTATCGCATAGCACTTAACACGGTGACAGCTGATCAACAACGGTAAGTATACTATAACACTAAACTATTTTATTATATTGTCTTTTCATGTAGTAGATGTCTTGTTCTTCCTTTCACATACAATTTTCTTCATATACAATATAAAAGTGATTAGTGTACAATTGCCAAATTTACGAGAGAATAATTGACCTAATTATGTCAATTTTAGAGTATTCAACGATAGCGGCTTATCCGTCAATAGTCTCACATCGACTCGCATGGCGCCGAATCCGGCAGTAGTAAGTTACAGGTTACAGTGAAGTAATTATTTCCTATAGGCCTCAGTGTTAACATATAATGGCCTGCAGCCCTGACTATCCATAAATGGTGATAAATGAGTACACGATCACCAGGATTGGCATCTGCGCAAAGTTTTTGCATGAAAAAAAAAATCATATCGCCAGGCATGAAATATACCTTTAAATTTGGGATTTATAATCTAGAGTCAGAATTGCATGAACAAAATATTGACATATTTTTTACCTCACACCAAAAAAATTCAATCTAGCAACCACGCGTGCTTTACAATGTGCCAATGTTTTGTTTGGAGTCTGCAATTTCAAGAGGAGTGATTGCATGTATTTTATACGTTTAAATATCGAAACTACTAATTCTCTCCTGCATCCGTTGGAGGGCGCTACCAATCGAATTACTTCACTATAACCTACATGCTGTGGCTGCCTGATATGATCGCGACTTGCTCGACCGTCAGGCCTTCGTGTCGTTATGTTGTAGTGCGTTGTCATTGACGTCGTTGCTATACACGCTATTGACCGGTATTTCTATAATGATATGGGGGTATTGTCTATTGATTTTCACCCTGGTGGGGAGGAACTTGGTAGGTCGTTTGTATTGAATTCTAATGTTGTTATTTGTTTTGGTTATGAAGTAATCTACTCAGCCCTAATGATTCAAGTTATATAGTCTTAGAAATGTCTATAGTATGGGAACCTAATGTATACTTGGCTGGTTGAGAGAAGTGAATTATATTAGGGTGTTTGTCGTTGTTTTGAAGGAAAGCACTCAGTGGGCGGGTAAATTATTCTTAATTCGATAGGCTTGTGCATAATCAAACTCCTCGCACCCCCTAGAAAACCAAATTAATCACGACACGCTATAGACTGACATTTCTATATGGGATATGTTGTCTATTGATTCCTTCCTCCCGAATGGTAGTATCATATCTAAAATGTTGCCTTATTTCCGAACAAAGAAATTCTTGGGAACGTGATATGAAGAACACAAGTCGTGGTAATATGTACCAAACATTTTGAACCCTCTCTTGATGTACTTAGCGGCCAAAATCGAACAGTGTTATGCAAATTCCGAACTAGTAGCCATCAGTTATCAATAGAACTGGGCGGTGGAACAATACCGATCGTGATGACCCCACTTGCGTGTTACGCTATACAAGGGTAATTGGTGACGAATTTCACTACTTTCTCGTGTGTAAAACAAAAATGAGCAAAGCCCGGCACAGATTGATACCAATGTTAACTGGTCGACGTCCTAATGATTTACTCAATGACGACATTGTAACACAACTCCGCAAGTTTTACGAATTTATTAAGCTTGTAAATCGAGAAATGACCGAATAACGCAGCTAGACAATAGGTAGAACAAGCAATATCACAATTTGTACAAGAACAGTACCGATATACGCATACACATAGT
The DNA here is from genome assembly GCA_032622095.1 of Siphonodentalium dalli. Lineage (NCBI taxonomy): Eukaryota > Metazoa > Mollusca > Scaphopoda > Gadilida > Siphonodentaliidae > Siphonodentalium > Siphonodentalium dalli. The sequence continues at coordinate 190,041,668 of CP136065.1, read as the reverse complement.
TATTAATATTTAAAAATATGTATATGTAAGCATATACAATAAACATATTTGTTTATATGTGCTTACATATATTTACAATCTTGATATATATGTTACAGTGTTACATATATGCATCGATGAAGGTTATGCAATGTATCCATGAAATACAACATTTGTCATTCGGAAGTTCACATGCCTATGTACATATTGTATAATTATATATTTAACTATTATTATCTCCATACCTATGTTAAATAATAGGTTTATGAGAAATACACTGACTGAACTTGGCTGGTCGTTGGTATTAGTGAATTCTATGGCGGGTAATTTTGTCGTTGGATATCAATTAACCTACTCGCATTATGGTTATTTTAAAATTCTATAGCCTTAGAAGATTATACTTCTATGGGTAATTCCTAATGGACTATGGCTGGTTGATGGCATTGATTTATATGGGGGTAACTTGGGGGGGGGGTATGAATTAGAATGTTCGATTGGTGGGATATTTCTATGGTAAGTTATAGTTTTGTGTGAATACTTAGACTCCTCGTATGATGGGAACTTGGCTATTTTCTCAATGACAGTCGATGCAATTATTATAACTACGACGACAGCGATGATGATCATGATGATGACGACGAAGACGACAGCAATGATGATAATGACTATCACGACGATGATGACGGTGATTATACGACGAAGTTAGAGATGGTGATGAAGATAATGGCGATGCCGACAGCGATGATGACGGCGTTGACGATGACGATTGCGATGGCGATGAAGATGCTTACCATGCTTACGATGACGACGATGATAATGACGACGAAAACGACGACGATGATTGAATTTGGTTGTAAATAATCCGTCTGTCCACTTTTCGTTCTTCAATTCTCAAGAACCAAACAGCAGTATAATTGTAGGTAATTTTGGTTCTACAGCTGTGATTGAAGCACGAAGAACCAACTACTGGTTCTTCAGCTTGGTTCCTGTGCCTCTTTTTAAACAGTGTAGTACACACGGACTGAAAATACAAAATGGACTGTGTTGAAATCCAGATCGCTTTGGTGCTTGCACTGAAAGTCTATACTAAATGACACAAGCATAATTAGACGCGGCCTGTGCGGTATATAACCTATTGTACCTGAGCTACATGTATATCTAGCGCTATCGGTCGCGATAAAGAGTATATTTTTCTATAACAAGGACGTAGAGCAATTCGAATAAATATAGTTACTTTCAGGCGTATGTGTGATTATGGAAATGACTATTATGTATCTTCAAACTTATCTGAATGGATTGGAATGACTAGTATACCTTTTCAAGCATATCTGGAGAGAACCTCCTATAATATATAATTGACAAATTTTGGTCTATTTATTCACTAACTAAACTGAACACATTCTCTCTTTATGTTGGGATATATACGGATATACTGTGTGACTCTTCACTTGTATGATCGATATTACGGCTATTCTACAAATGCAGGCACTCGTCGGCCAAAGATACAAGTAACAACATTGCATTTACATGCAGACGTCTAGCTACTACATGTGCATAATTATGTCAATATGTCACAAGCGAACTGCACATCAGAGAGTGTTGAGTAAAGAAAGTGTTAAACCACTGTCTTGGAAATGTTACATCGAAGTCGTTCTATCGCCGGTTTGTGGGTTCTTGACTGATTCGTTACGGTTCCTTGTGATCCAAATTATATATTTTCGCGATTTTTTAACAGCTAAAATGCCATTTTTGAGCCATCTAGGTGATAACTCAATATATTTTCCCCATTCCCCTTACAACTAATGGCCCCAAATAACTTTAAAATAATGAAAATCCCATTGTGCCAGTCATGACAACGACGAAAACCGCGAATTGTGATATCTCGATAGGTTTTCTCCCAATTTAATCGGTTCTATACGGGAAATGCGATGACTATTATTTGGAAGGATACGTGGAAATAACCAAGTAAACACAACGAATATGCATTATGTTGATCAATTTCGGCGAGTTACACTGCCTTCCTATATATAATCATGTGTCAACAGCACTAACAAAATCGTTCACTTTATTGTGACGCACATAAATGAAACAAAAAGACGTTGATTACATATATCAATGCTGCATGGTGAATGTTTTATTCAAGACGAAATTCAACATTGATTTTCCGAATCATAGTAGGTAATACATATTTGATCGGAATACATTTGTGACGTCAAATACAAAAGTAAATATAACCTTTTCTTGGCAGGAAGAACTATCTCCAACTTCATGTTCACTTCAACAGCCTCGAACAGACGGTAATCGAATATGAACCTGTTTATACCTGGGCGAACATATGTGGTAAGTTTCATCAACAGATAAATTGAGAAAATCCGCATAGTGTAGCTGAATAAAGAATTTATTTTTGCGAGTATGTGGGCTAAATAGATGCTCACATACAAGCAAAAATAAATTCTCTATTCAGCTACACTGTGCGAATGTTCTGTTTATCCACCAGACACATTTAAGTGCATTTTATCGCATTTTTTTGTCACAAAACGTACAAAATTCACAGGGTTCTTACAGAGAAGCGATGACCTACTTGGCGATTATATCTGTAGTAGAGACTAATTAATTATGAAACAGTTTTTTATTCATGCCACTGCACCAGGCTGACTGCACCGCGAAATAGTCCGCTTCATAATTTCTAAATTATGTCGGAAAAATATGAATGCATGGTGTAATTTAAAAAAAATCTAAATGATTAGCATAACGTTCAAATCTAAAACTGAAGTGCACGAGTATAGCAGTCATGTGAATTTGGATGTTTGTGCTTGAAACTTATTAATGAATTGAATGTCTGAACATTAGCAGTAGCACTAGCACCAAGATCGACAGGGCAAATGCACCAGCTCACGGAAGAATATCGTACACTTTATAGTAACAAACAGCCAATTGCTTAATCAAGTTATAGACTTCACCAACTAAACATTGTATTTGAGTGCGTTTTGGGGCGTATTGTTTGATCTTTTAGACTGGTGTCGCCACCGATTGCACGAAAACACGTTGCATGGATGTTGACGTTTCTAAAGACGCTGTCGCTTATACATGATATCCACAACCACAATACACGGTTCAAAGCAAATTCAAGTCTGATTGTGAATTCAGAGGAACAAAAAACCAGAGCCAGATGTCTATGGATTTAACTCCCATGTGATTGTAAGCTTTGCGAAGAAACTAGTGACAAATATCATAAGTACCTGAAAACACATTTAATTAATAAATACACCCCAAATAACAAATACAATCCAGTTTGTATGTATTTTCTCCCCTATTATATATAAAAAGTCAATACCAGCCAGCAGTCCCTTACGACAGAGACTGTACAGAAGCGGGGGCATAAATTAATGAACTTCTCTTTATTCTCATAGTATAATCCTCCCTCTCCTGGTCAGCTCTCCCGGTGAGGAACAGGTCAACCAAATTTATGCCACATTTCCTCCATGTGTCACTATTTGTCACTCATCTGAACAACATTGCAAAATTAATCAACTTATTTATAACCTTAACCAATTCCTCAACCAAATCAAGCAGTATTCACACCCATATTTCATTGATCACCTAAAAATACTGGTATTCCTCACATTCTTGAAAATTGCAAGACCGATCTTTTAAAATTACATGTCCAAATGCATGGAATCCTCTGCCATTGAACATTAAAGAGTCACCATCTCTTGACGACTTTAAAAAGTCACTAAAGACTTACTTGTTTGCGCGGCGTTTCAGAAAATAACTTTCATATTGTGTATATTTATATCTCATGTTTATTTCAAGCGCTTAGGGCCCGCTTATTAGGGATAAGCGCTATACAAATATTATTATTATTATTATTATCGCACAGATCAAGCATAAAGACATCAAGATAATCACATTGGCTACCAGATAAAGCATAACAACTAAAAAAAATGACTATAATCGCCATCTCACAACCCGACCCCCCCCCCACCCCATGCCCGGCCCACCCATTCTTGTCCATCTCTATACGAAATTACACACATTGTAAATACGCACCGCCGTACATACACCCAATATACGTACACATAACACTGTATCATTATACAAGCATAAGGGCCCTGCCCTTGCAAAGTTAAACTTTTTGTGGGGTCCTGTTGTTATATATTGAATACCAAATAAATCTTATTGAATATGAATATCTGAATCTGAATCTGCTAACAACGGAAACCAGCATGGTCAGTTCTAATGATGCTCCATAACGTTATTACGACCAAGTGACGTCACAAACGAACTGCTGGAGGTTAACTGGTCCAAGTAACCTTTCCCCCTTGATTATTATTAAGTGTATCTGTCTAGTAGAGGATGCTTTATCTGTCTAGTAGACGGATAGAGGCGTGGTTTATCTGATGAGCTTCATATGTATAGTATAGAGGGGACATTTATGTGTGTAGTCTCTCCTTAATATTATCTTCAACATGGAAACATCGCTGAGAGAGATAAATTGGTTAGTTGAGCTTGTTCTAAGAAAGCACGTGGGATCTCCCAGTAGTGCAGAATCAATGGTTGCTATATGTCACACTTATGATCTAGTACTGTTTGCATGTTGAATAGTATGGCCCAAACGCACACGTTGCAACCATACATTGAGGGGTATGCATAGACTCCAATGTTTTAACAATTGTTGCTGTTTTTGTTAAAACGCAGCCGATAATAAGAGTTGAAGTTTCCAATATAATTCTAAACCTTAGTGAGACGTAATTATGATTACACACTCACTAAACTTTTTGACATTGTAATGAGTCTTTAGATGCTAAGGTTAGTCTTAGTCATAGTAACTAAGATTTCCTTTGTCATACCGATTAAGTACGAAGAATAATAATTTTTACGAAGAAAATATTTTTATGGACGTTCGACCTTAAGGCGGTCAGCTGCATTGCAGTGTTAATAGGTCGAGTGAACTCTCCGACCGCGCGCGAGGAATGCGGGCAATCTAGCTTGATTAGTCGTCTTCGTGGAGGTGTTACCGAAACCTTCTATTCAGTTAGCGTCAGCACTTTCAGTCGGTCATGTCTTGGGTTTTCCCGCCCTCCCACCCCCACTGTGTACATTCGATAACCGGAAGTGGAATCGGAAAAAGTGGAATCGACGACAAAAAATATACACCAGGGTAAGTGTTTTGTATTCTAATTATTCTCACAGTACTATAAAAATGATATGAGATGGTATTTTCAATAGCATATATATTTCCAATCACATACAACAGACTCGTTTTATCAGACGGTTTGATGTTGTCGAGAAAAAGAAAGCAAATGTATGAAAACTCACATGTAAATAACGCACTCTTCCAATTCACTGTGTATGTTCACATATAATAACTAATATTCACGCATGATTTGCACGTGGTATGTATTCCCACTGCTCTAGCGGTTCTATACGTATATAACATGTTGCCACTTTGGCGATACTTGTCACAAAAAATCGAGTTTTTTCTAGCATGTTGGTGTACGGCAGTATGCTGTGAAGTGTACTGCAGTATGCGAGTTTGGTCATTTACCAAGTGTACTGCAGTATATATGTCCCAATAGTTGTAATACACACAATATGGGCGCGTATTGACACAATCATTGTCTCTTATGAGGTATTCCCAATGAGTAAACGCCTATTGTTTCTCATTTCAGCCCTAAAGATATCAAACGATGTTTAAATGCTGTAACTGCGATTTCGAGGCAAATACATTTGGCGAAGCTGTTGGACACACAAGACAGAAACATAAAAATAAAAACATCGAAGTAAAACAAAAGTCCCAACAAACAACCACCATACTGTCGTTTCCCATCATTCCTGAGCTTTGTCGTGAGCAGGGTCGACGTATTACCGATTTTTTAAGTTTGTTAATTATTGGCGATCTGTCCCACAAGTTAGCAGAACCACGTTATCAAAACGGTCAGATTGTGGGTGTAAGATGGATAACTCTAAAATCAAGGTTGTTATTGTTAATCTGATCGGAATTAGTACCTTTAAGACAACAAACTGAAAACGACTACTGATTTTGTTTTCCAACAACCGTGTAAGTTGGTTTAGTTGGAATATTTCGAAAACTGGAGGCACAGGTACCTATATTTGTCGAAATATTCCGACTAAACCACATTTAGACTATGGTTGGAAAAGAATCAATATCGAGCGTTTCTCTTGGTTTGAAATATTGGTGTTCAAGGGAGTGGGGTAAAAAAAAATCAAGATTGAACACCAAAAATGAAATAAACAACTCAACGTTCCTGGATATGTGTTGATATAAGAGACAGTCTCTCTGTCAGTCAATCCCAATATGGTCAACCCCGTGCATGAGTATAATCGTGACTATCAATTGAGAGATAAAAAGAATAAATACTATCAAATGGATCAACTGTATTTGTGCATCAGTTTTTACTTAGCGCTTCGTACTTATTCAAACTTGATCGCCACCTGTAACAGTTCTGACACCTCCTGCACTGGTATCGTGGGAGTTGGTGCATCCCCTTCTTGTGATCTTCCATATTGAATTTTGTTGAAAATGTCCTCGAACAAACATCACAAGAGTATTCTGGCGCATCTGCATCTGCATGGCATGTTTTATTGTGCCTATTCAAAGACCCAGGTGGCTTGAAGTTTTTCTTACATCGTTTACACTGGTCGATGGCGATTCCAGCATGCGATGCTTTGTGGTAACGTAACTTTGACGGTTGGCAGAACCCCTTACCACATACGTTACACATGTGTTCAAACTGCTTTGTATGTTGCGATTTTTCATGCAACTTTAGCGCACATAGCCTGCTGCAAGATTTTCCACAATAATCACACAAGTGGCAGCTTTCTTGTTCTTGATCCGGATTATTTGCTGCAACTGGTGGTCTATGTTTTTTTTACATGTCTTCTCAAATTATATAGTTTGGTTGTGCTATACGTACATTCCGAACATGTGTACTCTGTTGTCCGCTTGGGAGCAACATCCACCGATTCGTCCGACGATGACATGACTAGTGTATGACGACTGGACGATTGCTTTCGGTCTCGATGTCACCAAACCGCCCATATTAATTGATAGGATCACCTCCAGGAAACTCAAGGAAATTAATCATGTCTCCTTCCGAGCCGAGCTCGAAAAACGAATCACTCAGGATCTTCTGTCTCAGTGTGATCCCGCAGAAGCTTTTAGTGCCATCCTTCGGAATGTTCTCGATGACTTCGCTCCACCTGTTACGAGGGAGGTCCACCGTTGTCCTTCAGGCTCTTGGATGAATGCTGCTATAAAAGACGCCAAGCGAACACGACGCCAGCTTGAACACCAGTGGCACAAGAGCGGTCTTCAGTGCCACAGAATATCATCCGACCTCCTGAACGCCAAAGACAACCGCCTAGTTTCCGTTGTAACGCTTTTGGACCTATCCGCAGCATTTGATACTTTAGATCATTCTGTCATGCTTAAGCGATTGGAAGACTCCTTCGGAATCAGCGGAAAAGCACTGTGCTGGTTTCAGTCTTATCTTACTGGACGTGTTCAGATGGTCCGTATCCAAGACGTATTTTCTGACAGAAAGTCTCTCCAGTTTGGAGTTCCTCAAGGCTCCGTATTAGGACCTGTTCTCTACACATTGTACACTCTACCCCTGGGAAACTTGATTAGGAAACATGGACTCAACGTGCATATGTACGCAGATGACACGCAAATTTACGGTTCTCTCCCCCCATCTGGCCTGTCTTCTTTAATAAGAAAAGTGGAACTGTGTGTGTCTGATGTCAAGACATGGATGCTGTCCAACAAGTTGAAACTAAATGATGATACAACTGAAGTAATTGTCTGTCCTCCAGCCGGTAAGCACGAACCATTCGAAATCGGAAGATTGAACATCGGTGGATGTGAAATAGAGCCCGTACCGTGTGCGAAAAATCTCGGTATCAACATCGCTAATTCATTATCCATGGACGCTCAAGTTCAACACATTTCCCGTTCCATATTAATCGAACTCATGCGCCTTAGTCGTCTTCGCCCGTACTTAACAATGCCTGCGGCGAAAAAGGTTGCTTCATGCAATATATTGTCAAGATTGGACTACTGCAATGCACTTTTCGTGGGAAGTTCCCAAGAACAAATAACTCGTTTGCAACGTCTTCAAAACTCAGCCGCGAGGATTGTAGTGCGTGCTCCGAAATCCATACATGTTTCTCCAATTTTGAAAAACCTACATTGGCTCCCGGTGCGCGCGAGAATTTAAGTTAGCAACATTCTGCTACCGTTACTTTCATTCCTCTTCGCCAGCATACATCTCGGACCTTCTTACTTTGTATAAACCGGGTCGTGATAATTTACGCTCCAAGCAAAAACAACTTCTGGCTGTTCCCAGGTGTAACTATAAGACAATTGAACGTCGCGTGTTCACACACGCTGCGCCAAGTGTTTGGAACTCAATCCCTCTCGATGTTCGAAACTCGCACCTCTTTAGAATTTACCCACACACAACCAGCCGCAGATGACATTGTATTATTATCCAACTGTGTGTGTTTGTATATAACTTGTATATATATAGAGTCCCAAGCGCTTCGAGCTACACCAGGGATGAGGCGCTATACAAATACTATATTATTATTATTATTATTATTATTATATTGCGTACATATATACAGCGATAAACGTGTCACACACACAAAGCAAGCTGATCGTCACTTAACCCGCATGCTTTTTATTTGCTAAAACCTGAATAGAAAATTTATGCCGGAGTCACGGGGCCTCTCAAATGTATGATATCTCAGTCGCACTTGGAAAGCATGAACACGAACTACGGTACGGTTAGTTACATGTGTATTGCGTAGGCACACACATGGCTGTAGCAACACAAAATGTAAACATTAAAGGTACTAAATCCGATCAAACGATTCTGAATTTCTATTTAATACTGACCACTTGATTTAGAGTTATCCATCTTTATCTGCAAGACCGTCCGTTTCACCGGCCAGTTCTGTCCCACAAACAATAGAAATCGTAAAATTCAAACATTGATATCTGATCACTCGGATCGTTGGTGGATGGATTCCTCGACTCGAATCAAATTTTTTTTCCCCCGAAGCCAATGTAATAGTAAATTAGGAGCGTCTGATCGGATTGAGTACCTTTAATATAACTGAAATATGGAGAGCACACAAATTTACATAAACCACACTTAGCATGAATGTATGTACTTGTATACATATCTATTCAAACAATAAACCGTGTAGCATGTTATACATGCATGCAGCCGTGCATTGCAATCCCACAACCCCACCAAACACGCACAGTATATATTAATTATATAATTTCTTTCACATTCTGGAGTCAGTCATATCTTTCTGTGAGACTCGACAGTGGTAAGATCATCTAATAACCAGTCGCATGCCAATGCATTCACATCATGTGTGCCACAAAGTCTTATTAAACATGGGAAAATTAATGATTTATATGTCGTGCAAATAGAGCAATCTTTTGCTCAAATATGTTCAATATCCACATCACTCGCGTTAGTGAGAAGTTCAATACGCATGTACATGCCCAAATCAGTGAGAAAGGTCTAGATTTGTGTCTTTCAAGCATGATGCCGTACACCGAACTCGCATACTGCAGTACACTTGTCCACCGGCTACATTAGCATACTGCCGTACACCTGGCTTTTTTAATCGGATTTTTTTGCCAAGAAAACTGCCTTATTTATACCAGATACATTATATATAACGCAGATCAAATCATCATATGTATATTATACCCATTTGTTTGTTAGATTTATGCGCTATTCTATTTTTTCTCATTTTTAAACAAAATTAGGTGATGACTTTTCGTGCGAGCATTCGCCTAAATTGTCAATTGATCTGAATTGATGAGTAAATCTTTCATTTAATGTCAAAGTGACTATAACTACCATTAACTACAACATATCGGCCATGCACATGCGGAGGTTCGTATTTGGAAAGTGTCAAAGTCTACGAGAAAAAGCCTGATATCTGCACCCAGTGTAGCATAAAAACATTCGGGATGCTAACTGCTTCCGCACTGCCAAAAATAATTTCTTAATAAGATAAAATATCTTGAAACAAGAAAAACTATTTCCTGAAACAGGAAAATAAATCTTATTTTGGGAAATATACCCCCCAAGTCTGCTACATCAAGAAAATTTAAGAAACTCCCACCAGTCAAGAGATAGTTTTCTCAAATAAGATAGATTTTAGTCTTGAAACAAGAAACAATTTCCTTACTAAGAAAATGGCTTCAAAAATTAAATATATATTTCTTGTTTCAAGATTTTTTTTCTAAGTTAAGAAATACTTAAAGAAAATATTTCTAAACCAAGAATTAATTGTTATGTACAAATTACTGCTGTAATGGAATAACTGTAAAAGTCCAACGATAGCAAAATTGTGATAAAAATTTTATGGTAAACATTGAAAAAGGTCCAACCTGTTGATTAAATATTCTGAAATTCATATTCATACTTAAATATTTGAACTACATGTAATACTACAGCTATAGGATTATATAATTGTTGACAAGTCACTCACTGTAACAGTTTTGTTTACATAACATTGGAAAAGGTCCAACCTGTTGATTAAATATTCTGAAAATGTTATTCATAGTTAAATATTTGAACTAATAATACAGCTAGAATGATATATTTGTTGACAAATCACTGTAACTGTTTTGTTTACATGACAATAGTTTCAACAGCTGTAATTTTGTTATTGGCAATCTGTCAGTAAGTGTTTTTATCTATTTCTCAATGCTCTTAGGGCATGCTGACCTTTATACAATTTTAATAAAATTTTGTTTGCACAATATAGTGGGTCGCCATTGAGGAGGCCTCCCTTGAAATCTCCAGTTGGTGGTTTGCCACACCATCCCGAACTAGACAAACCTCTCTGGTGGCCCCTTGCATTGAACCTATTAATTAAACAGGTACTTCAAGCTGGTATATACCCCTCTTATATAAGGATGGAAGATGCTACCAATTTCAAACCGATGGTATTTCTTCAGAGTTGACTCATTCGTATTATGAAAGCAAGCCCAATGAGGCCATGCACCTATTGTATGTTTATAACACACAAAAGACTATATCTTAGCAGAATGCATGTCTCTGATGATACAAACAATAAAATATCCAATTTATCCATAGTTGAATTTCATTTGGCTATATAGGAAAGCATACAATGTGGCTTTTATGTAGTTTCCACAAAGTATTTTAAGTAAAATATCCATCAAGTGATGTGTTCTGCCTTGTCCTATATATTAAAATGCATGCAATGGCCATGATAAATGCTTAATTTATTGGTAGAGATGTCAATCTGATAAGAAATACTGACATTTTAGGTTTGGTACACCATTTCAGCTGGCTTGGCATCTTTTAAATTTGAAACCTAAGGAAATTTATTCAGCTTTGACCCTCTAAATTATGGAAGAAAGCCCAAATGAAGCCACTATTTGCATGTTAGTAACATGTATAAGGCTATATCTCAACAGAATACATGTCTCTGATAAAATGCACAATAAAATATCCATAGTTCAATTGCATTTGGCTATAGAGGGATGCATACAATATTGGTTTTATGTAGTTTCCACAGACCATTTTAAGTAAAATATCCATCAAATGATGTTTTCTACATAGCCTTGTATATTAAAATGCATGTAATGACCATGGGAAATGTTTAATTCATTAGTTGATATGTCCATCTGATAAGAAATACTGACAATTGAGGTTTAAAATACCATTTCATGGGATTATGGGATCATAAATATCAAACTAAGGGAATTCCTTCAGATTTGACTCTCTAAATAATGGAAGAAAGCCAAAATGAAGCCACTATTTGCATGTTAATGACATGTATAAGGCTATATCTCAACAGAATACATGTCTCTGATGAAATCAACAATAAAATATCCATAGTTTAATTTGTTTTGGCTATACAGGGATGCATACAACATGGCTTTTAGGTTGTTTCCACAGACTATTTTAAGTAAAATATCCATCAAATGATGTTTTCTGCCTTGTCCTGTATATTAAAATGCATGCAATGACCATGAAAAATGTTTAATTTATTGGTAGAGATGTCCATCTGATAAGAAATACTGCCATTTGAGGTTTGATACACCATTTCAGCTGGCTTGGCATCTTACAAATTTGAAATAAGGGAATTTATTCAGCTTTGACCCTCTAAATTATGGAAAAAAGCCTAAATTATGCCATTATTGGCATCTTTATAACATATATAAGGCTATATCTGAACAGAATACATGTCTCTGATGAAATCAACAATAAAATATCCATAGTTTAATTTGTTTTGGCTATACAGGGATGCATACAACATGGCTTTTAGGTTGTTTCCACAGACTATTTTAAGTAAAATATCCATCAAATGATGTTTTCTGCCTTGTCCTGTATATTAAAATGCATGCAATGACCATGAAAAATGTTTAATTTATTGGTAGAGATGTCCATCTGATAAGAAATACTGCCATTTGAGGTTTGATACACCATTTCAGCTGGCTTGGCATCTTACAAATTTGAAATAAGGGAATTTATTCAGCTTTGACCCTCTAAATTATGGAAAAAAAGCCTAAATTATGCCATTATTGGCATCTTTATAACATATATAAGGCTATATCTGAACAGAATACATGTCTCAGATGAAATAAACAATACAATATCCATAGTTTAATATGATTTGGCTATACAGGGATGCATACAATATTGCTTTTATGTAGTTTCCACTGACTATTTTAAGTAAAATATCCATCAAATGATGTTTTCTACATTGCCTTGTATATTAAAAATGCATGTAATGACCATGGGAAATGTTTAATTTATTAGTTGATATGTCCATCTGATAGGAAATACTGACATTTGAGGTTTTAAATACCATTTCATGGGATTATGGAATCATAAATATCAAACTAAGGGAATTTCTTCAGATTTGACTCTCTAAATGATGGTAGAAAGGCCAAATGAAGCCACTATTTGCATGTTTATAACATGTATAAGGCCATATCTTTGCAGAATGCTTTTCTCTGATAATAAAACAAATAACATATCTATATTTCATAGTTTGGTTGGCAAAACAGGGTGCATAACATGTGGTTTTAAAGTAGTTTCACAGACTATTTTAACTAGAATATCAATTAAATGATGTAATCTAACTTGCCCTGTGTTTTAAAATGCATACACTGACCATGATAAATGTTTAATACAAACAGCGTCCTTAATGCTGCACCAGCCTAACTCCCGTTATGAAAGGGTTAAATTAATAAACAAAGGTTACACAGACAACCCCCCCCTTCAACAGCGCGGTGAGTGTGTTTTTTATGTAATATATGTCATACCCGGTATAAGAGCCCCCCCCCCCCATTTCGTACGCCGTATTCCATGCCCTGTTACGAGGTACGACATATTCCGGCCCCTCTGTTAGGAGGTATTCGGTATTCCAAAAATACCGGTATTCGTATTCCAACCTTCCAAAATGATCATAAGAATAATATAAATGCGATGTTTGTCACAATAAATGCACGGTTTGACATACAGATCGTCGATCATCAATTTATATCATTTTAGACATGGACATTATGACCTGCGTTCGTACGACAATAGAGAATTTATCCATATGGCTGTTAACTGGTATTTCGTATTCCACCCTCTGTGTTAAGTGGTATTATTCCGTATTCCAGGGGGTGGGGGTGCTCTTATATGGTGTGAAGTTTACAACTAATGTGGCAGTCATGAAATTTTTAATTATTAGAACTGTTTGGGATATATACACCCCAATCACCCTGTCTCCACGTTCCTGTTGGTGGTGGCCTTATCAATCTATTGCTTCGTTGAACTTTTATTATTACAAATTTGAGCGTGTAATTTCGTTCCACTTTACAACAGCGGCAAAAGCACTCCTATTGTTTTACCTACCGGCTCAGATCGAGGCTTCGTGGATAAAAAAAACTACGTCCATCTTACGTTTTCATAGGATACAAATTGATCGGATTTTAGGTAAGTGAAACTAATTAGTAATCAATTGAAGTGATTTCTCATTATGAACAGACTGTTACTAGTAAAATATTTAATCGAACTACAATTAAAAGGGCACGACTTATCCATTTTATTCAAATGAAATTTGATAGTAAATCGGCCTAATTTTGTTTCCGTGTAATATTTCAGAAAATGGAATCCGTCATTGATAAATGAACATTATTTTTGTCAAAATAGTAACTTCTGACGGACTATGATTATATGGCATTTATGATTCATATATAAAGGTAGCCCTACACAATATTCCCAACTGCGTTCCCAACTGCAAAAACGATTTTTAATGAATTATAAATTGGCCTAAATTTTATGCTACATAAAAAGAAAAACTATCCGGGAATGGCTATTTTCGTCTGCAAAATCAAATTCTGCCATAAATGCAGTGTATTATCGGTCGACATTAATATGACAATAGTTGGAAAATAAATAGGCCCCATTTATTGAAAATATACATATAGCTTATAAGGAAATTGTCAGTTATGATCAGTTATACTTCATACCATTATTCTAACAAATGTCAAGGGAAGTCGGTGGCCGACAGGTAGCGTACTGGTCTCTCGTGCTATCGGACCGGGGATCGTAACGTGGTCAGGGTATTCTGACAAAAATCAGAACTCGGTCAGATACAGGTTTGTCAGGCTGAAAAGTCTCATTCGAGATCACTGAATAAAGATCCGAATGCAAAAATGCCGACTTTCCCCCATTACAACACTTGTCCAGGTATGTTGTCGTGGGTTCAGTACGCTGTCCGATCGGACGCGGACATTAATGGCTGACCCGTGTACACGCCTCGGTGTGTGCACGTTAAAGAACGCTACTGGAGTCACCACAGGGTTATAAAGTTACTCGGCCGTGGTAGCACCTGGACCTCCACATAATCCTCAGCACATTGAGGGCGATGGAGTATCGAGTAGATAGATAGATAGTCAATCTGATAGAATTCCCACAATCTCTTTAATATTGTCATGCCATGGCCAATTTAACACTAAGTGAACGTTCAGATTACCACGATACAATCGTAAGTGGAAATATTTCCGTCGTAGGAAGTAACCGCTCAACTGTGCATGCTCACCTCAAAATCGTAGGTAAAAAATAATATCATGCACTGTTTTATTTAAAAGCGAAATTGTGGCGTATCCTTGGTTATCCCCATTTGCGACGTAATCACTAATCAGTCATGTGTATGTACAAAGTGTGGCCTGAAGGATCGCATGATAGTCAATCACATGCTTTACATAAAAACTGTGATTTCATCATGTACGACATCGTAATCGTGTGAACAAACTATCCACGATCTCGTCGATCCCGGTTCCTCCACTTAAGATTATATCTTTCATATGTACGTTCACTGAGTGAACATTCATGATTCATATGCCTACGATTCAATTGTAAGTGGACAGATTCCCATCTTGGGTAATAACCGATAGTTGGACTGCGCATGCTCACGACATGATCACGAGTTATATCAATGCAGATTTGCAAAAATTGTGACGTATCCTTGGTTACCTCCACTTGGTGAAATTTGCGTCTACGTAAAATCGTACAAAGTAAATAGAAATATCATAGGATAGTTAATCACGTGGTTAACCACCGATATTAAATATTCTCATCTGCGATGACATCGTAACAAACTATCCATTATTTTGTCAGGCCCGATTCCTCCACTTACGATTGAATTATGGTCTTCTGACATCTGAATCGCCGAAAATGCTAATATTGTTGGAAGAATGAACTTTACACTTGGTTTTTGAATATGTTTGCAAATTATGAAAATACATGCATCCATATCACATACATATATATGCAGCATACATGTACATGTATTTTTTCTTCAATTACAGAAATACCAGATTCATTAGCCATGGTGGATGCAGCATCATGCCATCTCATCTTCAACATATGAAGATTGATTTCGCCCATGATTAGTCTAAGCGTCGGTCCTGTCTAGCTAGACACGTGGCAATGAACAAATGACAGGTGAAATATTACTGGAAGTCTGTTCGCCAAAATACCAGTGGTGAGTTTATAATCTACATGTATAGCTACCATGCAGATGAATATTTGTACATTGTCACCATTACATGTATATACTGCTATCCTCAAAATTATGGACCTTAAAAATGGGGGGGGGGGGGCAGGGGGGGGGGGGGGGCGGAAAAAAACTGCAGACACAGGGTGGAAAAAACTGTTTTCTTCGGTTTGGTTACCCCCCCCCCCAAAACAGCAAAAACTGCAGTTTTTTCCACTGACCATTTGCCCGCCCCCCCCAATCAAATCTACCGCAGCAAACAACTCGGTTTGACCGGAAAGCGAAAAAAACACCGGAGCATACAATTCACGAGAAGGTGCTTGTTAACTTAGTTTAGATTATTGTGACTAAAATGGTCATTGTCTACCAGTAGAATGCAGATTTGTACCTCGTGATGTCATGACATGTACAAACATGTATATTGGTGATCGCAACGCTATGTATGCACTTTAAAAAATGACAACTACTCTAGTCATTACCTCGACTTTGAAAAAGATGAGTGAGATACCAGCATATAACTGTTTTCTGATACCATTGGAGGAGAAATTGTTTAATACATGGGATAGTTCTGCAGTAAAAATTTGCCAGATAAGCGATCGCAGGGTAGAATTCTGCAATCGACTGGTAGACACTGACATAGTTGGATTATTAAGAGGGTTAATGGGGTCAATATCACATGTAAACCAAGACAGTGGTTATCCAAAATTGTTTTATGTGGATTGTATTACTCATGTATATATGATTTGGATATTAAGGTTAATCCATATTCTATAAAATGAGAGAAAATTGAAGTTGTGAGTCTGAAAATACATATTTGGAAAAATATTACATGCAAATTTTTTCGGACAACCCCCCCCCCCTAAGAATAAGGAAAAAATTTACGTGTAAATTTTTTACGCCTAAGTACCACCCCACCCCCGGTACGTTGTGTCCCGCAGTTGTTTTCCGGGGGGGGGGATACCTGGTAATGATCGCAGTATATACGGGCAGTATATGATATCCACCACGGTATCAAGTCGATTACTGTTGTGGAGCACCATGCAGTTATGATACACCAACAAATATCACACCAAAAGTTGAAAATTAAAACAGCCACATGGATCTTGTTCAATGAACTTATATATGCATGAATAAGATGAATCACTAAATTATCTTTTCATGCTTGTTTGTGTAATGCCAATCAATGCAGCCTGACAACATGGATGGGTGGAGTTTATAAATTGACAGCCGAAACAATGTTGGCAACTTCAAAGTTCATTATGTGCTACATTTAACTCCTGTATATACAATACAATTTTTCTATCAGCGTGCCCATGTCCTATATTTGGAATAATATATACATGTACATGTAACGAAGGCCATCCGTTCCACAGATAGGAGGAAAAACACTGCATTTTATTTTCATGCATGCGAAACATGACAACATGCATATGGGGTGTAACATGACAACATACATATGGGGTGTAACATGACAACATGCATATGGGGTGTAACATGACAACATGCATATGGGGTGTAACATGACAACATGCATATGGGGTGTGACATGACAACATGCATATGGGGTGTAACTGCGGTATATGCAGCGTTGAAACTGTACTAGTAACCATAATGAGGTGTTGGAGGTTACTGTGCTTTATATATCTTTAATACTACAGTATTAACGGGGGCACTATACTAAGAGGTGGCCAATTACTTTGAGTATACATGTAGCCATACCTCACACATGGAACAGGGCTTGACTTATTCTTAGGTACATGGAAAAATAGGTACGCAGAGCAATACATAACACCTAGTCTGCTTAGTATATTTTACATAAATATCAACCGATTTGGTGCAGTGTTGAAGCGGTAACCTTTCTAGTACTGCTGTGTTAGAAGTTTCTGGTGTGAGACCACACAAGCCATATTTCTGAATAAATCCTGAAAAATTACCCACAATCCTGAGGTTAAGTGATCACTTACTTTGGGCATTACTGTAATTCCCTGACATTCCCCCAATCTTTGACTAAAAGAAAATTCACCCTTTTGATATCATTTGACCATGAAATGGCCCGAAAAAGATGTTTTATGAGATTTACGTTTGTTTTTTATTTAATTTTGTTTGTTCAAGTAACATATCAAATGAGTGAAATTTTATTTTAGTCATTCATGTGGGTATTGTGAGTGGGGAGATATTTAAGGGGAGGTATCCTGTTACAACGGTATATGCTACTAGTATATGTACATAAGTATTAACTGTCATGTGGACTGTTTTTATGGAGATGTAACTGTGAGGTAAGTGGACATAACTTGTGTAAAACCCAAAGTGTTTTACATACAAGTTATGACCACTTTCCTCACGGTTACATCTCCATTAAAATAGTCCACATGACAGTTAAGCCTTATACTTATATACATTTAGCGAAAAAGCCACTTTTGTAAATGTATTTAAATTGAATAGTGTATCGTGACAAAAAAAGCCCAAAGTACCCAATAGCACCCTTGGCAAAAGTTAATAGGAACAATTTCTCTTCATATTGCAACCAGATGATGTATTAAGTCAATCCTGCGCGAGTCCAAATGCTCCCAAAACATTACGCGTTCGTCTTTCCAAACCCAATGACGTATGTATGGTGTTGTGAGCTTGGTGTTATGAGCCGTTGCGCATTCACCGAGAAATAACTGCAACTAGCCACGTGGGCGCCGATCAATCAGTATGCTGGATTTAGTGATGACAACACTTAGTATGTAAATATATGTATTTGTAGCTGATTCTGACCAACATGCAGCGTTTGAATGGATAACATTACTGTTATAACTGCCCCTTCCCCCCCCCCCCCGGGTGATTAATTTGGACCGTACATCTTAATAATATGTACATGATTAGTCATTCCGCTTTTCTGATGTCATTACAAGCATTCAAATCTTATTTTTCAGACAGGAGGAGCTGCCTGACTGGATTGAGACATACACATTTCATTCAAGGCCTGATATCTGATAACCAATCATAGAATCATGTTTCCTGAGTGTTTCTTGCAGATAATGATTACACTTGATACCAATATTATTAATTCTGTCCAGGACTGGATGAGGAAGGATTTCAAATGTTATTCGGTGTACATGTAACGGATACATGTAGTCTAGATGTTATCGGTATTCGTCCATGCATGACATAATGTGAGTTGTTGCTTTGTGACAGTCCTGGCTATATACATGTACCATATGTATGCCAATGGACGGTATGCACTGAATCCAGTACTGTGCAGCGAAGGGGAGGCTTTAATATATAACCAAATGATGACCAATGTCTTCATCAAAGGCAAAAATGACACATCCATTCCCTCCTTGATGGAGACCGATCAGTGACGTCTACATTTTATCAGACTTAGTGGTGAAAATCTTGGCAAGTGAAGTTAGTGAATTCAATTCTACAACATACATGTACCTGTATGCTTCTGTATGTACCTGTATGAGTCTCAGAAAATGTGCACTATGGCATCCAGTCTATGCATAACCTTTGTTATACCGTACTTCATACTACATTGACCAGAATTTGGAGGTGTACCAGTTTCATATCTCTACACAAAGCACAACAGTACCCATGGATCAGTCTCAAGCCTTGTTTCTGAGCTTGTCTGAAGGATATGAACTTTTAAAGATATATTATGCACATGTTCTGGTGCGTGAAACTGATCAGTTAGTACCAAGGCGCTATGCCAACTGGAATAAGGTAGCATTCTACTAACATAGCCGAAAATCGAAAGCAAATCAACCGTATCACTCCATAGAAAACATTGTCTGAACTACGCTCAATTGTGAATATTTACTACTCGATTCGGGGCGCATCTATCGGCGATAATATAACGAAAACGAGTTCGCCTTTGATAGTTACTGCATTTAATTATGTATACGAATGATGGTGTGTGTTGTAAATTTGGATATAATATTTGTAAAAAGTACTACTTTTAACAAGATTATTCTCCATTTATATTTTATCACCCTATTGGAGTGTTTCACATCACTTCAAGTGACACATTATTGCAGCATGTCAATATAATCAGATTCATGTACATGTACACACATACAGGCCTTAAAATCCATCACAGAATAAAAATATTCTGATGTTCCTTTATCTTTGTCAACCTGCTGTATCACCAAGTAATCTGTACAAGGAGCTTAATGTGGCTTAGACATGTACCATACATGTACATTTAAAGACAGATAATCCGAGTTCACGGTCCTCAATTACCATTTCTTTGGCTTCAGGGGTAAAAATAATTTATTCGAGTTGAGGAACACACCCTTTAAAGTTCTGAGTTATAAAATATAATTTTTTGAAATCTGTTATTTTTCACCACCTTGAATATTTCCCGGCCTAGCAAATATTCAATGAGTCGATTGACATAATCTTGATACCAAGTTGCGATGAACAAAATGTTGATTTATAACACGTTTTGGAAAATGTTAAACTAGAGTTGACAGTAATGCCCAAAGTAATTGACCACTTAACCACAGCAGAATTAAATGGCTTGTTGCCATTCATCGGAAAGCTTTTGGGGAGAGCTTTCCGATGAATGGCAACAAGTCATATTTCCGACTAAATCCTGAAAAATTACCCATAATTCAGCTGTGGTTAAGTGGTCGATTATACTCTGGGCATTACTGTATTCGATATCTCAAGCTGTTGCATACCGAAAAGACTTGGGCTAGTACCTGAACAGTAAACCTGCAATCTGCATGATTCATGAAACAGCTATTGAAACCATGCTGTATATACTTAGAATTACACAATTTTGTTTATGGGTTTGTTGATATGACACGAGTGCTAGCGCACAATGACGGAATGAACAGCACACCCTAGAGTTCTATCTTTCCTCAATGGCACAAGTGCTGTATCAACAAATCCATTAATACATTACAAGTGTCTTTCTGTGTTTATTACACATCACCCGTCCTAGAATATGTGCATTTAAAAATACAGGGTTACGATGTTTATTAAGGCACATACAGTGCTTGTTTTGTCATGTGTGATGATTTTTTTATCCTATTGTTTGA
The DNA here is from genome assembly GCA_032622095.1 of Siphonodentalium dalli. Classification (NCBI taxonomy): domain Eukaryota; kingdom Metazoa; phylum Mollusca; class Scaphopoda; order Gadilida; family Siphonodentaliidae; genus Siphonodentalium; species Siphonodentalium dalli. Next base: position 190,020,567 of record CP136065.1, on the reverse strand, counting down.
ACTGGATACTCAAATAACAGAAATTGTTATATATTATTTTTGCAACCGACAGATTTGAGGTAACTCTTTCTATAAATATATTGAAAATCATGTGTCGGGATGTAATATTAGCAATCAATATATTTTTTGTTGCGTATATAGGTTTATACAATTTTAAGAGGCAGAACAAGATACAGGTACTTTGTATAGTTTCATTTCGCGAATGTACGCAGTATCTTGTTTGGCCACTTGCAATTTTAGAAACCCATAACTGTAACGAGAAATTGTTGACTGTATATTTAAAGTTTAAAGGTACGGGAGGCCTTGGCGGTGGGTATGCTGTGAAAATATTTCCATCGGTCAAAAACCGCCACAAACAGAAAGAATATTAAAATGCAGACAGACTTTGTCCGTATACAAATAAGAAATATCGCATAAACAGTATGTTATTGTCATATGTTTGACCATTCTTATGTAAACAAAAGCATAAAAAGGTACTTTCCTGGTGTTTGTTTATATTATGATGGTAAACATAAAGAGTATTCATTGTTGCTGAATTTTGATATGGAACGAATAAAGAGCATTTATATCATTTGTGTGTGATTAGCCAGTAACACTGTGCTGCCTTCTGTAACACAATCAGGCTCCTGCTTAGGTAAAATATAGTAGGTCTTTATGATAGCATGCTGTTTACGCGATGATCATGTTTATATGAACAAAACTGTATGCGTTTTAATGTTTTTCTGTTTACGGTGATTGAAACAAATATGAATATTTTCGACAACTAAGGCCTCCCGTACCTTTAAGCCCCCTTATTGTCTCTATTATACATTTAACAATGATATTTACAAGTTTTTATATTCAGAATAAATGTCAATTGTATATTTTAAAACACAATTGAAATTATATATTAATTTAAAATTAAATGTTTTTCTTAATTAAGAATTGTTTTCTAATATATCTTTCCTAATTGGGGAAAATATTCCTAGTTAAGAAAACTTGTTTTCCTCACTTAGATTTATTTTCCTGCTTGAGAAAATCTCATTCTAGAAAAAATTGGCATCACTTAAGAAAAAATATCTTGACGATATTTCTTACTATAGAAAATATAATTTCTTGTTCTAGATTAATTGTATAGCTTTCTTAAATTTCTAGCTATTCTCCCAAGATAATCGCAGTATCTTAAACTTATCTTATTTCAAGAAAAATAAACTTATGTGAGAAAAACAATCTTTCCTACATTAAGAAAAAAAATCTATACTAAGATTTTTTTACTAGGATTTTCTTACTAAGATTACTGTGTTTTCTTAAAGAAATTTTCTCAGACAAGAAATTTTCCCACCCTTTCATTTCTTGACCTAGAAAATATGTTTTTCTTATTTTTCTAGCTATTCTCCCAAGATAATATCTCATTTCAAGATTTTTTTTTTCCTGAATTGAGAAAATATTTTTGGCAGTGCGGTGTCGTATGTACACTGTGACCCCTTGGTCCATGTCCTCGATAGACATTCCCCCGTGCCAGTGACTAATGGGTATGCTTTTTGTTTGGCTTTGCCATTTCGGACCTATGTTGTATAATGTGTGGCGTGATACACCCACGGCGACTGTGGCTAGTTTAAGCTAGCGCCACTAGCAGGTAATTGTTTAAATTATAATGTGGTATTTATTATGGTCGGTAGTTCTTATTAAAGAATTGCCATATCGCACATGTCTCATTTTTACATTATTACCCCATGAATTGTTATAGGGCAGCTTCAAATGACTGGGGAAATAGGACATAAACTATTTGCAACTCAAACTCCAGGCAGAGTTATCTCTCATCGCTCCGCTCATATCGCAGCGATAGCGTAGAGGGCGCTGTATGGAGTTTGTTTACAACTCTGCTTCTAATGTTGTTTAATATCCATAGATCGATATTTATTGCACCCCTATATTAACGATGAATGTGCTGGTGATATTACGACATTAGGGTTGTCAAATTTAATGCGTGTCAATACAAGATAATTTAAAACCACTATACATGTATGCGTGCATGTACACGTACTTACCGTGTACGTATGTCGAATTATTGTATATAATTAAATAATGTTTGCCATACAGACCAGTTCTGATATATAATTGAAGAATATTTGAGATACGCCTTATTATAGGGATCGCGGGTTCCGCTCATATTACCGGAACTTGGAGTTTAACCAACACGTTGACGTCAATTAGGCGCTTAAACGCTCATTGTGTTTGATATGCTATCATTTCACTTCACCATAATGGCCGAAAACTTGTGAAATTAAATTGGTATACCCCATTTTTAAAAAGGAGGCGTTATTCTGTTTTGCATCTGTCCATGCGTGCGTCCATTCGTGCGTGCGTGCGATGTCTGTTCAGGTCATAACTTGAACAGTAGACATCGGATAGCAATGAAATTTTGTACGGATCTTCACAACTATGAGGACATTCAATGGAGTATTAAATCGTTAGTTCGTGTTTTTCGTTCTAGAGTTATTCATCTTTGTTTATCTGGAAATGTTGGGTTGGTCCGCGCGCCCGTCCACCCGATGTCTGCTCAGGTCACAACTTAAACAGTAGTCCTCAGATCTCAATAAAATTTGGTATTGTTCATGACTATGATGACTATGATGACCTTAGATTGAATTTTCAAGCGTTTTGTTCTGATGTTCTGTTCTGGCTTTTTATCTGTCCGAGCGGATATCTCCACCACCGCGGTTGTCATATCTCAATGACATTTGTTATGAATGTTGACTACTATGAGGAAATTCAATGGAGTGGTCAATCGTTTTGTTCTGATTTTCCGTTCTGTATATATGCATCTATGTTTATCTGGAAACGTTGGCGTTGTAGGATATGATAGGATAGGATACATTTATTTACAATATACAAATGAAAAGTGCAATACAAATAGATATAATAGAATATATATAGAGGATATCCACACCTTTTCAGTGGATATGGGTTATATCTCATGAGTGATGACAAAACATTGAATTTCCACGAGTGGCTTTAGCCACGAGTGGAAATTCAAATGTTTTGTCACCACGAATGAGATTTAACCCATATCCACTGAAAAGTGTGGATATTCTGTTTATTATATACTTTAGTTACTTGCCTACGGCCCCCAATGCATGTCAATACATCAGAAATTTCACCAGTGGGATATCACTTATATCTCACTAGTGGGATATCACTTATATCTCACTGTTAAAACCTTATAATTCATGGGCAAGTATATAATAAATAATGTATATTGTCAGGGTGATATAGTCATACATGACTCATCTTACCACCACATATCTGTCCGAGCAGATATCTGCACCTCCGGTTATCGGATTACAGTGACATTTCAGAAGGATGTTCACTAATATGAGGACATTGAATGGAGTGTTCAATCGTTTTGTTCGGGTTTTCCGGTCAAGAGTTATTCATGTCTGTTTATCTGAAAATGCTGATTTTTGGGTCCGTCTTCCTGAATATCATACTCAGGCATAGGTTACATGTATATGTATGCCACACTAGACGGTATGCCACATGGGGGTATGCACGTGATGACAGTTCAGTTCATGTTATAACTAGTCATAAAGTGTACCTCTAATATGTTCTTCAGTAATAATTATTTTAGGTCTCTTGTGTTCGAAAACGAGAGACTGTAAATTTCGTCGGGTTTTATTTGTCATCTTAATGTACCTTATTCATAATTTTTTTGCTAAATGGATCTTTTATACAATTCATCTTCAGTGGATTTGGATTGTTGGGTCTTATCGTTGTTTCCATCAATGGCTTAAATAAATATAGCGACCGATTAACCAGATCAGACGGTGTATGCAGTGCATAGAGGATCTTCGACTGTTTATGTTGGGATATACGACTCGTTGTGAACCAAATTTACTAAACCAGTTTCAACATGAAAAAAACTAGAGCCCTATGCCTGTTTAACAAATCAAAATCTTTAAAAGAAGCTGAAAAATGCATGCAAAATACATACATGCACGGCGTTGGCTGAGATGCTTCACAATCGTATACGACAGTATTGCGCACTTTGACTGGCGACGAAAAATATAGTCCGCCAATTTGCATGTTTGTTTTTGTGCCTATTTTTGTTAGTGCAACGAAATTAAACAAGAATTTTACTTTAATAAACAAAGAAATCATTTTACAATGTCTGGTGTTGGTCTCATGTGCGGCTTTTCTAAATAGTATAAATCCGCGCGGCAATTTTGTTGGCCAAGTATCGAGCGAAGCAAGCGCATATTCACCACTAGTGAGATTGTATATATTATATTATGTCTCAATACTCATGAAAATGTAATATATAGTTTAAGAGAATAAACTAATTATAAGGTATTAAATGGCTTCTTTAATCATATAATAGGTGTTTCATTTGATATATACACAGAACGACACGATGTGTAAATGGGTTTGTCGATACGGCACGAGTGCTGTCGTGGAAGGATAGAACGAGAGGGGCTTGCGCCTCGAGTTCTATCCTTCCGCGACAGCACGAGTGCCGTATCGACAAACCCATTTACACATCGTGTCGTTCTGTGTTTATTACACGCTTCGCGTCCTAGAATCTGTGCATTAAAAATACAGACTTAGAATGTTTATTTAGGCACATAGAGGACGTGTTTTGTCATGTGTGGTGATGCTTTTAATTTATAGGTCCGGTGTCATGGTTGAGACGAACGTCATATATGTCATTTTACGTCAACGGCAATAACACTGTATTTATGGGAACAAGCGTGTAATAAAAGTATATAAGTTATGGGTGTATTTTATTCGGCACTATATTACTATCGATTGCTTTCGTTTTCTAGTACAACTTGGGGGATACATGGGTGTGTTCATCGGAGCAAGTTTGATGTCGATTTGGGAATTCGTTGAATTTCTCTCTATCCTGATATATACCGCCATCCTGCGCAAAAGACCGAGCAACAGGGTAGCCGATTCCAACGGTAAGCACAAGAGGCGTATTTACGCATACATGTAGGTACTCACATTATGGGGATCAGGAATACGTAATCGATTATCGTACATGAGTTGGACGCATGGAAAGAAAAGTAAGCTTTTCAGAATTGTGGCAAATTGCGGTCTTACCACGGAAATTTACCCCTGGATTTCGCCTCTTTAAGATACTTGGTTGTTCGAAACCTATATGTACTTCACATTGGTCGTTAAATACCATCGTTTCCGATATGTTACAATGAAGAGAGCACAAACCCATTGTTGCAATCGTTCCCCGATTTTGGTAAATCATCTCAATTTCGAAGGCATGTTCAATGTCGGCTAGCGGACGGGACCCGACGGGTTGCGATTTCCAGCCAATCACATGGTATGTGGTCAACTCTGCGAATAGTTTTTTTTACCAGAATAGTACTCGACTCGATTAATTCTAGTAAAGAACTATTCTTATGATCTAACCCTTACTAACAGAGCTTTGCTGTACTGGTATAAAGCTGTACTGGTATAAAGCTGACTCATATATATATATAAGTAGTCCTCCATCAGACCTTGATCTTGTTGCGCAACATCTAAACTGGCGAATACCAAACGAACGAGCCATAACTTCTGTGTTCGTAAATTCCACGATTACGATAACTGATCGGTGTTCGGAAACTATATGTTCATCACGGAATCGACGTGGATTCTGAGTATCAGAAAATCAGATACACGATTATAGGGTGTAATTATGTGTCGAATTTATAGCGTGAACAGAAAAGGTATACTAGACATACATGTACACTAGTACGGGAATGTCAGGTTACTACCAACGTGTTTCCCGACGAGAAACGTCAAATAAAGCCACACGACCAAAGGCTATACGGTTGCAAAATGGGCGAATAATTTATGGGAGGAGTTTGTGTTTTTTTTTTCGATGCCATTTTCCCCCTTTTTATGGGTGGTTGACGTTTGTCAAATATGCAGTGTGAAGAATTACGTTGGCAATAACTTTTGGGCACATTTTTGTGTCTGTAAAGGACGATCTTTAATTTGGTATACATATTCATACATGTATGTATACAAATACATTCCTGCGAATACAGGCCAGCTATATTTGTTAATACTGTGGTCTATGCAAAAGATTTGGTTTATTGTAACCACAGGCCAAATCCCCCGAGTGCACATAAACAGTCCAAGCAACAGCTTCAGCTGCATATTTTATTTATCCATCGCACAAAATTTGCCTTTCATGGGGCAAATATGTCATATTCATTCGTTTCTGTGATGACACCCTTACATTTATGAGGTCAAGCACACTAATTAGTATTCATGACGTGGGCAAACCGGAGTGCAGCTCAGAGCGAAATAGTTCATTGGCTTTATAGTGATTCAAACCTAGCCTTGTTCTAAAGATTTATATATGTTTTAGATCGTAAATATCACATTTACGAATTTTGTATCAATTGCGGCGAATTATGGAAGAAAAAGTTCAAAATAACAATGACGTTCGTTGAACCGGTTGACGTCCCGAGTTGTCTGCGCAGTATGAATAAATTATGCACTGAAAGTAGTACGGCATCTACCTAATAAAGCTATCTTTACTCAACAAAGCTACATTCGCGTGATAAACGTAACATTTTTCGGCGAACTTTATGTTGGCCACAACAAGCGTGGTACAATCAATGCAATACTGCCTTCGCCTTAAACTTGCAGAGTGATCATAATCCAATCCACAGGAGAATTGGTTAATAACGACCCCATGCACTCGGCGCCATCTTTTTCGATAAAATATTCAACAAAAACAAGTCCTACCAGCTAAATTTGGCCAGAGATGTAACGAAAAGGAGTCGCCGTTCAATAGTGAACCTTACGGTTCGAACAGAAGAACTTTTTGGTGGAAAATCATACCATACTTAAATCGCCCATGTTGACGAAATAATCACCTCCTTTGACAACCCGAAACTATTCTACACTTGCATGACTGATTGCTTATTATTTATGAACTATCTGTTTATTTAATTCAGCTGAATAAATATAGGCATTGTTTCTTATTTTGCGGTAACAATAACGTAATTTAGACATAGTTTGGTCTAAATTTTGGTGCGCTGTAAATGCAGTCCAACCAAAACCAAAGCGTTGCGGTACCGGTATACTGATAATTATACCATTTCCATCACACTATAGCTAATCCATATAACCTGTATGCATATCATAATTATCCTCACCCAACACACTATTAAACCAAACTAGCAAGCAAAAAGTCACGAACAGAGGCAACAATCTCTAAAACATATAAACATACATGTGTCCACATATTTACTAAGGATTATCCAACTGAAATAAAAATATTACTTTGAATAGTTTTTTCACAGGAAATACGCCAACTTGCGAAGAGGGAACATTCGGTTGAATTCACCTTGTAATGCAGTTTCGGGTTTTCGTGCGCATTCAGAACAAAACCTAAACACTGCGCGTTTCGGTTTATTGAACTTGATTTCAACACATTCTTGAGACGATTATGGTTCTCTGAAAATGTTCTCAATAATACGAGTTGTACGTGATTTCTTTTAACGTCTTATGAAAGTAGTTTAAACATTCCAGCAGTTAGTGCATGTTGGTAGGACACGGTTATGTAGTATGCATACTAGTTCGAATATTTTTCGGTGAAATGTAATAAATAGAGCATGTCTTGTCTTTGACTACGTGGATATAGTGTCCAGTGGGATGGGTATAGTTTATATAGTTCGCGTCGTGAACTATATCCACCACACTGGGGACTATACCCGCGTAGTAATCTCCAAGCCATAAGCTATTTACTAAATATAGTATCGTGCTAAATTCAGCACCCCCATACCAAACTCGCATGCAGAAAGAAATACACAGACACAACAAACTCGAGCAAATGTGTTCGAACATTTATCCACCAATTTACTAAGGTGTGTCCAAATGAAATTAAAACATTACTGCCAACACCGTTTTCACCGGAAGGACGTATAATCTTGCGAATTGCCAACATTTTGTTGAATTCATCATTGTGCATGGCATAGTTTCGGGTTTTTGTGCATTCAAAATAAAACTTAAATACCACGCGTTCGCTATTTATTGAACTACATGTAGAGTTCAAGACGGTCTTGGGACCATTATGTTTCTCTTAAAGGTACTCAATCCGATAAAACTCCTCTCAATTACTATTTCAATGGCTTCGGGGGTCAAAAATATTTGATTCGAGTCGAGGAAGTCACCCATCAAAGCTCAGATTTGTTAGATATCGATTTTAGAAATCTATTATTTTTCATTATCGGGAATACTTTCTGGCCCAGATCTCAGGCAAAATTGCGTTATTATTACCACTTGATTTTAGAGTTATCCATCCTTGTCTGTTTGAATAGAGCTTTGGTGTACAAATCTCGAGCAGGATACGAAATTGACGGCAATTATTAGTACTCATCTCGAGAACATAACAAATGTCAAAAATCAATATCTAATAACTCTGAGCTTTGTTTGATGGGTTCCTCGACTCGAATCAAATATTTTTTACCCCCAAAGCCAAAGAAATAGTAATATAGGACCCTCTGATCGGATTGTTGTTGTTGGAATCTGTTGAGATGGGGACCCTCTGTTCGGATTGAGTACCTTTAAACTATTTATCGGTAAGTGGATAATCATACTTGTTCTAGGTAAGACGGGTTGTACTTTATTTCTATTTACTTGTCATGCGGGGACTCTGATCAGTCCATCAGTTTGTGTTTTTTTGACAGAATGTCATTTATGTAATGTGCATGATTCAAGTTCGAATTGTTCGGTGAGATATGGTAAATGGAGCATGTCTTATCATTGACAATGCAGCTAATGTGCCCAGTTGGGGTCGGTAGATTTCACTCAGCTTCGTGCAGTGAGCTATTCTCATCCGACTGTGCACTATACCCGCGTAGTCAACTCCAATCCATCTACTAGTTATTAACTATAACGCACGACGAATATCTCAATTACGGGGGTACATGTTATACACCCACTATACACATGAATGGTATAACTAGAAAAGCGTGTAAATATATTATGATTTTCAGGAAAAGAGAGCGACCAGAAAAATAACGAAATTATGTCAGTGACAACGATGGACGGTTACAAGTGAATACTTGATCGGAGATTGCATTGTGTGGAAGGATGGCAGGAATGCAGTTTCTGGAGTTTTCAACTGCCAACTGATCTTCGTAACCTGCAGTCGTCAGTGCTTTGCATTCAAAATCAAATGCATTGTTGGTACACATTAAGTGGTTCGAGATATAACACTTGTTGTACCCAAAAGACGCCATGTTAGCTTCATTCATTTTGTGCAACTGACAGTCGACGGTTGATGTTGTTTCACTTATGCGCTATCACTATATACTGTGCGCTAAAAATTGCCATAGTCACGTGATAATGGGCTAAATGTTAATGGCTTTGATGTTTTTAATATGGGCTCCAAGCTGTGTTGCAATATTCTAGTACTGGTCGTCTTACCATGGCGATATACTGTGTTCTCAATGTGTCGTGTGTCCAGGTTAATGAATGTTCTGTAAATCACCCCGAGAACCATATTTGTTTTGCTGCAAATACAATTAACGTGTTCATTAAACTTCCAGTATTCATATATAACTACTCCGGTGTCGCGCTCCGTTGTAATAACGATAATGGTTGGTTCTGCAGTTGTGTCCAAAATACGTACTTATTATTCGTTTTATTGTGGCCAAAGTGTATGACGCGGACCTTTGCAGAATTAAAATACAACTGCCATACTAGGGACTACTTGCAGACAGCGGCTATATCTTCTTGGATGTTGTTGATTCGCGGATTTCCGATTAGTTTTGTATCGTACGCGAAAATTTGACATGTCCCTTTTATATTTTCTTGGAGATCATTGATATAAAGGATAGGACCCAGCATACTTCATCTTGAGGAACGCCACTTGTCTCGTTGATCCATGATGAAAGTTGGTCATTCACTCGAACACGTTCTCTGCCAAGGGGAAAGTGACAGTCCCAAAGTCCATAGTCCATATGGACAGCTATGGATGTTGTTGCTTGTACCATACCATCGCATTTTCATCAATAATATCTCGTGTTGGACACTATAAGGCCTTTTTAAAATCCAAATAAACGTCATCAATAGGTTCGTTGTTATCCAGGTTGAAGGTTACGTTATCCAGGTATTCAATTAGTTGTGTCTTGCATCGATCGCATGCATGAACGGCCTGTTCTGTTGACATGTTGACAGGATACCATGTTGACAGAATACCATGATACTGTTTTCTTCCATGAAAAAGCACCCTTCGTAATAGATGATCCACCGACCATAATTCAAAACCTGGTAACATTGCCTATCCTGAAAGTTTATATCTTTCCATCAAAACCAATAATGTTGAAGAAAGCAAGCATCTTTTAAAAGGGCTCGTAATCAAACCCTAGCTACTACCGCCCAGTAAGCCTTACGTGTACAATGTGCAAAATATTATAATCTTTCGTCCGAGACACCATTGTTACACACATGTGTGTAACAATGGTGTCTCGGACGAAAGATTATAATATTTTGCACATTGTACACGTAAGGCTTACTGGGCGGTAGTAGCTAGGGTTTGATTACGAGCCCTTTTAAAAGATGCTTGCTTTCTTCAACATTATTGGTTTTGATGGAAAGATATAAACTTTCAGGATAGGCAATGTTACCAGGTTTTGAATTATGGTCGGTGGATCATCTATTACGAAGGGTGCTTTTTGTATCATTGCCCATTAATGATGTGTATTATAGGCTATTGACTTATATTCATCAGTATGAGTTTTCGCAACAACAAAAAATAATTCGACAAATCGCATTCCCCAGCCGTCGAGATTTTTTGGTATTTACGGATTCATTGACCCATAGGACATGCCTGAATGGATTTTGGATTATGTTTTGAGAAAATACACACATTTGATAAATAATTGGGCCAGGTGATGCACTGTTTAATATGTTCACTTTCATTTTCGAGCCTGTATATCGGGATCTGTATATTATTATATTGATCGTGCGTTCTTACATATTTCACAATTTCCACCCATATACGGCCACCATATTGGTAGCAATCTTCGGGCTAGTAGGTCATTTTGTAATCCAAATTTCCAATTACCTCCACCCACGATACATTCTTTTCATTTTTGATGACAAAATGCATTTTAAATTATTTTTGGAGAACAAAATCTAACAATTGATTACAAATTCGAATCAGGAGGTACATTTAATTTAGGCCTATACTATACTATACATTATGTAAAATTTGTTACGCGCCGCGTGTATACTAATGTAGATATTCCTGTTTCGCCTGGGCGCATGGGGGTTTTATTTATAGCATGGGAATTTTTGGGAGGATTAAAAGTCAAACTGTGAGCCGGAGGCCGAGTCCGGTAAAAGGTGTAATTGGGAATATCAATTTCGTTTATTGTCAATAATGTTGACTTTAGGTTTGTGATAAGCTATGTCAAATTACAAATAAAAGAAATGAAAAAGATAATTTGTAAGTCTTATATATAAACTTTTATAGACATTTTTCGTTCTGCAGCCCACTGGGGGTTGTGGTCGGAGACCGCGGAGTGGGCCGCCGGTTCGTTAATTAGGTGCTGGTTGTTATTGTTATTTTAACGGAATTCTGTGTTGGTCATTCGCGAAACCAATATATTTTATATTCTATAACTACAATCATGGGTATATAATATATGATCTTGAGCGCGTTACCATTTCTGACATTGGTTTTCTTGTACTTTACTGTTAGAGTATGTAGATCGAAACCTATACATGTGTAATAAATAATGCCTTAGCAGTCCATCAACGGTCGTTGTGTTAGTTGGGCCATTTGACAAGAAATAAAGCGTTCTGTATGCCGTATACCATACCCCGGCGCACTTTAGATTTTACAAAAAACGAAAGACAATGCTTTGCATGAATCGTCATATTCTTCTCACCCTAAAATTATTTGACGTCACATGCATGGCATCATATGATGGAGTTTTGAATATTCATGAATTCCATATATAGAATTCATGACTATTCAAAAGCTCTATACATGTATATGGAATTCTTTGACCTGTAGCACTGAAGTCCGCCTATCTGACAAATCCAGCATGCAGATTCAGAACGTTATGTGTTTATGCTAACCAAAATGTAAGTCTCATAAATTCCGTCTGGACACCGATGTCCAATTTTGTCTGGTATATACATGAACCAGGAGTATTAATAATAAATAAACCAGACGAAACTTATAACGACGTTTGCAATGACTCATTGGTACGCTTACACCTGTGAGAGTTTGGTACATATATACTGGTACGGATCTTCTCTGTATAAGACAAATGGTTGAAAAGAATGTAACTCAGTGGAACAAATCAACAAAAAGCTGAACAGAATTTGTGATGCCGTGGAACTGCATGGCGATATCTCGAAGACTATTGCACATAGCACATATGGGGCTAGTTTTTGGTGTCAAGAAAACGTTTTAAATTCGCCACAACCGAGTGATATATTCACCCGCTACTAACGGGAGACGGCGTGTTTTATTAAATCCGACGCAAACGGACATAGGGCCTACACCTAAATTTGTCGAAATATGGTACAGCCATATGGGACAGTTTTTGTAGCGAAAAATTAATGCCTATATAAAGAAAGCAAATTTGGTATTAACATAGAGTTAAGCATCTATTTCACATCAGAAAAGTATTCAATCGACCGATTAACCCACCCATGCGAAGGTACCACGAACAATGCACAACTGTCTTCGACATCAATGTTTCAAATTTATATTTTTCGATGTACATATTATATATCAAATCATGCAGCGGAAGACAATTGTTCATTTTTGTACGCCCGTAAAATCGGAACATAATTATTACGTTATTGGTTCGTCCGTCCATTTATAAATCTGCCCGTTCTCTTTTTATTCGTTTCCGGATGATAACTTTAGTAAGTCTGAACTGAATGGAATGACATTTTGGTTCCGTCTGACTATTTTAACCAGAGTTATGGTCCTTGTTTACTTATACTTTGACGACTACTTTGGTTTCTGGGTGGGTGATATATTTAGTGAACGCTCAGATCACGATCCTATCGTAAGTGGGGGAATCGGACCCAACCAAATCGTGGATAGTTTGTTCACACGAATATGATGTCGTCGCATATGAAGATATCGTGGGTTGTTCGTAAGTCATGGTTAACCACGTGATTGTCTACCCTACGATCTTTCCATCTACGATTTTTACGTACACACGACAGCGATGCCGTCACAAGTGGAGGATACGCATCTAAAACCAAACAGTGCTTTCTATTATTTCTTTACTCGCGATCTTGTCGTAAGTATGCGCATTCCAACTATCGGTTACTACCTACGACGGGAATCTTTCGATTGAATCGTGGTTGTCTGAACGTCACTTCGTTATAGTTATTTGACAAGCCATAGCCATGCTCTTGTTCTATACATGACAATGTTGTCCAGTTATCACTACGCATTGTATCGTCCAAGTTCTGGGTAATATATGATCGGACAACAGGAAATCACACAGCACAATGACGCGGCATGAAGCAGTCGTATATAACCTCATGTATGCATGACAGTCCGTTACCAATCACAATGCCAAATTGGTGTCGGAATGTATATTATAAAGTTATTATACAATGTTGTGTACAGTATGTGTTTTTCTTGTACGAGTCCAGGTTGTGGTGAAAAGTCATATTGGACGAGACGAGTCCAATATGACTTTTCACCACAACCTGGACGAGTACAAGAAAAACTCATACTGTACACAACATTGTATAATGACATTTTTATTATCCATCTGTATATTTATCCAAATTTTGGAAATAAAAAACTTTTGTGGTTATTTTTGGTATTTGTCGGCACTTAATTCTCTATAAAAGCCTGTACCGTATATTGATCATCAGAAAGCATGATTTGGAAAAGTAAACACGGAAGTGAGAAAAAACTCAATCCGGAAGTGAAACGTCTGCTAAAATCCATCAATGTTGCGCGCGCATCACAATTTCACCGATTCATTTCGCAATAGAGTTAATTCGTGACGTCACGGAGTCCAATATGAAAAGTCGTATTGTACAGTCAGGCGTCCAATATCACTTTCGGGAGTCCAATATGACTTTTTCCAGGACTATCACGTGGCGGCTTTTGTCCAATCGGAAATGGTGTTAGTTAAGGGATGGATAATAAATATATGTTATTATGTATATACGTTATAAATTTTTCTATTTTAACATATCTTTTGTATTATATATGTCTACATACGTCTGACTATCTTGTAAATATATATTATGTACGAGAATAAAACATAAGTGAGTGATTACGTGAGACTATAGTCACTGTTTCTACAAGAATTCAGTTAGGATTCTAGTAAAATGACAAATATAATGCTCGTGGTTCAAGTGAGCTGTTTAGCATTTATGTGTCTAGAATATACACAACAAAACATAACCAGGGTAACGGCGGTGATGGGGACAGACATCCGAGAAAGAATCCATGTTTGTGTTCGTGTTGTCAATGACATGCTTCATACAATGGCAGGGTAACTTACAACTGTCGGAAAAGTTGTTACCAAATATGTCGCCTGTTCCAGGTGTTATTACACATTAAATTTAGTTCTCAATAACACCATCCATTGACTTGGTTGTTTAATGTTTCAATAAGTGTTTTCCATTGGATACCACTTAACAGTTCGAGGTCAAATTCATGCGCGTGCTTCATAGAAATATTTTCAAATTGAATCATATGAATGGCGAAGCGCATGCAGTTGTCAGAAGCGGCCATGATAAAAAAAATCTCCTATCTGGACAATGTCGACGGTGCTCAAATTGAAATATTTATAAAACGAGAAAACTATAGCAATAACATTAACATTATGTCGTAACGATAAGTTTAATTCAATCTCTCGCATACATTTCCGTAATTAATTTCGTTCAATAAACACTTTCAAAAAAGGCTCAACAAAGCGGAAAATTAGATAAGTTAATCACAAGCTGTCAATCCACAGAATACTATAAAACCCATTGTTTGTCATACATTTAGCCATTAAAGTTAGTTCTCGATAACCTAAATTCATTGATTACTTCTGCTATTGAAATGACAGCACTCGTAGCAGCATCGTTCCATATGACAACGCCTATATATGCCGCGTGCCTAAAATGTACATGGAAACTATTCGATACCTTTTCCGATATAACCGGGGATTCCGATGCTGCATAAACAAATCATTCAGGTAGCACTGCTCTGCCATTACATTTACTGCTAATTACCCATCAGTTCTTATGTGCACAAGTGCCTAGAAAAATCAACAAGCCTCGATCGAGCTAACATTTGCAAAGAAATGTAGTTTCAGCAACAAACAACTCGCGTCACAGTACATGCCAAATATTTGTGGAACACCTGCTGGAACAGTGGAGCGATCAGTTGATCATTGCGTGTACACTGTTCACTAGCCAATCAAAAGCGACGAATTCATGACACCATTTGATCACTGATAATTGGATGTTTGATTGACAATGTTCATATCAATTGCAGCTTTGGGTGTGCGTCTTTTCGACGGCAATAATCTCAAAGTTTTACGCTTCTTTTATACATAAACCTTCTAGTTATGGTAGTTCTCTTGTCAAATGACGGATTAAATCATAAGAAATAACTATTATTTCGATTAATTGTATGCGTTATAACCGAAAAGTTTGAAGATAAATTTACTATAACGACGCTACGCGCGTTATACAATTTATCTTCAAACTTTTCGGTTATAACTGCATAACCTTAATCAGAACAAGAGTTATTTCTTATATATCCACATAAATCGCAAACATCAAACGACACTGAAAGTCTTCTAAACCTATGCATGTCGAATAAGATATCTGATTTCCAGTGAAATATAAAGTCCAGTGTAAATTACTTTATTACATGATCCTACCCTTATTACATTCAATAAACACGCTCTTTAAATTGTGATATTCAACGTTCGTTGAATAACAGGAAATAGTGCCAGGTGAAATTTGCCTTCCGGTTTATTGTCTGTTTACTTACCGTACGCTACGTCTCAAATACTCTGGCTTCCAATATATTTCCAACCAACACCAATGAACGAAGAATTTGAAAAGTTATTTCATTAAATTTACACCATTATATCCGTCAAAGAGTCTTTATTTGTATGGGACTATTCCTTTACGCGGGCCAACAACGCATAGTTACGTGAAACGTCATCGCAGGCCTTATAGAAGCCGATGTTAGTTTCATGTCACATTTGTTGACTTAAGAATGTTTTATCGAGGTTTTGGACCATGTACTGGTAAATAGAATCTACAACTCGTACCCAGTTTATAGCGGAATTTACAAAACTCGTCCAGTAAATTAGGTACAAGAAAACTAAGATGCATGCATCAGGTCGGCCGTGAACTATCTACCATAGAATTGTTGTAGCTATCGATTATACATTTTGAAACGCCTGTCTGTATGTATGTATGTGTGCATGAATGCATGTGTGTATGTGTTATAGACTCTAACACTGCTCGAATTTGGTATTTAACGTGTCAACTTGACCTCGCTCATAGGCATGTTTCTTGACCTTGACCGATCCGACTAAAAAATTGTGTGTAGGACTACTTCGATCCCGGGAGCAATATGGACGGGTCCAATTTCACGTGGGACCATGTTCTCGAACGTGCTGATATAGGCATGTTTCTGGACCAATTGAACAATAGTTTGGCCAGACGCTGTATATACTGGGTACTGTCCAGATGGAGGCGATCACAAAAAAATCCCTAACTAGCCCGAACGAAGTCGAGTACATCAGCTAGTCTAATATATATTTTGGACATTTGTCTGTCTGTTTGTCTGTTAGCTATGGCCGGGAAAACTGCCTGACACCTAGGGGAAATTATTTCCAGGGAGTATTTTGGACGGGTCAAATGTTGATCCCGACCTGACTTTGACATTCAAAAAGATCAATTCAAGGTCAAATCTGGTAAAACGGAAGTATTTCAACGAAATTTGATACCTACTGTTACTTTTGTCCCAGGAGTGTTTCGGGTGGGTCAAATCATGACCCTAACCTGATCTTGACATTCAAAATTGTCAATTCAAGGTAAAATCGGGTAAAGCCGGGCGGATTTCGACGGGTACTTTTGTCGTGACTTTTGTCCGGGGAGTGTTTTGGACGGGTCAAATCGTGACCCCGACATGACCTTCACCTTTAAAATAGTCAATTCAAGGTTAAATCGCGCAATTCTCCGAAAATCAGAGGGGAACATCCCGGACGAAGTCGGGTCCACCAGCTACTATTATATATTTCTAGATTTAGTTACAAACTAAATACCTGTATATTGTACAAAGAAATGTTTGACAAATATATCTGTATCAATATTAGCATGCGGGTCATTAAAATAGATACGACGAAAAAAAATTTGAAGGGTGCATGTATCAGGTAAATTTTTATATTTCAAATGATGACAGGAATGCGGAAAGTTGAAGTACCTACGTAATACTGGCTATCCGCATGAAGAGATATACATGTATATAAAAACCAAAATAGAAGATGACTGCTGGCGACAATGTTTTCCCAAAAAAATTCAAAGCATTCGATAGCTCCCATCTAGTTGTCAGCCCGAAGATCAATATGAAGTTTGGTGACTATCAGATGAGGGATATGTCTGTACAGTTGCTAAACAATTCAGTCATGCAAAAGAGGATCAAAGAGTAAGATACCAAATTGCTGCCTGTGGTAATGTTTTTTAACGAAATTCGGGAAAATTAGATTACTCTCACGCTGGTTATCCAGAAGATCATTGTGGAATCTGGTGACGATCGGACAAGGGGCGTCGTCTGTAGGATCAACCAAATTATTTAGCCATAAAAATAGTAAAATTGAAGATCACCGCTGGCAGTGATGTCTTCACAAGGACAGTTTGAGAACAAAATATGGCTCACATCTAGCGGTGACCCAAAATATCCACATGAGAAAAAGTTCTCCAATAAAAGCTGGCTGCAGGGTGCGCCAATTGATTCAAATTCGAAATTTAGCAGGGTGTACTGCTTGTGGCCATGTTTTCCCCGCAAATTTGATAGACTGATGGACAAAACCACTGAATCCGTTGAATCAATATACATGTATACATGGATTAATTTATATGCATTGTTATACACAGTACTGGTATATAAAGGTACTGAAAATAACTATATTACTAGTATACATAGAATAAACCATATATCATGGCTATGGGTTCATGACAGCTGAGAACTTGGTGTGAATTAAAGAGTGGTGGTTTCTCAAGCATATCTAACCCTCCACGTTAGAAACATGCCATTAAATGTCATAAGTATAATCTAGCTTGAGGAAAGAAGTGATCCATAAAACCCCCCTTAATTCAACCAGGTCCTCGCGCGATGTTTGGTCGATCACATGATGATCTAGGGGGGGTTAGAATTGTTGTATAAAAACAGCACTGCGTGTAAATATAAAATAAAATAGTGCTACATCTTATTACAGATTATTGCCATATATAATCAGTGATTATACAGACAGTCTGACAAAATAAAGTTTCAGTGACACTCTATCCGAAGAGGGGAATAATTTCATCTGTTACAGTCAATGGAGCAATTATGAATCTGGAAAGGTGAAATTTCTAAGTAATACTAGATATCGACATAACGCGATAACATATAACGTAAATGCAATATGGCCGCTGGCGACCATTTTTTCCTATGAAATTAAAAAAATATTTGATGGCTCTCATCTGATAGATCAATATCAAGATAAATATGAAGTTTGGTGATGATCGGATGAGTGAAGTGGACTGTGGTCTGTGCTAAACGGTTTGGTAATGCTTAAAAAGATTCTTACCTTAATATTTTTATGTTCACTTTATAAACTTCACTGAGTCATCTTTGTCATGTATTGAGTTTGATATCTTTTGTTAACAGTTTATAAATTATGTATGTCTCATGTTTGTTATTTTAATTTATCTGTTTATTATCATTAAATAAAGTTGCATTCCTTAAAAAGATTCTTACCTCAATGTTTTTATGTTCACTTTATAAACTCCACTGAGTCATCTTTGTCATTTATTGAATTTGATATCTTTTGTTAACAGTTTATAAATTATGTATGTCTCGTGTTCGTTATTATATATACACTTTATAGTGTATTTTCAGAACGAAAAAAAAGAAGAATAAAATCAACAAATTTGTAAATTTAAAAACAATTCAAACGTTGTTGTATTCCATGTCCCAGCCCGGACATATACACCAAATTTCAATAATATTCATTGAGAAACAACGGACAAAACGCTATATAACACTCGTATACATATTTTATTCCGAGCCAGACTCATCATCGGGTACATGTTATAGTAGGTACCAAATTGACACACGTCGACTGGGGCGAGTTGGCGAGTTTACGCGTAGTTTACTTTAGAAAGTTCCGCAATTAATACCGTAAATAGAGCGACCATATTTGACAGAGAATGCCTCTGTTATTGATTATCAAGTTGCTATACATTAAAAACGACAAATTCACATGCTCGTTCAAGCGCAGTAGGCTATTTTCCCCATGTTAAAGGACATCCACAAATACTAAATAACGCTAACCTACTGCCGAATGTTTTACACGACAACTGTTAACATATTTGGGCTGAATTCATCTGACGCGGTATTATTCCTCAAAATAAACAACAAAACCATCGTTACTTGGAAATGTAGTTTGGGCTAACATTTACATAAATCCTCCACATCATTTATTCGACACACACGTCAGATGAAAAACAGACATGAAGTAACCGGCCAAATTGGCCGAAATGAAGTTACAGTGTGCAGATATCTCAACCGATATCCAACTAACCAAGTAATAATTAAATACTCAAAATATGCATTTGTGGGGGGGGGGGGACATGACTTTCGATTGGTATATAGGTTGTTGCGACAGCTGTCTTCGATGAATGTGATAAGTATGATTTTCTGGGATATTTTGGGGAAGAAATCGTCTCGCGGCGATGATTAAATGGCATTTTTTCCGCGATAGAACACTGACAACTGACTTATATTGATCGTCGGTGTCCGAACCTTAGTGAAGAACTATTCACCCACCTTCAGTTGGTCAGAAATGATATCCAACCGTTTATATTCCAAAAATCACGTCGAAAAATGTCAACAAATATTTGTGGACTTTTTTTCTCCACCTCGAAATCTACGACTTTCGGTTTTGGTCCGTGTCCGTTGATCCACTGTGGAATATAGTTATCTCGAACTTTGGCATCTTGAGGCGATCGAAGTCAGTGATGGGGATCAGGGGTGGGACCAACAATGAAAATATTTTCATAAACTTGTGTACACAAACGTAGAAATACATTTATAGAAGGCATTAGAAGAAAATTGTGGTACATTCAAGTGTGATTAAGCACAAGTGTTCAATATAAGAATAACTATATCAATTCGGTGAAATATATAGCTCTTTAGAAAACAAAGACGTACACCCATTTACATCCATGCTTTCTTATAATTAACTCCAATTACAAAATGGAGTTGTAGCCTACTACTAAGGATTATGCTCTCATGGCATGCACGTTTGTCATCTTTGTTGATAATATGTCCATGGACAAAATGGTTTCTTTGTCACCGTAAAAATGTCACATTTTCATCCACAATGTCTTAGAACGGCGCGTTGTCATATATCGGAAAGTGCAATACAGCATACAGTTTTAAGTCTTGACCATCGCAACTCACTGTAAACAACATTTAACAAGACCATGTTTACAAATTGAATATGGTGTTACATAACTGTGCACGACTAATCAAGAATGACATATTGTATTCCCACATAACACCAGTCACGATCGAGAGATTAGCATATGATGACTTTTGAATATCACCGGAAATGTAAATAAGTCTTTAAAGATTGATATACCTTCTTACACACAAGATATGTTAATGTGAGTACTGCAGGTCGTATCATGCAGTGGATTATACTTGAAGGACATTGCCAAGACCAATGTTAAAGGGATATTGTACTCAAATGTTGTTGCTGCATGGTTTCTATAGTCTCTGAGTCATAGAACAAGGTAACCAGATTTCCATTATTTGAAAGTAGGTTAAGTACAAAGTAATGTTACGGATGGCAGATTAGCCGATTTGCGAAAATATAAATTGTCGTTGTGAGAAATTTGTGTACAGTTTTCAAGCAAATGCATAAAATAAATGTTATATTATATACTTAATAGTCCCATAAATACTCATTCAAGTTAATGTATAGTCACTAGTACGTGAGTGGCTTGAGTTTACGCCCCGTGTCAACACATTTCTATACTCGATCATGTGTGGCACGCCTTGTCCAGTCCACCACCCGTCAATTAATTTGATTATACGTCCTGCATGTACACGGAAATTCGTAATTTATATCAAATTATTAACTTTGATTTTAAGATAACCTATCAACCTGCACGTTTAAAGAATACATCTTCGACTCAGATTACTCATTTTTCTGTATATTATCGATATTAGATCGTTGTTATTGTCGGGAACTGCTTGACATATGCTATACGCGTAGATTCGACGATGCCAAGGATTTACTCGTGGCTGCGAGGGCTCATCTCTTTATTCTTTAAGTTATGTTTGATATAATTATAGCCAGCATTATGTGATGTGGTGACAATGCTAGACTTTAATTAATGTATTACTAGCTGGAACAAACAGGTTCCCGAAGGTAGCCTTTAATCAGCGTCGGAGGGACCTGCTAGGAGCTTGCGGCCCATGCTTACGCTTTGTGCACATTAGCACCTAAATATTCATGTATGTTCCTATTCGATTTATTTGATTCCAAGCACACCCGTTATTCTGTTCGATGGCACGGGCCACATCTGGTCTGTAAACTAGGTTCACATTGAACATAAATATTCACATTTATTTGATTTTGAAATAGTCCCATATATAGTGAGCTTATTATAATTTGCGTGTTTTGTTTTATTTATTTAATTAATTTTCTTTTAAATCCAAACTTTCTAAAAACTAAGGCTTTTATAACATCCGTCAGGGTGCCCCGAGTCACCACACCAAATTTGGTTTAAATCGGACCAGCAGTGTGGGAGAAAAAAAATGCGCACATACAGACAGACAGACAGTCAGACAGACAAATCCTACTCTTTATATATATAATTATGTTTCTGTAGGATTTTTCTATTCTATACGCACATTGGAACTAATTGGTTGTGGAATGCGTTTGAAAGATTTTTTTAAATAATAATACTAACCCGACGACAGTCTTGATAAACAGTGCATGATGTTCATCTCTGTATAATGATCTGGTTTGGTTAGCTGTTTTACCATGTGAAAATAGTTATAATGTGATACATGCACATCAATTCATACAAATAGATAACTGTTATACAAAAGTAACACGAATTGTTATACCATTTGACACTTATCAAACAATTTAGTGAAAACCTTGACCAACGTCAAATAAAATTATATAGTGAAAACAAAAATTGACCAAATTGTGGTGAGAAATCAACGTGTTTAATGTGAACCCCAATGACAAATAAAAAAAGGCACAATAGCGTTTGTGGTACCCACTCCGGCCACCGACTTGGCATTATAGGGACAATAATCTCATATAAATATATACCAACAAAAATAATACATAAAAATATATCTTTTCCTCTTCAAGAAAAAGTTATTCGGCCCAAGTTGTGCTGTTGGGTCTGTCTTGGGATTGGGGGGGGGGGGGGGTGGTGGTGGTCCACTTTCAAAGAATTGCTGATACACACACAATTAATGGCCATTTTATAGAGACGGGTTGCCGCTTAATTTTAGCTCAGAAAGTCCACATCAATATTCTCATGAAGCGCTTTGATATGACAGATCTCAGAAATTACTCATAAGAAACAAAAGCTCTATAATTATAGAGAGTGGTGGTAGAGAAATGTGGGCGTTTCAGTATTGATGTTGGTGTTTCATATATACTATTGTGTTTGGATCGGTTGCATTAAATCGCTAAAAGCTTTACTATTTACTTCCAGGGAAGATTGTCGTTACCCAGTGAATTTGAGCTTATAATATCAACTAAGCAAATAATTACAGTAATTCCTATTGGAGACCACTAAAATGGCGAATCCATTAGACGGCATCTCTGCACGATCACAATTTTTTTTTCATCAATACGAAAGAGCGTAATTACGTTGACACATGGGGTATTGAGCTCCTTGGGCCGTATATTGTGCGATTGTGCGCGTTTGCATTCATTCCCCGCTGGAGGCAAGCCTCTGACCGGATCGAAACCGCTCTCAAAGTAGAAGCGACAGTTGATAATAATTTGAACTGAATAACATTGTATAAACATGATTTTAGTGTACATGTGGTGGTACCCTCCGTGCGGAATATATGTTAGTTATCATTCTTTAAAGGTTAGTTATGTAATTCGGATGTCTCAACAGATACACGAAGCATCACAGTGCCAACGGACACTTTTCGCACAATGAACTACCACTGATAAGAATTACGAATAGGGTACTACGTCACTAGAATGTGTGTTCTTTCTATCAGATGTCGTTTTGCCATATCCGTAGTTACGATTACGTTTACGAAAGGCCCAGCATGTTCACGTGAGCTTTGCATGCAACCATCGACCCTACCACTGACCTGACGGCAACATAATTAAGTACAAAACAATCGCGTCAAACATAATCATATCACCGTAAAGCGCGTGACAAGAAGTTCGAACGGCACTATATTCTATATAACGAACTGACTCGTCGACAAGTCTGCGAAAATATTTTTTGGACAGTTCAAAACATTTACGACTATTATTAGTTAGTCGTAATGCTTACCAGTCGTGGTTCATTGTGCGAGAGGTGTCTAACATCAGACGAAAACTAAAATGTTCGCATCGTTTTAAATGTACCAGCAGTTTGGTCAAAGTTGGTATATACACCGATTATGTACCAGTAATTGGACTGGACGATTTAGTGAAATTACAGCGAGTGACAGCATTGAGCAACCTCAACGGGCACGCTATTTCCACTTCCGCGTGGAAATAAACTCCCATAAATATACACCATTATATTCTGCCGTGCTATTTCAATTAACGCGATAATTAATCATGTGCATATACCACCGGGAAATATACGTCTGTTTGTCTACTGTGGGGACATGACAATCTGCGGGATGGGATGGGATATGGGACAAAACGACAATCTGCGGGACAGAATTTCAAATTGCGTGGGACGGCCGATATCTCGAGGAATACAGGCTCATTTTGGTGTCTAACGAAAGGCCCACATTCGCCCTATCCACACATATTAACCCCACCACTGACCGGACATCAGAAGTTGCATTATTTGATCGACAACTGACCTAACATGGGGTGGAATTTGGGATAGAATGACAATCTGCGAGACAGGATTTTCAAATTGCGTGGGATGGCCGATATCTCGAGGAATACAGCGCGTAGAGGGCTACTTTTGGTGTATAACGAAAGGTCCACATTCGCCCTATCCACACATATTAACCCCGCCACTGACCGGACACAGGAAGTTACATTATTCGGTCGACAACTGACCTAACATAAAATTCCACAAACACGAACAAATTGCGTTCGACATTAATGTTTAGAATTTAGATTTCTCGTTGAATACACTAGCAAACAACAAGTTTTAGGTATCAAATAACGCAGTGGAATACTGTGCATTCGTTTTTAGCTACAATATGGCTGTTTTAGTGCGAATATTGTAATGGCGAACACGCAAACACGCTCCGATAAAACAGCTAAAAATAGACTCGATGTTTACAATTACAGGATCGATTTCAGCAGGTATATTCAATATAATGGGGCGTATAGTATATCAAAATGTAGAATTAGACACAGGGAATGTATTTTTTCCAAATGGGTCCACCAGGCGGTGAAATTGTTGCAGAAATTCGCTCCAAGATATTCTCACTTATTTTTATTTCAGTTGTGACTAAAAGCCCAGATGCCGGAGCCCAGCGACTAAAAGCCAAGTTACAAAATAGATCAACTGGTTTGAACGAATGAATATGTCAATGGTAATAAGACTATTCAAAAAAATATTCAAATCAAATAGTGTTCATAGACTTAAAAACTTATGTGTCCGCCATTCATATGCGGTGGAGGTTCTCATATTATCTGCCAGTCATACGCGGGGGAGGTTCTCATATGAACATATTATCTGCCGGTCATACGCGGTGGAGGTTCATATTATCCGCCGGTCATACGCGAGGGAAGTTCTCATATTATCCTCCGGTCATACGCGGGGGAGGTTCTGATATGAACATATTATCTGCCGGTCATACGCGGTGGAGGTTCATATTATCCACAGGTCATACGCGAGGGAGGTTCTCATATTATCCTCTGGTCATACGTTGGGGAGGTTCTCATATGAACATATTATCCGCCGGTCATATCCTCCCTCGGGTGTGACCGGTGGATAATATGAGAACCTCCCTCGCATATGACCGGCAGATAATATGTTCATATGAGAACCTCCACCGAGTATGACCAGTGGATAATATGAACCTCCACCGCGTATGACCGGCAGATAATATGTTCATATCAGAACGTCCCCCACCTATGACGGAAGGATAATATGAGAACTTCCCTCGCGTATGACCGGCGGATAATATAAACCTCCACCGCGTATGACCGGCGGATAATATGTTCATATGAGAACCTCCACCGCGTATGACCGGCGGATAATATGTTCATACGAGAACCTCCACTGCGTATGACCGGCAGATAATATGTTCATATGAGAACCTCCCCTACGTATGACCGGTGGATAATATGAACCTCCACCGTGTATGACCGGCGGATAATATGTTCATATCAGAACCTCCCCCACATATGACCGAAGGATAATATGAGAACCTCCCTCGCGTATGACCGGTGGATAATATGAGAACCTCCCTCGCGTATGACCGGCGGATAATATGAACCTCCACCGCGAATGACCGGCGGATAATATGTTCATATGAGAACCTCCCCAATGTATGACCGGAGGATAATATGAGAACCTCCCTTGCGTATGACCGGTGGATAATATGAGAACCTCCCTCGCGTATGACCGGTGGATAATATGAACCTCCACCGCGTATGACCGGTGGATAATATGTTCATATCAGAACCTCCCCCACATATGATCGGAGGATAATATGAGAACTTCCCTCGCGTATGACCGGCAGATAATATGAACCTCCACCGCGTATGACCGGCGGATAATATGTTCATATGAGAACTTCCACCGCGTATGACCGGTGGATAATATGAACCTCCACTGCGTATGACCGGCGAATAATATGTTCATATCAGAACCTCCCCCACGTATGACCGGAGGATAATATGAGAACCTCCCTCGTGTATGACCGGCGGATAATATGAACCTCCACCGCGTATGACCGGCAGATAATATGTTCATATGAGAACCTCCCCTATGTATGACCGGAGGCTAATATGAGAACCTCCCTCGCGTATAACCGGTGGATAATATGAGAACCTCCCTCGCGTATGACTGGCGGATAATATGTTCATATGAGAACCCCCCCATCGTATGACCGGAGGATAATATGAGAACTTCCCTCGCGTATGACCGGTGGATAATATGAACCTCCACCGCGTATGACCGGCAGATAATATGTTCATATCAGAACCTCCCCCGCGTATGACTGGAGGATAATATGAAAACTTCCCTCGCGTATGACCGGCGGATAATATGAACCTCCACCGCGTATGACCGGCAGATAATATGTTCATATGAGAACTTCCCCTACGTATGACCGGAGGATAATATGAGAACCTCCCTCGCGTATGACCGGTGGATAATATGAAAACCTCCCTCGCGTATGACCGGCGGATAATATGTTCATATGAGAACCTCCACCGCGTATGACCGGCGGATAATATGTTCATATGAGAACCCCCCCCCCCCCCTACGTATGACCAGTGGATAATATGTTCATATCAGAACCTCCCCCACATATGACCGAAGGATAATATGAGAACTTCCCTCGCGTATGATCGGCGGATAATATGAACCTCCACCGTGTATGACCGGCGGATAATATGTTAATATGAGAAACTCCCCAACGTATGACCGGAGGATAATATGAGAACCTCCCTCACGTATGACCGGCGGATAATATGTTCATATCAGAACGTCCCCCACCTATGACGGAAGGATAATATGAGAACTTCCCTCGCGTATGACCGGCGGATAATATAAACCTCCACCGCGTATGACCGGCGGATAATATGTTCATATGAGAACCTCCACCGCGTATGACCGGCGGATAATATGTTCATACGAGAACCTCCACTGCGTATGACCGGCAGATAATATGTTCATATGAGAACCTCCCCTACGTATGACCGGTGGATAATATGAACCTCCACCGTGTATGACCGGCGGATAATATGTTCATATCAGAACCTCCCCCACATATGACCGAAGGATAATATGAGAACCTCCCTCGCGTATGACCGGTGGATAATATGAGAACCTCCCTCGCGTATGACCGGCGGATAATATGAACCTCCACCGCGAATGACCGGCGGATAATATGTTCATATGAGAACCTCCCCAATGGATGACCGGAGGATAATATGAGAACCTCCCTTGCGTATGACCGGTGGATAATATGAGAACCTCCCTCGCGTATGACCGGTGGATAATATGAACCTCCACCGCGTATGACCGGTGGATAATATGTTCATATCAGAACCTCCCCCACATATGATCGGAGGATAATATGAGAACTTCCCTCGCGTATGACCGGCAGATAATATGAACCTCCACCGCGTATGACCGGCGGATAATATGTTCATATGAGAACTTCCACCGCGTATGACCGGTGGATAATATGAACCTCCACTGCGTATGACCGGCGAATAATATGTTCATATCAGAACCTCCCCCACGTATGACCGGAGGATAATATGAGAACCTCCCTCGTGTATGACCGGCGGATAATATGAACCTCCACCGCGTATGACCGGCAGATAATATGTTCATATGAGAACCTCCCCTATGTATGACCGGAGGCTAATATGAGAACCTCCCTCGCGTATAACCGGTGGATAATATGAGAACCTCCCTCCCGTATGACTGGCGGATAATATGTTCATATGAGAACCCCCCCATCGTATGACCGGATGATAATATGAGAACTTCCCTCGCGTATGACCGGTGGATAATATGAACCTCCACCGCGTATGACCGGCAGATAATATGTTCATATCAGAACCTCCCCCGCGTATGACTGGAGGATAATATGAAAACTTCCCTCGCGTATGACCGGCGGATAATATGAACCTCCACCGCGTATGACCGGCAGATAATATGTTCATATGAGAACTTCCCCTACGTATGACCGGAGGATAATATGAGAACCTCCCTCGCGTATGACCGGTGGATAATATGAAAACCTCCCTCGCGTATGACCGGCGGATAATATGTTCATATGAGAACCTCCACCGCGTATGACCGGCGGATAATATGTTCATATGAGAACCCCCCCCTACGTATGACCAGTGGATAATATGTTCATATCAGAACCTCCCCCACATATGACCGAAGGATAATATGAGAACTTCCCTCGCGTATGATCGGCGGATAATATGAACCTCCACCGTGTATGACCGGCGGATAATATGTTAATATGAGAAACTCCCCAACGTATGACCGGAGGATAATATGAGAACCTCCCTCACGTATGACCGGCGGATACTATGAGAACCTCCCTCGCGTATGACCGGTGGATAATATGATAACCTCCCTCGCGCATGACCGGCGGATAATATGAACCTCCACCGCGTATGACCGGCGGATAATATGTTCATATCAGAACCTCCACCGCATATGACCGGTGGATAATATGAACCTCCACCGCGTATGACCGGCGAATTATATGTTCATATCAGAACCTCCCCCACGTATGACCGGAGGATAATATGAGAACCTCCCTCGCGTATAACCGGTGGATAATATGAGAACCTCCCTCGAATATGAGAACCTCCCTCGCGTATAACCAGTGGATAATATGAGAACCTCCCTCGCGTATGACCGGCGTTTAATATGTTCACATGAGAACCTCCCCATCGTATGACTGGAGGATAATAAGAAAACTTCCCTCGCGTATGACCGGCGGATAATATGAACCTCCACCGTGTATGACCGGCAGATAATATGTTCATATGAGAACCTCCCCCGCGTAAGTTTTTAAGTCTATAAACACTATTTGATTTGAATATTCTTTTGAATAGTCTTACCATTGACATATTCATTCGTTCAAACCAGTTGATCTATTTTGTAACTTGGCTTTTAGTCGCTGGGCTCCGGCATCTGGGCTTTTAGTCACAACTGAAATAAAAATAAGTGCGAATATCTTGGAGCGAATTTCTGCAACAATTTCATCGCCTGGTGGACCCATTTGGAAATAAATACATTCCCTGTGTCTAATTCTACATTTTGATATAATATACGCCCCATTATATTGAATATACCGGCTGAAATCGATCCTGTAATTGTAAACATCGAGTCTATTTTTAGCTGTTTTATCGGAGCGTGTTTGCGTGTTCACCATTACAATATTCGCACTAAAACAGCCATATTGTAGCTAAAACCGAATGCACAGTATTCCACTGCGTTATTTGATACCTAAAACTTGTTGTTTGCTAGTGTATTCATCGAGAAATCTAAATTCTAAACATTAATGTCGAACGCAGTTTTTCGTGTTTGTGGCATTTTATGTTAGGTCAGTTGTCGATCGGATAATGTAACTTCCGGTGTCCGGTCAGTGGCGGGGTTAATATGAGTGGATGGGGCGAATGTGGACCTTTCGTTAGACACCAAAAGTAGCCCTCTATGCACTGTATTCCTCGAGCTATCGGCCGTCCCACGCAATTTGAAAATCCTGTCCCGCAGATTGTCATGCTATCCCAAATTCCACCCCATGTTAGGTCAGTTGTCGATCAAATAAAGCAACTTCTGCTGTTTGGTTAGTGGCGGAGTTAATATATTTGGATAGGGCGAACGTGTGCCTTTCGTTAGACATCAAAATGAGCCCCCTGCGCCCTGTATTCCTCGAGATATCGGCCGTCCCACGCAATTTGAAATTCTGTCCCGCAGATTGTCGTTTTGTCCCATATCCCATCCCATCCCGCAGATTGTCATGTCCCCTACTGTGAGACTCATGTGTTGAACTTGAACTAAATATTGTTATGTAATGCTATTTATCACTATTTAATGCAATATCAAGGTCGGTACAGCCATGCAGTGAATAAGTTCTGCTCCATAATTCACATCAATACGTCAACAAGTCAAGGTCATCGCTAATATTACCAGGGCCGTGTAGTGTAGCCTTACGGGAATATGGTGTCCATTTATGAGAGAGGTTATTTACACGCGAAAGCCGTTGAGATTGTATAATTTAGTTATAGCTCGATAGTCCAGTTTTAGGGTCTATACATGTATATTCCCATTTACAATCAAGCGACCGATATAGGTCGCATATACTTCAAGTGTGTGTCGCTCAATGGGGAGACCATTATCTTCGCTAATATATATAATGTATTGACCTCCACATGAAGAGCATATATTTAGTTTGTTGTGTAACACAAAATATCTGACGATCGTACCACCCGGCAGGTTGTGTGTAGCAATTTTGCCGTGAATATGATAATGCGGCCACAATTATATTGAGGCGGCAACAACACGACAGTCCCAACACCTAATCAGAAAACCAATGTCAGAAATGGTAACGCGCTCAATATCATATATTATATACCCATGATTGTAATTATGGAATATAAAATTTATTGGTTTAACAACTATATATACGGCTTATCACTGAAGGTTTCTCATGCATCTCACCAGAATTCCCAACTACACCTTTTACCGGACTCGGCCTCCGGGTCGCAGTTCGACTTTTAATCCGTCCCAAAAATTCCCATTTCTATAAATAAAACGCCCATGGCCCATGTATACCAATAATCAGCGAAACATTATACACGCGGAGCGCGAAATAAGAAGTCCTGCAGCCGATCTTGAGGAGGGGGGGGGGGGGTCAAGATATACCAAAGTCTATATGCCGAGACGATCAATGAGTTCACACCAGAAAATATACCTCAGCTGTAGAAGTTCGGGTCAATTACTCGATAATTGAAGAGTATGAAGCTTAGAAGTATTGCAAAAACATTGGTCGATCACAATGACATACACAATACCCTGATATATAACCCTCCTTATGCTGCTCTGAACGTCCTTCAGACGAAACCAGAGACGAGTTGTATACTCAACCGAAAGATTCAAAGAATAATAACGACAACAGTGAAAAAACGTTTGCAATGGAACAATACATCATTACATCAGTGGATTATTCATAAATGTTTTTGAAATCGTAGCTTCAGCCGACGCAGCTCCATTTGAACAGTTCGGTGAGTTTTTCCGTGGACAGCGATTATGCACAGGGCGTGTGGCACATCTAGTATCTCTGCAACCAGACTCAATTTAACCCGGGAACCAGACAATACTAGATTTTATTCTTTATGACTGACACTAACTCAAGTTTTACAAATTCACACGAATGTGTTGAGGTGACATTTTGATTGAACAATTTCGAAACGTTTTGGGCAATCTGAATCTGATTGGAATGACGTGTTCATCTATACGCAACTGAAAGCTGACCCAGCACGTGATAATCAGCTGATCGGGGACTATTTTGTCATCACATACTGGCTGGGTTACCCGGCCTTGCTCGGGTAAAGAATGAGTAAATTAGTAGTCCCTCTTCAAGTCATTTAAATTAATTAATAGTCACCCGAGGTAAACATCGCATATTGCATGACACTCTCCGGATAAAGATACTTCTACATTTTAACCCTTTACCCAACAGAAGGGCCCTGTGCCAATGCATTCTCTTATATATGCGAATCGACCATAGGTCGCCTCGCATATATAAGAGAATGCATTGGCTTAACACATTACAAATTATAAAATTGTTAAAGAATGTAAGAAAAAATGGTAAAAAGTGTTAAAAAAAGATTGTTTTTAGGCCAATGCATTCTCTTATATATGCGAGGCGACCTATGGTCGACTCGCATATATAAGAGAATGCATTGGCACAGGGTATAACTGTAACTATCACAATGTGGTCAAGGAGCCGGTTCCAATGATATCCATATTTGTATGGTTTTATTGAGACAGACCGAAGATATTTTAGGCTGTTGAAGCTTTATTTGGCCGGTTTTGGCCGGTTTGTTGGGTAAAGGGTTAAATGTATAAAAACGCTCTTTATTGCTAATTATTAGTCACCCTTTAAGTCACCTGAGGTCAACGACACCTATCCCATGACACTCATATTCCCCTGACCATGTTACCCCTGTGTACCTACATATTATCTAAGCTGACAAGGAACGCTATATATTGCTCACATATATATATGATAATATATTGTTAAAGATCCCCTTTTGGTCAACCACACCAATGTCATGGTACTCCTTGAGTAAACTTACCCATGTGTGCCAATTTCCAGCGACCAGGGTAAAACCAATTTGGGCACATGATTAATTATTTAATTAGAATGGTTTATTAGTGCCCCGCTATGTGCTATGGTGTCAACATCACCTGCCCCTTGACACTCATCGAATCAATTTACCCCTGTCAATCTATTTTCAGAGACCAGATTCCAACAATTTTGGGTATATAATTATTTAGTTAAATTAGTTAGTAGGGGCATTTTAAGACATCTGGTGCCTTTATCCCATGACAATGGCTGTGCACAAACTTTCAGCACCGATGGTCAAGCCGTTTGGTCACACATAGCTGGACAGACAGACAAACAAACAAAATTGAGTTCTATTAGTATAGATTATCTATAAAATTAAAGAAATTTTATGAATGAAAGTGTGTAATAAACATAATCAAATGGTGTCGATGATTACGTAACATAATTCACGTAGGGGTACCTACTGGTAAAAACATCATTCGCTCCGCTCATTGGGATTTTACCATGGCCCACTGCCTCGTGAATTTTGTCTCGTCATCTTCAAACCAATTGGTTATTCGGTGCCAATACATGCCTGTTTCGAAATATATTACGAATATTATCTGTTTGCCGCTTTAATTGATTCAATTAATTTATTTCTCATTTCCTTAAAGATACGGGCGGTGTTGGCGGTGGGTATGCTGTTAAAATATTCACCTCCGTCAAGTACCGCCATAAACAGAACTAATATTAAAATATGGACAGAACTTGTCCTTATACCAATCAGAAATATGGCTTAAACAGTATGTTGTTGTCAAATGTTTTTCCTTTGTTGTGTAAACAAAAGCAAAAAACGTTACAGAACATGGCCTTTGTTTAGATCCGGACATGGTAAACATAAAGAGCGTTATTTGTTACTGTTTTATTATGAGGCAATAATAAAGAGCGTTTATATCATTTGTGTGTGATTAACCAATATAATTGCGCTGTGTTATGTAAACTGAAGCAAAACTTCTGTAACACGAGCAGGCTCTTGTTTAAACCCCTGTCACACTCCGCTGCGACCAGGCCGGCGCTAATTGCATTGCGCTGAAAAAGTATCAAAGCGCCAAGCTAAACGCATTAAGGTATCCAAGAACCGATTGGTGACGTAGTTGACACTGGATAGGACGGGAGAGGGCCCCCATGTTCGTCACTGAGTGCCAGAGCGCCGCGCTTGTTTTTTTCATGCACAAAACAAGCGCAGAGGTTCGGCGTTCTGACCAGGTAAGGGCGCAGTACTGTCGCCGTGGCAGCGAAAAGCCAGCCATGTGAGCGTCCCGTTGACGTAGCAAGGATGCATACAAGCTACTCGTGATCGCAGTAAGAAACCAATCTTGTCCTCTGCGACTGCAGTAAGCTTCAAACCCCTGTCACACTCCGCTGCGATCAGGCCGGCGCTTGCATTGCGATAAAAGAGTACCAAAATATGAGTAACACGCAGGAGGAGCGCGTAAAAATATGCCGCTTATCGAACTCGTTGCGGACGGCGCAAAGTTATATTTCGCTCGAGGTATGATCTCGCGAAATATATCATTGCGCCATCCGCAACTCATTCGATAAAATATTCTCGATTAAGATGCGCGTTGTGTTCTGTCTACATGTATATACATAGTTTTGTTCATATGCCAAACATAATCAGCGCGCAAATAGTATATTGTCGCCAAGATGTACGGTGGTGTACATAAGCACTCCGCTGCGATCAGGCCGGCGCTTGCGGTGCGCTGAAAAGGTACCAAAATATGAATAACACGCAGGAGGAGCGTCGAAAATTATCAATTTTTAAAAAACAATGTATGCTCCTACATGTATTCCGTTTGCCACGTTTTTCTTACGCTCTTATTACGAACCATTGCGTTTCTACTTTGTCAAGTCTCACGCTCTCACGCGATCTCACTGTGCGTCCGTTAAGCTATAAACGTCCTTATAGTGCGTCCAAGTCGCTGTCATTGTGTTTGCAAAAACATTCTCTGCGTGGGCGCGGAGAGTATAAATAGCGCCTCATGCGTGCCCCAGTCATAGTGAGTTTTTAGGTTGTGGGAATATACCCAACAATCCACAATAGACTAGTTATCCATGTCCCAATTATATATGTTCCAGATATATAGTCATAATTTAAATTGAGCATGTTTCGATTCACTTTTCCACTATGGTATGATAGTGATAACGCGGAATTTCGTCAGGGAACAACCGCCTAATAGATCGGCATAATATATGCCCTTTTGTATTTTTGAATGGCATGACATATGGAGGCCGACAGCACCATTCCCATGGTTGTTTATGCCTGTTTACATGTAGCACATGTATATACGGAATACATTGGGTTCCATTTAGGTGCCACTTCACGTGCACTATTCTTATTGCGTATTCCATGTTATATATTATGTTCCACATTCGTGACGGTATAAATGTACATCGGATTCCAGTTTAAATTTACATATTATATGCAAACTCCGATGGTGTGGGTGAGCAGATCGCATTTCAAAGTGGGATCGTACTGTAAACCTGCTGCGAACGTTGGAAGAACGCCATTTGTCACGCTTGGGCATATAGCGAGAGCCATATTGCACTGGCAGCATCGTGTGGACGTTCTGTGATCGGGAACCAGTCCACAATACCACGTCGCAGCGCAATAAGAGCGAAATAATGTCGGGAGAGAGACGAAAGAGATGATTTCTTGCTGCGAACACGAGTAGCTTGTATGCATCCTTGCTACGTCAACGGGACACTCACGTCGCTCGATTTTCGATGCCACGGCGACAGTACTGCGCCCTGATCAGAAAGCCGAACCTTTGCGCTTGTTTTGTGCACGCACAAAACAAGCGCGGCGCTCAGGCGCCCAGGGGTGATCATGGGGACATTTTCCCCGTCCCAACCAGTGTCAACTGCATCACCAATCGGTTCTTGGATACCTTAATGCGTTTAGCTTGGCGCTTTGATAATTTTTCAGCGCAATGCAAGCGCCGGCCTGATCGCAGCGGAGTGTGACAGGGGTTTAATCGGACAACTAGTCTATTGTGGATTCACTGGATTGTTGGGTATATTCCCACAATCTAAAAAACTGACTATGACTGGAGCACGCATGAGGCGCTATTTATACTCTCCGCGCCCAAACAGAGAACGTTCTGCAAACTTATTGAGAACGTACTATCAACACAGTGACAGCGACTTGGAAGCACTAAGGACGTTTATAGCGTAGATGAAGCACAGTGAGAGCGCGTGAGAGCGTGAGACTTGACAAATAGGAACGCAATGGGTCGTAATAAGAGCGCAATAAAAACGTGGTAGACGGAATAGGAGCATACATTGTTTTAAAAACTTTGACAGTTTTCCGCACTCCTCCTGCGTGTTACTCACATTTTGGTACATTTTCAGCGAAATGCAAGCGCCGGCCTGATCGCAGCGGAGTGTGACAGGGGCTTTATGTACACCACCGTACGTCTTGACGACAATATACTATTTGCGCGCTTGGTTTAAACATATTTATTACCAATAAGTATATAACAATAGAGATTGGCATTGGGATTGGAGGACAAGTGCGATCCACTTATACATAACCCCCCTTCCAAGTGCCGTTATAACACTGATATATAATAATTTGTATGTAGGAGGTACGGCACAGCGGCAATGTTATATATGTTTTGCCTCCGAAACATGGCGAGCATTGCTCTTAGAACATGCTTGGGACTATAATAATTTGGTTTGTCAACACAATAGGTATAACATATTTACAAGTGTATACATATATCATTGTATATTATTTGAAGTATAGTTTGTATAGTCTCACCACCCCACCAATTCTAAATAATTTCAATAATGATTATCAAGTAGCTGTTTTAAATGTGATACATGTACCTCATTATGCATTGTTAACATTTTGCATTCAAATGATGCGAGCGTCTTAATAGAACTTTGTCGGATTTTCCTCTTGCGTTGTATCTCGTAAGTAATTTTGCACAGCTTTAAAGATATGTTCATTTTCTAATTGTTTTAAGTTCGGGTCCCCAAATATTAATGTCTTAACTGAATGTATATTAAAGCGCAGAAGATTATTACGAAGTGCAATTCTTTCTTCAAAGTGTAGGTGGCATTCCAAAAAATAGTGGAAAGCATTTTTTACAGAATGTCCACACCTACATGTAGCAGAAATTGCTATATAATTTTGAAGTTTATCAGCTTGTAGATTACTACAATCACACCTCATTTTACAATGAAGGATGTTTAATAGCCGTTTACCATATGAAAAATATGTTGGTGGTTTTAATGGCTTAGTTACTAGTGCTTTCTTGAACCTATCGAGTGGAATGTTTCTTTCTTTTTTTTCATCCAATTTGTTCCAATCCATGACGCATGTGGGGAAGAAAGTTTTATCTGTTCTTTTGCTATTTGAAATGGAACGATTTAAATTTGATGCATTTCTCAGTTCGTAATCACATTTATCCTTAACCTTTGACGGAAGAAGCTGATTATGTTTGGCATATGAACAAAACTATGTATATAGACAGAACACAACGCGCATCTTAATCGAGAATATTTTATCAAATGAGTTGCGGATGGCGCAAGGATATATTTCGCGAGATCGTAGCTCGAGCGAAATATAACTTTGCGCCGTCCGCAACGAGTTCGATAAAAGATTCGAGATTATGATGCAAGTTGTGTTCTGTATTTATTCTACACCGTTCAGTCAGTTAAGTTCAATCCACGAATGTCACCTCCACTGTTACCATAGCTACCTTTATTGTGATTTAAGTCTGTCAAATAACCAGTAATTATGGGGGGATCACCGGAAGCGGATGATCGACGTAATGGACGTCATCTTTCTTGGTGACAACGTCAACAAGAATAGTTCCGGCTTGTATTCCACTAGAGGTATACACTTATATGTATTCAGTGGCTGGGATTCCGTTGAATACTTGTGCCTCACGTCAATGGTGTGGAGTAAATTTTAATATTCCTTCTGTTGATGGCGGTTTCAACAAATATGAATATTTCTGCAACGAACGCCACCCGTGCCTTTAACAAACGCATTGAGATAACTATATTAAATATATACAGATATGTACATATTTTTACATGTGGTCATCAATTACATAAATAATGTCGTACATATCATATAATTTGGCCACCAAACATTTAAGAAATAAATACACGGTGTAGAGGTGTGTATGGTCAAGTTGTACCACAAAAAACTGATTGTAGGACGACGCGTAGCGGAGTCCTACAATAAGTTTTTTGTGGTACAACTTGACCATACACACCGATACACCGTGTATTTATTTCTTTTGTAATACGACTGAAAGTTTATGGTCACAATTCGACTGAATAGTCAACGAAATACTGCGCTTTTTCGGTCTCAGGTGAGAAAACATTTCGTGGTGTAATTCGTATTGGGCGTACTCGATTTCATTGCATGGAGTACTCTCGTAATGTCTTGTCTTGTTATGAAATTCCCCCGTTGACTTTTCGAGGCACCTCTTCTAGAAATAATCGTTGTGACTGGCTAAAAGATGATGTGTTTTCAGCGGCGCCCGTGCGTTTCATTTAAATTGTACAGGAAATACGATTTCGGTCATTTCTGTTTTGAACGTTGTTGGGACAACATGAATATGATCATCGACTATGGACCATTTTCCTTACACAAAGCGATCTATATGATCTAGTTTACTAAACTAATCTTATTCCCCTTGTGTATACTGGTGAACAAACGCTTTCATTTTCAACTTGATTCCGAAATATCGAATATGATCGAGATTCGAATCGACGAATGCACAGCCCGGCCCCATGGATTTATTTTGTCATTTAATATACTTATTAAGTAACTTTCTTTGGTCGTAACATATATCAATATACCATAACATCATTTGGACCATATTCATTGGCAACCAAACTGGTTTCAAGCGACAAATCGCTAGAAAATTCGCAAGATTGTCAAGATGTAGCAAAATTCAAAGGGTTACGGGTGCGGGTGTACTCCGTTGATGCCCCGTTTGCGCGGAGTTAGAAAAGACGGGAAAAGTCGCGTGCGGCGATCTGAATAAACCGATTTTTTTCGTGGTACAATTGGAAAAAGTAGAATTGTACCACAAAACTGGAACGAGATAGCCATGGTAACTCGGGCCACTGGCCAATCAGGACATGGCTTTTAAGCATAGTTAGGCAGGGTCGTATTACAAGTAGATTTAAACACAATTTTATAATATGATATATTATAATGCATGGACGTTCATTGCGTTAGATGATAAATAAATCTAAGAAAATTCTTCGACTATTATCTGTCTTATCAGAATACAGATATGTCGAAATAATTGTTTGTCATTAGTGTTGAGTAGTTTGCTCATAACTATTACATTTGGGCTTTCTGTGAATTCTATTGCAAGAGACGTTTCTGGTTGCATGTTCGAAATTTGCATATGTTGTTCTGTCATTTGCATTCGCACAGTGGATGCTGGTTGTTTCAGAATAAACCCAAATAAACCCGGAATTATTCCTCGTGTAAACTATGAATGACAATGATTCAAAGCATTTTGTTTGCAGATACAAAGGACCGACATTAAATAGCAACCGAAATGCCGCTTGTCCAAAGGTCGTCGAATGAGATGTCGGAGAACACAACAAACAACAATCAATTGAATCAAGTCAAGGAGCTCTGTGTAACCTACGGCAACAACACGACTCTTCATGGATTCAGGAATGTCACCGACAAACAAAAGCATTACTGTTTGAGGTATATATATATATAGAGCATACATTATTACATTCGTATACATGTATAATTATATAACAACCAGCTGATGTGCCCGACTTCGTCCGGGCTATTCAGAAACATGCCTATATGAGCGTATATGTGCGATGCCAAGGTCAAATCCAAGGACACGGTCGCACGTGAAATTTGGATCCGCCCATATTGTGCCCGGGATCAATGTATGCCACATCCAGATTTGCACCGGGTCGGTAGATATCCAGAAATATGCCTATAAGAGCACATATGAGCGATGTCAATGTCAAATACACGGTCGCACGTGAAATTGAACCCACCCATATTGTTCCCCGGATCAAAGTAGGCCTACATACCAAATGTGAGTCGGATCGGTTGAGCAGTTTACGAGTCTATAACACACATACACACACATACACACCTATACACACACACCCTCACATACACCTACACACATACACACACACACATACACACATACCTACATACGCATACACGCACATATACATACACACATACATACACAAATACACACGCACCCTCACATACATACATACATACATACATACATACATACATACATACATACATACATACATACATACATACACACACACACACACACACCCCTGTTTGTATTACATACGTTGTGGGGACATTTCTTTAGAAATTCAAACAATACCGTAGTTGTGAGGACCTCGTTATTTCGTAAATATATCCAAACTCGGAGGGTACCTTTAAAGAAATAACGGCAATCTTTGTAACGCATGCGGCGTACGAAAAAATATCAAAAATTTCAAAAAATACAAATTTCCGTCGCCTTAAGGGAAAAAACTGTTAACATTGTGAGGACATTGTTTTACTATATGAATGTCCTCACAGAGATGGGTTAACACACTCCTACATCCTCACATACATAAGTTCCAAAAATATATAATAGATGTTTGTTTGTGATGCATTTTATTGGGAGCTCCAGCTCATACTGACCCTTACACGAAAACAGGGGGAGTGTTAAGTTAAGTTTGAATGGGGGTGTTCATGCAAATCTCCACAGCAAAAGTTATATATGAAGCAGAAATGTTATCTGAACACTAAAGCAGCCATAGTATAAAGCAGACATTATGACTTTGCTAACACATATTCATTCCATATTTGATGGAGTCAAAATTATGGATTATGTTCACTTTTATTAGTAATCAAAGCAACCAAACCCATTGATGCAGCATTTTAGGAGTTTAGTTCATGGTGGATTATGTTAGAAATAAGAAAGTGAAATTGGTAGAAGTTTTTATAACCTGTTTTTAAAACCCAAATTAAACAAACGCAAAGCCAATTTCTGTGTTCTGAACACTGTGAAGAATGATGAACAATAACAATATACTCACATTTCTTGAGTGTTCTTTGGATTTTTGGCTTGGAAGCAGCTGTTTACAAATGGTAGATTTCATTGCTCAGTAATGATGTTTGGGAACTGAATTTGATGGATCAAGTTAATGTTCACTCAAGCCAGCTGGGATTATGATATATGAGAATAATATGTCCTGATTGGTGACCGAGTTTCTGGGCTACATGGTATACCCACATTGAGGATTACACAAGTATTTTGTCAAGAGATTCACAACACACCACTGTCCACATATATTGACACTTAACTGTACTGTCACCTCCCAACTAGCAATGTTAGGCAAGTTACTCTACCATTTGTAAACAATTGGTTCTTAGTCATTTTATCAAAGAACGCTCGATAAATATGAATATTATTTTATTATTCATAATTCTTCAGTGTCGAGTACACGTTGCCATATTTTTCTTGACTTTGTGTTGAATTTGGGTTCGAAAAAATAGAATTTAAAAACCTCTATAAACTTCAAATTTAGTATTTCTAACATAATCCGCCATGAATTATACTCTTTAAAAGTTTGTATCAATGGGTTTGGTTACGGATATTACTAATAAAAGTGAACATAGTTGGGTTAGCAAGTCCTTAAAGGAACATTGTTGGAATACCGGATTATTCTTGTCGAACCGTTTTTCCGCAAGTTTCATTAAAACTTATTTAGACCCCACCATTTACCCATAAGAATGTAAATTGCAACAGTTTCATGTATTAGTTAAAGATACGGGCGGCGTTGGCGGTGGGTATGCTGTTAAAATATTCACCTCCGTCAAAAACCGCCATAAACAGAAAGAATAGTAAAATATAGAGATACCTTGTTCTTATACCAATCAGAATATGGCATGTTATTGTCAAATGTTTTCCTTAGTTATGTAAACAAAAGCAAAAAACGTTACAGAACCTGGCTTTTGTTTAGATATGGTAACATAAAGAGCGTTATTTGTTACTGTTTTCCTGATATGGAAATAATAAAAAGCTTTTATATCTTTTGTGTGTGATTAACAAATAGAATTTCGCTGTGTTGTGTAAACACAAGCAACATTTATGTAACACCAGCAAGCTCTTGTTTAAATTTACGTACACCATCGTACGTCTTGACGACAATATACTATTTACGCGCTGATTATGTTTGACATATGAACACAACTATATATATTTTAATATTCCTTCTGTTGATGGCGATTTGAACAAATATGAATATTTCTGCAACGAACGCCGCCCGTGCCTTTAAGTTGCGCTTCCGTTGTATTATTAAAGGCACTCGAACAGTTATATTTTCTCAACTGTCATATTGATACGGGGACGGGTATCGGAGCATTCATATAGTGAGCTAGCAAAACAGATACATAAAATAAAGCCTTAAAATTATATTTATAATTTTATTTAAGAGATACATATATTTTTGCAAAATGAGGGATCTTGCAGAAAGACGCAGCTGAAAGAAGAATATAAATCATGTCAGGCCATACAGTCTGGAGCAGGGTTCTATTGAACACAATTTTACTGAGAAATATGTACTTGAAAACATGTATGATTAAAATGCCTTACTAATTGACTAGGAAACAATATTTCTCATTCTCAACGCATTATTTTAAACACCGTGCCGTTTAGCTGTGGCGGCATCTGAAATTGTCTTTGTTGTTTTACCGCTGCAGTACAATGGCATACACACAACTGGTAATTTAACCCAATCGGTACAAATTACACCATAGGCAGCCGATCGCCTTCACACCCGTAATGTGAGGATATCTATATTGTGCTATAAATATGCCAAACATGCATCGCGTACGATATTACTAAGAAAATCAATATTGCAAGAGAGCAAATGGAAATATCATTTTATGTTTGTCTGTCACACAAACACTATTTCTAAGAATGAAAAAAATAAAAGGTAAAGTAACCACAAGTAACCATGTATTCCATGTACACACATGGGCCTGAAAGTAGTTCAGGAAATAAGTGTTCTAATGTGTACTCAATGAACCAGGTACCTTGGGATTTCTAAGAAAAAAATATATGTACCCAATGTAACATTAACTAATAGGTCAAGTAATCAGAAGTAACCATGTGTACCCTATATACCCATGGGCCTGAAAGTAGTTCAGCTAATATGTTTTCTAATGTATACCCAATTTAACCAGATACCGTTGGATTTCTAAGAAAAAACAATAATAAAAGTAACAAATGTAACATTAACTGATAGGTAAAGTAACCATAAGTAACCATGTGTACCCCGTGCACCCATGGGCCTGAAAGTAGTTAAGGAAATATGTTTAATATTTGTACCCAATGTAACCAGGTACCTTTGGATTTCTAAGAAAAAAAATATAAGTAACAAATGTAACATTAACTGATAGGTAAAAGTAACCATAAGTAACAAGTTTAACGCTATGTACCAATGTGTTGTAAATTAGTTCCGAAAATATGTTTTCTAAGTTTCTAAATTTATGCTTATAAAATGTACCCAATGTATCCGACGTAACAACAGGGCACAAAAGTTCTGATATTTTGCTGCGTACCAAAATTAGACATATCTACGCAAACATCTCAGCGATTCATTGACTGAAACTTGATATGTAGATTCGCTACCTGTCTTGCAAAAGGCCCAGCACACGTAGTTAATACTTTTGTTGGCAAGATACCACAACATACAAAAGTTGTGATGGGTTAAAAAACAATTTACTATCCACCCCCATGATTCACGTTCTTGACGAGGTTGCGAATAGCAACGATAAGAAAACCCGTGACTCAACATTGGCTGTCTTCATTAAACTATCAAACGCATTTGACACAATTAGTCATGATATTTACTCCACAAACTTAAGCACAATGTTATAGGCAGCACAGCAAACGATTGGCTTAAAAGCTACCTATCGGAACAAAACAGTATGTTAATATTAATGGGATGTTAACAATGAAATACGGTGTACATCAAAGGCGTATTCTTGGACCTTTGTTATTTTTTATTTATGTTAACCACATGCCGAAATGTACGTCCATTAAACTCCTCTCATTTGCCGATGGCACTACCCTGTGTGCATCGGGCAATAACGTAGGCAAAGTACAGAATACAATTAACAGAGAACTAGAACTATACAGATGGTGTTGAAGCAATAGTCTATCAATTAATGAGTCTAAGAGTAAATATGTGCTCACACACCCCAAAAACAACGACTCAAAATGGAACGAAATTAGGATACAACTGAATTATAAAAGAACTTACCCGTGTTGGAAATCAAATTTATCGGGATGAACATAGTCGAAAATCTCAGATTCAAGTATCATATATCAATGATTACAAACATAATTTCTTATGCCACATATGCACCACATATACACCCATATATATAACC
Source organism: Siphonodentalium dalli (assembly GCA_032622095.1). NCBI lineage: Eukaryota > Metazoa > Mollusca > Scaphopoda > Gadilida > Siphonodentaliidae > Siphonodentalium > Siphonodentalium dalli. Next base: position 189,976,615 of record CP136065.1, on the reverse strand, counting down.
AAACAAGTATACAGCCATATCTATAACCAAACAAGTATACACCCATATCTATAACCAAACAACAAGTATACACCCATATCTATAACCAAACAAGTATACACCCATATATATAACCAAACAAGTATAAACCCATATACATATAACCAAAGAAGTATACACCCATATCTATAACAAACAAGTATACACCCATATCTATAACCAAACAAGTATACACCCATATATATAACCAAAACAAGTATACACCCATAGCTATAACCAAACAAGTATACACCCATATATATAACCAAACAAGTATACACCCATATCTATAACCAAACAAGCTGGATGTTTGATGATGACAAATAGAGAAAAAAAACCTCTCATTTATACTTCGAAAACATGCTTTACCCAATGTATGGAACTGATTGAACGTTTCACACACACAAAAATCTCCAAATAACCAGAATTCAGAAATTCTATCAGCAATAATCTATTAGCAATATGGGCAATTTCATGCAACGAACATACTCAGCTTAGTCCTAATATTAAGCACATATCCGAAAGTCAAACTGTCCTGTTTATAATATTTCTCATTGATAAACCCTTCAACGATCATCCTTGTTGTGAGTACTCATCTTTCACACCATCTTAACTATACATGTAACGTTATATTATAGGGGTGGAAAGTAGAAGGCCTACATTGGCAATGCCACCCCATGCACATGTAAATTTCTATACATATATTACTGTGCCACTGTATTGTATAAGTATGCAAATACAAATTGAAACACTCGAACATCGACGCAAGTACAGGTAGTTTCAGTGAGTGCATTCTAGTTGCTAGTTGCTTTCTGTAATATATACGTTGTTATCACACCATAATCATTGATGTTACGTGGTCTAAAGTGAACTAGTTACTGCATGGTACACGATTGTTCAGTGCGTTACTTCTTTACAGGATCAAATGGCTGTTAGTCCTCTGCGCCATGATTGGTTTATTGATAGTCATCCTGATGAACATGAAACTCGATCACGATACCTACCCGGTGACAACAAAAATACACAGCGAATTAGTTACAGGAATTGAGTTCCCCGCAGTAACCATATGCAATATCTCTCCATACACGTCTAAACACGTTAATGTGAGCGAAACACTGAAGAACTATCTGTTGCATGTAATGGACAAAAGTTGGATGGCTAAGCCTATTAACTGGGAGGAAGCGGAGTATCGAGCAATCGCAGAGGCGAATATAACAGAGTGGCATGACCAGGCGTCTCATCGGACAGCACGGGTGATATATTTGGAAGAAGCATTCATTTATTATTGTACCTATAACTATGTCCCCGGCGTCTGCAGTGAGATGTTTGAAGCTTCAGAGACCGATCTCGGAAGATGTTTCACCTTCAACAAACATAAGAAGACTATACAGAAAATGGTTGGGTTCGCAACTGGTCTTGACGTGTGGATAAATCTTGACCAGATCCATCCAATGCCTTCAAAATTCAGTTCTGCTGGAATCGTGGTGAGTTATGTAAATGCACGTGTACACACTCCGCACGCACGTTTTTGATAGCATACATGGTGCATATGTGGGGGGGGGGTCTGAAGAAAAAAACCCACACAGGTCCCGGCATTTTGTACTGATGGTGGTACTGTTCTTTCGCTCAGCAGTCTAATTAACACCCTTTTGTTAAATACTAATCATCATCATCATCATCATCATCATAATCAAACTGCATGAGAAGTCACATCACGTTTTCTCTTTGTAACAATTACAAACAGTAGATGACATATCATGGTGCAAACAAATCGTCAGAAAATCATTATTCTGATCCGATCCCTCGACTTGACTACAAATTACGAACCGAACGTAACGGGGTGGGGATGGGGAATCTCCAACAACTCACGGCGATATAAGTGTGACATCTGGATTGAAATTGGTAACATAGTTTACACTTTCTATTGATTGGAAACTTAACCCATGGTCGCTCTGAACATTCCAAATCACGTTGGACGTGAAATTGTCCAGCTGTTGGAAATTGTGAAGTGAGACATCGTAATCGCCCCCGGTTTGCGACGACACACGTGTACCGCTAGGTAGTACGGAGAAAAACCACTTTAACCTGCGCCAGTGTCACAAGTGGTATGATTGTGAGCGTGCGCTCAGAATGTCTGAGATGTGTGACTGATTTTATGATATGATTTATTAACGTTATGGTTTCGTTGTAGCAACACGTGATTTCGGTCCGAAGGGAATTTATTATCTTTCGATGGCATTCTGTGTTTGTTCATTGAGCACTAGTACTGATCGTCTTCACCTAATGGCGTGGTCGCAGTGTTAAGCTGACACGGACTCTCTCAACTCGACTCCTGAATCGAACGATGACCAGGTTGCAGAAAGTTGCAGATCTTTGACCACATCGCAAGGGTTAGCGACAGCTACCCGTTCAGAACGTTGTTAGAAAAAGCGATCGTGGACTGAGTTCCTGCTATTTTCACCGGCGCACGTATATCAACTTCCCGTTAAAATGACACTCACACAAGCCCATCTTAACTTGGTTGTGTTGAAAAAGTGTGTTGGTTTCACACCAGGTAAGTCATACTCTAATTAGGCATGTTAGTAATGCACCAGACATAGACTGGGACTGTGAGTGCACGATGGAATTGACAATTATTCAGTCGGTTCTTATTATACGCCACACATCTGCATTTCATCTACATTGACTGCCACGCATAGATTTTGTACTTTGTGCTCGAACCCTTGCCAGCTATTGAATTCTGTTTGTTGAACGACCATCTTCCAGATAGTAGATATACATTCTCATTCTGATGTCAGTGTCATGTTAGTTATCCGTATGTGCCTTTGTGGTTTTACCATGTATCATGAACATTATAGCCAGCTGATCCTGATGGAAGTATCATGATGTTTCATATTTTTTTATATCCAGTTGCCAAGTATCGGAAGGACTTTTTCATGTTTCATGACTACCTGTGACCAGAAGTCATATACCACACATTATGCATCCCATTCGCAGACATTTTTTGCTTAACTTTACTTTGTAAATTTGTAAAATTGAGATATTGTCGTGGGTTGGTGTCCACCGGTCCGTGCATGCGTCAGTCAACAATTTCCTTTGGCTCACTGTACGGGCCGCATCCCTTATCCGATCATCACAAAACTTCATATGGAGCCATCGCTTTTCCCGACATTCGTTAAAAAATCTTGGACTTCAAATTTGCATCCGTTGGCTCAGCCCGCCCACAGCTACGTTTATTGGAGAATTGTTTTTGCAAATTTGCAGGCATGTTTAGAATACCTCTAGATGGGAGCCATCGAATTTGAATAATTTTCGAAGAAAAACATGACCGCCAGAAGCCATTTTGTATTTATCTTTGCATGACTAAATCATTTGGCACACCCTACAAACCACATCCCTCATCCAATCGTCACCAAACTTTCTACGGATTTTGTTTCGAACTTTGTAGAAAAACATGGCTCCCAGCAACCATTTTGGATGTTACTCTGCATGACTAAATCATTCGGCACACCCTACCGGTCACATCCCTCATCCGATCGGCAACAAACTTCACATCGATCTGCAGGGTGAACTTTTGATGGGAGCGATCGATTATTCACGAAATTCGTTAAATAACATGGCTGCAAGTGGCCGTCTTTGGTTTACTCTTAGTCCTTCAGCACACCTTACAGTCGACATCCCTCATCCAATCGTCGTCAAACTTCATATTGATCTTTGATCGGTCATCCAGATTGGGGCCATTGATTATTTCCGAAATTCGCTATAAAACATGCCTGCCAGCATTCATCTTGGATTTCAAATTTGAATCCATCTGCACACCCTGCAGTCCACGTGCATTTAATGGTGAAATGTTTCAAATGTAAATAATTTGATCTACATAATGCAAGGCCTTTTACTGTAACTTTGTGGCTTTCCCCTCTTCTTTATCATTCTATTCATTGCTCAGCTGAAAAAAACTCCTTCCCAAGTTGATCTACAGTGTCATTGACACTTTCGTTATTTACGCGCATTGTGTATGTCTGCTCCACACAGCCTTCAGCACTGAGGTTGCATAATAGGCCTGAAGATGGATTTTTGTTCCAATGATCTGGTCCCCCATCGCTCTGAACTGTACGGTATGCATCATCAATTTACAATTACTGACTCAGATTGAGTTTACAGTAATGGCATTCTCCTTACAATAACTTTCACCCTATTTACCGTGTATACTTTGACATTGAGTTCTCACCACCACTTGGACCTTGATCATGCTCTGCTATTTACAAATAGCGACTGGCTGCTCTTATATTGGTAGCGGGATATGACATTTTCAAGAAGCTGTAACAATTAGTTTTTATTTCGTTATATGTGATAACATTGTTTTATTATGCCACGTTGTGTATTCTAAAACAGATAGGGAAAGAGTTAAGAGAAAACTGGTTTCACCGGTGTGTATTAATGGTGTGTGACTGAAGCGCTTTGATATTACCTTATATGTGTGTGACTGCACCCACCAGTATGTATTATTGTCGTGTGTTTGTCGAAAGGCGAGAAAACTAGTAACACCAGTATCTGTATGCATCAGTGTTGTTTTACGAATGGGGAGATGGAAAGGAGATGAAGATAGATATATGACATATTGTCGTTTAATTAGCTGGCATTTTTGTAGACTGTCATAAGTCATGTCGTAGGAGACGAACAACAATCAACATGAGTTTTGTAACCAGCATGGAATGCATTAAATGAATAATATTTGCTGATTTTTGAATTAGTTGGAATGACTTAAATTGTAAAACCTTATGTAATTTGTCTACGTATGTTCTAGTTATATACCACTGCCATGTGATTACTATTGAATGTTGTGTGAATGAAAAGTTTTATATGATTGCACAAAGAAATTTAAAATGGACACTTTCTTATTTTATGAATCAATCTATCTTTCAGCTAATCAATAAATCAATAAACTTGTCAGTCAATCAATCAACCAACCAATCAATCAATCAATCAATGTCAATAAGGTATTCTGTCAGCAACAAATAGCTCATGTTGTCAGTCATTCAACCAGTCACTCAATCATTCATTCAGTCAATAAATCAATATGCCAATCAACCAGTCAATCAACCAATATGTCAATCAGTCAATCAACCAACCAACAAATCAATGTCTGTAAATTAATCACTCATTCTTTAACTCGATAGTCGGTTCCAAAAAAACGACAAATGTTGGAACATATAGACTTAGACATATTGAGTTATTGATTGATGGAGCTGACTTAATGACCTATCGGTTGACGTATTGATTGATTTACTGATAGATTGGTATGTTGATTGACTGACATGTTCTATTGGCTGGCAATCAATCTATCAACAAATCAATCAATATGTCAGACAGTCAATTAATCAATAAATCAGTATGTCTGTAAATCAATCACAATCAATCAGTAAAACGATATGTCCGTAAATCAATCATTCACTCTGTCAGTCAATCACAATCAATCAATAAATCATTAAATCAATATGTCTGTAAATCAATCAATAAGTCAATATGTCAGTCAATGAACATACCGATATATCAGTAAATCAAGAAATAAATCATAAGTCAACCGATATGTCATTACATCAGTTCAATCAATCAATATCTCAATATGTCAGTAAGTCTATCAAAGCAATATGTTAGCCAATCAATCAATAAATCAATCAATACGTCAATCAATCAAAGCAACCTGTAATTCTACTAATCGGTCAATCAATCAATAAGTCGATATCTGAGTAAATCAAACAATAAATCATCATGTCAGTCAAAAATCAATATGTCAATCAATCAATTAATCATTTAAACATCAATATGTCAGTCAATCGGGCTATCAATCCGACAGTCAATCAGGCAATCAATAAATAAACCTGCCAGGCAAGCATCAATACATATGTCTATCGGTCAATAACACAATATGTCAGTCGATCAACCATAAATCAGTCGATATTTCAACATATCAATGTCAGTCGATCAATAAATAAATACATCTCAATCAGTAAATTAATTTACAAATGAATAGGTCTGCGAATCAATCAATGAACCAATATGTCAGCCAGCCAATCAATCAACTAATCAATAAATAAATAAATAAATCAATCGATAAATATCAGGCAATCAATCAGTAAATGAGATTGTCGTTACATCAGTCAATACATCAATCGGTCACTCGATACTAAATGCATCTATCAATCAGACTCAGAGCAAATCTAAGATGCCAATCAATCAATCAATTAATCAATCAATCCATAATTGAACATGTAAGTCAATTAATTAATCAATATGTAAGTCACGGACTCAATCAATATGCCAATAATAAAATATGTCAGCAAGCAATTAATCAATAACCCAATCTCTCAGTCAATCACTCAATCTGTCAGCAATCAATAAAAAAATAATATTTCAGTGAATCAATCAATTTGTCAATCGTTCAATATGTCAGTCAATCGATAAATCTGGCAGTCTGTCTGTCAATCAATCACTCAATACGTAAATCAATGAAATTAGAATGGACGTAATCAAATCAATTCATTTCAGGTCGCTGTTCACCACCCCAATGATAATCCAGCAAAGGTGGCACAGATCGGAAAATTTATCTCGCCCGGGACAGAAACGTTCATTGACGTAGAACCAGTAAAGGTATTCTACTTCTGTATTTATAACAGAGGAATATGCCGACATGACAATGATAAAGCGGTCAACGTACGAAAGAAATAACTCGTTAATAAATATGGTAATTTTACCGACTGAATAAACCTGAATTATTTGGATGTGTAGATTATAACTAAGGCTCATGTAACTCTTTTCACGTAAGAACTTGAATAACCTTAATATCGCCTTAAGTTGTAACCATTGAGCAGATCATTCGTACTATGTCTGATATGTTAACAGAGTACCCGATTTGGGCGTCGACATATCTTGTCAGTATGTACACCTTGATATGCGCACGAATTTAAAGACATATTATGGACATGTTCGGGTGCGAGAAACTGACAAGTTAGTACTCAGGCGCTATGCCAACTGTGCGAATGTAGCATTCTACTAGCATCACCGAAAATCTCAAAGATATCGACCATACCATTCCATAGATATAATCGTCTAAACCTACGCTTAATTGTACATCTCGATTCGGGACGCGACAATTGGCGATAAACTAACACAAATTAGTTCGCCGTCGAGTGCCATTGCATTTAATTAATATATAAGATGACGGTGTGTGTACTGTAACTGTGTAATATTATTCTTAAAAATAACTACTTTGAGCATGAATATTCTCAATATCTATTTGATCACCCAACCGGAGTGTTTCACGTCACTTTAATTGGTGAAGCTGGGGTTGCTTCCTCGTTGAAGTATGTGAGTGACAAAGTGTAATGTGCTCTATGACCGAGGTAATAATTGATGAAAAGTTAAAAAGAAACTAATTCACTGTATAATGCGCTATATAAATGTATCGATCTATCGAATATGTTCGGCTGTCAAAAACTTACATGTACATATAACGACCTTTCAGTGTCTATAAATTAATCAATGTCTACATCTTGACATAGTCTTGAAATGGAATGTCGCTGAAATGACGGCAAATTCAAATATACAAAAGCATGGAATACGCTTCGGAACAAAGTTAGGACAAGATTGTTCTCAAGTCTGTTACTTGAAAAGTGTTTCTGTGGTATGTAAATTATGTGAGATATCAGCATAAAACATTTAACGTATTTATTTCGGGTGTATTTACCTACTTATTTTGATCACCGTGACTGGACTGGTATGTTCATGTAACACGAGTGAGCGTAATTCCAGGCTGAAACACGCCATGCACGGTTCTAACCCCGAAAATCGTAGGTTTGTGGTCCAAGTACAGAGAAACCAACACGTTTAGTGTATCTGTGCAAGTTTGTCAGTTTTGATTTTCGGGGATCGGTGGTTCCACATGCCGTGGAGCAATATTCTGATGAAATCAACCGTATGGGAGGTATTTTCTCCCCCGTACAACCAACAACGTGCCATGGCCTTATGTCTGAAACGATGACCCCATGAAAGCAAACCAAAACTAAAACAGGAAATTCAAGTTTGTCCTGTTGAGATATCAGACCCGCCATGTTATATTATTTGGTATAATTGTGTTGCTTATCCTTTCCAGTTCAAGAACCAACCTAAGCCCTTCAAAGTGGGAGATTCCTATTGCATTGATATCGAAAACGGCGAGGAACCACCGATTTATGACAGACGAAATTATGACCAGTATGCATGCGTAATGGGATGTATATACAGGACCGCACATGAAAAATGTGGGTGCTGCCAACCGGGATCTGAAGGCAAGTTCACAGACTTTTTAAAACATATTATTGTTTGTAGACGAGCGAGATTTGTTATCCGCGCAGAGGGAAGATAATTTCTTTGTATCTATCTGGACAAGTTTTTCAGTTGTTTCAATATCATTCTCTCATAATCACTGTATCCCGGTATGTCCAGACAATATACATGTACCAAGACATCATCAGTGTTGGCGACGAAGTGAAAATGGCGCCGCAGAATTTCCCATCTTTTGATCCGAGTTCGGAAGCGGGTGGAGTGGTGGTGCGATATAGGACATATGGGCGAAGAAATTCAAAGATCTCATTGTGGCTATTGTTACATTGGCTAATATAACACTGGGACTCACGATGAATATGATGGGGGCTATGGGAGCTATTTCACACCCAAATAAATCGAGAGTATGAAGTTCACATTCTACGTCAACCCCATCAAACTTCAGATGAAAGTGTCGATACATATCATACAAGGCTACGAAAGTTATCAAAGTACTGCGAGTTTGCTGATGACAACTGAGAAATAAAAACTAATATTATTCAGGGTTGTCAAGAGGTTCTCCGCGATGGCGCACATTAAACAGTTGTCAGATGAAGCCCGTGCAGAACTAACGGTTGTGTGTCATGCCAGAGATATTGAAATCGCTGTACCGCAGGCGAATAAAAGTCGTTATGACATATTACGTATAAACTGGAACTATGCCGCTACTGCCTCATACACCTGCTAATTCGACAAACAACAGATAAAAACCTCAGTTACCAGATCAGGCACATCCTGAATTATACTATTTCAGCTATATTTAACTATTATAGTTAAATTTGATAGTGCTAAATCCACAATTTCCCTGTTTTTCTGAAAACTATGTGATCGTATATCTCATATCTCTGATCGTGCATATCCATATTACACTCGTAGAAGTATTACAGAAAACTTTCAGTGTCCCGATAAAAACTAGCTTCGGCTCAAAAAGTTCCCCTGACCCAGGTGACCGTTTATGAATATGGGACACTTTGCCACATTTTTTGAAATATTCCCGACCGAATTTTTCGAATAAGGAATAATGAATTCACGCTGCTATAAAGATAAACCAAACACTAATAGTTTATGTGATGAATACCCATATCGGTTTAATGACATAGGGAAGCTCAAAAAGATTTCAAGTTGAATTACTTATAGACGAATTTATGCAACTAGTCGCTCAACCACATCGCAGAATACCGTTTCACTTCCGGAAAAAAGTGGAAGAACAGCTTAAACGTGATGAAGATATGGGTATAATGGAAAACGGTATAATAGAATAATTGGTATAACAGAAAATAATAATGGGTATAATACAAAAACGTAGTCGGACCATGCGCCGGGGTCTCGCCTTATGTTATCTCTAAACTGTGTGTTACATGCGAGCTGCCAAGCAGGCGATTCAACGATAACGGCATATATATATGTAGCATGCTTACCGTTGAGGACATAATTCGTGACAATTCATGATAATTCATGGCTAAACTGTTTTCTCGAAACTCGATCTGGCCCACTACTATAAACAGCCAGCAATAACTTGCACCGGAGTATAGCGTCACATCACATTTTCAACAAATGGCGTTTTGGATGTTACAAAAGATTAATGTTTGGCGTCAACAAGACAAGGGAAATATTTCAGAATACTATCCGAGAAACACTGACTGGTCTAGAAGGTGTAATGTATCTGAATGATGCCTTTTATTCTACGCGAAAAAAACTAAAACAACATGATGCCAACATGTGCTGTGTTTGATCGTTTGGGTGAACGGGATCTAACATGGCGACACGTGCACATTGAGTAAATCCCGATTTGAATTTTTACGGTTTTGTAGTTCTACAGGAATGGAACGTGACCAGCCGAAAATCAACACAATCGTTAACATCGAGAAACAAAAATCTGATAAAGGAAGAACCATAACGAAGTTGATCATTATTAGATTGTTAACGACGATGAATGTGGAGACCACGACTGCAAAGATGATTGAGTATGATATAATAATAATAATAATGACCAGTTTTATATAGCGATTAACCAATTACTTGCTCTAACACGCTTGGTACAATATTACCCCAGTCATTTGTACAAGCCAACCAATGAACCGACTGAAGCCATTGCAGGCGCTGCTCTAGTTTGATCAGAACATGCTCTGATACTTATCAGTATGCCAACTGACTGGTACTCTTTTAACGCATGAGCGATGCGAAGCCGACACAGTACGTGCGACCTTGCTCAATGGTCACAACTTGGCGAGGGTTTTGAAACAGCGAGCAATCCGACAATTGCACGTCGCCCAAAGCGGTCATGTGCTATGTGGAGACTCAATGACCGGCGACGCGCTGCGAACCCGTATCGATGTGTTTACAGCGAATACAAGTCCGACACGCTAACCACTGGACCACGGAGCTCCACATATTATTACAAGAAAACCATAGTCAGAAATGGTAACGCCACCAAGATAATATTATTAGCCACAAATATAAATTATAATATAAAATATATTGGTTACACGAATGCACCACCTCAGAATTCCGTTAAAACAACTAATCTTTCAAATTATTACAAAAAACTACGGCTTATTACTGCAGATTTCTCATTCACCACACCAGAAAGCTTCTAAATGCGGATCAAAAATCGGAGGTATTGTGTTCCCGCCAAGAGTGCATGGCCCAGCTATTGTTCATACCTAAACGACGAAAGCAATTAACGCGGTCAGGACTTCCGGTATGGCCTTCGAATAAACCGGTCACGCGGCGAAACTCAGAAACGTTTATTTTGCTTTAAATATGATAAAACAATACATAATATCACACAAGAAGACGTAATGTATAGATAATACAACGTAACAGTGGTTAGATCACCAAAACAGGCCGAAACGCTTATTAATCTGGAAATTGAGACTTGTTTTCCCGAGGCAACGTGACAACTGCACGAAAATAGGTGACAAAGATGGCGATGGATACGAGAAGTAAAGCTCCGGAAAAAGTGATTAAAATGTATCAATGCAAAAATTTTGAAGACATTTCTAAATGTTTCACGAACTTACATACCTCTTTATTCAACCAGATTGGTGAGATCGAAATAAATGTGAACAATTTAACACAAAAAGTAGAGTTGATCGAAAAAAAAAGTGAAGAAGCCACATAGAAAGTGTCTACTTTGAAAAATAAAGATATCCCTGAAATAGAAAACCGACTGAGCGAAGTAGAAGACCGACATGCAGAACTAGAAACATTAGTGGAATTAAAATTTGCAACAATCCAGGAAGAAATAGATGAGAGAAAGTTTGTTGAAGCGGCATTGGAAGATCGTTTGACATTAGTGAAAAATGCTGTAACTAAGTTAGACTTGTGGGGGAGAAAATGGAACCTCATCATAAAAGGTATCAATGGAACAAACAAAGAAGCATCAAAGGAAACTCTCAGGAAAACGCTCAAAGCTTTTAAGGACATTCTAAAAAATTCTGAAAATCGACTGGAGGATATGACATTTTCTGCCTGCCACAGTCTTCCATCTGGTAGAAATGGAGCACCTGCCATTATAGTTCGGTTTGTGAACCTTGATGACAGAGATCTGACGCTTGACGAAGCTAGAACACTCTCTCCAGGAACGGGATTTGGTGTGTCGGTGGACTTACCAGTAGCTCTATCAAAACTGAGAGCAAAACTGTTACAACAGAGAAGTGAATTACCAAATGAAGACAAGAAGAAGAAGAAGCTGATGTACCTAAAGAAGGAACCATTCCTTAAACTGGTAAATAAATAGACAAAAACTTTTGAGGTCGAGGCCTGTGAAGAGGTGATCTATGTATAAGCAAAACACATGAATTTCGTGTCCTTGTTTCTCTTTTGCTTTCGGTATATTGTTGTTTATTGACAATATTGTTATGAATATTTACTTGAGAAAAGGTTGGTGCCAGCTTCAATACATTCCAATACATTTTATGAGTCTGTATTTTTATAATTCAATTTTATTTGTATGCTGATGTCTTTAAGACATCAGCATATAAATGGAATTGAATTCTAAATAAAAACCGGTGTTGGAAAATAGAAGTTACTGAATCTATACACACAGAGACCCCAGTATAGGGGTCCTGGAACAGATCTTTTGTTATTGCTCATTCTTTTTTTTTTGTTCTTTGGTGTTTTGATGTCATATATACTTCACCTATATGATAAAATTTTGGAATACGTTAAAATTCATGTAAAGAATATACTATATATCCTTCACCCAGATTATTATAAGGAAGGAACAGGTTAAAAATTAAAGATGTTTTATCAATAATATTAATAGAATAAATTCCTGAGGACTAGCTTGGGTGCATGCTGGATGATATTGTTTTGTTATGTGTGCTGAACACATCTGTTTTATATCCAACACAATATTGCTTTTTGCTTGGGATAGGGGGGTTATGAAAAATGTAAAATCAATTTGTTTATCAAAACACAATGTTCATTTAATATTTATAAATCATCATGGTACGGATAGGCGCTGTAAACTGCAAAGGTTTGGCTTCAGATGTAATCAAACGTAAAGACTTTTTCAATAGACTCCGAAAAGATTATGACATATGTATTTTAATATATGCTCACTCTTCAAAACAAAGTGAAAAAATTTGGCGAGCTGAATGGGGCACCGAAATGAAATTCGCTTCCTTCAACATCAGCAGTAGAGGCATAGTAGTTGGTTTCAATGGCTCCTTCGAATATAAAATAAATAACACCATTCCAGATCCTAATGGCAACTATATTATAATTGACATAACGTTTCAGAATGAAAGACTATTACTTGTGGCTGTTTATGGTTCCAATAAAGATGATCCTCAATTTTTTGAAAATATTAAAAAAAGGTGGTGGAAATTGGCAATTTGTCAAGCATCTGGGTCGGTGACTGGAATGTTGTACAAGATTATGAACTAGACACATATCGTTATCTCAGAGAAAATAATCACAAAAGTCGTGAAAAAATAAAAACTATTATGTCAGAACTTGGCTTAATAGATATCTGGAGACAGAAAAACCAAAAAGTTAAGAGATACACCTGGTATGGAGCCAAACAGAAATGTAGTAGACTTGATTACTTTCTTATATCAAAAGAACTGGAACCATTTGTAGAGGCTGCTAATATAGGGCTTAAATACAAATCTGATCACGCTTTGATAAACTTGAAACTGTCATTCATTATTCAAAAAAGAGGACAGGGTACCTGGAAATTTAATAACTCCCTTCTTGGAGATCCAAACTATGTATCATTGGTTAAAGAAACAATAGATAAAACAGTAATACAAATCAGAAGTGAACAAAAGCGGTCAGAATGGTTACATACTGCAACTATAAGACATCCAGCGAATACACACCTCACGAAAACTCGAAATGTGTTGTCCTGCGATATATCCCATCACTATAGCTCAATTTGACACGGCCAGATTAGCCTTTCTACAATATCCTAAAACAATAAAGCTTCTCAAATCATCGGTATAGTCAATAGAACTTTCACGAACTTGGACATTCCAACTACAACTTTCACACGCATCCCAAAATAACCGCATTCGGGGTAGCACTACAGCTTTTTAAAGCGACCCAATCCATTTATAAAACCTACATAGGACCATGAAATTTTATAATTTGGCCCACAGTATACACCGGTGGCGTTAATAACGATGATGATGATGTTGATTTTGATAATTGTGATGATGATGATGATGATGATTGTTGATATTGATGAAGGTGATGATGATTGATTATGGTATTATTATAACGATGATGATGATGATGATGATGATGATATTGATAATTCTGATGATTATTATTATGATATTGTTGATATCGATGATGGTGATGGTGATTGATTATGATATTATTATAACGATGATGATATTGATAATTGTGATGATGATGATAATGATATTGATAATTATGATGCTGATGATTATGATATCGTTGATATCATAATCGTGATGATGATGATATTGATATTGTGATGATGATGATTATGGTGATTGTTGATATTGATGATGGTGATGATGATTGATTATCGTATTATTATAACGATGATGATAATGATATTGATAATTGTGATGATGATGATGATATTGTTGATATCGATGATGGTGATGGTGGTGATGATGATGATGATCGCGATGATATGACACTACGTTTAGGTGGACCTTGTTAGAAGACACATGTTACACCGCTATTGTACGTTACAGTGTTTCCAGTTTTCTTGTACAGTGTTGTACAATGCGAGGTGGGACCAATACCACTCGGCGCGCCAAAGCTTAATGGTGTATACGGGTGGTACTTTTATTGAGACTGTATCACAAGTGATATGTTTCTGGTCGCCGTTGAGGACGGGATCCAGTTGACGTTCAATTGTGGTACCAGTTAAACGATACCAACTTTTAAATGATTAAACTGGGTGTGCATCTGAAATTTTGGCGGAAATGCGACTTTGATATTTGATTTGAACAATGTGATATAATTGAACAATTAATTTGACAATTTGAAGTATGCCTCAACTTACAGCCAATGTGTAAGTTATTATTAATCATCTGTGTTGGCAATACCAGGTTCCTTGACTTTCATACTTTATATGTTTTAATAATCTTGGATTACATCACATGGCTAATTTTACTCCATTTCATCTTTGTTCATGATCACAGTCATCCTTATTTATTTCATCGTCCTATCATTCAGGCATTCATATATTTCATGATATTGTTTATTTTATGTAATTTATATCTAATTAATGTTTGACAATGGATATTAATTTGCCGTTTATTTCCTGCATTCAGCTGTAAATTTATTATCCATATATTTTTATTTACGAATTTTGTGTGTGATTGCAATTTTGCTTAAATTTTATTTCTTTGTAATTTGTTTATATCACAAGCATCTGGGCGTGGTAGTGAATCTGTACATGCTATGTCACACGCGTATGGGCTATTTTTGATTTTGATTTTGTCACAAATTGGTGTGGTGGTATTTTATCCCATCAGGGCTTTCTCCTAGATCGGTTGCGAAACAGAGATTAAGCACGGAAAACCTTGACTACTAACTAACTCAAGCTCATTCATTTGTTATTTGTGATTTATATATATAATCCTGTATTTATACATGTAATTCGGGATCATATTCACCAACCTCGCTCAATTTCAACAGTTTGACAATGAATTAAAGAGTTGTCTGCGTGGTCGGAATATACATCAACTGCCAAGTAAAATTTCTCAGTGTGACATTTCTTTCACAACAAGGTGACACCTACATGTATTATCACAATATCGTGCGTTCTGGTTTTTCGTCTAATCATCATTTATATTTATTTCAGGAACGTGGGGTATTCGAGGATGCAATGCGTGGGAATATTTGGAATGTTTGAAGCCTGAAATAGGTAAATTCAGGGACATGGTTAGAGGGTCTCCTACTTGGAACTTTCAATGCACCACCCCACAACGAACCAGACTAAATGCACAGATTGGGGAAGTTCCATTTGTTCCCCATTTGGGTTCCAAAAAAAAATGACAAACGTAGGAATATAATTACGCAACGTTTGATCTACAGGCAACACACTATACACTAATTAATGTTGTGAAAATCATACTACGACTATGGACCAATTTCAACCTATTGCGGTATGAAATTTCCAACTGGCGTGTTAGGCACGACATTTCCGACTATTGAAACTTTTGCCAAACGGTGAAGAGTGAGACACAACCCACTTCCAATCGTCAAGTCCCTCATACGCTGGATATTCGGGAGGTAAATAGGTGTCGGTCGATGGTAAATACCTGTTATTAGACGAAAATCCGCTTTTAGTGGGTATGTCTGAAACTCGTGGCGATGGTCCAGTTAACTGACAGTATAATAACCCAACACATGCACCAAGAATCGTTCATTCATTCTAATCGAGAAATTTACATAGAAAACGTGATTCTCAAATAATACCCCCCCACATAACTCGTTTAAATCGATGTCTTTTCTATGACCAAGCGTTCTGTGTTATATATATATTTATCATATGACTCAATCATTATTTACGTTGGAACCTATGTCATAAATCAATTTCATATCAATTACTAATTCATATCACCTTCCGATAATTTGATTGGTTTGTTGACAAAAAGTTTGTTCTGATTGGCTGAATGGCAGCCGGGGGCCGAGCCGCATCTCTGACTAAATGCAGGTCAAATTCGAGCGCGTCAATTACACGAATCAACGCGATGCCGAAATTCTCGCAATTATAATCTTGAAATATATAGTTTTGGACATTGTTATACGATAAATAGAATATGTAATTCGTATTTATCTAATAAACATACGATATAATGTCACACACTGAGAACAGAATAGCGCACTATATCTTCGCGTGCATATTATTTCTGCTAGTTCACCAGGTGTAATTGGGCTTCCGGTGCAATGAAGTGACGTCACATTAACCTTTTGCTGCCGATGTCATATAGCTATTTAGTGATTTGTGTGCGTTTTGGACATCATAATCAATTTATAGGTGTCAGATGATAAATAGAATATGTAATTCGTGTTTCTCTCATATGATATTTATGAAACTCGTCACGAATTTTCAGTTTTCTCTCGCCGGAGGCTCTAGAAAACTGAAAATTCTTAGACTCGTTTCATAAATATCATATGAGAGAAACACTCATTTCATATCCTCTATATATACAGATAATGCATGTGTATTGACATGCATATAGCAAAGTCGGTTCTGTACGCAAAAAAGAACTTGTTCAGGGGTACTCGAAAAAAATGTCGAATTGTAATATAATTGAAAAGAAACAATCTGTAAATATGGCACAATAACCGCGCAGTCAACACCAAGCAATGTTCTTATTATTTAATATATTACTAGTATAGTGACCCGGCGTTGCCTCGGTTAATGTGACGTTGAACATTTCGTTGGCGATATTTGAAGGGAATAGTGAGTACTTACTCAAAGTAGTTTTTATCCCGAACAAAAATCAGATGACTATTATAAGCATGCCCGCCCGCATGTCTGTCTGGATGTTATCTGGATAATGACTTTAACATTATCAATCATAATTCAATGGGATTTGGCATGTAGTTGATATTTTGGAACGCGCAAGTCAAGTTAGAATTTGGTCGCAGGAAATGATTTTTGAAGGAGTTATGCCCCCTTTCATCCTAGAAAAACTTATTTTTGGATTACCCGGGTGATAACTTGGGCAATGTTCAAAAGAATTTATTCATATTTGACATGTAGATCACATTTGAGAAGACACAGGTCAAATTCGAAGTTGGTCACGGTACGACAATTTTTGATTGAGCTATGCCCCTTTTCGTCTTAAAAATCACAATGGATGGGTTGTCCGGATGACAACTTGAGCAATACTCGACAGATCTGAAGTTCTTGATATCAAAAACTTCAGATCTATTTCGTATGCACGGAATAATCCACGTAAACATTCCTTCAAGTTCTCCATATATCCTCTCGAAAGTCGGGTTTCACTATTGTTATATTTACGTGACTTCGCCGATACACACGGTGAATCCGGGTTTCCTTATTTTTTGACAAATATAAGTGGCAAATACGGCGAATCAGAAGTCTAATTTGTTTGTTCCGTATCTGTGACAGAATTGGGATTACGGCGAATTCAGTGTCGAATGTACGGATTTTACGTATTTTAACAGTTACCTGACGTAAATATCACGTATGCGAAACATGGTAAAAATTGGCATTGAAAAATCTGTAAATCCTAAATTTCATCCAGTGAAGTACTTGTGCCGAAACAACCAAGTGCCAACCCAGGAGCCGAAAAGTCATAAAAACCAGACACGGAAACGTCCAACTAACAAAACGTCCTTCGCCATCTAATTTGATTTTGATCGATACTACCACTGTGAATAACACTGGTTTCCAATTGCGAAATTGTGTTACAGGAGATTTATTAATATATATGTAAATAAGAACGAACTTATAATAATTTTATTATAATTTTATATGCACTTGTTGGTAATAGTTGTTCTACAGACTTCTATAAATCTATGTTATTTTGCATGAACACACTTTGAATGCCTAGTTTCCATTTAAAGCAGAAAAATAGGGTGCATCATGCAACTCCTAGCCGGTAGGTCAACTTCTCACCAAAATGTACTTCCTAGTGTATTTTGCGCAGTTCCCGAACATAACTAGGTTTGTTGAAGTCCCTGCGGTGGAATATATCAAACAAAATTGGAGCTACATGTATTACAAAAAAAACTTGTGCCCCGCTTCCTTATTTGTATGTGTGTATGCTAATAAGTTAACAACAAACGTTATAAACCAACACACAGATAAGACACAGCGACTTTCAGTGCATCGCAACGAGGGTTATTGTTGCAACGTTTTTCTTTCTTTCTTTCTATACAATAGAATACCGCAAAACCAGACCAATTCACATACAATAATACGCGGTATATATATACGCCAGCGGATTCATCACTGTGTTGTCCATGCTGGAAATACGTGTATGTCGATAATAGCCGGTTTTTGGTCACATGTACATGTAAATGTATCTTGTAATGTGTCTTGCCATTGCCAACGAAAGTCACATGACTCCTGTGACAATTTCACCCACTGTACAAGTATATTCATAGGGCTTTGACTCACTTGTTGATATTTTAAGAAAACTCGACCATCGATCACACCAAGAATGATCTTGCTAACTGCTCTCATTGTCGACTGCGATGCACCAGGACAGGGTACAATTTGAAGATTTCAAGTGGACAATTCCCATCAGAGCACTATGTCATAGAAATGAACAAGTTATACAACATGTCAGAGGATCGTCTCGGGTAAGTGTACTACCCACACTAAACTGTTTTATTATAGTATCTATACATGTAGCAGATGTCTTGTTATTCTTTTCACATACATGTTTCGTCATGTACATGAATATAAAAGTGATTAGTGTACACTGGCCAAATTTACAAGAAAATTAATTACCCAATTCTGTCAATTGTAGAGTATTCAACGATAGCGCCTTATCCGTTAACTCTTTCGCTGACAATCACGCATAAATGCGAGTTACCCATTCGCTGCCAATAGCGCATGTATGCGAATTCGGGGGTGCATCGGTATAGGGGATGTAATTCTATTGTTTTGTTACATTACGAAGGGGGTTCGGTTATTTTCTATAGAGTGCTGATGTGCGCTGACAATTAAAAAGAAAGGTCAGCCAATGTCATGCTACTCCAGAAGTTATATGAGTCAGTCCAAGCCATAACATACCGCTGAAGAATTCACTTTTGGTGGGATGCCATCGATGAGTGAAAAATAAACACAATTGTTCCCACATGAACAAATATAATAGTTTTAAGTACATTAGTAATACTAAACTATACTGGTGAATTACTACAGTATACAATGTTATACTTCACTATATTATGGTTTTACTATAGTACCGTATAAATTACTATGCATCTATGATCTACCATATGTATACTGTATTAATACTCTGATGAAGAAAAAAAATGCCGAAAAAACATAAATTAAAGCAAATCCAAGATGGCCGCCAAGGTCACGTAACCATCTCACTCTTATGACATTAGATGTGTTTCCACGGCGACTGGTGATAGGTCATTGCCATATATACACACAAGTTTGGCACTGGGACGTATATCCATGTGGCGGGGTGGCAACACAAGAGTTAATAGTCTCACTTCGCCTCGCATGGCGCCGAATCCGGCAACTAATATTCCCGTACCATATAGTACGCACATTACAATATATAAAAACGCACACAAGCAAATATATGGATAGGTATGAAGAGGTGCGTCTCAAGTCGTTGCTTGAAGATGTCAAGGGAATGCGAACGACGAATGTCGAGAGGGATGGAGTTCCAAACACTTGGTGCTGCGTGCGTGAACATACGACGTACAGTTTTCTTATATTAACCCAAAGGGAACAGCCAGAAGCTGTTTTTCCTTGGAACGTAGGTTATCACGGCCTGGTTCATACAATGTAAGAAGGTCCGAGATGTATGATGGAGCAGAGTAACGAAAGTAACGAGAGCAGAACGTTCTTAACTAAAATTCAATTCGTACGCGCACCGGGAGCCAATGTAGGTCTTTAATTTTAGAAGTGTCGGTGCATTTCGGAATATGCGCTACAATCCTCGCGGCTGAGTTCTGTAGACGTTGCAGACGACTTGGTTGTTCCAGTGAACTTCCCACGAAAAGCGCATTGCAGTAGTCCAATCTTGACATAATATTACAAGAAGCAACCTTTTTCGCCGCAGGCATTGTTAAGTACGAGCGAAGACGACTAAGGCGCCTAAGTTCAATTAATATGTTACGGGAAATGTTTGTACTTGAGCGTTCATGGATAACACATTAGAAATGTTGACACCAAGATTTCTCGTACAAGTTGTAAGCTCAATTTCACATCCACCGATGTTCAAACTTCTAATTTCGAATGGTTCAATTTAATTTAAGCTTATTAGAGAATTTCCACCTCTTGACGTCAGAGACACAACATTTCACTTTTCTTATTAAAGATGACAGGCCATATGGAGGGACAGAACCGTAAATTTGCGTGTCATCCGCGTACGTATATGTACGTTGAGTCCATGTTTCCGAATCAAGTTCCCCAGAGGTAGAGTATATAGTGTGTAGAGAACCGGTCCTAATACTGAGCATTGAGGAACTCCAAACTGAAGAGACTTTCTGTTAGAAAATACATTTTTGATTCGTACCATCTGAACACGTCAAGTAAGGTAAGACTGGAACCAGGACAGTGCTGATTCCGAAGGTGTTTTCCAGGCGCTTAAGAATGACAGTGATCTAAAGTATCAAAAGCTGCGGGTAGGTCCAACAGCGTGACGACGGAAACAAGGCGGTTGTCTTTAGCGACCAGGAGGTCGGGTGATATCCTAACTAATGCTGTTTCTGTGCTGTGGAACTGGCGATATGCCGATTGGAATTTTTCCATGAGGTTGTTTGTCGTCAGATGTTCCTTCAGTTGCTGGAGAACGAGTTTCTCAAGAACCGTAGACAAGAATGGAAGAAGTTCTTTCTTTTTGATGACAGGTGTGATGACCGCTTGTTTGAAACGGTCAGGAACAGTTCCATGTTTTAGGCAGAAGTTCATGATGACAGTGATAGGTTCGATAAGAATTGAAGCAGTAATTTAGTATGCAGCAGCTCAAGAGTGCATGATTTAGGCGGCGATGATAGTAAGGTCTTCCTTACAGTTTCCGATGACACTGGCTTGAAAGAGATCAATTCTGTGCCGGAGAATGTTGAATACTCCGTGTAAATATTGTGTTGGTCAGGATTTGCCCGAATACGTGAGATCTTATCTACGAAATATATACTGAATATATTGGGCAAGTCGGCAATCGGGACGTGTTCTGCCACAACGGGAGCGTTGTATTTTCCGGACAACTCATTAACTACATTGAATAGAGTTCTAGACGAACTAGCTGAAATGATTTTTTATCGCTGTAATGGTTCTGGCTGATATTATATAGCTGCGCGAACGACCTTATGTTGCTGAGAATAAAGAAGTCTATGGCACTGTAGACCGATTTACGTGCTGACGTCGAGATACTATAAGTGCATAATTATGTCAATATGTCAAAAGGGCACTGCTCATCAAAGAGTGTCGATTAAAGAAGTGTTAAACCATCTATCAGACCGTGTACGGTACTCGTGCATCATCGAACTACATGTAGGTTTTAATTAAATTTCCTAGCTCGACTGAGCCATATGGTTATTGGACACACCATCTGTCTTTATAGAAGCTAGGACCCAGGGCACTCGGTGACAAGCAGATAATCAACATTTTGCACTGCCGAAGAATTACCATTCGGCATTCGGATCCTCACCAACCCTTGTATATATCATTATTGTATAATGACATCTCTGTTTTTCTCTCATTTTCCTAGATTCTAATTGGAAAATTCCAAACAACGCCTTAGTTACTTTTTGCTTGTATTTATCGATAAAGATTGTAAGTGGTCGAGTTACGGTGTATGAATTAACATTAGCGGTTCGATTGTCCCCGGAACGAATTTACATATAGTGTTATAGTATGCTATTTGGTTACTGATCTCTCAGGGAATTGAAAGTATTCGATTCAAAGTAACAACTGATCGCTTTGTTGTATTTTAATTTATCTACAAATTGTTGCCAAATAACATGGTTGTGGTGATAACGTGCTTCATGTGTAACAGTTAGATGGTTAACAGCCTTCTTCTGCGAATCGACAAACCTAAAATACAATTTTCGAAGGCTTAATTTCAAATTTGCGATATAACTGCAGAATATAAATGCATCAGGCGGATTGACGTCAAATGCATATAGTGTCTAATTTGTATTTTCCACTTCGTTAAGTAATTTTTAATGACACAATTGTTAATCAACTAAATTGTTCCTCCGCATCAGTTTCATTGTGTTTACGTTCAAGTCGATCTTGACATTGAAGTTCTTTTATCCAGCCTTTTCTTCGTAGGTAAAATCGGCTAATACAATTTCGTCAAACGATCGAACTGGATACTCGACTAACGGAAATTGTGATTTTTTGTAACAGACATATATATTTCAGATAAATCTTTCCAATGTGTTGAAATTAATGTTCCATGTCACAATTATACGCATTCAACGTTGTTTTTGTTTCTTTTTTGGGCGAAAATATACAGCAAGTTGTTCGGCCACCAAAAATTATACACCCCACAAAGACGTTGATTGCATATATCAATGCTGGTGAATGTTTTATTCTAGACCAAATTCAACATCGCTTTTCCGAATCGTAGTAGGTAATACATATTTGATCGGAATACATTTGTGACGTCAAATACAAAAGTACATATAACCTTTTCTTGGCAGGAAGAACTATCTCCAACTGCATGTTCACTTCAACAGCCTCACACAGACGATAATCGAATATGAACCTGTTTATACTTGGGCAAACATATGTGGTAAGTTTCATCAACAGATAATGGACATTTATCTATAGTTTATCCATAATATACACTTCAACTTGGAAACATCGCTGAGAGAAAACAACCATTTTCAACACAACTTCTAACTATATTTAATATCCATTGATCGATGCTCGCTATCCGTTGCATCCTACATTCATGACACTTGTGCTGGTGATCTTAGGCATTATTGTATAAGAATGCCCAAATCTGAGGTGCGTCGATAACAGATTGAGTTAAACGGACATTGCTCATTCGAACATCCAATTTGCTTTGTATTCTCTGAAAAACACGTGCCACAGTCACAGCCATTTTTCAGACGTTTTGAACGTTTCACCAGAAGTCAGCTAAACGCTCTTTATTGCTACCATACCAGGAGCAGCCTGCCACGGAACGTTCGTTATTTCTGTTCCATGTCGTGCAAATGGCTGTTTTGTGTTTGGGATCCAAATGCCGTATTCACAGTTGTATTTTTCATTACTTCATTGCCTATTTTTGGGTTACATAATGCTCCTACAAAGGTAGTTCAGATATTTATCGACCTATTTCGATACTGAGACAAATATTAATGCGAATAATATTATGTGTATTTTGGAGCGCAAACCGCCATGTGACTTTAATTAAAAAGTGCTATACATGTATGCGTGAACACGTGCTTACCGTGTACGTTTGGTTATTATTGTGAATATTGTGTGCCATGCTATCATTTCGCTTGCGCCAAAATGGCCGAACGCTTGTGGGATTAAATTATTATAACCCCGTTTAAAAAAAAGAAATGGGGGTATACTGTTTTTATTTCATCTGTCCTGCGGGCGACCGTGTAATAAATAAATTGTTGGTTATTTGTCTGACCGAACGGATATCTCAACCACCGGTTGTCGGATCTCAATGGAGTTTGGTATGGAAGTTAACACTACTATGAGGACATGAATTTTAGTCGGTTTTTCCGTTCTGGAGTTTATGTCATGTCCATTTATCTGAAAATTATGATTTTTGGGTCCATCTGTCTGAGTATCTCAGGCATATAGGTCATATGCATCCCACACTATAGACGGCACGCCACATGGGGATATGCACCGGACTGCAGTCCATTTCTTGTTAAAACTATATATCTTGTTATAAATATATTATTCAGTAATAATTACTTTAGGTCTATTTTTTCGAAACCAGAGACTGTAAATTTCTTCGGGATTTATTTGTCATTATAATATACCTTATTCATAAAATTTGTGCTAAACGGATCTTTTATACAATTCATCTTCAGTGGATTTGGATTGTTGGGTCTCATCGTTGTTTCCGTCAATGGCTTAAATAAATATAGCGACCGATTAACCAGATCTCTCTGCGAGTCTGCTATTCCGATATCAGACGGTGCATGCATGCAGTGCATAGAGGATCTTCAACTCGTCATGTTGGGATATTTAGGCGACTCGTTGTAAATCAAATTTATCAAACGAGTTTCATAAAATCCTATGTCCCAACATAACGAGTTGAAGATCTTTTATATCACATGAAAAAAATAGAGCTTTATTCCTTTTTAACAAATCAAAATCTTTAAAAGAAGCTGAAAATACATGTAAAATGGACACATGCACGACGTTGGCTGAGCCGCGTCACAACCGTATACGACAGTATTGCGCACTCTGACTTGCGACGAAAAATATAGTCCGCCAATTTGCCTCTGTGCCTATTTTTGGTAGTGCAATGGAATTGGACATGAATTTAACTTTAGTGAACAAAGACAAAGTGGTCTCATGTGCGGCCTTTCGAAATAGTATTAATCCGCGCGGTAAATTTGTAGGCGCGATCCCAAATATCACGCGAAGCAAGCGCCTATTCATCACTAGTGATCTATAAGGAAATATTTAATGGCTTTTTAAATGATATAATAGGGGCTTCATATATAAGTATATACCTTATGGGTGTATGTACCTTTGCACGATATCACTATCGATTGCTTTCGTTTTTCAGTACAACTTGGGGGATACATGGGGGTGTTCATCGGAGCAAGTTTGATGTCGATTTGGGAATTCGTTGAATTTCTCTCTATCCTGATATATACAGCCATCCGGCGGAAAAGACCGAGCCAGAGGATTGCCGATTCCCACGGTAAGTAAAAGTGGAGTATTTGTGCATAGGTACTCACAATTATGGTGATCAGGAATATCGTACATGAGTTGGACGCCTGGAAAGGAAAATAAGCTTTTCAGAATGGTAGCTGAGTGCCGTATTACTATGAAAAGTTTACCCCTGGATTTCGTCTCATTAAGATACTTGGTTGTTCGAAACCTATATGTAATTCCCATTGGTCGTTAACTTCCATCGTTTCCGAGATGTTACAATGGTGAGAGCTCAAACCCATTATACAGTGCGAAATTTGGCATTTATAAGTTTCTACTTCATGGAAATAAAAGTACACTTTGGTAAAATATTTTCGTCTCAAAGCTGATATAATTGCTTAGTGAATGAACATTGCTATCTAGATGTCGTCTGCCGTTGTTTCTGCGGCTCTCAAAACTGCAAACACTGAAAACACAGTAACCTAATCCCTCCAACTACACTAGTGCGGAATGTGCGTTTGTTTGTGGTGCGCCCTGGTGGGTGTATCTATAGAATGTGGAGCTAGTGTCGTCGCTTAAAATGTTTATGTCCGTGAGCAGGATTTATAGTATCTATATGTGGCCAGGCACTCGTGAGTCCAATACATGGTGATGATATACCAAATACAAATTAGTAGAGTCATTTCCCCTGGGGCATCCATGTTAGGGTCAGCGTAACAAATCATGCGGAATATCAATATAATAATACTACATGGATGAAAAGTGCACGAAATAATAACCAAATGTGTTTTCCGACGAGAAACGTCAAATAAAGTCGCATGATAGAAGGTTACGGCGGTCAAATGGGCGAATAATTTATGAGAGGGGTCGGTTATATTTTCGATATCATTTTATACTTTTATTTAAGAGTGGAGTAACGTTTGTCAAAATTGTATTGTGGAGAATTACGTTGACAATAACTTCCGGGCACATTTTCCTGTGTCTGAAAAGACGTTTTTAAATCTTTGATACATGTGCATGCAATGTCAAAATATCCATGCGAATACAGGCTAGCGTAATTTGTTAACACTGAGGTCTGTCTAAATGATTTGGTTTATTGTAAACTATTGTAAAATTGTCGTTTTTTCAAATTTCTGCTCTGGAACATGTCCCGTGCTCATTATCCCCATAAAACAAATTGTGAACTTGAATAAGACGATACCTGTTACGTGGGTATATAAATGGACGCAATTTAATATTTTGAACGACTTATCTTTCTAGTGATAACTATTGGTTATAATATACCAAATACAAACGTAGAGTCATTTACACTGGAACCCTCAAGTTAGGATCAGCATAACAAAACTCCAAGCAGCTGAATGGTCAATAATACATGGATAAAAAGTGCACGATAAAATGCACAAACGTGTTTCCCGACGAGAAATGTAAAATAAAGCCACACGACCAAAGGCTACGGTTGCAAAATGGGCGAATAATTTATGGGAGGAGTTGGTGTTTTTTTTCCGATGCATTTTTCTCTCCTTTTATGGGTGGTCTGATGTTTGTCAAAAATGTTGTGTGAAGAATTACGTTGACAACAACTTTTGGGCACATTTTTGTGTGTGTAAAGGACGATCTTTAATTTTGATACATTTACATACATGTATATATACATATACATTCCTGCGAATACAGGCCAGCGATATTTGTTAAGGGTGTATACACACATGCATGTAATCTCTGTAAATGTAGTGTATTTGTCGTTTTATATGGATCATACAGACCATGTAATATGTGTCCGCTGACAACCCAATCATTGCGGCTATGTTTGACCACAGTGAGCCAAGCTCTGAACGTGAAGGGAGCCGTTGACTGAATGACGTCGTCAGGCCGCTTAAAATATTGTTCGCGCGATAACCCAAATGTCAGCCTTCTCTTAATTTTTATACCAGTGATGGCCCCAGGATTTCCCCAACGCAGGGGCTATGATCCCCAAAATGGGGGGCTATATTATCCCGGAAGCTACCGGACTGACCATGGCATATTTCCGCAACGGATCGGTGGGGCATGCAGCACACTGAGTCCTGACCCACACCCATGAAGCCACGAAGCCACTCCTGACTTATAACTATTGTGGTTGACAGTCATTTCTGTCGTGTCTGTTTGCTACGAGTGATTAATCTAATATTCAGTAATTTATGCTATTCATATAATTATGAACATAGTGTTATAGCTTTAAACTTGAGAGTACAGAAGGTGGTGTTGCTGTGTGTCTTCATTCGGGGAAAATGGTTGTCTAGCTCTACGAGTTCCCAACTACGTCACCTTTCCTCTCTTGTGTTATATATGTATACGCACAATTTACAACTATGGAATATTTAAGTTAAACATATTGTGCATTCATGCCCAGATAATCCCGGCTGATACATTAATCTAAATTCCTTAGCTATTCGAATCTTTCGAGAACCAGCCCCCTCCCCAATCATGGATTATGGTCCAGAATGTTATAATTCAAGCGTGTATATACAAGCTACAATTGTGACAGTTAGGAACTTGTTTTGAACCTTTTGTTTGAGAAACATATACTGTTATGTAAATTCTGGGTGAAAAATGGGGGGGGGGGAGGTGTCACTCTTTTTACTTTCAACGCTGAACCTGCATTTAATTTTTTGGCGCTGTATAAATGGATATTTGCATGGAAATCCCAATTGAATATTATCACATGAGCTCGCTCTGAAACTATCCGAGGAATCTCAACGAACCGGTATTGTCTGTCTTAATTGTCCAATGCATGTTATTCAAGGCATGAGAGCACCATATCGGATTGTTAATGGGACATTAAACACTCGTGTGTCACAATCGCATTAAAAGATCTTCAAATTCTGCACATTTTATTTTTATTTTGGATGACCCTGAAATGACGAGAAACAAATCAAGTATAAAATTGACGGACTCAAATCCACTTTTCGAAATGAATTAAACTCGTGAAAAACAGCAACAGATATCAGACAGGATTTATTCATTTCGGCATCCATGAAAGAATTTATGACTGGTCTGAAATTTCTTGATAGCAGTTAGTTTGATAATGGCTTATAACTGCTCACTTGTCTCGCCTGTTGAAATTGTCCGATCGCGCGCAAGCGACTAATGCTATCAATGATTGTTGTGACCATGTAAAATACATGGATTTTACATACAGATATTACATGCATGTGTGTATCCACCCTAATACTGAGGTTTATGTAAAATATTTGGTTTATTGTAACCACATGCCAAATCACCCGAGTGGACACAAACAGTCCAAGCAACAGCTTCAGCTGCCTATTTTGTTTATCAATCGCACAAAACTTGCCATTCATGTGGAAAATATGTCATTTTCATTCGTTTATTTGACGACATCCTTACATTTATGAGCAAACTCATTAATATTCACGATGTGGACAAACCGGAGTGCTGCTTAGAGCGAAATAGTTCTTTGGCTTTAAAGTGATCTTGTTCTAAAGGTTTATATATGTTTTAGAGCTAAAACTCATATCCTATTTACGAATTTTGTATCAATTGTGGTACAATCAGTGCAATGCTGCCAACGCATTAAACTTGCAGAGCGCTCATAATCCAATCCACAGGCGAATTGGTTAATAACGACCCCACTCGCCGCCCTATTTTTTCAAGAAAATAATCAGCAAAAACAAGTCCTACCTGCTGAATTTTTCCAGAGATGCAACGAAAATGAGTCGCCATTCAATAGTGACGTCGTGTTAACATTGCAGTTCGAAGAAACAAAAATGTTTGGTGGGAAATCATACCACACATATGAAAACTGTGCTATTACATGTATATAGCGGGTTTCAGAAAACAAGATCTGCACGTCTGTCACTAAAATTGCGACGAAAACATAAGTCGGTTTACAAAAGAAATAGTTACATTGCCCATCGACGTTAATAGTCAAATTTGACCACAGAAACTGATCAGTTCGTTTGCGGTCAATTCTATGCTGATGCGAAGTGTATTTATTTCTTAAATCGCCAACGTTGACGAAATGATCACCTCCTTTGACAACCCGAAACTATTCTACACTTGTGACTGATTGCTCATTATTTATGAACTATCTGTTTATTTAATTCAGCTGAATAATGTAGTCATTGTTTCTTATTTTGCGGTAATAATGACGTAATTTAGACATACTTTAGTCTAGATTTCGGTGCGCTGTAAAGGCAGTCCAACCAAAACCAAAACGTTGCGGTACCGTCAGTGATAAATATACCCTTTCTGCTACATTATAGCTAATCCATATAACCTGTATGTATATCACAATTCTCCTTATATTTCACCTCACCCAGAAATGGCAACCTATGATTGGACGAGAGCTGTGTCATATATGGTATGATTTTGTGCCAAATTTAGCACACTACTATTCTTTTATATTTCACCGCACCCAGAAATGGCGCCTTCTGGTTGGTCGAGAGCTGTGTTGTATAATGCTAAATTTAGCACACTACTTTACCAAACTAGCATGCAAAAAAGCCATGAACAGAGGCAACAATCTCGAAAACATATATACATATATGTGTGCACATATTTACTAAGGCGTATCCAAATGAAGTTAAACCATTACTCTACAATTATGTTTCTCTTAAACTGTTTATCGCTAAGTGTATAATCATACTTGTTCTCACTAAGACGAGTTGTACTTTATTTAAGTTTACTTGTCATGAAGTGATGTGTTTGTGGGATACAGAATGTCAGTTGTGTAATATGCATGCTACAAGTTCGAATTGTTCGGTGAAATATGATAAATGGAGCACGTCTTGTCATTGACGATGCAGATAATGTGACCATTGTGGTGGGTATATTTCACTCCGCTTCACGTAGTGAACTAAACCCACCGACTGTACACTACAACCGCGTAGTCAACTCCAAGCCATGTACTACTTATTTAATGTAGCATATGTCGAAGGTCACAAGAACGGCGGTACATGGTATACACCACATGCACCCATTATGAACATGAATGCGATGGTAACTAAACATACGTGTACATATATCATTGATTTCCAGGAAGAGAGAGCGACCAGAAAAAGAATGAAGTTGTGTCAGTGACAACGTTAGACGGTTACAAGTGAACAATTGGTCGGAGATTGCGTTGTGTGGAAGGGTGGCATGAATGTAATTTCCGGAGTCTTGAGCTAATATTCGTCAGTGCTTTACATTCACAATAAAATGTGTTGATGGTATACATGAAATTGCTTCGAGATATTACACTCGTTGTACACAAAAATACGCCAGTTGCGCGTCATTCATTTTGTGTAGCTGACAGTGGACAGTGGACAGTTTATTTGTTCGCTTATGTGCAATCTTGCCACTGTCAGGTGAAAGGCTAAAGTTTCATAATTTACCCCTGTAAAATGTACTAATGTAAGATGTGGAATTGACAAAGTTAATTAGCCTAGAAGCAAATAATTTATTAAATGAAACATGAACATTTACACATTCCAGATATGATACCATTCATTCACACACTCTCCAATTTTAAAGTTCTATTTTACAGACTTGAGACCTGAGAACAATACAGTTTTAAATACTGTTCACGCGATAAAAAGTAGTAAATGTGGTCATACTTTCCAATGGGTTAATATTTTTTAAATAATCATTTGTAAAATAAAATGACATTCCAGACATATTTTGAGAAAATACATTTTGAAATATCAGGACATTTTGGCAAAACGTGCGTCTGGACCGTACTACGAACGGCGACCACAGATACCATGACTGGTTAATCTCGATATCAGATAAGAAATGTCAGACGATTGAACAATGGTAACTGCATACAAGCATAAATTAATCAGCACGTTACTGATCACAAGGCCTACGGGTGTCGGAATATATGTATTTGTGTATATACATGTATTCTATCAATCTCTCTATTTGTATTATATATAATTATCTACATACTTCTGATTATCTTGTAATCATGTTTATTGTACGGGGGTAAAATTGATTAACAAGGCCTAAGGGGTGTCGGAAAATATATGTATTGTGTTTATACATGTATGCGCTCTATCACTCTTTGTACATATCATTTGTATTATATATATCTACATACTTCTGATTATCTTGTAAACGTGTATTATGTACAGGAATAAAATGGATTCCGTGAGATTATACTCATTGTTTCTAAAGAAATTCAGTTTGAATTCTAGTAAAATGACAGGTAGATATTTAACAACAATGATTATATCATCATCGTAAATTAAAAACTGAGCCAGCAGCAAGTTATCGGTTTTAGGAGCGGACGCGCGTTTTGCATAAAACCAGACAACACGTGCAAGAGACAATTTCTCTTGATCCATCCGGCGAAAAATAATGAATTTCATATATCACCATCTTCATTGTACGTATAATCTGAGCAATTAGTAAGAGTAGACCGGAACAATGAATCTTAATACATTTGAGAGATTTACATATCATTTTATGTTCCTTTAGGTACCACCACTTGTGTAAAGCGGGCTCTGTAAGCATGTGTCGTTGCTACTTTGACTCTGACACTATAAGATTTTTAAGGTTTAGCTACAAACTGATAATTCATAATGTTTCACCCATTTGAATTTGGACTCACGTTTGTGAAGTCTTATAAATGTTCGTATGACGAATTCTAGTGTTCAAATTTTGTTATTTTGTGAACATGTGTGTTCAGATTTCGTTCGATGAACACATATAAGCGTTCAAAAGCTGTTGCAGTGTTCGGAACGCATCAAGCATTCACATATTTCGAACACTCATGTTCATAATCTGAACATGATGTGTTCAAAACTGAACGCTTATAAGCATTCATAAATTAGACACTTCCATTCAATTAATTGAATACATGTGTTCACATTTGAACATCAGGAACCGTTCAGAGTAATTGAACACATCTGTTCTAAACTGAAAGTTGAACAGTGTTCATTATCTGTTGCATTTTGTGTGTTCAAATTTGAACACTTTTATTTTCAGTGTATGGGATAATTAATTATTTCACACAATCACCAAATAGCTTATTATTGTCTTGGCTCTATAAGAGGAGGCTTCGGTGGTGTCATACCCTTCAGTTGGATTTTCAATTATATATACTACAATGAAGAATAAAACAGCCACACATATTTCTTCCCAATGAACACAACAGGTTGGTCCTGGGATCAATCAACTGGAAATAGGTCAGGCATATTATTAGTGATGCCTCGCCAGCTGAATACCTATGGACCTAAAACTCATCTTAATCATATGTGTTATTGATCAGGAGTCATCGTCAATATCCTTAGGATATATACGATTTTTGCAGAACAAATGTCGAGTGTAGATAAAGAGTTACTCCGTTTATTTTCCCGATTGCCATCCAATCAATATTTACATATTTAAAATACCGTTTCAATATGGTTAAATTTGCTAATTATATGAATTATGGTAAATTCAGAACGTAAATTAATTAAAGCTGCACATAGTGTTTGAAGCTCTGATTCTGCAAACCTTAAATAGTACACACCATCGACCACTTTAGCTGTCTAATAAGCGAAATTTATTATGAATTTCTTGTTCTTTATCACCATTATTGTTGCTAAAGAAAGCCCATTTAGGACAATAATATGTTTAAGTTGAATGGTTTCTGCTAAAATTTTCTGAACACAATGTGTGCCTTTAAATATTTATAATTACTTGTCACAAATAAGAAAGTAGGCCAGGGGAGAGTTACGTTCTTCCATGTCTTGGATTGAAAGAATAATTGCGTGATGTATTTTGTCTCTTCCTCCTTTGTTATTCTTGTAGAGGGACAAGGGGGTGTCAGGGAAAAAATTCAGACACATGCTGATTTTTACCTTGGCCATTTATGAGACCCACTCACCCCCCAACCTTATTTTTTTTCCGTTTTAGCAAGTTTTTTTTAAAGGTAAAGATAGTTTAAAATATGGAGGACATTTTTTGGGCCCTTTTGATCACCCACCCACCCCCTCATACGTGTCCGGAAAAAATGTTTGACACCTCCCTGGAGGGACAAGAATAATTATACACATTGCTGGTCATTCGACTAACTAAATTAAAAAGCCAGAAAAAAAACTAATTGTTTATTAGATAACAAATAAACATGCATGACATACACATGTACAATGTTGTAAATAAATGTTATGACATGGCTTCTCGCATCTGAACAGTTATTAACAGATGACAACAAAATAATTAATTTTATTACATTTGAGAGATTCAAAACTATCATATTCTTGTGTACCAATAACTTGGTACCAATAACTGGTAGAATCAGTATCTATATTTGCGAATATATGTCTGTCCGCTACGTGAGACAATAGGTCAACAAATGGGTCTAACATGTGTGACCTTTTAGAGGAAGATTATGGCACAGGTTACAAATTGCTAAAGTGACGCTGTCGGGGTCAGGAACAGAAAGGCGGGGGTGGGGTAACATAGTTGATACGAATCACATTAGTCGCCGATTTCCATCAACCTTATATATAATAGTCATATCCATTATACGAGGAGTTATCGTGTTCACGATATTGTTTTAATTTTCCATATATATGCCCCGAGTGTCCCATATTTACAATAATTCATTCGTGACAATGCCAAAGTAAATGCAGTGTTTTCGGCTGTGACCGTTATAGGTGACTCTCAATTATATATAATTCTGCATTCATTTCCAAACGATGTTCGTTTACGTGATATTTGGCGGGATTTCTGTGGGGAAACCCGTTGCGCAAAATCAGAAACTATTGAAGTGGTTGCCAACGAAATGGTCCAGAATTTGTTCCGTCCACTTCGAAAAAAGGTGTTTTGAGCACAACGCGAATACACTTGGCCCCAACAGTGGCTACCGACGACAACTCAGAAGAGACGCAACCCCCACATTAAGCAAACGGACCACCGACGAGAATGCCATCCCAAGAAAATCGTCAACTCCGTAAAGAATATAAATTTGCCGGAGCGTCCAGTCGTGAGTATATCCAATCGAACCTATCGCTAAAAGGCGAACATACATGTACATATACCAAATAAAGAGCGTTTAATTTGACGAGTCAGTCATGGTTACGAATACATACAATTGCAGTTACAGTGGGGAGTAGGCCTATGTTGATGAATAATTTAGTAAAGTATTCACGATGACAACTATTCTAAGTCGAGTCCCCATTTTCCTTCACCATGACTCAACAAAGAGCGTTCCATGTTAAGAGTGTTCCTAATATGGTGCGAATAGAAAGATTTTAATAAATCGGAAATTGCTATGACTTTGACGGATATATAAAGCATGTATATCGCAAGTTGGTGTATATGTATTTACGTATATTGGGGGGTGGCAGTAAGACAGTCTAGCCTGACTATGCCACCCCCTCGAATATACAATATAATATTTGTCAAATGTATTATACATTAATATGTGTATATTTAAATAAAAATATCCTATCCTATCCTATATTGGTGTAATCAGTAAATAATCACGATGATAACTGTTCTAAGTCGAGTCCCCATGTTCCTTTACCGTGAACCAATAAAGAGCGTTCACTGTTAAGCCTATTCCCAATACGGTGCGAATAAAGAGCGCTTGTATATGTGATTAAACATTAAACCGGATTATTATCCTTCCTTCAAAAAGTGTTATATATAATTTGATGTTTAAACGAACCACGGCGAACGTTTATATATTTTATAATCCTATTGTTATGCGTAATTGACACAAAGAAGTCGATTTATGACCGGGATATTCAATAGACCGCGTCGCTAGAGTGCTAATTTTATAGGCAACTAACCATGCATAGACGCAGCGAATTTTCATCAGTGACAGTCGGAAAGATTGTTTGGGGGGGGGGGGAGCAATATTCCGAAATATATATAAACACCCTATTGCCCTAATATATACATGATTCATAACTATGAAAATGATTTTATATCATATTCCTAATGAATGGCTTGATTATAATTTAGTAAATCCGACAGCAATAAACCGAATTATTTTTATTTTACCGCGTGTAATAAATTAAAACGAAACGCTGTTTATTGCCACACGACTGAGGGCATCTGGAAATCGGAATGTTTACGAAATGACAATTGTCTAATAACAGTGAAAGTCTTCGCATATATATGCAATCTTTATATGAATATATAATATATAATATAACTTGGACTATTCCGGTAACGAAAAAAAAAAAGATAAACACGAGCACGTGTATATAGATAACTGCGCGCAAAACCGAAATAATATACGATAATTGATTAATACATCGTGGTAGAATATACTTATTAATATACCAAAGTCTTCATCTGCGATTTCTTTTACGAGATCAGTTGTATAGATTAGGTCCTACGTAATATACGGGCATGGCTTTATAATAACAACACATCGCGATACATATAATAATAACACGATAAAGACGTTTAATTTACGATAACTGCGATGTATGTTGGCGAAGTTT
This sequence comes from Siphonodentalium dalli, assembly GCA_032622095.1. NCBI lineage: Eukaryota > Metazoa > Mollusca > Scaphopoda > Gadilida > Siphonodentaliidae > Siphonodentalium > Siphonodentalium dalli. The sequence continues at coordinate 189,940,834 of CP136065.1, read as the reverse complement.
TACATTCGCAGTGCTCTCCCATAACGCGACAAACTTCAAAAACGGCGATCGAATACATGATCGCTTTGCGCGTGCAAACTTTATATACCACCGTTGCGTATTTATGCGTTGTCAATGAGTTACCACGTGATCGATCACGTGCTATGCGTCTGTTTACATGTCACAATCATGTGATCGGGCCGATGATCAAGTGACTTCGTCTGCAACACAAAATCTTCGGCCAACTTCGGAATTTTTTTTAATCGTTATAAAAATAACGATTGGCGGCCGAATATTAGATTATATGCGCCTAATGGACATTTTATATATATATATATTATCGGTATACTGAAAGAAAATACTATTTTTGTCAGGATCATATTCCTTTAAAGTGGGGGGTGGGGGACCTAAAATTTATATAAACAAACTTGTGACACAAACACGACCGATTTTTTAAACCACTTTCAGATGTAACTTTGTAACCATTATAGAGAGTGGAAATATTTTCATTTTTCATTAGTTGGAGTTATTCCACAGTAAGAAATTGTAAATTTGTGACAAAAACACGTCGGATTTTTTAAACGAATTCCAAATGTAACTGTGTAACCCTTTTGAACGAGGATAAGTGAACTATTTTCAATTATATATATACTAGCAGGTGACCCGACTTCGTCCGGGCTTTGACCTTGAATTGACCATTTTGAAGGTCAAGGTCAGGTCAGGTCGGGGTCACGATTTGACCCGTCCAAAACACTCCCCGGAGAAAATTACCCGTAGGTACAGGGGGGGGGGGTGGAAAAAAAGTTTTTTCCGGGCACGTACCGGTATGCCGGGGTGGGTGGGTGGTCGATAGGACCAACAAACAATTTTTTCCGCAACTCAAAAATATTTTTCCTGCAAGTCTTTTTGACTGTTTTTGCAATGAGTTTGGCTTAAAACACATCTATATATCAATATTAACATAAATGACAAATTTCATGATGATCAGACAAACAGTATAGCATGTAGCCCATGATAATGGATTGAATTTTGAAATCCAAGATGGCTGCTGGCAGCCATGTTTTTTTGACCGAATATCCCCAAAATGACTATTTACATGTCAATGTTCACATCCATGACTAATAGTATGCACAGACATTCATATACAACTGTTTACAGTGAAATTCCCCCCGCAAATCTCTGTGTTAGTGTTAAAAGGGGGGTGGGTGTCAAAAAATGGTCCGAAAAAACTGCCGAAAACGGAAAAAAATTTAGACGCGGGGGTGGGTGGGTCCCAACAATGGTCGAAAGTCAAAAATCAGCATACATGCCTGCAAATGTTTTCCGACCCCCCCCCCCTGGTAGGTATCAAATTTCGTCGAAATCCGTCCAGCAGTTTTCCCGGCCATAGCTAACAGACAAACAAACAGACAGAAGTCCCAAAATATATATTAGATCATTTGTGGGTACCCGTTTCAAGGTGAAGGTCACCTCGGGCGGAAAAAACTGACCCGATGAAAATCTCCCCCATTCCCAGGAACCCCTAAGTACTAACACAGACAACACGCTCATGTCTGTACACAGGCACAACACGCTCATGTCTGGACACATACACGCTCTTTATCAACGACACTGCGGATACGAATGCTCTTTAACTATCACGCGATTAACACATGAATATAACTTAGTTGTATTCTTCAGGATTATAATACTTTAACTCAAAAAGGCGATCCTTAGATTCTCTGTTCTCTCGATTTCTAAATCGTCGTTGAATAATTATTGATGTACACCTCAAATTGATTCTGCGTGATTACAGAACATTGAACTCAGGATTATAAAGGCCGCTTGCTATATTTTAACAAATAAAATTTTGAACTAATTTGGCCGACTTTCGAGTAATCTGCGTACACATGTGATTTATTGTCAGGTGAGTAACGTTTTGTCGTGTAGATGTGAACTCATACATACCGTGTTCTTGCTGCAAAAACTCACCGAAATCTAATAACAATGAGCAACGTCTTTTACACTTTGGCCGGACTCGTCATCTCCAGTTTGAATCTTCGATGTTAAACCATGCAACCCCGTCTCAAAACTAACTAGCTAGCTTAGTCAGAAATAACTAAGGCCTTAGTGAGAAATGACTAAGGCCTTAGTCAGAAATGACTAAGGTCTTAGTCAGAAATGACTAAGGCCTTAGTCAGAAATAACTAAGGCCTTAGTCAGAAATAACTACGGCTTGACTAAGTCATCACTGTATCCATTAGTACATTTAATTGGACCTAATTATTGGGGGTATCATAGCACTGCAGCCTCAGCTGAACATCGCAACTGCAGATTAAAATAACTGAAAATAATGACTTACAGGTATCAAAATAAATTTTATTAACTATTGAAACAATTAGACAATATAAACAATGTTTTATCTTGAAAGAAAATTATTCATCACAAAATACTAGTATGCATTGAATATACATTCAATATCTGACCAGTCGATAATTGTTTCAAATTGAAACAAAAATTTATGCTTACATTAAAATGATAACGAGCGACCAACATAGAAGATTAAATCGGAGGACATGAAGAGTTTTTTTTAGAAGAAAAATTATATGATAAATATCTTCACCACTATGTGTGGAACTGAGTGCTTGTATCAAGACACGGTGGAGTTTCCGACACACATCGTGAGATTCGTGACTTGCCTTCAGGCTCGTCACAATAATTTCAGGAACACCGCCTTGGCTTGATACAAGAGTGCATATCCACACATGCATAGCACTTGGTGATAACCTCTATTTAACAAATGAATGTTTGTTTTCAGAAACGCATGCAATATGAATGCTTTGTTGCGGTCACATTTTGAGTGAATCGCGGAAACAAACCTCGCAATATTTGATTTAAATGTCACAATTTTGAGCGCAAAGTGTCACCATATTAAAGCGCAAAATATTGCAATAATATCACAAGCGACATGCTTATAAGCGTTTCCACTTGCGAAAATAGCATGCTTAATATACCACTTCTTTTGACTGGTACTGTACTACTGTATATATCAACAACAGCTATTTGGGATTGGTCCCTTCAAGACAACAGCAGATCCAATAAACATGTAACTGTGCGCAATGACTTGGCGACAATGTTCTCATGTAGTCGCACATTTTCCATGAAATATCAGTGAATCAGCCGAAGATAGTTTGATAAGAACATCCAACCAATAATAGTGTACTCCTTGTAAATTTTCGTGATACTGGTAACTTGACGATAACATGGCGAATAATGACAATGTCTCATATCCACACGTTTCAATGAACAATGATGAACACGGGATGAATTGGTCGGGGTCATTGTAAAGTTGGAATTGTATATATGACTGTGATCATCCATCACTACACGGCATCAGTTTCATTGTTTTTGGTCTTTTTGTTGACATTGAAGCTGGTGCGCACAGTACAGTACTAGTACATGTATATCCTCTCTTGTAGTTGTACATGCATGTCAATGTGCTCTGAAAGAATTAGATTCTGAACAAGTACTGTCAACTGCATTTTTAACATTCTAATATTAATAGCTGCTCGTTGAGTCGTTGTTATTATTGTCACCATTGCTTGAAATCGAAGCTTGTGTTCACCTGAATGAAGTCAGACCATTGATTCGATTGAATGGATCATATCATGATTCATCGATTAATTGGCATGCATCTCTGCTCTCGATGAATCTAGTGGAAATTGTCAATGATTAATATAAAGCCTTTTTTTCGCAGAATTTAAACTTGTCCGGTTATCAAAGGAACCGAAATCAGACCGTCTTTAACAACTGTCCGCAATCTAACAGGTAACAGTCTCGATCACCAATCCAAGCCGGAATGAACATCAAGTTCAACTTGGGGTACTCGTCCACAAATGCACAATGTCAATGCCACTGCGAAAAACGTTCACCACACTGTATGTACTGTACTGTGTTCATGTAACCTTGAAGGAGTCATCAGGCACAAATTTAATTTTGGCAGCAAATACTTCAGGCGCCGTTCTTTCACATGTAGAATAAAGATTCAAGCCATTATTGACAAATTGTCCACTTGTTGAAAGCAGCTGAATAATTAGTTCAACAATAATCAATACACGATGAACGGTTTCGCAGATTATTTTCATAACTTCTCTTTTATCCTGATTTTATCCGCTCTCCAAATACGCCATGGTTGTTATTTATGTAATATGTCGTCTCTTTTAGTTCGTTCGACGCCAATATCACGTCTAAATCACTCTGATTTTAGTGATTTTATGGAAATAAAAAATGTCTGCCACAAAATGGCGAGACAATAATTTGAGTTAAAATTACGTACTCGTCCATATGCGTACCGACCCGATTAACACAGAATGAATGCGATATTATATACATATTAAATGTCAGCAGATTAAGATTCAGTTATACTGTATGGAGTCATTGCCGTATATAATATGTCGTCGATAAGTATACTATTGAGTTTTGACGGCATGACTGAATCACGAAAATATTAACCTTAGTAACTAAGATGTGACTAAGGTCAAACTTAGTTACGTTTGGCTAAGTTAGTCAAAAATAACTAAGTTACGTGTTGACTAAGGCTATGACTAAGTTTTTTTTCTTCAGTGCAGGTTTAAACCTACATTGATGGTCCAGCCAAACCGGGTCTAAGTGGGCGTTTGTGTTCGTTCAGTGGCTAGCAGGGTCTATGAGACGAGCATGCAATCAAACTACCCAATTGCCTGCATGGCGAACCACAATCAGGCCAGTACAATGACTTGTCACGCCCTCAATTATCACGAATATGCACATGCACGCTCGTGTGAGAATGAATCAATTGTGACATGATAATACCATACAGCTGCAATCCGCCACTCTCACCTCATGGACACGCCACCAATCGATATTATAGACAGCGCCGCCCGCGTAAAAGACGTAGAAGAAAAGACGGATTCGTTATCAGGTCTAGCCTCCCTAACGGGGTTTAGTTGGACCGTCGAAGGATATGGTTTAGTTGCCTGTTTAAGGTTATAAAACGCACAACAGATATCGAAATTGACAAAAACTTATCCCCACACACTTTACAGGTAAGAGTACTTCTCGCTTATACATTTCAATCATAATATGCTCACTGTTGTAACTATCGATTTTAGCTGTTGGTAGAACCCGGCGGTCCGAATTAGGCAAGTATACGATTCATTACCTCGACGATACAGAGAAACAAACTACTGCTAAACCACTGGTCTGGCTGAATCAGTTTTCAACCAGAGATGACGAATGCGTCACTTAGACCTGCGGTTTAAACCACGGATTAAACTGTCAAACGACGGTTTAAACCTAGATGTTTGTGTAGACCAGGCTTAAACCGGAGATGACGAATCAGGCCTTTTTGGAATCGAACGCGGATTTTGAGTATCAGGAATTGATAAGAAAATCGGATAAACGGTTATGCAGATTGATTATGTGACGGTTTCAGTGCGAAGAGAAGAGTTACCATACATAATAAAAGGCCGTCCGGCCACAGTGTCCCCCGAAAAAGTGGCTTCATTGGGGGCATCAGCTTTTCTGAAAAAAAATAACAAGGACCCTAAATCCGATACTAAATTTCAGAATAATCCAACCATTGTCCCCTGAAATGGTACACGGCAAACTCTAGATATTTATTTGTTAATTTTACCTTCATCATGAGTCAAAAGAAATCATCGGAAAAAAGTTGAACTTGTTCTATATAAGAAATCATCGGAAAAAAGTTCATTTTATATTTTCATATAAGAAATCAATATTTCATATTTGAGAGCAACCAGACAAAAATAGGCGGATTGTACCCATATTCGAAGTTGACCTGTATTTCGAGCTGATAAACACATATTCCAAATTTGGTTCAGATATGATCACACAAACTGAAGTTATCATCCGGAAACCCGAAATTGACAGGATTCTAAGTCGTAAAAGGGCCACAACTCTCGCAAAAATGGGCGGAGCAAACCCATATTCGAACTTGACCTGTATTTTGGGCTGATAAACTATCATACTAAATTTGATTCAGATAATTATTACACAAACTAAAGTTATATTCCGGAAACCAGAAATTGACAGGATTCTAAGTCGAAAAAGAGCCATAACTCTAGCAAAAATGGGCGGATCAAACCCATATTCGAACTTGACCTGTATTTTGGTCTAATAAACTCACATATGGAATTTGCTTTTGATCTAAGAACCGAAACTAAAGTTATCATCCGGAAACCAGAAATTGACAGGATCCCAAGTCGAAAAAGGGCCACAACTCTCGCAAAAATGGGAGGAGCAAACCATATTCGAACTTGACATGTATATAGGGCTGATAAACTCACATACCAAATTTGGTTCAGATATGATCACACAAACTGATGTCCGGAAACCAGAAAATTACAAGATTCTAAGTAAAAAAAAGGGCCATAACTCTCGCAAATATGGGCGGAGCAAACCCATCGAACTTAATTTGTATTTTGGTCTGATAAACTCACCTATGAAATTTGCTGTTGATCTAATAACCGAAACTAAAGTTATTATCCGGAAACCATTTCCGGACGCACACACGGACGGCTCGACGGACGGACGGACACCGGCTATTTTAATAGTCCCCCGAAATTTTATCGGGGGACAACTAGTATATATTTAATGGATAATCTTATAGTTTTCTAATGTAATTACACATTTGGAAGGCATCATTCCAACACACACACCATTTATGTACAGTTTGTGATTAGGTATGATGCTATAAACTATGTGATTAAATTAGGAAAACGTGACTTATTATTTATAATTACACCTCAGTGTAATTGCAGTCTGAGTCAGGGGGGGGGGGGGGTCGCGGAAAAAAATTACATATATAGGGCGAAAAAAATGTTTTTGCCCCTCTCGGGGACCCACCACCCCTCTACCTGCAATTTTTTTTTTCCACCCAATTTTTGGGACCCACCCCCCAAAATCTTACAAAAAACATAAAATATAAACCAAATCATAGCCTAGCAAAGAATTGTTCCGTTTCTTATTATTTAATACTATTCCCAGCATTTTAATAAACCTCTAAACTGCTCTAAAGGGAGATAATTCTATTAGTATAAAATGTGGAAATGCTGAATGCATGCACTTAAAATCATTGGGCATAATTCCATAAAACATAATAATTATGAGGTAATACATATCCTGATATCCTCAATAACTTCATCTTCTTTTATATAACAATAGTATGAGATGTGTTATAGCCAAGGCCCAATAGTAATACTGTAGTAATATGGGTAGAACAAATTTCATCTCCCCTATTTCTGTGATATATATCTGCACATGAGTATGGTGGGACCCAAGGAAAGTCACACTCACAGCAGCTCACAGTCTAAATACATGTATGTATGTCATGTTGGTGTGCATATTGACATATACCAATATTAGTGAAGAATTGGTAGTATTATTAACTTATTATCAGAGTATAAAGTTTAGTTTAAAGCCAGAGGAGATATCGCATGGAAACCCATTATAAGAACAAGCATCTTGGATCAGACGTTCCAGTTAAGACATGTGACTCTGAGAAAGTTCGCATGAAGAGAGTTGCATAGATTACCTGTGCAGTTTGATCCAGGTTAGTATGATTTATAATTAGTTTCAAGAACAAAGTTCATATTAGTGATGTTTATATTCTAGCTTTATGTTGCATATGGAATAAGTTGAGACTTTAATACCAAAAGCTACTTTTATAGTTACATTGCTCTATACTGCTATATCCTAAATTGACTATCAAAGAAACCAATAATGAACAAGCAACTCATAATTACAATACCATATGTATTGGCAGTCAAATAACTGGAACTCCAAGATATACTACCTTACTACATGTACATGTATATGTGCAGTATGTAACTGCTTAGACTTGTGAATAATAACTGTGGTTGAATTAATATCACAAAAGGCTAAGCTTTCATATTGTTATCCAAATAGTATGAACTTTTTGTATGAGTTATTTTGTTTTAAACCAGTGGAATATAGTGGAATTGTTATTTTTGTTTGTATCATCAAGTTTATGTTGATAACAAATAATATCCATTATGTGGATTAAGAACAGAAGATGGTAATCATTTTATAATTATGCTTTTTTGCAAGCATTGTTGACTGATCGTGTCAGAGCATATAAACAAATTTGTCAAAAGTAATTGCAAAATTCATCACAGAACCTGACAGAACTCATTAATATAAACTCAGCTTTATATTTTGTTCAAACCCTTAAAGGCATACACATGTGTATATATAGCTATAACATACACTTTGACATCCAGTTGAAAGGCTATCTTGGATATGCATATTATATATTCTTGTGTTTTAATGTTTGTTAATATGATTTCTTTATATATATAATATATCTTTCATCCGTCGAAATATGGTACATTAATTTTGACATACATCAGCATACATACACACCTAAATGGTAGATAGTACTGATTAGTATGTTTTAAATAGCCTAGTGGGTCATAAGGTTGATATTAACAGATTACATGAGCACAAAAACTGAGTGATTTTAAGTGGAGGAAAAAATTTGCATTTTTGGTCATTTACACATTTTTTCCGGTCCAAATGACCCACCCACCCCCGCCTCATATATGGAATTTTTGTGCGCGACCCCCCCTGTCTGAGTAGGAAAGATATAGTTAAACATTGGGAACTGTGTTATGACATTGCCTTTGCGTCATGTATTGCCGTGAAAACATTTCTACGCTCAACGTTCATATATGCCATATTGTAATTACCCTATAACGTAAATACATTAGTATTTCCATAGCCAATGGCAGAATACAGTGGATATAACTATAAACTATATATTACAATTGACAATTCATATGTTTAATCATATAACATGTTTCGCAGGTCTCCCCATCGAATGTACACGTAAAACGCCATATGTACATGCATGTCAAATATAAACATGAATTATATATTATTATGTTGATTGTTTATCGCTTATTTCCAGGAAATGTGAGTGGCCAGAAAAAGAAAGAAATTATGTCAGTGACAACGTTGGATGGATATAACTTAATGCTTTCTCTGGTATTGCTTTGTGTGGATGGATAGTAGGATTGCCGATGTCTTGTGTGTCTTGTGGTCCAATAGCCGGGATCGAATTGAACATGTTATTTTCCGACCAGTTGTGGAAGTTAAGGAGATGTCACGAGCACCATGGATGCCACTTAATCTTATCAAACCATTTCGATATTAACTCTTTCCACACTAATATGGATTCATCCATTCCGTTGTAAAATTATACATTGGAATAGTCTATTATTCATCTGGAGGGATGTTCGGGAAATATAAGCGTACGATATATAATAAACGTGCGGAAGGCGTCATATTTATTGGAGGGAAATGTTGATTTTATAAATAACACGTTCAACAAACGACAGGTGGAAAATTTCCTAATATATTCGATAACTACTCGGATAATGGCTGCGGACACACGTATCACAGTAGCTATGGCATAGTAGGTGTGACAATTTATTATGGTTGAGTTTGGTGACAATTGGTCGTCATAATTAATATGTCATAGCAAGCCATGTCGCCCTCTGCAAATTCGCACAATGAGTCTACCAAGCTCTACCAGCGACGGTCGATCTCTCAAGGATGTATCTACCTGAATGTCTTGTCGCTGTTGATCTTTACTCAACACGCAGTGTTATATTTTGCATGCTAACACACACGTCCACTTGATAACTCAATGAATAACCAATTTCTGTCAACAGCCATGATTGTTCTTACTAAGTACAAATCGCCCGTGTAATTTCTCAGCAAATGTAAGTGAGTCAAACCTTATGCGTAGAACTAAACGTCGCAAAAATAAAAACGCAATTGGGGAACTGTTTTAATACGCAATTGGGGACTGTCTTAATACTCATGAAATAAATGTAAGTAGATAAACATGCCTGCATTGAGGTCATATACAAAAAACGTACCACACGCATGATATGTGAGTCAATGAGGAATTGCCACCAGGCCACGGTCAAACACAATTATGGACGATCGATCGTCCAATTATATATATCGTAGCGAATACAATTTAGCAAAACGCAATGAGTAGAGTTCAACCTTTGTGAAACGCAATGGGTTAATTGGTCCAGTCGACTCATTGTGCGGAAACTCAGCGGCCAACATTGCTGGCTATGGCAAATTAATTATGATGACCAATTGTCACCAACTCCACCATAATAAATTGTCACACCTACTATGCCATCGCTACTGTGATACGTGTGTCCGCAGCCAATGTGAAGGCTCAACTGAGCAATGGTTTCTTTGAGCCACGTGTAATCTTTCTGGTGTGGGTGTCTCTGGACTGCATGATACTGGTATAGGGAGTAAATATGTTTTTAGCAAACCAATATGTACTTATATGCTTCATGTTAGTATGAATGTTGGTAGTGCAAGTGATTGCCCATTGCATGATGTCAAGATATCTAAAATTTAAAACCACACGTTCAATACCTCGTTTTTGCTATGGGCGTTGTTGTGAGTGCTTGCGATGTGTTTCGCGGTAAGGTCTAAATGCACATTTTTGTAAAAGAAAATGTAGTGATAGTTAAAATTGGATTTTCTCAAAATATGTTGATAATTTATTTTTTAATATTTGTATATATGATTACTGCGACATGTCTAACAATCAATCAGTTGGAAACTATGCGCCCAATTTCTGTAATTTTATGACCTGAAACATCTTTATAATTTCACTGTTTTCAGGTACCGAGAACATTATGTATCCATTATGTATCCATGATATATCTGAATATCGTTATATGGAACTTATTAGTTCTAGATGCGTGTTTTTTTTCGTTTAGAAAGATAACAGCCCATAGTATGTTGTGTTTATTTCGGCAATTTCGTGTCATTGCTGATTATCAATGGACAATTTGTTTGATACGTGTCACAGGTCATTGGGGCATAACCATGACCCAGCTGACAACCATATCTCTAAAATGGTGGCATATTTCCAGCTGATTGCTACCTGCTTTAGTGGAACATTTTTATTTATTGGGATGTAATATTTGTGGCCGCATTATTGTTCATTGTTATATATTGTGTGTGATGCTATATCGATTATTAATATCTTGCTCAGCATTATGACACAATGAAGCTCCCTCTAGTAAAACCAAGACAATAAGCTATCTGTTATTTTGATTAGTTTCTGCTGTGTTATTGAAATGAATAACAATGTAGGCTCAAAACACAGCAAACATAAATAGCATAATGTTCGTGGTTTCTACACGAGAGAGAGAGAGGGAGATAGAGAGAGAGAGAGAGAGAGAGAGAGAGAGAGAGACCAAATAGATGAATTGGAGAGAATCATTTAAAGAAGACGAAAAGAGTTTATCCGTAATGAGAAAACTAGGTTTGTTCATCATGGTGTGAAATCAATCATCGATAACATAATGATGTGTCAGTCGATGTCATGGCCGCCATTTGGGAATTATTCTGGTGGGTGAGGACAGTGTGGTAACACATCTGAAGGGCCACAATTTCAGCAGAAAGTTAACGACTGGTTCATATGCATATAACAATTAACCTGACAATGCTGAAATTTACTTTACTTACATGTATATATTTCGAATGCCAGGGATGCTCTATACATTTGTCGTCCAATGATGACTATCCATGTTATTTATAATTTTTGAATTTAAAAATACATATCTGCACAATTAGTTTGGATACATAAAATCTGACTAAAACACTGAAGTGTCTCTCTAGTAAAAGTTTAATGTGCTTTTTTTGTTGGTGAGGTTTTAATCAAATTTCGTGCGTGGTCAATATATGGCTTAGTATAATGACTGTTATTTTGTATGACTGCACTAACTGAAAATCGAAACTCTATGTATACACTTCAGCTGGAAACAACAATGCTGCAATGGTTTAATGGTAGTGCGATGATGCGAACATTACATTATTATCAAAATATTGTCTTATACCTGGCATAAACCATCTAACCTAGCATGCAGCATAGTGACGCAGTCGTGTATACTCTGCAGCTCTATAAAATATCGCAAACATGATGTAAATACATGTAAAGTGATATACTTTGATATACTTTGACGTGGTAATCGGTGTGCAAAGGCGAGTGGAAGATATGATTAAACAATCGGTCTCCGGGTAGACTCAACGAAAAAAATAACACTTTTTATTCTAAATTGATTCTCCCAATCAGTTATAAAGGTATATATTGCAATAGTCTAGTATCCATTTTGAGGGGTGTTCATGAAACAAAAGGAGACGATAGACAGATAAACATACCATACAGGTGCAGACTAATTCCTATTTATTGGTGTGAAAATTTTAGATAATAAGTTCAACAAACTAATGCAACTACTCGTGAGTATTTAATATAGAAAGGGTTAAGCACGGCTGTTTGCGCTTGGTGGAATGACCGCTAAATTCACTCGTAAATGAGATTGACGCGCACTAACCGTTACTTAGAACATCAGTACCCCCAAATCGGTGTATTATATGTTGTATATATAAACTTAATTGTTTCATTCACATACTTGTCCGATTGATTTCCATGTATATTTGCATCTGTGATTATGTGCGATGGTGGTGGCAGTTATACAAACTAATTATCCAAGACGATGGTTCCATCGCTGACGTTTTGTTTTCAATAACACGCATACTATGATTATTACGTTCTCGTTTACAATAAACACACATACAGTACATAAAGAATGGTATTATCAGTGTTCATGCTGGTCCGAAAAATCTTTGGTCTAATTTTTTGGTTAATTCTGATCTGTTTTGTCCAAATTAAAAAAAAACTTGCCAAATTAAATCCTCATTTTCTGGCCCTCACAATTAATTAATATTTTTGTTTTTATCTAACATCTAAAGTTTTATATAATTATGTCCATACCTTTAAATAACGTATCTAGACTGCTATAATCCACCATTATTACTTGACAATATACCAATACCATCGACCATTCAACCTTGTGACAGACAAAGGATTCCTTAGTGTTAATCCTCATTACTGTTTTATTACATGGTTTGATTGTGCACTGCCATGAGTGCCATGTGTTACTAATTAAGATGTATCACCTAATCAATTAGCAGATAATCATACTATCAAAATCAATTTGGGTTTTTGAATTAGATTTCCGGTTATAGGGTAAATTAAAAACTTTGGCCAAATTAAATTTGTTTTGGCCATTTGCGAAAAAAATAACCATTGGCCAAGTTGGTCTATGACAGTGTGAAACCTGGATATTATTGTCATAATTGGATCTCAGCTATCTTGGTTGCATACAGTTCAATATGTGTAGGTGTCCACCATATTTTAGTTGAGCATAAGTCATGTTAGCCATGTACATACTAGACTTGCATTAAACATTGTTAGGTCTCGTTGCGTTTAGCTGGGCATCTTACACAGATCATGTTAATGTGTAATGTTAATATATTACAATGCATTACTTTTTCTCAAATGAGCAAAAGTAATTTGTAATGGGTCCTTCCACGCACCCCACATCACATGTAATTCATGTATATATAACTTCATAATAATAATATAATTAAATTACGTTTTCATAATGTTTTTAAATATGTTATTAAACATGGCATGGGTGTATTTCAAGAATAGTCATTGTTCTCTTTACAAGTGGATGATCCTACTAGTTTTTGGTGACGTAAAGATGCGTATGGTATTCGCGATGGGTATTGCTGTTATTTCCCATCCGCTAAAACCACAGAAAGCATATTAAAATATATTATATCTCACGTGACTTTCTCGCATTCTGATTGGTTGCACGCTGCTATACTATTTTACGATAGTACCACAGTAGGATTCCTACATGGCTACTATTATTTTTCTATTTATAGTTACAAACTCATTTGGGGAAATCGGTTTGCCGCCTGAAGATACGGCCAATCTTAAACTATACCGTATACGATACTTGTTGCAATATATGCATATCGTTAGATTTATTGGTGAATTGTAATGATCTTACACATGTCCGATCATAGCCATCCAATGTATTTAATAGTTTGTCCATTTGGTTGGCAAGCGGCCAGTCCTAAGTTTGTAATGCCAGCGGAAGTTATTTAATATGATCACACGCTAGCGTAATTAACGAACTAAAGTGGCTTTTTTCTGGGGTCTTTATTTAAATATCAAAATCAGTTTATAGATTCCCTAGTATTGCCTACAAATAAGATTCACATAAGGCTATATTTCTTGGGTTCGTCTAATGAATGGACCCCAATCGTAATTTCGAGTATAAATTAGGTAAATCGTACTTCCGGGTAGTCTTGATCGACAGCTGCACTATTCATGGTTATAAACTACTTGTACGAACATCAAAGCGAAAATAGTTATACCTTGTCGAGAGGGGAACGGGAAGATATTTAATGAATATAACCAATTTATTTCTTTTCTCAACGAAAATCGACGAACAACGTCATCGTGTAACTTTCCCCATTGACCAAGTTCGCATGAATCTGCACGAATGTGTCTTCTGCTTTGTTCATAATTTGGTTTTTCCTTTGGATTCCAGAAAATAGTATATTTATGGATTATCACATGCATGTATGTACTATATAACAATTAATGCCTTATTAAATATATGTTATTTCGTTTCGCACAGTAACGCACCGTACCAAGTGCTGTATATATTAAATGCCCACCTTCGCACAATAGAACGGTAAATTCGTGATGACATTCTTATTATATTTCACATCAGGAACTTCGATCACTTTTCACTCGCCCCGATGTGTGTAGACTTTAGTTACTATATTGTCGTTATTTATTGTGTCTTATTTTCTCAATAAAAGGTAAACTGACGCTACGAATGAACTTACATTGTAATTCAATATTCATAATTATCATCTGCAATACCAGTAACAATAAGACAAAGTAACAATATTTTCAGATTACGACATTAATGCTTTAAGCCCACCGATCTACTGTGCGACAAAAGCGGTCGCAAAATTCAAAACAGCAGCGTCGTATTAGATAATAATTGGTGACGTCACACAATCAGATATAGTCCGGCTTTGGTTCGTTATAACTTCCATTTCCTTTTTAATCGAAGTTAAGCCAGTTAACTTCTACAATTTCGCCAAAATGTCTTTGCTAATGACGTATTTATAGAAATAAATGCATGAATCACGAAGAGGTGCTGTTAGATGTAACTAATAACATAATTACCCCCCCCCCCCCGCCATTGCCAACATATTGCCGTAAATTGTAAAATCTGAGACCGATTTCCAAAATTCACGGTAAATAAAAATGTGACAAAATCAGACACAGATATTGTGTGAGAATTGGCACCAATGTTCGATATAATATAATAAATAATGAATGTCTTGTCGTTGACTATGCCAAAACATTGGTCTTCGAGGAGGAATAGTCCACTCGCCTTCGTCTCGTGGACTATTCCTCATCGAGGACCACTATTTTGGCATAGTCAACTCCAAGCCATTCATTATCTATATAATAGACATATTTTGTTCTTATATCAATCATAAATAGCATGTTATTGTCAAGATCGTACGCAGTGTCAGTAAACAAAAGTCCAGCCGACGAAAATTTGCAATATTTACGTCTCTGGATATCTCATTCATAATCAGTTACTGAATTGATGGGAATCCCTCCATTTCATTGGAGAATGGCGAAGCACGCGCATGATTTCATTGGTTTATATCATAACAGATCACTTCACAGATCAGAGGTCAATGACGTGTTGACAAGTTTCCCACGCACTTTCAAACTCAACTAGTGTTGGAAAACTGAATACAGGCGATATATCCATAACTCATTTTACTCATCGCAATATATGAGACATCATCTTTGAGTTTTTACCAGTCAACGATATTCGTGACTGATTATTCTTTAGTATCCTGTTGTATTTATAAATAGTTATACCTTGTCGAGAGGGGAACGGGAAGATATTTAATGAATATAACCAATTTATTTCTTTTCTCAACGAAAATCGACGAACAACGTCATCGTGTAACTTTCCCCATTGACCAAGTTCGCATGAATCTGCACGAACGTGTCTTCAGCTTTGTTCATAATTTGGTTTTTCCTTTGTATTCCAGAAAATAGTATATTTATGGATTATCACATGCATGTATGTACTATATAACAATTAATGCCTTATTAAATATATGTTATTTCGTTTCGCACAGTAACGCACCGTACCAAGTGCTGTATATATTAAATGCCCACCTTCGCACAATAGAACGGTAAATTCGTGATGACATTCTTATTATATTTCACATCAGGAACTTCGATCACTTTTCACTCGCCCCGATGTGTGTAGACTTTAGTTACTATATTGTCGTTATTTATTGTGTCTTATTTTCTCAATAAAAGGTAAACTGACGCTACGAATGAACTTACATTGTAATTCAATATTCATAATTATCATCTGCAATACCAGTAACAATAAGACAAAGTAACAATATTTTCAGATTACGACATTAATGCTTTAAGCCCACCGATCTACTGTGCGACAAAAGCGGTCGCAAAATTCAAAACAGCAGCGTCGTATTAGATAATAATTGGTGACGTCACAAAATCAGATATAGTCCGGCTTTGGTTCGTTATAACTTCCATTTCCTTTTTAATCGAAGTTAAGCCAGTTAACTTCTACAATTTCGCCAAAATGTCTTTGCTAATGACGTATTTATAGAAATAAATGCATGAATCACGAAGAGGTGCTATTAGATGTAACTAATAACATAATTACCCCCCCCCCCCGCCATTGCCAACATATTGCCGTAAATTGTAAAATCTGAGACCGATTTCCAAAATTCACGGTAAATAAAAATGTGACAAAATCAGACACAGATATTGTGTGAGAATTGGCACCAATGTTCGATATAATATAATAAATAATGAATGTCTTGTCGTTGACTATGCCAAAAGATTGGTCTTCGAGGAGGAATAGTCCACTCGCCTTCGTCTCGTGGACTATTCCTCATCGAGGACCACTATTTTGGCATAGTCAACTCCAAGCCATTCATTATCTATATAATAGACATATTTTGTTCTTATATCAATCATAAATAGCATGTTATTGTCAAGATCGTACGCAGTGTCAGTAAACAAAAGTCCAGCCGACGAAAATTTGCAATATTTACGTCTCTGGATATCTCATTCATAATCAGTTACTGAATTGATGGGAATCCCTCCATTTCATTGGAGAATGGCGAAGCACGCGCATGATTTCATTGGTTTATATCATAACAGATCACTTCACAGATCAGAGGTCAATGACGTGTTGACAAGTTTCCCACGCACTTTCAAACTCAACTAGTGTTGGAAAACTGAATACAGGCGATATATCCATAACTCATTTTACTCATCGCAATATATGAGACATCATCTTTGAGTTTTTACCAGTCAACGATATTCGTGACTGATTATTCTTTAGTATCCTGTTGTATTTATAAATAGTTATACCTTGTCGAGAGGGGAACGGGAAGATATTTAATGAATATAACCAATTTATTTCTTTTCTCAACGAAAATCGACGAACAACGTCATCGTGTAACTTTCCCCATTGACCAAGTTCGCATGAATCTGCACGAACGTGTCTTCAGCTTTGTTCATAATTTGGTTTTTCCTTTGTATTCCAGAAAATAGTATATTTATGGATTATCACATGCATGTATGTACTATATAACAATTAATGCCTTATTAAATATATGTTATTTCGTTTCGCACAGTAACGCACCGTACCAAGTGCTGTATATATTAAATGCCCACCTTCGCACAATAGAACGGTAAATTCGTGATGACATTCTTATTATATTTCACATCAGGAACTTCGATCACTTTTCACTCGCCCCGATGTGTGTAGACTTTAGTTACTATATTGTCGTTATTTATTGTGTCTTATTTTCTCAATAAAAGGTAAACTGACGCTACGAATGAACTTACATTGTAATTCAATATTCATAATTATCATCTGCAATACCAGTAACAATAAGACAAAGTAACAATATTTTCAGATTACGACATTAATGCTTTAAGCCCACCGATCTACTGTGCGACAAAAGCGGTCGCAAAATTCAAAACAGCAGCGTCGTATTAGATAATAATTGGTGACGTCACAAAATCAGATATAGTCCGGCTTTGGTTCGTTATAACTTCCATTTCCTTTTTAATCGAAGTTAAGCCAGTTAACTTCTACAATTTCGCCAAAATGTCTTTGCTAATGACGTATTTATAGAAATAAATGCATGAATCACGAAGAGGTGCTATTAGATGTAACTAATAACATAATTACCCCCCCCCCCCGCCATTGCCAACATATTGCCGTAAATTGTAAAATCTGAGACCGATTTCCAAAATTCACGGTAAATAAAAATGTGACAAAATCAGACACAGATATTGTGTGAGAATTGGCACCAATGTTCGATATAATATAATAAATAATGAATGTCTTGTCGTTGACTATGCCAAAAGATTGGTCTTCGAGGAGGAATAGTCCACTCGCCTTCGTCTCGTGGACTATTCCTCATCGAGGACCACTATTTTGGCATAGTCAACTCCAAGCCATTCATTATCTATATAATAGACATATTTTGTTCTTATATCAATCATAAATAGCATGTTATTGTCAAGATCGTACGCAGTGTCAGTAAACAAAAGTCCAGCCGACGAAAATTTGCAATATTTACGTCTCTGGATATCTCATTCATAATCAGTTACTGAATTGATGGGAATCCCTCCATTTCATTGGAGAATGGCGAAGCACGCGCATGATTTCATTGGTTTATATCATAACAGATCACTTCACAGATCAGAGGTCAATGACGTGTTGACAAGTTTCCCACGCACTTTCAAACTCAACTAGTGTTGGAAAACTGAATACAGGCGATATATCCATAACTCATTTTACTCATCGCAATATATGAGACATCATCTTTGAGTTTTTACCAGTCAACGATATTCGTGACTGATTATTCTGTAGTATCCTGTTGTATTTATAAATAGTTATACCTTGTCGAGAGGGGAACGGGAAGATATTTAATGAATATAACCAATTTATTTCTTTTCTCAACGAAAATCGACGAACAACGTCATCGTGTAACTTTCCCCATTGACCAAGTTCGCATGAATCTGCACGAACGTGTCTTCAGCTTTGTTCATAATTTGGTTTTTCCTTTGTATTCCAGAAAATAGTATATTTATGGATTATCACATGCATGTATGTACTATATAACAATTAATGCCTTATTAAATATATGTTATTTCGTTTCGCACAGTAACGCACCGTACCAAGTGCTGTATATATTAAATGCCCACCTTCGCACAATAGAACGGTAAATTCGTGATGACATTCTTATTATATTTCACATCAGGAACTTCGATCACTTTTCACTCGCCCCGATGTGTGTAGACTTTAGTTACTATATTGTCGTTATTTATTGTGTCTTATTTTCTCAATAAAAGGTAAACTGACGCTACGAATGAACTTACATTGTAATTCAATATTCATAATTATCATCTGCAATACCAGTAACAATAAGACAAAGTAACAATATTTTCAGATTACGACATTAATGCTTTAAGCCCACCGATCTACTGTGCGACAAAAGCGGTCGCAAAATTCAAAACAGCAGCGTCGTATTAGATAATAATTGGTGACGTCACAAAATCAGATATAGTCCGGCTTTGGTTCGTTATAACTTCCATTTCCTTTTTAATCGAAGTTAAGCCAGTTAACTTCTACAATTTCGCCAAAATGTCTTTGCTAATGACGTATTTATAGAAATAAATGCATGAATCACGAAGAGGTGCTATTAGATGTAACTAATAACATAATTACCCCCCCCCCCGCCATTGCCAACATATTGCCGTAAATTGTAAAATCTGAGACCGATTTCCAAAATTCACGGTAAATAAAAATGTGACAAAATCAGACACAGATATTGTGTGAGAATTGGCACCAATGTTCGATATAATATAATAAATAATGAATGTCTTGTCGTTGACTATGCCAAAAGATTGGTCTTCGAGGAGGAATAGTCCACTCGCCTTCGTCTCGTGGACTATTCCTCATCGAGGACCACTATTTTGGCATAGTCAACTCCAAGCCATTCATTATCTATATAATAGACATATTTTGTTCTTATATCAATCATAAATAGCATGTTATTGTCAAGATCGTACGCAGTGTCAGTAAACAAAAGTCCAGCCGACGAAAATTTGCAATATTTACGTCTCTGGATATCTCATTCATAATCAGTTACTGAATTGATGGGAATCCCTCCATTTCATTGGAGAGTGGCGAAGCATGCGCATGATTTCATTGGTTTATATCATAACATATCACTTCACAGATCAGAGGTCAATGACGTGTTGACAAGTTTCCCACGCACTTTCAAACTCAACTAGTGTTGGAAAACTGAATACAGGCGATATATCCATAACTCATTTTACTCATCGCAATATATGAGACATCATCTTTGAGTTTTTACCAGTCAACGATATTCGTGACTGATTATTCTTTAGTATCCTGTTGTATTTATAACTATTTCTAAATACAACGATTCTCACAAGCATTTACTACGCCAGAAATGTACTCCATATCTGGAAATGGTTTATTACGTCAAGTTGGGAATGCCGCGTCGTTGTATAAATGAAATTTAGTGGGCAGATCTAGAGACACACATCGTTAAAGAGACTGAAAACAGCCGTGTTATATTCCAAAACAGTACGTATAGAGTGTGAGATAACCAAAACACCCAACACCGAGGAGATCCACTAAGTGAACCTTGGTTGAAACTGTACCATGTTGTTTACAACATACCGTTATAACTCTAGTCAATCCTCGCCTCTCAATATTTTGGTGTTGAATGGGTCACAGCAAATCAATTTCCCAAAACGAGTGTTTTAATTATCGCACACACGTTATGTGTTGTATATAAACAAAAACACTCGGCTGGCACAAGTGTGTTGTGTGGAAAATATCGTATTGATATTCTTGAGGAAATTTTCATAATTTGGTAACTTTTGTTTCTCAATTATAACCTATGACCATGGCCATCCTCAACATTAACAGCACGGACTGAGAAGCCATACTGACTGTTTTATTGCTTAGCCTGGTGGTTATATTTCTCCAATCTTTTTGGTTTTCGTTGAAGTTTCTTTCATTTTGGTTAGACAGATTTTTAGGGTAGAGACACCCCGAACGGTTTTTATATGTAAGCATAATATTACTGATTATAATGGTAATAACAATGCATTACTTTGAACTTGGTAATGGTAAACTTGGTAATGCATTACATTTTGAAGGAAATTATAATGGGTAATTGCAATGTAGAAAATGACATTTAATAGTAATTACTGTCTTTTAGATGGGTTGACGACCATGGACTACATAAAACCAACATGCCTTGGAATTTACAAACATAGTAGTTTTGCGCGAACGATATGTATAATATAAGTATTCTACTAACTAATATCAGGAGAGTATATTAACTCTACCAAGTATTAGAGGTCACGAGCCATAACTTTAGATAGATAAGTTTAATGAAAGTGATGGATTTGGGAGTTTCTCGCATTAGCTATTGGCTTTCGTTAAGTTAAGTTTATTTTATTTGGGAAAGTAACAGGCAGATGTTCGCCATATTTTGGTCAGTCCATTTACAGAAACATTAACTCTATTACCCTTCGCCACAACTACCCAATATAACTACTTTGTTAATATGAAAGGCACGAATGGCCTTCGCGATGTGTATTGCTGTTAAAATAGTCACATCCATGAATACCGCCATAAACAGAAAGAATATTAAAATAAAGGCAGATTTTGTTCTCATATCAATCATAAATACGCATAAATATCATGGTATCGCATTGTTAGTAAACAAAAGTCATGTTATGTTTCAGTACAGTGCGTAAATGTGTGCGATACGCAACGCAATCAACACCGGGAGACAACAAAATGTGAACTTTTGTTAAAATTGCCACAATATTTTCACCACATACCGATATAGCGCTCGCAAATCCTCGCCTCTCAAGATGTCGGTGTTGAATGGGTCACCGTGAATCACTCTTTATAAAAAAATATCGCCACGGTGTTCAGTGTTTTGCTTATCGCAAACTCTGTATGTGCTACATATAAATAAATGCTCGGCTCACACATACTATCATACTATCATTATACTATACTATTAGTATATTCTTGAGGAAATTCATAACTTGGTAACTTATTTCTAAATTAAAACATACAACCAAGGACATGTGCCTTTAAGCAGCAGAGTGTTCCCACGTTAGTTTAATATGATTTGTTTCCAGACGAACATACACCATAATGTTACTGTTAAATTTAATATGTAATTATGATATATAGCTATATTGAAAATAAAATATCCGATACTCACATACCCTATAATATCCTACATGTATCGCACGTATGATCGATTATGTTCAATAATGAAGCTTTGTCCAACAGACACGATCATTGATTGCTAACAGCACCATGTAGCGCAAACGGACAATTTAAAAAAACAGAGCGGTTGCAACCAGGAAGTTCAAATCAATTAAAGCAATTAGAGCAAATGTTCGTTTCAAATGTTTGGGTGAACCAGAACCAAAATGAATGGTCATCCACTGGTATATAAACATAAATAGCTACACTTAATAATAATTGCTTAATTGTGATGTGGTTTGTGTTTATCTAGAAGAGTAAGTCTGCACTCGATGTTAACATTGATTTTTGAAAAAAGTAATATATGCCTGTAATGTACGGGCACATTGCAGATGGTATTTCAATCTTATGGAATGCATTATGAAAATAACTTGGCTGAAGGACTGAAACCCACTGATGATTGCAGCAACACTCGGATTCGTCTCCAGTTTATATAAGGTATTTCAAAAATAGGTTTAAACCAGCATTTGATGGCAAAACCCACAGACCAGATGAAAGATTCCACGCTGAATCAATATTTTCTTTTGCCAATTTATTTTGCGAAATGAGAATAACTAGAACTTATTTTAGAAGAAATCATGACGCATTTAGTCAAGTTTAGAGAAGGTTTACTCGAAATACTTCCAACGATTTTAGACAAGCTTGATATTTCACCGTAGTGACGGACCATTTTCGTCAAAAAAGATTCTACTTGTATACCATATATGTATTGTGTGTTTGTTTTTTCTACAATTTCCACCAATAGTAATTTTCTCAGTCATTAAAAGTTGAAAACACGATCAAGACAAGCCAATTATCAAATGTTATGTTAGTACTGTAATAAATAAATCGAAAGGGCGTAAAAGGTTCCATGTAGTTGTGGATGTTTTCTGGAGATTCTCAGTTGATCCTTGGCTAGTCTCCTGGATTTGTCCATTCACTAACGCCCCGGGTGTATACCGTCCTAGAGATGATTCTAGATAGCTATGGTTCGCTGGGCGTTTTATTTATAGATACTGGGTTTTTCCGGTTGTGACAATTCGCAGTAGGTCCCTATTTGCGGAGGTCCCCGAATTCGCGGAGTTCCCCTAAAATGGTCGAAATTTGTTGATTTTAATGAGGGAACGGGTGCATATATGTCAATTAATACGCATTTTAAACAAATAACGACACGATCATCATAATAGTGGTTTGTTCTATCAATCATATCATCATCATCATCATCATCATCATAATACGGAACAAGACTTGCGACTTTTCGTCCCGATAACATTGTTTGCAATGCTTGTTTACAAATATAAATATCGTCATTCGATATTTACTTGTGAGTCACTTTAGCATATCACTTGTCGTCGAACTCGTATTTTATATAATAGAAGAATGAGTCTATGTATATTTTGAATTGATCGAGTGTTGGAGCTTCAACAGCGAAGTCTGGCAGAGAGTTCCAGCTATTTACCACCCTCTGCGTGAAGAACTATTTTCCTATGGCCTTGTTAACAATGGACATCTGTAGCTTTTTATTATGTCCTCTTGTTCTTCCTCATGAATGTCTTTCTAATAGGTCACAGGCATTGGTATTGTAATGACCATTGAACAGTTTATATACCTCGATTAGATCTCCTCTAAATATTCCTTATTTTAAAGACATCAGATTGAGTCTTATCATTCGGTCTCGGTAGCATAGAGTTTTGATTTGACGAACTTCTAGTTTCGTTGCTTTTCTTTTGTATTTCTCTAACACAATGCTTTGATATTTGTGATGTGGGCTCCATGCAGAGTTACAGTATTCGATGATAGATCTGACCATGCTTACGTAGAGCGATTAGAAAGTGTCGATGTCCAAGTTCGTAAAAGTTCTGTTGACTATGTCGATGATTTGAGAAGTTTTATTGTTTTAGGATATTGTAGGAAGGATAATCTGGCCGTGTCAAATTGAGCAAAAGCGATGGGATATCTCGCATGACAACACATTTCGGGTTTTCGTGGGGTGTGCATTCGCTGGATGTCTTATAGTTGCAGTATGTAACTATTATGACCGCGTTAATTGCTTTCGATGTTTTGGTACGAACAATGGCTGGGCCATGCACTCTTGGCGGGAACACAATGTTTTGATCCGCATTTAGAAGCTTTCTGGTGTGGTGAATGACAACAAATGGGACCTTGTTGTTTTCTCACTATTTATGGTCATCGGGAAGCACCGGGTTTGATTTCTTTTATGTGCATCGAAATTTGGCGTGATTTATTATTGAATATAATTGACTTTCACAAACTTTCCCAGGGTTTGGAATATTGTGGAGGGGTGTATTAATATATGATAACTAAAGACATAATGATCATATATCATGGGAAGTTACAATTTTGATGCGAAAAATCGTTATTTGTGACTACCGGGGTCGCACGGTCAAAAGGCTTCCGACATTGCCGGAGGCGCACTCGCTTCAATGTTAAATACATAAATGTGCGACCTCAAAACATCCAAATAAATGCTTCTAAATGTGCCCTGATATGATCTGAATGTGAGGGAATATAATTTGGGTTAGTATAATATGTGACCCGCCATATCAATTCCAGTCGTAAGTCGGGATTTGTTTACCCTGTGCCAATGCATTCTCTTATATATGCGAGTCGACCATAGGTCGCCCGCATATATAAGAGAATGCATTGGCCTAACAATTTTTTATCATTTTTTTTAAATAAATGTTTCTTACAATGTTTAGGACATAAAATAAAAAACATCCATTACCCTGCAGGGAGCCCCACACATATATAGAAGCATATATAAGAGTGTCGTCTGCTCATGTTTGTCTGGGGCTCTGTATGGGTGAAATTAAAAATTGTTAAAGAATTGTTAGGCCAATGCATTCTCTTATATATGCGAGGCGACCTATGGTCGATTCGCATATATAAGAAAATGCATTGGCACAGGGTGAAAACATCCCGACTTACGACTGGATTTGATATGGCGGGTCACATATACGTATGTGTATCTGTACGTACTCGTTAATTTGTGTATTAATTTATTAAGTAAGATTCCATTTGTACCTGGGTTCTTTACTAGATTACACAAACTCCCGCACGAACTGTGTAGTAGTCAAATTGCAATATTATGCTTTAGAACATATTCGCCATCTTTCACAGATATGTTTTAATTCGAAAAACGAAGTCGGGGATATGATTATTTTCAAATAACAGAAGTTCCTATTCACTGGTCTTTCTGGCTCAGATCTATTCTTTACCCCTGAATATATATCTGAAGTTCAGGGAATAGATACTCATTTTCAACGCTGATGTATGGAAATGTGTTGTTAAACGTCATAGACTCGTATGGGAGGCCAAATTCACATGTATTAATAATTGCGCTTCAACGCAATTCAATTGCGATTCAGTACAATTCAATTGCGCTTCAGTACAATCCAATTGTGCTGCAGCGCAATCCAACCTGATTCATATCGATTGCGCTGAAGCGCAATTATTATTACAATCTCACACCCCTGAACTGGGGGTTAGCCACATATGGGGAAATAATTGCGCTTTAGCGCAATTAATGTTGTATTGGATTTATTTATTAACTCAGGGTTAGCCGTATATGGGGAAATAATTGCGCTTAAGCGCAATTGAATTGCGCTGAACCAAATTAATTTTGTATTGGATTTATTCAGTAATTTACGGGGGGTTTAGCCATATATGGAAAATTATTTGCGCTTCAGCGCAATTGAATTGCGCTTCATCGCAATTACTTTTGAATTGCGCTTCAGCACAATTATTAATAAATGTGAATTTGGCCTCTCATAGACTTGCGACTGATTACTTGGAGGATAACAATGCTGGCTTATTGCCTCCATTCAAACCCTGTTTAAAGACACTTGTACCACGCGCGTGATATTAATGCATGCTGGAAATTATTGCATGAAGCTAGTAAACTAATAGTAAACTAATGTAACTGCATATATACATTGATATATCATTAAACACAGTTTGAAATAATATACAATAATCTGGTTAGTTACATTTTTGTATTTCTGATTAAGACCACTGGCTCAGAAATATTTATTATAGCGCTGGAATCTAAATGAGAAGCTCTATATGTTTTATTGGAAGTTATATCACTGGTAATGCTGTACATATGCAGCGTATTTAGTTCTACATCATAGACATGAGGATTACTGGGGATTACCCATGGTTTAATTTAATTTAAGTGTGTGGTCAGTAGGGTTTAGCTGAGTGTTATGCCATTGATTGTTAGTTGAAGTAATCAACCACACCTCGTGTAATGCAAGATACATATGTATTGTCAAACAAATATGTAACGAAATATAGAGGGTGCATCATCGTGAGTAACGATGAGTTGTATACACATTGCTTTCGGGACCATTGACCAACCACCTCATACTAATCCGGACAACATGTTTAGCACACACTCCTGTTGTAAGCGGAAATTTGTTTAGGATATTTTGAAATATTTCGCGTCAAATCAAATCGTGGATATTTGAACGATATCTTGTTCTTCAACCCAAAATAAAATACTGCCGTACCTTCAGTCACACGTTAAACCCCAATCGCACTCAATTGAAAATGTCCAAACCATAAGTGGTGTTAAGTTGCATTTCTTCTGCAACTGCCCCTTCTTTCTATCCGCTTTGTAGCTAGTTTCTCAACGGAATGGTGCATATAGTAAATAGAAAAGACATGCAATCCTGTTTAAAATCTAATCATATTCACCTCCGTGTACCTGGTATCACCAAATCGGCAGGTATCACCAAAACGGACCAAGCGATTTTTGATAAATATCCCATTATCTGTCGGACATGCCGGCACATGTACGATCTTTCGTTATTGTTGTGTGTGTTCGGAGGGTGTGGGGCTGGGTTGGGTAGGGTACATGTGCAAGCTAGGGCCTATGTTTACGTGTATGTTTGTCTGTGTTTTTATTTTGAGTTTTCATGGAGTTTACATCGGGTTCTTCAGCTGTTGGATATGACAAACCCATAAGGTTGGATTTGTTGTAACTGGTGGCCATTTCAGTTCACTAATTTAATCGAAATTAAATTAAATTCTATAAATATGCGGCTTTTTGTCTGAAAACAACAATTTTAAAACTAAATACTAAACAATTTGAACCAACGTATGGGGGCATGTCACATCAATGTCACATCCCTGTAAGTGAATGAGTGGATGAATTACCGGACTGAGAGAACAGAACAAATAATGAGCTTCGGGTGTAGCCCGGTATATTCGTGGATCATAATTGAAAAGTGTTCGTTGCATCGATAGATTGGTCCCTGTTGAATGGTTTGACCGAGTTTGCGAGATACACCCCCAACAAAACAAATCATGTCTCTGATGACATATGCATAAACAATGTAGCGGCTTCAATATATGAAACTGCGAATAACACGAAGTGAGAGTCCTCGTGGTGCTGAACATCCATAACAAATTGGGTTAGAATCATATTACAAACTGAGAAATGCATGCTCGGACGGAGCCCAGTGAAAGGATAAGATACGATTAATTTTATTCGGCTAAATACAAAGATACAATTGCAGTATATAAGATCTAGGATAACGCAGTAATGTCTTATGAAAAACGTAAGTCCATTATCATTGTCGTGTAAAGCTCTGCTCGAGTTGAACGAACCGAAAGTGTGTCAAAACGTCATGACTATAACAAAGCGTTGACACTATACAAACCCCAATTCGGTTTAAACTAAACGAATGTCCGATTAGCTACATGTACAATGACGACATAATTCACGTCCGCGTGATCAAGGCATTACGTTAGCATTCATTCGAATAAGCAAATTTGAATGCTGAGATGAATGTTAAATTAATTTGAATTAATATTCATTCATAATAGAATAAATTTACTGATGCCTACACAACGTTTCGAAAATGTTATGGATTCATATTTCATATTTGATTCGTAGTCCGACGGATCACTCTCAGATACACAAGAAAACGCGCGAAAACTCATCAGAACTCCATAAGTGCTACGCATATTTACTGCACAGAAGCACCGACGTTTTTGACATCTTGATCCTCGATTTTGGCATCTATCTGGACCAACAGTTGTCCCACCATATCAGCGCATATTGAGAATGACACGGATTTTTTAAACTATGTTCAATCCTATGCTTCATTGACGCACCCATCTATATCTCGGCAAATGTCCGACAACATACACGTAGAAGGCAAGGGATTATACTAGCGAATAGATTTGATCGAAATTTGAGAGAGCAAAATCAAAAACACTATTGAAATAATTCGCTAAAAATTGGTAAACGGTCTAATAACCGATAACCGACTTACATCGGGTGTGTAATTATTCCTGCTTCGTGTGGACGCACACACGTTTTATCAGTTGTCTGTGTTAGGATTAGAAACACAGATATTCCCATAGCATATACGTGGAAATGACTTTCCCGTTTTGGTGATACCTTCCGATTTGCTGATACCAGGTACACGGAGGTGATATTATTGTCACCAGAAATCATGTCAGAGAGTTATCAGATATAATTGGATGAGTATATAATAGCAACACTGGTCAATAATAATCAATATCATTTGAATAGAGTTAATTGTTTGGAAACAGCGATAAGGCGTGGATTCAATTTAACATCGTTTGTCGATTAGTTGCAATTATGAAACAAACACATGATAATCGTTGATTCCATCGACGTCGCGATAGTCGGGTTCGTTCCGGGTTTATGTTCGTACTATCAGCTATATCGAGGTGATATATCCACGTTACCGCGCGACCGACCAGATAACAATGATCACATGAATGTTTTATACGATTTGTATTCTGGATTAATACCACAAGGATCAGAATCATCAAACACTGGATACGCGATTAACAAACTCGGTGGTAAGTCAACGACAATGTAGTTTGTGGTATACATGCATTTAATTCTGAGAGACTGAGACAATATGGGTTAAAGCAATACGAAACGTTCCAACTGACATTGGATACGATAGCATGAAATTTGGCAACAGTTTTGGGTATCACCCAACCTTGATTTTTGGATATGGAGCCATCTCCAAATCGGCCGCCATCTTGAATTTTGGCGGCCATCTTAACCATTTAAAAAAATAAAAAAATTGTGTTTGGATCTTTTCACGAGTAATAAGTGAAATATGAACACTTTGTCAACATTGCTGAAATTATCCATTGATTACTCATGTTTAGTGCGTAATCTGTATGAATTATTTTTTCGCCGTCAATCTTGGATATCGTTCAATGGGTACACATACAATGATCATATCATAGTTTAGTTGAACGTAAAAGATGCATGTTGATGTATGAGTTATTGCCTGTTTATATAATGTATCTTGTATGTCTGCAGTTGCGATAAATATTTATCACCTAAACATACAGATTTTCGCTTTTTGAGTTAATGGTGCAATTTGTCGCGCGAGAGAATTGAAATGTCTCCTAAATAACTAAGCATGATTTATTTGTTTTAAATTAGCGGCCGTGTCACTTGTGTCAAACTACAAATCAAACTTGAGCAATAAACTCCATGGATAATTTCATGTTTTACATTAGTGCTGACAACAATATAACTTAGAGGCCCACTTAGGGCGCGTACACATGAAGCTGCAAGAAAATATCTGCAAGAAAATATCAGGTACAATTGTACTCTGATATTTTCTTGCTGTAAAGATTACGCCCGTGAGAAAGCGGCGGGTTAGTTGACGTTGATTGAGCTCAATGTGACTAGTGTTAGTCGTGTTTGTTGAAGTGAATTACTGCGGACAAACAACCTATAGTCCATATCGAATATTCATAGAGTTATAAAGTGTTATGGAAAATTTAAAAGGCCACCTATTTTAACGAGAAAGGAACGTGTCCTCGTCGTTGGAGTAGGGATGTGTGTTCAGGGACGCGATGAGCTCTGATGTATGTTCTCATTACTTGATATTCCAACCAGTGTAACTAGTTGCACATCTTCCTACTTTTGGTAAAAATTTTGGTTTGGTTCATCTATGCATCCCCTCTATGCATACAGTCCAAATTAAAGTAACACAACTAAATCAAGGCATGTGAGGTACCAAATTATAAAGCATCCCCATACACACAGAGGGTTTCCGTTCGGGGTGTCCACCTTGGGAATTTCTAACTGCACCCCCCCCCTTGAATCAGAATCATACCAAACACAAGTTTTCCATAATTCCATTTGCACCCTCCTTGCACCGTAGTGCTCTTATGCATAATATTAGACCATGGTTCGGCCCGGTGTGCGAAAATTTTGTAATCTGAACAAGAAAATCGCAAAATCCTACCATCTAGACTAGCCTCAATCATTCCTAGAGTTGGAAATTTCAAACCTGACACCCCACTTAGGTTGGAAAATTTACATCTGATGACAATTCCAATGACAATGTTGACCAAATATATGACAATATTGTTTTCTTAAATTAACTAGCAGTTTTTGACTTTTGACTGGCCACGGGGGAGGGATCAGAACACAAGCTTTCAAAGTGTTGGAAATTTCCAACCTGTCACCCCCCTGAGGTTGGAAAGTTTACAACTGATGACCATTTCAGACCAAAATTTTTACCAAAAATAGGAAAATATGCAAATATTGGTTCAAAAACAATTAATTCCCCAAAGAAATTTTTTGAAAATCAAACTACAAGAACATTTTCAACCTATTGTTGGTGTGAACTTTCCAACTAATGTTTTGGCAGGTATGAAATGTCCAACTGTTGAAAATATTGACCAAAGTTGGGGGGTGAGACACATCCCAAGCCCCCCCCCCCATGTCGCGACGTCTCTGTACACACGTATATACATGTATATATAATACATCAGCGGTTCTGACAACCAATATAAAATGGAAATACGTAGTATGTTGAAACAGACGATACTATTGATGGATCATAACTCGAGTGCTTGAATTGTTACGATCATATCCCTGCGAGATTAGTTAACGGATACCGATAGCCACCTATCAAGGTGAACACATATCACCAATTGGCGATAAAATATCAGCGCGCTGCCTTCGTCGGATATTTTCCGGTATTATTTATTTCATTGGTCAAGTAAATCACATGGGGCATATCTGATATTTTCTTGCTGGCCATGTGTACGCGCCCTTAATGTTTGAACCCCCAGATCACTTATATAAAATATAAGCCATATTATATACCATTTGAAAGAGGAAGCTCCAAAACATTGTATTATCAACTTATCCGGTGTAATAAAATGTGAACATGTCGTTTTTGTTGAGTTACCGACGTGTTTTTGTGCTTAAGTTTCACCAGGATTGTAGCGCAACGTGTATTATTTTAAATGGAGGGGAATAACTATATATCTTAAAGAGATTTATTCCCCTTAGATTGAAAATACATTTTTAGTTTGAATTCTGTTGCATTCTGGGAGCCATAACGGGGGAAATCTTTCTTTGATTTCAGCTGTGTTCTATTTCTCTATGGGTATCTTGTTTGACACAGACGTTTCAAGCGGTGATGAATTATAGCTTTTTAATCATATTTTATGTCATAGATTGTTATTAAAACCGTATAGCAAGGCACTATAACAAAATAATAGGTGACCATGGAAATTTATCGCAACTGTACCCAAAATATCTTGTCTGATGGCATTAAACATCCTAACAATATGCTAAATTTCAAATCGCGCATTGCATGGTAAAATTAAATGCGACGTTTAATATCTTCTGTACTCGCCAAACGCTGCCAAATTAAACATAACACCTGAATGTCTTATTGTGTGCACGTTTGCATATTTTTATGATTTAGTCATAAAGTGAACAATTGTTTTACCAATCTATCCCACTATAATATTTGGCCTAAAGGAGGTATATATACGTAGTGTCGTGCGTCAATGCTCTGAAAAATGTTCAACTAGTCAATCGGTCGCGATCGCATCGATGTTGCTTGACGATGGGGTATTTCTGTTCTTCATTTGATACGATCTACACATAACGGCCAAGATCTTTGAACTGTAGATCGTTCGCACCTGAATAAATAAATAAATGTAATTCAGCTGCGTTGATAAAATCAATAGTGGGGAATCATATGGTTTTGAGGTTGGTGAGTACCACACATTCAAAATGTGCAGACGGACAAAATCATAATATACGAGGAACTGACACAAAACATAGCAGTTTGACTGTTACGAGCATATGCTGGTTTATTTTTTAAACAAGTTGATGCCTTATTTGGTCGGAGATAGTTAGTGGTTTTCTATAACATTCTGACCAAATTTGCCAATCGGAGGTGGATGGAATACACCAGTCCATACATCTTGGAAAATCCTTCGACTGACAACTTTTGTCAGAATGTTGGAGCAAACAAATGTGAATTTGGACATAAATGAGGTATCAGCTTGTTTGAAAAATAGTATAGCATCTGCTCATAGCTGTCAAAAATACTATGTAATATGCATATCTTAATTTATTACCATTTTTCCTCGCCTCTGGTCGCGTTTTAGATCACCTGGGCCATTTTGAATGCGTGATACTCATCAACTCGAAACCACGTGATTCCCCACCGTGAAAATATTGATGAAAAACTCTTTTCCGATGTTTTCTGGAGTTCTATGTGATCCTTGGTCGGGGGCTGCCTTCGAACTTCAACAAGGTGTGACATATGCCAAATACATAATGCGTGTCTCTTGGCAGCCCTTGTTGCTTCACTAATGGTGAAGATACTGAACACTAATAAACTGGGAATATAGCAACATAAATATAAGGATTAGACGTCCGACCCGTCCTCGTATCATATGTATCATGAGAGAGAGAGAGAGAGAGAGAGAGAGAGAGAGAGAGAGAGAGAAGAGAGAGAGAGAGAGAGAGAGAGAGAGAGAGAGAGAGAGAGAGAGAGAGAGAGAGAGAGAGAGAGAGAGAGCTGGCCATTAAAGGCACGGGCGGCGTTCGTTGTAGAAATATTTTTATATTTGTTCAATTCGCCATCAACAGAATGAATATATTAAAATATATATAGTTTTGTTCATATGCAAAACATAATCAGCGCGTAAATAGTTTATTGTCGTCAATACGTACGATGGTGTACGTAAACAATAGCCTGCCCGTATTACAGAAGTTGTGCTTCTGTTTACATAACACAGCGCAATTCTATTGGTTAATCACACACAAATTATACAAACGCTCTTTATTATTTCCATATCAGGAAAACAGTAACAAATAACGCTCTTTATGTTTACCATATCCGGATATAAACAAAAGCCAGGTAACGTAACGTTTTTTGCTTTTGTTTACATAACAAAGGGGAAAAAATTTACAATAACATACTGTTTATGCCATATTTCTGATTGGTGAAAGAACAAAGTCTGTCTATATTTTACTATTCTTTCTGTTTATGGCGGTTTTTGACGGAGGTGAATATTTTAACAGCATATACCCACCGCCAACGCCGCCCGTATCTTTAACACAAAACAGGAAACCTCACAGTCCACACTTTTACCACTATAACTTCTATATTTTCATTTGTTGTGTAATACACAACAATTGTAAATTACTCATCCTATAAACAAATACCGGGAGGGGTATTCTGTAAGTTTCCGTAACTTGTATCCCAATCCCTTTGTAAATTTAATAATTCACAATAAAATAGGTTTAAAGTTAAAAAGTTACTGGGAATAATTCCAATAACATTTCAGATTATATAAACCAACGTTAAACTGTAACTGGGATGCAGCTCTCTCGACGTTCGACCAAGGACTCGTTAGGGGGGATGGAGAAAAAAAACAATCAATTGAATCAAGCCAAGGAGCTCTTTGAGACCTACAGCAACAACACGACTCTTCATGGATTCAGGAATGTCACAGACAAACAGAAGCACTACTGTCTGAGGTATATATGACAAACATTCTCATGTGTCTAACATAAAATTGCCAAATACATTCATCTGTGTTTACGACATAATGTCATCTAAAGAAACCATGTCCGATTAAACACCCGCAAGTTACTATTTATTCTGCTTCGGTGTAAACACATATTTAAATTGAGCCCAGTAACCCACCACTTAAAGTCGACGTCGCAAATATTTTCACTTTGCACACTTTCACATGTCCTTGTAATCAGATAAGGCCAAGTGGACGAAAGCACGAAACGCGAAGACCTAATGCTCTCTAAAATGTGTCTATTCACGTCACAGTGTTGCTTTGCTGTTGAAACTCAACGCACCAACTTGGCTTTTAAGTGCCAACGCCATGACGTCACACAGGGAAGCAGAACTGATTACTGCATAGACAATTAGACTACGTCACAAACCTCGTAAAACCGACTTTCCCGCCCAAATCAAATTTTCCAGGAGAGACAAAAAACTGAATAACTCGTGTGGCGGAACTTGTTGGGAAAGCTGGGTGACTATATGCTTAAGCCAGACTCTCGTTTATTATTGTAATATTATATGCACATAATTACTTTTTGCAATAATTTAAGAGAAAATCATGATTTTTTTTTCCGTGGATAATTTACGTTGTGAATTTATTCGACGTTTTGCCATGTAGACGAAATAACTGAATTATCGATTTGTACTTTACAATGTTTTTAGAACCGCCTAACGAATGGCCGTAAAAAATAGTGACATACGGTTATAAATTATTAAATGGTAGTTAAATTGTCTTGTTTTTTACCTTTGTCGTGTGGGGAAATGCCAGAGATTAAAATAACATAAAGTAACCTATCGTGATGCATATTTGATACATTTATTTAAAAGGGAACTGTTAATAAAACTTTTTGTTCAGTAAAATAAACTATTCCAGTGTCATAACGTAGAATTAAGGTTACTGAAAACGAATCATATTCGAAAACACCAACTTATAGCGTAAAAATCGAGATTTTAATGCCTTTTTGACGTCGAAAATACTTAGGAAAAACTCAAAAGCCACTCGCCAGTTTTATGTGCACAAAGAAGCGTGACGTCAGCGTGGGAACGCAACTTTTTTTCTGATCAGGGAATAAGACGTAAACATGTCCACGTGTTTCTCATTTGTTTTGTTAATGGCGACTTACGATACAAATCTTCTATTTTCAACAATTTGGAGATTTAGAAAGTATTGATGACTGAACTGTGTAATCATATAATATCACGGAGTTGTGCTAGGACTATACGTTGGACGCTGTTTTGAGAATTTTCGATGAATATTGTGAATTGGATTTTCGATTCTGGAGGTTGACACTGACACTGACAGGTCACTTTTGAAAGTCAGATTTATGTTTTAGAAGAATGTTGATTTTTTAAATCTATTATTTTTCACCATCTATAATTTTTGGTGTCCCACTAAAAAGTCTACTAGTATGAGAAGACGTTCTCGGAGGACCAAATTGCGGATGAAGATGGATAACTCTAAAAGCAAGTGGCTTTTTTGTGTCAGCTATTTGACAAACCGGAAAAATTGTGTTGAACAAAATGTTGATAATAACAGGTTTTGGGCAATTGTTTACTATTGTTGACTGGTTTATAGCATTATTTTATTTTTTTGGGCCATTAATCGATAACCGAAGCGGCATTTCAAAAAAATGTTTGTTGTTGGAATCTGATAATATGGGAACCATCGAATCGGTTTGAGTACCTTTAATGTTATTTCAAAAACATAATACGGTATACTCAATGGTACAAATTGTCGAAATGATACATGTAATGGTATGAAATGTCCAGAACCCTGGTGTGAAACATCTCTATGTCAAACTTCTATGGCACGAAATGTCCAGCAACCTATTGGCTGTTCAGTCCATTGCACATTATAATTTATTTCCAAATAAAGGTAATACTAAATATTAAAGCAGCGTTTAGTGTTAAGTTCAATCTTGAACTAATTGTACATGTGATATAGTCACATGGGCTTTTTGTAAAGAAAACAAGTAAAATTGAGGGTGCCACTTTATCAAACATTATAAATGCATCAATATTCTATTAATACATGTAATGCTTTACAAACACATGTTTTTGTATATATATTTTTACTTGTTTTTCTTAACAAGCCCCTGTGGCCTCAGTTTAAGTATAGGAAGCCACGACTTATCTGCGAAAGAGCTCTGGAGCTCTTGTTCACTCATTGTGTGACCACTGGAATCAGAGACGTGGCTAGATAGTCTCCCCATTGGGGGGTCCACCTTGATATCATACCTGTATGTTACGACAGCACCCCTACTGATGGCTATATCGGTCCAAAATTTGTTCGAAAATTATTAATTAGATATGACATATTTGCCCGGTACAGCTTGTTATTAAACTACATTTGTACATGTACTTACCGTACTAGTAGGTGAATATCACTTCAATTTGCCTTAAATCGAGTAATATAGTTTTAGGACATCACCTATCAGAGTAATATGATTTCATGACATCACGGATCTGAGTAATATGGCGTTACAACATGGCATAATTCTATTTCACTGTTAAATAATACATAGACAATGATTTTTTGTGATGTCACTCATTTGAAAGAGTTGTAAATATTACACTGTTATTAAGAGGCAAACTAATTAATGTTATGGATAGGGTATTACTTGGTGGGTTTGATATTATAGGCCTAATTTCAGCCCTCGGTAACCTCATTTCAGCCTTCGACCTTCGATGTCAGGCTGCATGATGGTGATATGAGGTTACCTCAGGCCGATATTGGGTCTAATATCAAACCAACCAAGTAATATTCTCTAAATATCATGAAACTAGCAGGGTCGTTAACATGCAGTGTGGTATTGTTTTGCCCCTCCCACTTTTCGTCCCTTAACCCAATACCGTCAAGTGCTGTATACATTTCTAATCTGCACAATTATGTTGATTATCTTTCTCGTAAGAAATTACCCCTGTTAGACCCCTTTGGAGCCATCTACATGTACCGGTAGGTACCTCGTGAATTTATATAGAATAGACATTCACAAATATACCGGTAGGTATAGATAAAGATTTTTTAAAGAAGTTCCCGGACCCCTGTGGTTGTAAATAGAATGCACTCAGAGATTCTACTATAATTACGTGCGCAATAGTATGGCGATTAGACAGATTCGTAGGTTGGTGTCACCCTACTCCGTTTCACTCCATGACGTCACCAAAAACGACGTAAAACCTCGTGGCGTTCTGACATTTTTACTGTGCCGCGTTTTTGCTATGTTTATTTTATGTGTTGTTTTCGATTATTTGTTTGTCGCCGATATCGCGATTTGTCGGGATTCCCTGTTTCTATATTTAAAATTGGCATGCTCGTATAGTGAGCCTCGATTTCGATTTTTTTCTCCCAGGTCAAAATACGTCAGAGTTATGACAAAAATAGATCGACCTACATTTTCTCCATCAGAACTCTACATCAAAGAGTCTATAGACTCCTTCGGGACCTACATAGACTCCTTCATTTGGGTATTTTTACTTATAATTGGGAAGTTTTATCATTTTTGGTTCGTGCGAAGACCTCTTTTTATCGTGCGGGAAAAGAGAGACATTCAAAACGCGATTTCGTAATTATACACAAATAGGCTGAATAGCCTAACATTCAGCCGAGTTCCGGGTCAAATACGACGAATGACGTAACACAAAACAAAACGCATTTGTTGACACAAACACCGTTTGAAGAGTTTATTATTACATAAAATGATCGTTATTGATTAATTATTGATATTTATTGTTGCATATTGGCTGCTATCAATATTTACAAAAATAGTATTAATTATTTTCTTATAATTGCTCCTTTGGTCAACTTTGACTATCGGAAAATGAAAATGAAAATATGCCGCTGAAAAAAATGTAATCGATATTAAAGTCTCATCCTTTCGGCAACATGGAATTGGTTTTAATTACTTAAATGATTAATATAGTAATTTGCCTTTTATCTGTGATGAAATGAGAAATGGTAATTGTCTTTTTTTGCTAACATTAAATTAAATTAAATAAATTAAGTAAAATACAGTGAAATTAATTTTTTCATTATTTTTTATTACATTTTTGCGCACGTTGGCATCTCTCTGAGTGCATTCTAGTTCTGCCTGCGGACGGTCGTTTTCAAGGGCAAATTAGATATGGCAAGGACTGTGAGCAGAATAAAACAGAGTCATCGATATATTTTATGGATGATGCAAGTATAAATGGATTTTATCTTGTTTACGCCTAGTTTATCAATACGCTGAATCAACGATCTGTTCTGGCGAAATCAAGATTATATTATCAAATACTTCAATCAGATATAAATTATTCATTATTTTGAAAGTAACACATAGAGCGGATCGCCGATATCTGATTACTCGTCAGTTTACAGAATTTTTCGTCATTGTTGCAATAACTTCATAAAATATAGATGCCTGTCTTTTCCGAGATAAAAATCTGTTTTGGACATTGTTTCCATTGTCCGAAATCCATTAATATGCACTAAAAGTGAAACGCTATGCAATCAATCATCTGAAGTTCAACATGAAGCATCAACAATTTATTATGGTGCAGATTGGTGACAATTTGTCGTCATATTTCTGTGCCATAGCTCCACCATAATAAATTGTCACACATACTATGCCATCGCTACTGTGGTACGTGTGTCCGCAGCCAATGTCCAGATGTGTTCCAGATAGTTTATGATGTGCAGACGTTGATGCATAGTGTTGATAACCGGTGATGGAAATTGCTACAAGCATTTTAGTCCAGGAGATATTGGTCGACCTCTGCACCCCCCCCTACAGGACTTAACTTCACCCCACTAATTTTCTTCCTTAAGGTCTCCTCTAATTTTTCCCCACTTGTTAACAAGAAAAAAAGTGGCCGCAGAGACTCCAGACAAGATGGCGTCCATCATGGCGGCCATTTTTTTTAAATGCACCAGGTCTCTTTGATCGCATTATAGTAAAGATGATAGCACACGCGGTCTTGTTTTCCGCTCGATTCGTTATGCTAATATACAACCCTTACAAATTAGCCAAAAATCCGACACCAGAATCCAATATGGCGGCCAAGATGGCCGCCGAAATGTGAAAATATGCTATTTTTCTGACATGTTACCACCTTTCGTTTGTCTCTGTGCGAAAATGTTAGAATTTTTGCGTCATGTTATACATTTATCATATATAGGAGTCATTGGCGAACACATGGGGACCATAATATGCATTCATTGCGGGATATTTTTGTCCGATATCACGTTTTCCCAAATGCCGGTATCATAGGTCAAAGCCGAATCTCTGTTAATAACGCGATGTTATGTTTCGAATCAATGAATGTTATTGTTATTATAACAACACCCATGCATATATATTTGCAGGAGATACTCGAGCTAGGATTCCTCTTATATCTGAGTTGAGGAATATTTACCCAAATCCAAGATGGCGGCCAAAATGGCCACCAGAAATAAAAAATCGCCGAAAATCGCTGATTTTAACATCAGTGAGCATTATTGTCATGACAACCCCACACATGCTTACTATTTTAAGTTGGGAACACTTAGGCGAAGAACTTTCCTTGTACCATATCCAAATAAAAGTTCCCCAAATCCAAAATGGCGCCCACAATGGCGGACAGATTTTGAAAAATCACCGAAATTCCCTCATATTCACATCATTGGGCATTATTGTCGAGACGACTCCATCCACGCGTACAGTTGAGTTGGAAATACTGAGGTGAAGTAATTACCTTACATCTCATGCAAGAAATGGTTTTCCAAATCGAAATTTGAAAACACGCCTACATTCCTTTACTTTCTGGATGGGCGTTATTGTTTCGCGATTTCTACCCACCATTACATGTTGATATGTATGAATTATTCATTAGGGTTTGGCAAGTGATACTCACAGTCAATATGGCGGCCAAATTGGCGGGCAGAAATTGAAAAGAAGCCGATATTATCACATACTAATTTCAACTTTTTGTCATAATATTGATTTGTATAAACGAAACGGTACATACTATAAGCCATCTATTAGTTCCAATGTAAGTCGTAGCCTTTTGGAAGGATGAAAACCCACAATCGCGATGTGGCATTTCAAAATCCATTCTCCACTAAGGGCTCATACTGGCCGTAACCGTATATAGGTGCGCCAAATAGTCATATTATGACTTCCAAGAATCAAAACAACAGTACCTGAGCTTATTCTGAATGGCCACATTCAGCATTTTCTAGACTCGTTTCCGTCTCTTCGTCAGATTAATCTATCTCACTCACAACAACAGTTCACTACTCTTCTTTGTAGAAGGGTGCCACTAATCGGAATGTTTCAAACAATACATATGCCGGTGTCCAGCTCACGTGTTTGTTTCGAAAGCTTGGAATTCTTAGCGAGCTTCATTCGTGGTATAGCTTATGGTATAATTCAGATGCTATATATGGGGTATATGCGTCATCTTGTGCGATACACTATAAAGGTATTCGGTCGATGCGTATACTAGCTTTCAGAAGGACCTATCTATCTGCGTATTGTCAGCTTTTGTGACCTAATGGGGATAACAACGTGTACACCTGGTGATCTTCCCAAACAGCCACTTCTCAATATATGGTTCGTCAATTCACAGACTCATATAATGCACTGACGTACCCGGACAACTTCTGTATATGGCTTCGAATGTTGAAAGCCCGATATTTGACGGATGCATTTCTGCTAAGGCGTAGAAGACCATAATGCATAATATACACAAACTCCTTGAACATGATCATAAGAACAAGCTTGTTGGCGTCCAGCAATCGTCTCACCGAACAGATCCAAGCAGATGATACAATACACAAGGTGCTAGTTTGTGGGTATGGGTCATGATAGTGGAAATTAATTGGACCATGACT
Source organism: Siphonodentalium dalli (assembly GCA_032622095.1). Classification (NCBI taxonomy): domain Eukaryota; kingdom Metazoa; phylum Mollusca; class Scaphopoda; order Gadilida; family Siphonodentaliidae; genus Siphonodentalium; species Siphonodentalium dalli. The sequence continues at coordinate 189,899,729 of CP136065.1, read as the reverse complement.
GCACCGCCCCTTATTTTGTTATGTTTTAGGTTCAGACAGGATCTTATGTGTGGCTTTGCTTTCCTTGTATGCTAAGATTGTATGTTCCCATCCGTTTGGAAGCCGTTCTTAAACAACTGGACCAGGAGTATGCCATTGGCTACTGCTGTATAAGCCCCACCAAGACTGTGGTGTAGTCTTAAATGCGATACCTTTGATAGTTGGTTGATATGTCATACTCACGCTGGGTGGTATGGTTCAACAAAAGGGTGAAATGTTCAACGCGAAGAACATACAGAGCAATATTACGTTGATGAGCTCTTGCATTCAGTTCAACAAACGTTGGTACACCAAGTGATTTCTTGGTAACATCACCATTGCGACCATTTTCCTGCATGAGACATTAACTACTATATTCTAAGGTTATATATATAAAGCTATATGATCGTAAAGGTCGCGTTCCCCAAAGTCCACAGCCATTGCCATCGAGACTGTCAATTGTTCTTTAAATACATAGTGAAATAAATGCACCACAGTTCCTGACATTTTCTTGAATAATACCGCCCACATACTGACAGAGGATAACAAAATACGCATACACGCATGCTATAAAGATATTATCCTTTAGTCCATCCGACTGTTTTGAGGGAGGCTAGCATAGTATTATCCAGACAAAAGTGTACGTAGTTGAGTCAGAAAGGCTTCGAAACGGATGTGGAAATACAATGTTACCACACCAAATAAAACCGACACGCATGACATTCGATATCTTAAACATGCACCAGGTGTAGGGGTGGTGTATACAGTGGCATATTTCACTCCAACTATCATGGCGCATGTCCACAAACTAGCACCGCGAGCATTGCTCTTCTCTGCTGGGAGATATTGGACGAGACAACTGCGGGTCGTCACACAGTTTGCTTCGGATATTGGTCAAGAAGTGTGGGTAGTCTGTACACTAGGGTCTTCTCCTTAGCCGATAGCATCTGTCCAAGGGAATGAGACAGCTAGCAACCTTCGAAACACTGTCGAAGTTGTCCACATATGCCAATGCGTTCGCTGAGTTTGTGAGTTGACGAACCATCTATTGAGAAGTGACTAGCTAACTGGTTCGCCAAGTGTACATGTCGTTATCCCATGGGGTATGAGACACATACATAGAGATGACCTCCTGTAAGCTTGTATGCTCATCGGCCAAATGCCTTCCTAGTTCAAGATGACGCACAAATATCATATTTAGCAAATATTTAAAATCGTAAGCTAGACACCGGAAAATGAATTGTTTGAAACGTTATGATTAGAGGGACCCTACTCCCAGGAAGTTGTGAATACTTTGTCGGTGTGAGCGACCTAGATTTATCAGACAAAGAAATGCAGCTGGTCCAGATAATTATGGACGTGACGTGGCAAATCAGAATCTGTTATCAGGTAATTGTTCTGATATAACTATTCGGCGCACCTACGCTTACGGCCATTATCGGCGCTAAGTGGAGACTGGATTTCGAAATGCCAAATCGCGATATCAATTGTGGTTTTTCATCTTTCCAGAAGGATACGAGCTATGTTATGCGTTTTGATACCTTTAAGTTGAACTAGTAGATGGTTTATGAAAGGTTTCGTCCACACATACCCATATTACGACAAATAGTTTAAATTAATATGTGAAAATATCGATTTCTTTTCAATTTCTAGCCGCCAATTTAGCAGCAATCTTGGCTGTTAGTATAAATTGCCAAAAACTAATGATTATTTCATCATCACTATTCCATATCAACATGTAATGGTGGATAGAAATCGCGAAACAATAACGCCCATCGTAAGAAAGTAAAGGAATGTAGACTTGTTTTCAGATTTCGGTCGCCATTTTGGCCGCCATCTTCGATTTGGAAAACAATTTCTTACATGAGATGTAATGTAATTACTTCACCTCAGTATTTCTAACTCAATTTTAAGCATGGGTGGAGTTGTCTCGACAATAATGCCCAATGATGTGAATATGAGGGAATTTCGGTGATTTTTCAAAATCTGTCCGCCATTGTGGGTGCCATTTTGGATTTGGGGGACTTTTATTTGGATATGGTACAAGGAACGTTCTTCGCCTAAGTGTTCCCAACTCACAATAGTAAGCAGGTGTGGAGTTTTCATGACAATAATGTTCACTGATGTTAAAATCGACGATTTTCGGCGATTTTTTATTTCTGGTGGCCATTTTTGTCGCCATCTTGGATTTGGGTAGATATTCCTCAACTGAGGTATAAGAGGAATCCTAGCTTGAGTATCTCCTGCACATATATATGCATGGGTGTTGTTATAATAGCAATAGCATTCATTGATTCGAAACATTACATCGCTTTATTCGGCTTTGACCTATTATACCGGCATTTGGGAAAACGTGATATCGGACAAAAATATCCCGCAATGAATGCATATTATGGACCCCATGTGGTCGCCAATGACTCCTCTATCTGATAAATGTATAACATGACGCAAAGATGCCAACATATTCCCACAGAGACAAACGAAATGTGGTAACATGTCAGAAAAATAGCATATTTTCACATTTCGGCGGCCATCTTGGCCGCCATATTGGATTCTGGTGTCGGATTTTTGGCTAATTTGTAAGGGTTGTATATTAGCATAACGAATCGAGCGGAAAACAAGACCGCGTGTGCTATCATCTTTACTATAATGCGATCAAAGAGACCTGGTGCATTTAAAAAAAATGGCCGCCATGATGGACGCCATCTTGCCTGGAGTCTCTGCGGCCACTTTTTTTCTTGTTAACAAGTGGGAAAAAATTAGAGGAGACCTTAAGGAAGAAAATTAGTGGGGTGAAGTTAAGTCATGTGGGGGGGGGGGGGGGGGTGCAGAGGTCGACCAATATCTCCTGGACTAAAATGCTTGTAGCAATTTCCATCACCGGTTATCAACACTATGCATCAACGTCTGCACATCATAAACTATCTGGAACACTATCTGGATTCTGGTGTCGGATTTTTGGCTAATTTGTAAGGGTTGTTTTGAATTTTTGATTGTGAAATATACTCAACAATCACCAACAGATCAGTGGTCTGTGTCCCATGTTCATACATTGGCCGGGTGGTCATATTTTAAATTGAGCATATGTTTCGATTCACTTTTTCACTATAGTATACTAGCGATAACGCGGAATCTCATCAGGAAACGCGTATTAAATATCTTGGCATAATATATGCCTATTTTAAATGTGATTGGCCTAATGTGTTGAGGCCGGCAGTGCCATTACTGTGGTAGTACCCAGTGTGTGATAATTTTATATCTCAGCGTATTATTCTGCATTTGCATATTATATGCAACCTAGAGGTGCTTGACCTGTCTTTAAAACAGCGCTTTCTAGGGCGGACACTTTACGTGTGAATATCAAAGTTTATTTCAGGAATTTATATTAGACCTGTGAACTAGACATAACCAGTTTAATCCGGCTTGTAACCAATCAATTCACACATGTGGCATATGCTGTTGGTCAGTAGATTAATGATGCGATATCTGATATAGCTTCAGGGAGCGGGTAGGCTCATTAACCACTTCTCATGATTTGCTTTAAATGGTTCAAACTGTTACATGAATAGTTTCACCCATGTGGTGGACATCATGGCATGTGTAGCGTTAATGATGGAAATTTGACACTCTTACTCTATTGGAGTTCCAGTGGTAATTAATCACTTTGTGATTTGCTTGCAATGGTGTTTACATTGCATAATCTTCCAGGGTGAACTGGGATTAATTCCAGGGCAGGTATAGCCTCTGTCTTTTGAGAATATATTACAGAGATTTCAAAAAAAAAATTGAAAGATTTTATGTTGTTAGTTTGTGGGGAATAGGCCCAACAGTTCCATAGTTTAGTTTTTAGATGTTTTGACACATCGAGCATATACATTGTATATCTAGTGAATTATTTCAGATACATTTTGTGTGTAGTACGCCATATTTCTTGGCATCTAGTGGTATATGTTAATTCCATATTAGCGTGATCAAGCATAGAACACACCACTCTTCTCAGATATATGGGTTGAGATAATGGTGCAGGCTAGTAGGCTCGCATGTGTATATAACTAAGCAAGACAGAGCATAATATCATAAGAAATTAGTGGGCCCCATATGTCTTACAGGACCCATTGAATTTCCCAAATAAATGGATGAATTCAATTTTAGTATCAGTAGGCCCTCATGTATATACAGAGCACACGCATTACTAGTTGGAAATGATTGTCTTTCCAGAGCTAGAGTAGACCAATTTTTCAGGCCATTTCAGTTTGGAATTTTCAGGTTTGTGGATGAAGAGTTTATACTTCGAGACAATAATGTCACAGTACATTAATATGTACAATTAGTTTTATTACTATTTATCGTGTGTAATCACGTGAAGATTTCAATCTTCTAATTGCTGTAAGTTTATTCGTTTAGAATTTCCAAACACCAAGGCTGGCGCAAACCAGGTGGTAAGCGGGTCCTTGAAATGTTACATATACATGTAGAGTATATTTATTTTGCGTGTATGTTGAATACATTTTGCTATTTCTTTTTGTATAATATATGTTATATATATTAAACAGTTTTAACTTGTATAATATGGTGACCATCCAAACAAGTAGGGTCACACAGAACACAGTTACATAGTCAAGGAGATTGGATCAACTCCGCTCGCGCGGAATGATTCACAGAGTTACTTCACATAGAGAGTAATAGTTTTGAATTTTTGATTGTGAAATATACTCAACAATCACCAACAGATCAGTGGTCTGTGTCCCATGTTCCTACATTGCCCGGATGGTCATATTTTAAATTGAGCATATGTTTCGATTCACTTTTTCACTATAGTATACTAGCGATAACGCGGAATCTCATCAGGAAACGCGTGTTAAATATCTTGGCATAATATATGCCTATTTTAAATGTGATTGGCCTAATTTGTTGAGGCCGGTAGTGCCATTACTGTGGTAGTACCCAGTGTGTGATAATTTTATATCTCAGCGTATTATATGCCACTTTAATTAGCATTTCTGAGCACGGAATTTTAGTGATTCCATTGTGGTGCTTATTTTTATTAGAGCAGTCGATTTGAACCAGCATAGTTAATGCCTATTTTTTCATTTTCGATGCAGAATTATTCTGCATTTGCATATTATATGCAACCTAGAGGTGCTTGACCTTTCTTTAAAACAGTGCTTTCTAGGGCGGACACTTTACGTGTGAATATCAAAGTTTATTTCAGGAATTTATATTAGACCTGTGAACTAGACATAACCAGTTTAATCCGGCTTGTTACCAATCAATTCACACATGTGGCATATGCTGTTGGTCAGCAGATTAATGATGCGATATCTGATATAGCTTCAGGGAGCGGGTAGGCTCATTAATCACTTCTCATGATTTGCTTTAAATGGTTCAAACTGTTACATGAATAGTTTCACCCACGTGGTGGACATCATGGCATGTGTAGCTTTAATGATGGAAATTTGACACTCTTACTCTATTGGAGTTCCAGTGGTAATTAATTTGGGGGACTTTTATTTGGATATGGTACAAGGAACGTTCTTCGCCTAAGTGTTCCCAACTCACAATAGTAAGCAGGTGTGGAGTTTTCATGACAATAATGTTCACTGATGTTAAAATCGGCGATTTTCGGCGATTTTTTATTTCTGGTGGCCATTGTTGCCGCCATCTTGGATTTGGGTAGATATTCCTCAACTGAGGTATAAGAGGACTCCTAGCTTGAGTAACTCCTGCACATATATATGCATGGGTGTTGTTATAATAGCAATAGCATTCATTGATTCGAAACATTACATCGCTTTATTAACGTAGATTCGGCTTTGACCTATTATACCGGCATTTGGGAAAACGTGATATCGGACAAAAATATCCCGCAATGAATGTATATTATGGACCCCATGTGGTCGCCAATGACTCCTCTATCTGATAAATGTATAACATGACGCAACGATGCCAACATATTCCCACGGAGACAAACGAAATGTGGTAACATGTCAGAAAAATAGCATATTTTTACATTTCGGCGGCCATCTTGGCCGCCATATTGGATTCTGGTGTCGGAATTTTGGCTAATTTGTAAGGGTTGTATATTAGCACAACGAATCGAACGAAAAACAAGACCGCATGTGCTATCAACTTTACTATAATGGCGATCAAAGAGACCTGGTGCATTTAAAAAGAATGGCCGCCATGATGGACGCCATCTTGTCTGGAGTCTCTGCGGCCACTTTTTTTTCTTGTTAACAAGTGAAAAAATTTAGAAGAGACCTTAAGGAAGAAAATTAGTGGGGTGAAGTTAAGTCCTGGGGGTGGTGCAGATGTCGACCAATATCTCCTGGACTAGAAGTCCCAAAATATATAGTAGAGAAACGCTTGATTCAACATGGTCATGGGATTTTGACCGCGACAAAAATCCAGTAAACTCATTCAGAGTTCTTGCAATTTGTTGAATGTTTCTCGCAGTCAAAATCCCATGGCCAAATTTAATCCGCCGCGTATTTGTTGTACATGAACACATTGGTAGTCCATCATTGTCATCAACTTATTGTACATAGTTCTGATATCGCCATTGGCATTTCAATTATAAACACCAATGTTCTAATCCAATCAGCATCACTAAATTGAAAAATTAGAATATTAACATATTTTGAGCACCTCGTTCAATTTTGTTGAAGAAAATGGAACTTTTATTCAAAATAACATTAAAAAAATACCAACATTGGTCTTTATAAAGTAGATGTAGTCTAGAACATTCTAGGGAATGTTATAACGGTCAATACTATTGTTGTAGTAGATTGTCGGTTTGTATCGATATACTTTTCATGAAATTTCAAGGAATTATACACACATTTATTCCGAAATATTAGAATCGTTTCCATGACAACCAAGTCAACGCCCAACCATATAAACCATCTAACCAGGTAGGTCACATCAAGATCATCAAAATGACTTATCACAGTCCATTAGATAGTGTGTTGTTCTCAACCAGCACTGCGATTCCAAAAATCACAATTTTCTCACTAAAAAACCTAAAATTACCCAAAAACTGCGTTCCAACCACCATACGGACTCATATCTCCAATAGGAACGTTCAGCTGAGTTCAGATATCGTCCTTATACCATTAAACTAGAATTGACTTAAAATGAAAATGAATGTTGAAAAATGCAGTTTTTCATTATTCGATCGATGGCATTTATTGACAATACCGTCGATATGTGACAATACTTTTGGGGGCCAGTTTCCATGACAACCGCACCACTTTAAGATCCGATTGTAGGTCATATCAATTAGCCTACATCCTCACATTTCCAAAGATACCAAATTTGTCCTTAAGTACGACCGGTGGGTATATTAAACTGTCAGGTGTCCCTGGAGGTTATGTTTTCCAAGATAGACTGGGTAGATTCTACTCTCGTAGTCTCGTATATCGCTAGGTTTTCTCAGAATTTAGATAATATGATTGGTTTAGCTAGCTGGCGCGGTCGTCACGTGCTTCATTTATATATATCAATGTTCTGCACGAGACGAACAATAATATATACTATGTACTCGTCCGTTCTAATATAATGACACGTATTATTAGCGAGTTTGCGATTTCAAACCGGTACGGGTACGCGTACGGGTAGCTACCCGTACCGGTACACGTTTTGTAATCGCAAACTGTTTTACGGGCAGAATTCATCACATCGACTGGTAATGTATGGTGAGCCAACTGCAACACAAATATATTATAATATAGATAGATCGTTATTCGCATTCGCTTTATTGGCCGATGTTATACTTACCGTTATTGATTGTTGGAAATTTGTATTTAGATTAGATGGGCGGGCCTCATGATAATCAGTTGCTTTCATCAAGGACGCGGCGGCAGTTGGAAGGAATTGGTGCTTTACTTTCACTCTTCTTGGTAACATTTTCAACAATTGGATTCTACAAGTCATAGACCGATCGAGTGTTGACTATAAATCGGTTGGAATTTTCAGACTTAGAAAATATATTATGATAGCTCAAATTTACAATTACGTTAATTTTTCTAACCAATAATCGGTATAAAAAGTATTGTTTTAGACCCAGGGTCTAATAATGTCGTGCATGTACTTTCAGTCAGATATAAGACCGAATGTGTCCCTTATTTTAGTTAGGGAATATTTGTTCATATTAAGTAATCTTTGGTTTGGAATCTCTCAACAGATAGAAGGGTCAGAACAAGCGAATATTTATCCCAAGAATTTGGGATTTTTGTCGGCATCTAAACCCGGGGGTAGGTTTGAAGATTAAACTTGGAAGCATAAAAGGTGTTAAAATGTAGTCTGTTTATTTTAATGTATTGAATAAAGAGCGTTTGCTTCACTTCTGTGCGAAACACAGAAAACAGCTGAAACTCGTTATGATTATGCTTAGATTTTGTAGAGTATGTATAGGTATTTCGTGTCTTTAGCGACCTATATTATCCCCGCTACAATATACACAAGTAGTGTGGTTCAAATGCATCATGTCCGTTCAGATGGTAAATATATATTAAAATGAGAAATCAGTCCCCAATTATATACGATCAAGTAACTAAACGGTTGTATTCAAATGTACAATGCATTGATAATCCACGATATATTGATTCTCTTGCACAAAGGGTTGACACAGGGACCTGACGACATGAAAGTCTCGCCCCCCCAACTTTGGTCAAATGTTCAACTGTTGGAAATGTGATATACCTGACACAACATTTGTTGGAAATTTCACACCAACAATAGGTTGAAATTGTTCTCGTAGTTTGATTTTCCAAAATATTATTACTGGAGAATTTGCATATTTTCCTAGTATTAGTGTATTAGTAAACAAATTGGACTGAAATGACTATCAGAAACTGTTGGTGATTGTCCAACCTTTGGGGTGTGTCATGTCTAACAATTTACAACAATTGGAAAGCTTGATGTCAGTCTGGATGCTAGGATTTAGCAAATTTCATGTTCAGATATAAAAAAAATTCTCACACCGGGCCGAACCATGGTCGATCCGGTGTATCCCGGTCCCTCCCCAGTGGCCAGTCAGAAACTGATCATTAATTTAAGAAAAACCAAATCTGGGTGAATTTTCATGGCGTTAGACCACTAGATATTACGATTTTTCAGGCTCAGATCTACACATTTTCTTGTAATGAATGGTCGACACAGTGGATTATGCCCCCCCCCCCGATTAGTGACAACAAGACTACTGATTTATTTAGAATATGCTAACCATCCTAGCGATTGTGAGGGACCAGTTTGGAAAAATCACAGCCCAACCGGGGGTGCAAATGGAATTACGCGCAAACTTGTGAATTTGATATGGTTCAAGGGGTGTAGTTAGAAATTCGAAGGTGGACACCCCTCCTTACGCGGAGACCATATATAGTCACGTCCCAGCAATGGGTCGAGCCTGTGTCTTTTGCGCTATCTACTCACTCTATTAACGACAACCTGTCATTAATGCGTGAACAAAGTTGTCAGTGAAATGAGCGGCCTTCCGTATTTATCTAAGTGCTAGAAGCCGCCTCGAGAATTTGAACATAAAACCTGGCTTAAAATGACACCTTTATGAATGATGTTTGCTCATGACATCTTGCAATAAATAGGTTAACGCATAGCTGACTAGAATTTCATGTAATTCGTGAACCTTTGAGTGAGAAAATCGTATTGAAAGGTTACCCGTTCCAAATCGCTATCGCTTTATGAGCTGCATTGAAAGTACACAAGAGACCGTGACGATGTTCACCGATTTACCCGTACCCGTTCCCGTCGGACGGGTATCGCAAACTCGCTATTATGTAGGCCTACACGTTGGCCTATGGTATGTGTACACAAATGACCGAGATGCACGCAGGACAGACCAATTTTATCCTGCCGTGTAACCACTGCTGGTGACCCAACACAAGCCCATGCATGTGTGCTTTATTTGCATACCATGTACTCATAGAAACGACCAGTGACCAAAATCAAAATAATTCAATTACAAAATGCGTGATGGTAGCGCATGCATATCTTGATATGATAACGACGAAGCCTTTCAATGCCCGTGACAGAAATATTACCACTGCCAGAATGCGGGAATTGAAACATAGGGTACTGACATAATGACATAACATATTTTACCAAGAACTACCTTATAGTAACATTCATCCTAATCGACAACGTGTATTAATTACAAATACTCTGAATAATGCCGAGGATAGTATATATAGTCATGATTTGAAATGGCACTTCTCGGTGTGACGTCATAAGCCATTCTGGGCGTGACGCTATTTTTCAGATAATGATTCTCCTGGCTGCCATTATGTTTGACGACGTCACATGACGTTTGCGTTCAAACGGCACATCTCATTCTTTTCTCTTTTATCTTTGGGCACCATGGAACACGAAAATGCGAAAAACTACTAATTTTCCATTTATGCGACATCGACTTTAAAGGTCAAAACTATTAGAATTCGATTTTTTAAAAACATTTATTTCCTGAAATTCGAATTAAAATTCATTGGAAATATATGCGAAAATTCGCGTATATTAGAGTTGGCAGATCGCGTTTTCCGGAGATCATAAATGATTCTCGTAATAAATGACGACGAAAATTATCGCCAGAAACACACTATTGACAGTATCTTGTAATAGTTGGTATACGTATACATATATGCGTTCTTATTCCCGATTAATTAATAATGCGTGAGCATAGACAATTTATAATATCATGCCGATCACACGTGAACGAAGATGTTTGTTGTCATATACATGTAATATGACACGTGATGGGGGAATTCCAGGTTCGAACCAAACCGCACCAAATTATATGGAATCCGAGGTGTAGAAAGTAAATAGATTAAAAAAAAATCGAAATATAATAGATCTGAGCTTTGATATGAAGAATGGGTTCCTCGACTCAGACAGTTTTCACCCTCGAAGGCGAAGGAATAGTATTATGGGGGTGTTAAATGGGATAGGGCATCTTTAACATTTGTTCATCATGAATTGGATTGGGCGATATCATGAAAATGACAGCCTAAACAACGCTGTGTTCGCAGTCAACATTATCCTCGTGAAAATATGTTCATAAAGGTCGTTATTGGACTGATTTGATACTGAAATGAACTTATATTCCATTGTTATTCCATTGAATTGCACGGATCGCAGTTAAAACACATTAGAGTGTGTATCTGGTCTGTCGTGTCGATGGAAAAGGTAGATTACATAATGCCAAATGGGAATAGTCCCACATTGGACTGCTTTAAAAGCCGCATTTTAGGTCCATATAGAGCGTATATTGAGGTCATATAATGCCAATTTGAGCTAAGTTCGCTCATTAAAATATGCCTGTTATGTGCTTATTTTCACGAGAACAGTACTCAGAACAATAACGGCCAGAATCGCCATCTCCAGTTTAAACCTGGCTTGAACCTACATTGTTGGTCGAGCCAAACCGGGTCTATGTGGGCGTTTGTGGTCGTTCAATGGCTAGCAGATTCTATGAGATGAGCATGTAATACAACTTCCCAATCCCAGGCGGACTATAATCAGGCCAGTAGAATGATTGTTGTCACGCCCTCAATTATCGCGAGCACATGCGCGCTCGTGTGAGAATGAATCAATTGTGATAATACCATATAGCTGCAAGCCGCCACTCACACCTTATGTACATGCCAGCAATCGATATTATGTAGAGCTCCGCCCACGTAAACCACGGTTCAGAAAGACGGATTCGTCATCCCAGGTCTGGCATCCCTAAACGGGGTTTAGCTGGACCGTCGTATTATATGGTTTAGTTGCCGGTTTAAGGTTATAAAACGGAAACATATATCGCAATTGACAGAAAATTTATCCCCACACACTTTATAAGTATGAGTGCTTCTCGCTTATAAATTTCAAATAATAATATTCTCGCTGTCGTAATTATCGATTTTAGCTGTCGGTAGAACCCGGCGGTCTGCATTAGGCAAGTATGATTAATTATCTCGACGATACAGATAAACTACTGTTAAACCACTGGTCTGGGTGGACCAGGTTTTACAAAAGATTACGAATACGTCACTTAGACCTGCGGTCGCGGGTTTAAACCACAGATTTAGCTGTCAAACGGCGGATTAAACCTAGAGGTTTACGTAACCAGTTTTAAACCGGAGATGACGAATCCGACCAACATGCGTGTGTAACAAACGGGTAACATACATCACAATGACATAACAACGGCATATCATTAGAGCGATTGAGTCTTCCTAAGTGCGATGAACAACTGTCGGCTGGCATACATCAGAATAATTTGCATTTTGCCTTCAGGCCCAAACGGCGTACTCGACACTTGTGTGGCGTTTAACAAAGATCGTAGAATATCAACATATCCTCGTAAAAATTAGACCTAAATATTCTCATAGGTTCATATTGGACTTTTAATAACTAACTCCAATTGAAATGAGCCAATAGTGGACTTATACCAGTTATTCCGATTTATGGCGCGGGCCACAGAGAGCGTACCTGTTAAATCGATTTAGGTTCAAGCAGAGCGTAATTTATATTAAAATAATACGAATATGGGCTTATTTGTGCTTTCTGAAATTTGTTTAAAATGAGCTTATTTTGAGGAGAACAGGCTGTAAAATATACAGCCCCATGCAAACTAACTATACGAAGCTCAAACACTCACTACGCAGTGCAATCGTGAACATGAACAGAGTAAACTTGAATGACCGTGAGTTAAACTTAGAATTTGTCCAAACACATACCATGTGGGTACATACACCAACCAATGTCTAATTAAATTAGTAATTGATATGCGTTGGATTTAGTACACTTTTCTGATTACTCTTTAATGAACAAAGAATTTTTATGATAAAGTTGTTGGTTATAATATACAATCGTTATGTAAATATAGCTGGTGTCGCCACTCAAGTATTTATGATAATAAATTAGCAACAGTAAACTTGCTTTTGATGTTACACAAATACAGTAGTTCATATTCTTGTGGAATTCAGCACAGTGTACGCCCCGTGAAACACTTGGCCTAGGTTAGGCGCCATGGTACTCACAAATTGCGAAGCTTTGGACATTTCATTAAAAACAATATTGAGAAAAGGGTAATTCTCATTGTATTATTCGCAAACGTGAATCAGTCACTTTGAGGCGCCGATCTTGTTCAGTTTATTTACCAAAATCAGCACAGCATTATTCCAAGTTGGTTATGGTGGTTAGCGTTCTGTCTTCTGAGCTCAAGCTATGTTCCATAGGCCTCGGATTTACAGGGAGTTATGCTTTGTATGCAAATTAGTTATGACATAATTTCTCATTTCTTTGTTTCAGGATAAAATGGGTGTTGTTTCTCTTGGTGATGATTGCGTTGCTGGTCGCCATCTTGGTCCACATGAAGCTCGAACACGACACTTATCCAACCATAACAAAAATACACAGAGAAGTAGCTGCAGGTATTGTGTTCCCGGCAGTTACAATATGCAATCTCTCTCCTTACACGTCTAAATACGTTGGTGAGAGCGACGGATTGAATAACTTTTTTCAGCATTTATGGGGAAAAGGTTTTGTGGCTCAGCCTATTAACTGGACGGATTCAGAATACCAAGAAATCGCAGAAGCGAATGTCACAGCGTGGCATAACATGGCATCTCATCGTATAGGCGATCGGGAATTCATCTATTATTGTACCTACAACTTTGCCGTCGGAAACTGCACTGAGATGTTTGAAGCGTCAGAGACCGATCTCGGGAGATGTTTCACCTTCAACAAACATAAGAAGAATATACAGAAAATGGTTGGGTTCGCCTCCGGTCTCGATTTGTGGATCAATATTGATCAGTTCAGCCCGATGCCTTCACCATTTCACTCCGCTGGAATAGTGGTGAGCTATATATATTTACGGGATATACCATGTAACTTCATTCATGAGATCCACTGCCACGCTATATCAAAACGTATTGGGCTGTAAAACCGGAACTGTGTGTACCAAAATGTATCCCTGCTTGCAGTTAAGTTCACTGTTCCAAAATTCGAGTAACTGGGGTGACTATACTATGTCATTATTAATCAAACGTACGGTCAGATGACCATTCTATAACACGACAATATTCGAGCTCAACAATGACTTCACCATCACGTCACATTAATGTTTACACACATGAACAGACATGGGGGGGGGGGGGTAATAATGATATTACCATATAACTGATTGAATTGATAATGAGGTTATTACTTTGTTAGTTTGATATCGGCCGAGATATAACGACCCTCGGTAACTTCATATCAGCTTTTGATCTTCGGTCGCAGGCTGATATGAAGTTACCTCTGGTTGATATCATCGGCTGATATCAAACTAACAAAGCAATAATTTCGAAATATCTATATATCGTCGTGCTCCCATCCATATGTTGCTGATTTGAATATACAAATTATGAGGACGCAATGTGGGAGAATATATAATGTAGGTTGATAAATACATGGAATACTAGTACCAGTTTACAGACTTCAAATACTCTAAAATACTGACATATATATGAGCTATTTGCGCACATACGTGACACAGTCGTTCTTTATTTTTAGCAATATAAGGACTGGACATACCTTGGATGTTCTTCGTTGTTTCATTCTGACGGTGTCTTTTTATTTTGAAATAACATACATATTCTACAACTTAAATAAATATGTCAGTGGCATATATAATCCGTATAACAGTATATAAACTACATAGTTTTAATATCGATCTATTTTGATAACCGAGACTTTCATGTCGCATTTTTAAGCATAATTGCAGGCTTAAATCTGACACGTGTTTATCTTTGAAATTATCTAATTTAGCATTACACGGGCTGATTAAGAATTCATGTAGGGATGATTTTCATTTACAATCCAAACTCACCGAACTGAGCGTTTTGTAATATAAACACAGTTATTATCCATCCCTTAATTAACACTATTTCTGATTGGCAAAAGCCGTCACATGATAATCAATTTTACTTTTCACAAACTTTATTCGATAACTTGAAATGGATACCGACGTTCTCGATATATCGAATTAATCCAAAATCCGTTACTCAACACGATATCGAATGAACGGTATATTATTGAAATATCGTGCAGCCCTAACTGTACACACCATTGTATAATAACTGTATACTATTCCGCGAGCCCGGACGCGGTTTAATTGGAAGTATGGAATGCGAAAGGGTTCATGTGCCTGCAGACTAAGAACAAAACCACGCCCTTGACACGGTTCGTGTTAGTGGTGGTTGGGTGTGGATGTGTGCGGGAATATATATACTACCCAATATCTAATGTTGACGCAATTATATGCATGTTGGGCACGTATGATATTTTTGACTCGAACATTGCATTTATGTCGTTGTGTCCATACGAAGAATAGTAACTGTATTAGTGTAGCCTCGCATGCTGACGTGCGACCGATATCTCCGGTATGTAAATGAGCAGCACGCTTCTACCGTCAATGAAATGAATTATGTGGGGTGCATGATCATGCATGCACTATACCAATATCTGATTGTGTTATCGGGTGTAGTACTGTTACACTGTTAGACGTCTCCATGAGAGCTCGTTGTGCACAACTTGTGAGCTATGATCGTTCTAGATTACGAATGTCGACTGGTTGTTAAAAGCATGGTATACAGTGCATATGCCCATTGGGAAGTTAGAAGGTCGAGGTAGAACAAATGAGGTGGACTATTATAACTAATAAGTGATTCTGGTTATTGTCTCTCCAATGGGAACCAGATGGAACATTCATTGATATATATGTAGATAACCCGTGGGATGAAACTGATCATAACACCTTATTGAGGGGATACCACCATAAACACTGTCTTGTACATACATGTATAGCATTATTAGTTATTTCCACTGACGAACATGATCGGTAAATTTAATATGGTCATTTGGCACATAATACAGAATGGCAAGCCATCCCAATTGTAAGCTAACGGTTCGTTTCAGGTTGCTGTTCATCACCCAGACGATAATCCAGCTAAGGTGGCAGTGATCGGGAAATTTGTAGAGCCAGGGACAGAAACTTTTATCGGCGTTGTCCCCGTGAAGGTATTTCGACAATATGTTAAACCAGAAATAAGATCTGTGTTTCTTTTTATACCCTGCTGACCATAGTTTGAAGTATCTGACACATATCCCATACAATCGAGATACGATCAGGAATCCTGGACAAAATTTCCAGGCACGTATGATCATTTTAATTTTTTCCGGCCTCGGCAGGGGGGGGGGTCGGAAAAGAATTTCAGGCACGTATGGCATTTTTTCCCTTTCGATCATTTTTTGTACCCACCCACCCCCACCGCCAATTTTTTTTCCGTTTTCGACAGTTTTTTCCGATCATTTTTTGACACCCACCCCCCCTTTTAACACTAAAACAGAGATTTGCGGGGGGAAATTCACTGTAAACAGCTGTATATGAATTTCTGTGCATACTATTTATCATGGATGTTAACATGGACATGTAAATAGGAATGAGTAATTTTGAGGTCATTCGGCCAAAAAAACATGGCTGCCAGCGGCCATCTTGGATTTCAAAATTTGCAACAAAATACAACACGATAACTTCCTGCAGTCAGTTTACCAGTTAGAATTACATTATTTCTCTCATTCAAACTGATTCAAAGTGATTTTGAAGCCCAACTCATTGCCAAAACACTAAAAACAAGCAGGAATTTTTTTTTTTAGTTGCGGAAAAAATTGCTTGTTGGTGGCTTTGACCACCCACCCACCCCGGCATACGTGCCGGAAGAAATTTTTTCACCCCCCCCTGGCCTCGGGGGACCCACCCACCCAATTTCTTCCGTTTCCGGCCTTTTTTTCCAGGCAATTTTGGACACCCACCCTTTTTTTCCGTTTCAGGAAGTTTTTTTCCGGTCAGTTTTAGACACCCACCCCCCTAAATTTGAGAAAATTATCAATTGAGCAACAAAATAGCTGATTATCATAATTTATTGCGCGATATTTGAATAGAACAGTGCATAATGAGATAACGATACTATTTGAATTTATCATATAAGTGTCATTAATCAAGAAATGTGTCAACATAATCACATTTCTAGGGATATATAGGCAGAGTGCCAAAGTTTTTATTAACATTCATTTTCATAATATATAGTCACATGATCTAGTCACATAATCACATTTGAGTATTCTACATAATACATGGTACCGGTACAACAAATTTCAGATTATTTGATATTTTGATATTTGCTATGTGATATACAGTAATGCCCTAATTAATCGACTCCATAACCACAGCAGAATAATGGGTAATTTTTCAGGATTTAGTCCGAAATATGGCTTGTTGTCCAGGGAGAGCTTTCCGATGAATGACAACAAGCCATATTTCCGACTAAATCCTGAAAAATTACCCACTATTCTGCTGTGGTTATGGAGTCGTTTAATTAGGGCATTATACTGTATTGCTGGAATCAAATTGTTTATCAAAACATGTAGAAATACAACTGTTCATCCCAGTTCATCCCAGTTTGAAGAATAATGCTAATACCAAACATAACCATGATATACCCGTGCGACTCTTCTTGGGGCATCTCAGAAACCACAACTGAGGAAACATGTTATAGCGTGTAATGGCAGGCTGGTAGCCACTGCCTGAAGTAATAGGCTTCGTAATAATTGGGAATAATATGGATGGATAGCCCAATTTCAATTCTTTTTTGCTCACGATATAAGTGACGATAACATCTTCGTTACTGTGATTAACATTACAAGCTGATCCACATTAAAATGGAAAACAATGTGAAATTGTTCAAGCTGGCCCGACTAGCCTTCAATTTATTTGTTAAGATTTTATGTTTTACGTTGTCAAAAGTCTATTTTATTCCAATATTTATTATATCTTTATTTCCATGTCACATATGGTCAAGTGTGCTTTCATTTTATCGCTTATTTTCAACTGAGTTCGGCATTCTTATTTTGTTGTATCAGTAGATGGAATCCTGATTAAATTTTATTTTTCCAATAGCGCAGTTTCTAGTTCTAACAAGTTGAATTTGGGTTATTGTTGGCCATTGTGCAACTGATCCAACTTTTGATAACCTCTATATGTAGTATAGCATTACTATTAACTATATATGACCCGTTTCTGTTCAAAACACATCAAAATAAGACTCAATAGCAGGAATGGAAAAAAAAATTGGCATATGGAAAAAACTGCTTTTTGGACCCAAGAGACACCCACCCACCCCATCATACGTGCCTGGAATTTTTGTCCGACCCCCCCCCCTGGGGGTGACAGGAGAAATATTTCATGATGATTTTTTACAGTTTTTCTTAGGTAAGCAGGTTTCTTCACAGATAGTTTTCTTCACTAAGAAATACGATTCTTAATTAAGAAAGTATGATTTCTTAACTAAGAACATATTTTCTTAGTGAAGAAAACAATAATAAAACCATTTCTTGTTTACGAAAACATCTCTTAAGTAAGACTGAAAATAAGATAAATATAAGGACGCTAAATGTTCCAGGGAGTGGCATAAGAAAGTTCTTTTCGTCTTCTTAAAATATGAAGTTATGGTCTCTTAATAGACCAGAGAATATTTCTTACACAATACATGTAGTGCAAAATTATTAGCATTTTTGTCTTAGCTAAGAACCATGTTTTTTCTTTTTATTTTAAGAAAACAGAGAAACAAGAAAATATGCTTTATTGTGTAAGAAAATAGCTTTTTGTGTAAGAAAAATTGCTTTCTTTTGTAAGAAATATGTTCTGGTTAGTGAAGACACCTTCATTTCTTGTTTTACCAGAACATATGTCTTTAGTCCGAAAACAAAATGTGTTATTCATATAAGAAAAAGATTCAACACAGATAATGTTTACGTATAGAGTAGGACAAGTCTCTAAACACCATGATTCACAAACGAAAAACTAGAAATTATTGTCTCAGATTCGAGGACAATGACGGGACAACAAAAATTAGTCTTGAAAATATAAATAAACTTTTATTTAACAATTGTAAACTCGAACTCCCAAATCAATTTCAATACATTAACATTCAGGATTCACGCTGTCAGTAGCCAAATTGGTCAGTAGTCATTACTTTTGGACAATGGTCACAGAAAATGTCATTTGGGTAAACTTTCAACAATCGCCTCTCAAATTATCTTCAGATCACCATGAGCCCCTTAATCCGTTATGCAAGTAATCAGATGTACATTTTTAATGAAATGACAATACCTTACTGCTTTCATATACGTTGCCAACTAGACCTATTTTGGTTTTTGTGGTTCCCATTCGTGCGAATTTCCATTGTCCAACTCACAATGTTTAGTTATGTTAGTGCGTGTTTCTTTATATTATTTGTGATTTTTCGGCTTGTTATACGGCAGGTGTTGTACAGTAGGAATACAGAACGTATAACAGACAGAAGGCATACAGTTGTGTTATTTTGTTCTCTCAAAGGAGCAAAGTAAGTAAATTGTTGATCGTGTCAAGACACAAGCTGTATCTGGTATGAATTCCCAGCTGAAGTATATAGGAACCAACTTCAAGAAACTTATAAACAGCTGACCACACTCAGATTCATGTATTGTGTTGTGAGCCGTGACGTCAAGAGAATGTGTCAATACTGCTATAATACTAATTCAATTTAGTTTTAAAGATGTTATATCTATCTCTATAACAAGTGTATACGTTTTCTGGGTATAAAATTATAAATACTAATCGAAGACCCCTGCCCGGAATCGCTTCCATAAATTAATTGTGATTTTTAAATCGATATTGTCTTATATAATGGGATAATCAATTGAGATAATTTCTCGTTATTGTTTTTATATTAGAGATAGTGCTCTCTCGCCTGCTACGCTACGATCGTTTCCGCGATCAGTATAACATGTCCCAATTTGATTGCATGTACATCTGTTATACCAGAAAATTCAACAGTGTCCAACTCGTGAATTCTTTGAAGTTATTTTTGAATTCCATTAGCTTAAAATCTTTGACTTTTTGATGAATTTGTGACAAGGCTCGTTCAGCAGTGATGCCAACTTCTGAAGAACGCAAGTGTGATATGGAAAATAGAGTTTATAGTTATCTGCCCCAGCAACATCAATATCAGATTTACATGTGGGTGCCGTTATCAGTCACCTTAGACATATATTTTTGAATATCATCCCACATTTAAATGGCGCATTCACACATTGATATGTTCTCTGGCGACCTGTGCTTCACTTATTTTAAAGGAACCTTTGTACTGTTACTGACTTCATCGGAGTCCTGTCAACGAGCTGGTGAGTCCTTGAACAGATAATGTAGACTCGAAAGGACAAACACAACTTTCCAACCAGAGCACTCTGCGCCTGTCTTGAAAATGTTGTGCAATTTACGTAAACCACAATTTCCACATGAGCCAACATATATTTGCATTAGCTTGGTCAGCCGTCTATATACAGTCTATTTGCCGAATATTTTGTCATGAAAAACCAAATGGACATTTGGGGCCATCCATGCTGATCTGTAACATTTTTTAAACAATGAAAGGATTGCCATTGCACGTGAGCGCTGTTTCAAACGGGTCATCGACTGAAATAAACATTGATGTTAAGTATCAGTTCACTGTCCCTTCCTTCTCTCACAAATATCGCACATGGACATCTAGCATTTGCATTTGTTGTCGACTTTCGCCGAACTTATCCACGTTAGTGATAGCTGCTTTCGAAAGTCCAATTGACTCCCACTTAGTCCAAATGCAGCTAAATACGCAGATTTTCTCTCCCACATTGACATTGTGCACAAATCTGGCTGTCTGGAAACAATTTCCTGAATAAATCTGAGACAGCGCTATTGGAGTTATAACTGTTCTGCTGTACATGTATTACAGTATTTAATGTCCACACAATCTCAGATTTGAGTACATCTTTTGCAATCTCAGCTTGTTTAGGAACTGAAATTGGTGTTAAATCTTGTTGTTGTTTTTACTGTATAACCAATCTTTTTGAAGAATCTGTCAATGTTATGCACTGTATCCCATTTGGCAGATATGGCTTTGCTGCGTTTCTTCGACAGCATGTGGCTAACCAACCATACAGTAAGCATATTCGAAATGTTACTGTCAATCTGGTTTTTGCAAACATTATTATCGCACCGTAACCGTCCAACCCATCTCTCGAATCGATGGTATAGCTTTGAACCATACAACCCGAGACGTGCGTTGTCCAGACACTGTATGTAATTTGTGTTAGGTACCGTTTTCGTTGAATACGGTCGGAATTGTCGATTGTTTTCGTCAAGGGCAACACACAGGAAGTTGTTCTATCGAGATAAAAAATGTCGTAGTATTTCGGACCTGGACACACAAACCAGCAGCTTGACTAGACACTGGCTCTAAGAGGTTACATCGTTCCATTATACACGCCGCCATGTGACCAATACTAATGTAGTATTATGAGATGGGCCTGAAGACTGCTTGAAATTTATATGGCGCGTACACCTTGACGCCGTGTCAAGGTGGCACGCTCCATATACATATCAAGCAACTTGCTGCCGGCCTAACATTGGCGGGATTGCAACTTGTTGTCGGCCTAATATGGGCGGGCTTGTAATTTTTTGCCGGCCCCACACGAGCGGTCTCCAACTGATCTGGATTAACACGAGAGGACTTGCCACTTTCTGTCGTCCTAACAAGAGTGGCCTTCTACTGCCATCGACTTGCCACTTGCTGCCGACCAAATATGAGCTGGGTTCCAACTTGCTCTCGGCCTAACCTGAATGAGCGGGTTTCCTACATGTTGCCACGAGCGGTCTTGACACTTGCTATCGGCATAACAACAGCTGTCTTGTCATGTAATGACTGCGTAACACGAGCGGTCGTCCACAGTGAATGTCGTCTGCCTGACATGAGCGGGTTTGCAACAATGGTATGATGCCGGCCTTACACAAATATCTATTATATTTTCCAGTACAAGAATCTGCCGAATCCTTTCAAAGTTGGGGGTGACTACTGCATTGATATCGAGAATGGCGAGGAGCCACCAATATTCGACAGTATCGACTACGACCAACAGGCGTGTATGCGGGAATGTTTATACAGTAAAGTGCATGACAAATGTGGGTGTTGTCGCCCAGGAACTGAAGGCAAGTGCAGTGATAGTATAATATAACGTGTCCTCACATTCTGCCATGGGAGCGTAACCATTAGTTTAGTGTGATGGGCTGGTTGATCTCTCTCAATCGCGGAGACGATGGCGGCCAATCCTTGCAATATATGTTGCGTCCTTGTTCATCGTGTTATTAAAGGCAACGTCAAGTCGGTAAATAAATCTACTCACCTTACTCGAATTTAAATTAGCACAGTACTATTTTTCGCGCACCCATGGATGCGCGAATTTAAAAGTGAGCGAAAAATAGTACGACTCCCAAGTTTAATCTAAACCACAGTCCATATGAAATAAAAGAGTGCTATGTTGCTGAGTTTACATATATTATGAACGGTTGAATAGATAATTACGCCTGTACATGTATGCATATATTTATATTCGGCTAACCGCTATCAAGACCATTGCTCACGATTCTGACGACATATTCATGGTAATGTATATATTGCTGAAATGCTTGTACAAGAAATATTAATAGTCCAGGTCGCCACAAAATTAAGACGTATGTAGTTACTAGTGTATATATTGTATAGACGATGTAAATCCGCCGCGATGGTGTTTAATATACGCATATACTATCTCCAGCAATCACTAAGAGCCGAAACTGTCACCAGCTCCAAGATATACGAAAATATCACCGAATTATTACGAAAAATAGTTTTCTCAGTTTGAATTCGCGCAGCTAGGTGCGCGAATTTAAAGTGTGCGAATTCAAAACTGAGCGAAAAATAGTACTGCGCGAATTTAAACACGAGTAAGGTATGACTATTATATGGTTAGAATGAGCAATCTGGAATTTAGTGTTTACTTGTAAGTGGGGTGCAAATAGTGTTTTAAGTTTTATATCATCTGAGAAATATGAATCCAGATTTTCTTCTGGGGTCGTTTGACTATGAGCACCATGTTAAAGCTGGGTATATGAAAGTAACATTCCACTAATTGTTTTTGACATTTTTGTTCTTCTGTGAGGTACCTATTACATAAAATATGCAATACCAAGGCAATAGCATGATGCTGATGAAAGTTTGAAAAGAAACATTCGGATCGTGAATATTGAAATAAATATGCAAACTTAATGTTTTAAAGTGTTAACACATGTTTTCGTTGTAAGATAATATTACTATTACATTTTATGCCATATTTCAATAACGATGGTTTTTCCTTGAGTTTGTAAATTTATCCACCGCTCACTACCACAATTACCCACGTAAAACATGCTCGATAAACGTAGAGTTTATTACGTCAACACAGCGTGGTAAGGTCAAGATAGCTGTATTAGGTTATCACTACTTAACGTAACGTAACATATAATAATTATTATTATATCTGCAAATTAAGTAGACGAAAAGGGCAAGCGGACTAAATGACGTCATTATGATTCGGGACGTAATCTCGTCCATAATTCACATCGAATGTTTCAAAATGTAAAGAAAAAAAACAGTTATACAGTTTATTGTTTTGAAGCATCTAAAAACAATTAAAACAAGGACGGTTTCAACAAGTATCATAGAACCAGAACACTATTTCTTTTCTTCTAAACTTTGTCCACGTCGTGAATACTAGTTATCTTCCATGAACTCATAACGATCGAAGTACTTGAGAAAGTAAAAAATTTCCACCCAAAAGACAAGTGTTGTGCGGTTGATAAATAAACTGTTGCTAATGCTATGTTTTAGACTGTTATGTCCACTGGTGAGATTTGGAATATATTGGAATTGCGGCAGAACCTCACCCGATATATGTTCAAATCGCCATCACGGACATAAACAGTTCAAGCTGCAGACACTAGCTACACATGCTATATGTATGAGGCTATGTTCACATATTATACAAGCAATGTTTGCTTTTAATGTTGATGTTAGATATAGTAAGCCAAACCAGTTCGATAAGTTAGTGTTTACCATTGGTTGATTTGTTACCGCATTTCCGTGAAATCAGAGAGTAACATTAGACAATGCATACTGTAAAAACAAGTGTTTAGATTTGTGACGTATTATACACACCATTCTGTTAGAGATTAACTACGCGTGCCGACGTTTAATATCTAAACACATGTACTAAGGATAAAGCCAGCGTTTGGGTTATAAACATATCGACATGTTTAGGTAAATATGTTTGTAACTTAAACGACGTGTTTAATACCTAAACCATGTGTTTAATACAAAACGCATTCATGTGTTTAGCTAATAAACACAACCACGCGTTTTTGGCATGTTAGAGATTAATTACGCGTTGATCCGCTTGTAATCTGAGCATAAACCTTCCATAAACATAGGTAAATGTGTTTAGGTAAATGTGTTTAGGTTAAAGTTTTAGGTAAATGTGTTAGGTAAATATGTTTATAACTAAATAATCTGCTGCAGTGCATGGAAGTATTTATATTATTAGTAATGAATATAACGTACATTTATATAGATCTAGATAATACCTTTTCTATGGAATATATGCTTTATTGTGCTTGAGCCATAGATTAGTGCAAAATGCACTCATGTGCTCTATGGACGATCCAAACACCATGGTAATTTTAATGAAAATTAATATATGACTGGAGTCATACATTTATTTTCATTATAATTACCATGTTGTTTACATCGTCCATGGAGCACATGTGTATACTTTGCACCAACCCATGGCTCAAATTAATTCATTTGTTGCTTATATTCTGTTGAGTATAAACGGTGTACAGCACCGATTCAATAGAAAAAGTATGCTTGCAGTTGCTTGTTTCTCTATTCTTCATTTGCACATATATATGCTCAGATAATCTTAGTACTTCCAACAGACAACCTTGCTATCTATCCGCTTTTCGTATGATTATATACATGTATTATAGGTAGTGCACATCCTAATATAAGACCCACATGATCCACTAGACCAAGTTGATGTAGTGATATGAATTATACCAAGAACGGTTGAGTACGCATTGACAGGTAGGCGGAAATCACGCCGGAATTCAATATTAACTGCAAAATATGTACACACTCGAAAGCAGAGAGTCACATCTATTTCACAAATCTATATCCACCATAGTCCATTACATTTATGAGAATAAATGCCAAACCCAGAACTAATTTTGCAACATAATTTGTGTTGCTGCAGTGCAGGAATAAGTACGTACACGCGTATTAAAAATCGTTTCTAGATCATCGCGCGAGTTCTGTTCCGCATACATATTTGGCTAAGTTCATACAATGAAACACACTTTTGTTTAAGAATATTTTTGTCTTTTTGATCACAGATGCATAATGGGCATATTTAATAAAATAGTGAAAAAGCTTAAATAAACTCCACGTTTTGATGCCGCATAACTCGAAAAATACTCAATTCTTAAATCTGACGATGTTTTTCATTCTATCAAAAGATAAGTAAGATTTACAAAATGAGCATGACATTGGAAGGACTTGAATTTTTATATGGATTTATATCCCTGGAATTTTTCCAAAGTTATTTAAAAAACAATCACCAATTTCCCTTTTCTTGATTTTTGTTGGTTTTAGTATGATGTTTATAATATGTTAAGTACTTATTCCTGCTAAGATAAATTATGTTGCACCTATTTCCTGGTAAAATCATAAATGCACTGGACGATCATCTATCGACTGGATCTGAGTGTCTGTTAATATGTTTCCTATATTAATCCTTTATATACTTTCAGGCACGTGGGGTATTAGAGGTTGTAGTGCGCGCGAAGCTCTGGATTGTTTCAATCCTACATATTGTAAGTATGCTATACTAGTAACACATAATTAAAACTAGTGTTACGATTGTGCTAGATAGATGCATCTGTGTGCACATTCGGTGCTACAGTAGACAGGAGTTTGTGGCTTATTGTTTCATCGTTCTGGTCAGTTCGTGACTCGACGTTATACTAAGAATTACCAACGCAACGATCTTGTTGACTCAAAAGTTAAATAACGATGATCAAACGATAGCCATTGGTATTTACTAACGTGCTTTACTTTTCCAGGGGCGTCTCTTACAAACCACGTGGAGAATGATTTCGCCAACTGTTCTCATTGTCGTTTGCGATGCACCAGGACTGAATACGATTTACAGATTTCCAGTGGACGTTTCCCGTCGGAATACTACAACTCTGTTCTGAGCAAAATGTACCCTGTACCACCAGATGCATGGGGGTACTGTATTCAACTTCAAACAACTATTCAAGTTTGTTGTCATGCTCTCTTTTCCTTGCCGTGTCGATTGCAGGGACACAATATTTGAGAAGTGACACAATTAGGTTGAACAGTTACAGTAGTGTGTTCATGAAACAATTATCCTACGCCGCAATATATTTGGGCCGCCTGTAAACCCCGGAAATGATATGGCTATTCATATTGGTTATGTTAAAGTTATAAATGTAAGATGTGCATACACTAAATAGATTTTCAAATGCCCTTTATCCAGTTATATGGGACAACCACATATCATATACATGTATCATTGGTACTGGTAATGCTAAGATTTTTGCTTTGGTCTGAAATGGTTCCTATAATTTAAATAGCGTTTCCCGATTGAAGCGACATCAATACTTGCTGGATCATCTTCCGTAACTTATGGTCCCACGGCACTATCGCAATTTTGTTATATTGCCATTGACAAATGCCATTGGGCCGAAAGCTACGGAAGAAGAGTGCGTTGTTATTCCGTGTGTCAACACGACGTCCCTTACCCTGGACATGATGGATAAACCAGGTAAATACACACAAATATAATTGTCAGCGCGTGATGACTGATAAATCAGTGACTGATAAATCAGTCGTATACAATGTAGGAAGGACATGCACGATATTCATCTATACAATGTAGAAGACACAGGAGATTTGAACGTTGATTGGGTACGGTTTACGCTTTTAATTAGTTCCATATGTTAACTTGTAAAAACGGTATCACGGCATTATTCTTTGGCTCGTAAATTGTACATGCAGGTATAGGCATGATTTATTGAATTAATTGTTATCCTGAGCTGAAATTACAAGTGCAATAATATTTTCGAAGAAGCCACTCAGTTGAACATAATCTTTTCTTGGCAGGAAAAACTTCATCCAACTTCATGTTCACTTCAACAGCCTCACGGAGACGAAAATTGAATACGAAGCTGTCTTTACGTGGGCAAATATATGTGGTAAGTTTTATGTTACATCAAAAGGCCGGGAACATGATAATGCTTTAGGCATGAGTGATAGTTCATGCTAAAGATGATAGGAGAGGCGAGCCGCGGTCCAGAATGAGCACTAACTTCACTGACTCCATACCTCTATCGACGGGGGCACTTTCATAACACTCATCATGAGTAAACATCGTTTCAGAAAGCTGTGAAGGTTACACAAGATCGATTACAAACTGAACACGTCGCGGTCCCAAAATAGGTGTCCCCTACTAGATGTTCCACGTTATCTACATATAGTTAAACCGTTTGCTGGATACTCACAGTCACGATTAAAACTAGACATTTAGTTTATGTATACTAGATGTCTAGTAGTTACTTTTATGACGTACCGACTGTATATGCATACATGCAGTCCAAGCCCAATCGCCGAATAGACGTTAATAATCTGTACACCCTCTCTCAATTTTTTCGAATGGGTGTGCACCCTTCATGACATTCTAAGAATCATGTATTCCCACCATTCGCAATTGCTCAGTGACAGCACTGTGACCCCATCAAGTATATCGACCACAATGTTAACAAGACTGCAGATGTTCTAGAACATTTCGTACCAAGCACTATATTGCTGAATAATGTAGTTATCATTAGGCCAATCTGTGAAATATCTGGAAATGTAAATTAACAGTAATCCGTAATGACGTCAACTGCATTGAAACAATTTCTAATTTTTCAGAGCGGAGAGGCTGACACCAGCGGAGTTCAGATTTCAAGTTTTCTGTCGGGAACTGGTCTTATACCAAATTAAACTGACGACTTAACTAAAGTGCACACGTAAATATCGATTGAATAACATAAGAAAACATAGTTACTCAAAACACTGAAACATCGAGTTATTTAACGTATTCATATCAAATCTGCGTGTACTGGAAATGTTATGCACATTCATTGAGCAACGGAATAGATAAACCCGACTTCACCCACGGATCGATTCAGTTGTTGGCACAATATAACGTCACCTTTGCCTGGTTTGTAGTGAGGTCATGCTAGAATTTCACCTTCAGGTTCCAATTTGTTTTAATCGGCTAGCCCACATAGAAAAATCTCTTAATACAGCCTATTGTGTTCATGTATATTGTTGCGAACTAGCGGCCAATTAGATCAATATATGTATATATATGGCAGGTTCCTGTTAGTCGATGACTATTTCACCCCTATCCACGTAACATAGTTCATACTTCATATTCAATATGTTGCCGCACAGAACATGTATGTCCGATTGTCCGATTCCTTGTTTTCGTTGCATTTACCATTATGTTCGACTCTTACTTCACTCAATAGAATTTCTTAGATAGTAATTACGCGCATACTAATGTACAAATTCTTGTTTCGCC
Source organism: Siphonodentalium dalli (assembly GCA_032622095.1). Taxonomy (NCBI): domain Eukaryota; kingdom Metazoa; phylum Mollusca; class Scaphopoda; order Gadilida; family Siphonodentaliidae; genus Siphonodentalium; species Siphonodentalium dalli. The sequence goes on along the minus strand of CP136065.1, from coordinate 189,871,088 downwards.
TGGCCGCTGGAGTTTACGCTGGGGGTTTTATTTATAGATAAAATGGGAATTTTTGGGACGGATTTAAAAGTCGAACTGCGCCACTAGGAGGCCGAGTCCGGTAAAAGGTGTAGTTGGGAATTTCAATTTTGTTTATTGTCCTTTACATTATTATGTCAATAATGTTGAGTTTTGGTTTGTGACAAGCTATGTCAATTACAAATAAAAGAAATGAAAAAGATAATTTGTAAGTCTTATATTTCAACTTGTATAGACATTTTTCGTTCTGCAGCCCACTGAGGGTTGTGGTCGGAGACGGCCGAGTCGGCCGCCGGTTCGTTAATTATGTGCTGGTTGTTATTGTTATTTTAACGGAATTCTGAGTTGGTCCTTCGCGAAATTTTATCTACTAAATATTTTGAGAACTACGTATATATATGTATATATATGTGTATATGCGTGTGATGTGATTCTTACGTCTGGGTCCGGGAGTGAGCGTGACTGTATCCAGACATGAGCGTGTTGTGTGATTGAGAACTACGTATATATGTGTATATATATGTGTATATATATATTTGTACTTTATAGAATCGAAAACGGCTGCACCGATCGAGACCAAACTTCCCATATAAGGGTAAAAATCCACGGGAATGGTCGTCGCGGCGTTTTGGAGAAGCTCCGAGCAAATGTTCTTCACTCCCAGTCACAAAAAAACGGACCGTGGGGTTAATCGCGTTGATAGTTAAAGAGCGTTCGTATCCGCAGTGTCGTTGATAAAGAGCGTATGCGTGTAATGTGATTCTTACGTCTGGATCCGGGCGTGAGCGTGACTGTATCCAGACATGAGCGTGTTGTGTGATTCTTACGTACTTAGGGCTTCATTGGAACGGGGGAGATTTTCATCGGGTCAGTTTTTCCGCCCGAGGTGATCTTCACCTTCAAACGAGTACCCACAAATGATATATATGTGTGTGTCCTTTATAGACTCGAACCGATTGAGCTCAAACTTGCTACCTACGGGAAGTGTCATGGACGGGTTAAATTGTGACCCCGACCTGACCTTGACCTTGAAAATGATCAATTCGAGGTAAAATCGGGTATAATTGAAAAACAAAAAATTTAATTCAAAAATTAAAAAGGCCCAATTAACTCATTTAAAAACAAAAAATTAAATTAAAAAATTAATTAAAAAAATTAATTAAAAAAATTAAAAATTGTCATGTTTCTGACGATTGCCGCCAGTGGCGGCTAACCTGCTAGTCTCATATATATTTTGAAGACCTCTGCCTGTCTGTCTGTCTGTCTGTTTGTCTGTCTGTTTGTCATTAATACAAATCTACGATTCTCGACCGATCGGGACGAAACTTGGTACGTGTGTGTAGTTTGACCAGGCGGTGGGCGTTGTCGTATTGGCGAGCCCGTGCGGCGCCCGCTTTGCGCATGCGCAGACGACATCTCGGAAACGGGTGGAGCTATCGACTTGAAATTTGCTATGTGAATGTATCTTGCCCCGGATACGAATTTTATCGGGTCGCCGAGCCCGTGCGACGCCAGCTTCGCGCATGCGCAGACGACATCTCGGAAACGGATGGAGCTATCGACTTGAAATTTGGTTTTTGAATAGCCCGGACAACGTCGGGCTGGGTAGAGCTATCGACTTGAAATTTGGTTTTTGAATAGCCCCGACAACGTCGGGCTCATCGGCTAGTCTACTATATATTTTGGGACTTCAGTATATATATCCATATATCCATATGTCCTTTATAGACTCGAAAAAACTGCCGGACGGATTTCGACTAAATTTATACCTAGGGCTACCTTGTCCGGGGAGTGTTTTGGGCGGGTCAAATCGTGACCCCGACCTGACCTTGACCTTCAAAATGGTCAATTCAAGGTCAAATCGCGCGGTTACCTTGGAAAAATAATAATGGATCGACCAAAGCCATGGGACCAATCCTGCCAGTGGCGGGCTAATCTGCTAGTATTCTATAATTACAATCATGGGTATATAATATATTATCTTGAGCGCGTTACCATATCTGACATTGGTTTTCTTGGTACATTTGAGGGCTCTCCGATGTCGCATATATCTCCGTTTGTGGTTATTGTCGTCATATGCTCTTGTTCAATATCTGCGTTTGTTGGTAATTGCGCCCCCCCAAAAACAAAAACTAGATTTTATAATCACTATAAGACTGGTCGCACATACTACGACACATAGTCGTAACTTGTAGTGATTTATTGTCTAATATGTACTAATAATAGGTATTTCTTGGTTGGTCTTGGTCCGTAGTAATGTTCGAAGTCTACTTTACGGTAGCTCTGTACTGTAGCTCTCTATCCTACGACATCTACACTTAGTAGAAGCTCCTGTTCATTTTTTACATGATCGCAGCCCTACCACACTCAATCTGAACAATACAGTAATCATGAAATAACTGGATGTATGAAGGGGCATCTGAGCGCTTCCCACAAGTCCAAAGTGTAGGGATAATTTCAAGATATATTCACAATAAACATTTAAATCTTATCTATGACTTGCATTGTTTATCATAAAGTACACCAATCCGCGGTGTTGAATGTAACGTTTGTTCTATTTCATACTATCAAAATTCGACGTTATATTAGTATTGGCAATTGGCCGTTTTTACGTTACTGAATATCGTAAAATTGTGATGAGTAAGCTGTGACATTTCAAGTCACCCCAAATCCATATGATTCTAACATAAATGAAATGTTTTCAGTGCAGCTTGGTGGATACATGGGTGTGTTTATCGGAGCAAGTCTGATGTCGATTTGGGAGTTCGTTGAATTCCTCTCTACTCTTATATATAGGACAATCCGCCGCCCAAGAGGAGAACGAGCGATTTCTGATGCTAACGGTAAGAACTATATTCAGGTTTAAGTCAAGTTTGACGATATTCATTGATATTAGCATTGAGCTAATCTGTTCGCGAGTCGCCTTCTGTCCGCAATTTGAGGCTAATTGATACATATGTATGAGGTGCACTAATTTGTTTATTTCAAACATACATGTATCACTGAGCATTTAAGAAACTGTTAACATAACATAGGGCGGGTGTATTACGACCACGGAACTTAGATTCATATTAATGTTTGAATTACTTATTTATCACGAGCAAATATTAATATTATCCATCATGACCTGGGGTGTGGGATGGAAAAATCTCACCCGATGGGCCAGATATTTGGGCCGGACACGAGGCTTGCCGAGTGTCCGGACCAAATATCTGGCCCCGAGGGTGAGATTTTTCCATGCCCACATCCCAGGTCATGATGGATCATTTTTCTCCCAAACCAAGAGTCTAATTCCGATTTTTTTTTTTATACCAATCTTTGGCACATTCCAGTAGCTTCTTAACGGTACATCTGGGGAGAAATCTGATATGATATTCGTGATTATCTGGGATGATTTCGGTATATATACCACTGTAAAAACAAAGCGCGCTATCCGTGCGCGCAGGGTTTATACGTTAGAGTGAAATCGACATGGTCTTGTGAAATCGACATGAATACGTCACACTGTTGCACCTGCATAGATGTAGTATAAACAACTAGACCAATCGTGTTTGTCATGGGAAATGTCCATATCGGTACCATTAGAACAGGAAACACATGTATATATGACAGACACATGGTAGTTAGACGTGATCGACGATTTATTGCAACGATGACAACTGTTCGAATGTGGAAGCGGCTATTGTTTACGTGTTACGAAATGTGCAAGTAATGCCAGTTTCGTTTGGGGCCTTCTGTTTGATGGAATGTGTTCGCACAATTAGTCGTTCATATTGCATGCTGTGCAACTCTGCGTATACAAGTGAGGTTATCTTGAAGGTTCTTCGTGATTAACATTGGGGCTTAACTCCATTTGTATTAGCGTCCACGAATTCGTTCATATTTATTTACTTGAAATGTGAAGCGTAACTGGTAGGTCGCCATTGTTTTAGTTCACACAAAACATGATGACGGATTGTTAAATTAATTCCGGCTCTTAATTAAATAGCAGTCACGTGGGTAGGGTGAGGCAGCTGGTCACGTGTTGGCTGAGACAGGGAAATCTCACCGAGCTGTCTCACACGGACCGCCTGTGCTAAAATGGGTAGGGATGGAAGAAAAAGCTATCCATAGCGTTAACTGTCGGAGTTATAACCAGTTTCTGATATAAACGCCAAACTACTAATAAATCAATCGTAGTTATGCTCGCCCTGTTTAGATGTGATTTGATTTAAACATATTTATTGCCAACCTTTATATCTTCCCAGTCTAACACACCGTTGCAAATTACGGCTAGGGTATGGGTAAGGTGTGGTACCTGTTATGTAAATTGCTGGGGTACACACCCTACCCTTATCTCATAATTGTATCGGATACCATAACTATGCCTGACAGAAAACGTTATAATTTCATATCTCGACAGACACACCCACGTATATCTGCTATGTACCTCAATTATAACATATATAGTCTTCACAAAAAATAACACGGACAAGCAAACCCAAGACATACCTCCACGACCTCTTGCTGACCCATAAATCAAATATGTCAGTTGGGCGAAGGTGCCAAAATGGTGTGTGGCTTTGCAATTTCTCAGCTTTTAGATAATATTATGAGAAAATTGGACTTTTTTTCTACATATCTTTGCAGAATGTGAGTATACATGCATGTACTACTCCTAAGATTTCAGTATTGCTTAATCTTATAGAGATATGATAAAACTTAAATTGGTTAAAACTGAAATTTTTGTAAACATGCGGTCTCAGTCTCACTGGAGCTCAAAGGATGTGCGTGAAAGTATAGGTCATTTCAGGAGATTATACTTTTAAACAAGTTTACTCATACAATGTTTATCCTGGTTCATATATTAATAAGAACAAATACACCATAACCACTGCCCTGATAGCCAAATTAATTCATGGATTGTAAGTTTAATGGCACAGTTGGGTGCATGCTCTGGTGAAGTATATGTGAGGATCGTACTCAAAACTAGCAAGGGCAAATATACTTTTTTAACTTACATTGAAGACATAGCTTATGCTTAAATTATTTTTGTCCAAATATTCAACAACATCGAATGTGTCACAGCGTTATACTTGAGACTTGAACTATACAACATGTAAACAAACAGTTATGTTACCATAAGGATACCACATGCATATCTTAGGAACAGATCGAGGTTGTACCCAGAGGAGACACAATGCATACGTCAGACATTCCCCAGACACACCTCATGCATGCACTCATGGTGGTGGTGTTTTATCTGTTGTGATACTAATGATACCTCATATTCTATACCCCAACCATACCAACAGCTCATTTAAATGTTTGGCCACACACCCTAACCATATCGCAACCATACCACATGCATATGTAAAACTATAGAAGCGCACACATCATTCTAGGTGTGGCACCATGTACCTTTGGTGCCAATAGCATATGAGTACCCAATCCATATCCATGCACAGGGAAAAATATAGGACAATGATATACTCAAATATAGAATAAGAATGGAACATATAAACATGCTTTTGTGTTATGGGTATGGGATGCAAAGTATGTGCATGTGTATAATAATTTGAACTTTGATTGGTTAAAGAATCTATGGATATCATGTTCAAAGAGTGCATACATATACAGGGAATATTTGGATGCGGATATAATGGACGTGAACAAGACATTACGCACGCTTCCACTTTGGCAGACTATTGTATAGAATATGTATCAATTAATTGGGAATACAATAGGAGGTGCGATAATGGGCGGCGTGTGGGGTTATGATCAGGGGTCCAAATTATGAGTTTGATCACGTGAGCTGAATCTACCAGGCGATTTTGTGAACTTGAGAGCTGCTTCTATAGTAATATTGTTCTCGTTATATGCGTTATGCCACTATCTCCTGTTATAAGAGCTTCGTGGGATAATAATATTGTTCTCGTTATATGCGTTATGCCACTATCTCCTGTTATAAGAGCTTCGTGGGATAATACTCTCATGGTTTGTATCAATTCAGTGCAATTGTGTATATAGAAGGGGGCAATGTGCATGTTCCACGTCGCAACGGGGCGGGACTCAGTCCAAACCAGCATCAACCCAACCGATTTCCCAAGCTGTTGTGGACCGAGAACACTTCGTATAGGAAAACACATGGACATGTTTTAACAATTGTTGCTAATCTGTACCTACTATATATTAACATGTCAAGATAGCAATTTATACCTGTTTCATTGATCCTTTCAGGGACACCAAACGAGGAGAAAAGAAAAGAAGTTATGTCAGTTATGACGTTAGACGGTTACAAGTGAACACATCCACAGGAAGGCAGTTGGCGACAATGTGTCCCTCTCGTCGACATGCGCGCTGAACTAGCTGATGCTAGTAGAATACTTGTTTGTCTTCAAAGATCCCTATTTCGACATCATGATGAGCATCACGTCTGTCACCAACGGACGTACATCTGCAATGTAGCTAGCATGGGCCGGTGAGAGGACGTTTTTGTTACATAATATGATGTTCTCAAATAACGAACCATATAGTATCGTCACTTTCAGAAGTCGATGTTGCTAAAGAGATTTCGAACAAAAGTGTTGGAACTTCATCGAGGCTGAGGTGTCTTTCAAATTATGTCACTGGAATAGCATTTGTACTAAAAATAGATTTCTCGATTGTCCAAGCGATAATGGGCCGGCTAAAACGAGGAAGCAGACTATTGTATTGGGACGGTGCTATAGCACACAGTGAATGTGGAGCAATAAATCGCAAGCGTTGATTTGGCTTAGATAGTAACTTGAGATAACATATTGCTGGATATTCACCGAATGTCTTGATAGTACTGTTTTTGTATTAATCAAATACTAGCAGGGTTACCCGGCGTTGCCCAGGTTAAAGTGACGTGAAACCTTCTGTGGATATTTGGTGGGAATAGATAACATGATTCTTACACATGGAATATAAGTAGTGGCTCACCTTGTCCGGTCGGACCGATTATCATTTTGTTTATCGCGTTTAATTCGTCCCACCAATACAGAAGTATTTATTTATTTACAACTGCGTATACTTCAGACGTTATAACATGAAACATGAACATCATAAACACATTAGTTCGAAAAAATAAAAGACGACAATTGTGTTTTACACATAGATGTATCAATCAATCAATTACTCAATATAAGATCTTGAGGACACCTGGCTATCATATCTCCATGAAGATACAGATGTTTTAAAGATATGTCCATGTGCTCATCTGTTCTGGTACAATATACTGGCTAACCATTTTCAGTTTAAAATAAATGTTATGCACGTATAGCATCTACATGTTCCCGACACAGCATATTTTGAGTTGTTTATGTTAGGCGATGTGTCTGTTCTAAAAAAAATGAAAGAAATCCTCTGTATCGGGCAGATATACCCTTGTCAGATGTCACTATTGGAGGATCCTGAAAAGTCATGTGCTACGGACTGCGTTTTCCTTTATCTCAGACTGCACACTGATACCACTATTTTTGAACAGGCCTGCTCTACATTTCCATATCTCTTGGCAATTGTAACTTTTTTGTGGAAAATATATTGAATGGGCAGACTCAATCGTGTTATAATATATACATGAGCCATTCTAATATACAATCCTCTGACGATTCAAGGTCTCTCAGTTTGAATTAATATATGTATCACTTAAATAGATTGATATAAATATACTTTTAATGCTTTCTTCTATGTATATGTGTTGCTAGAGCATTATAGGAATGCCCTGATTTCCATCCCCATATAAATATGACAGTTGAGAAGATAGAATTGTTCAAGTAACTTAATTCGGTCACCATTTGTCGAGATTGTGAAATTGGAATGCCAAAAACTCCTTAGAACGACATGGAGATGGCCTGGGAGAGGACTATATATAACTTTGTTGGATATCGCGAATTGAACAATCTTATAAATGCTCGCCATCGATGACCCAAACGAACCCAAATGTGATTTAATTCACCATATCATTAGAGAAGAAAGTGCATGAATTTGGTGCAACTATCCTCATGCATGATTTGAACCGCGCCACTTTTGTCATATTTAAACAACGTCTATTAGACTCATGCATGCATTATATAATGGAGATGATTATCTATAAAGTTTGTGATAATCGGCAACTAAACAAATTCTTATCATAGTTATTACCCCCCCCCCCCATCTCTCACCCAAACGGCACTAATTTCGCGTCTTTTAATCACACGGTTATGTTCCTTGTATCACGGAGAAGAATAATATATCAATTTGGTCGAAATCTGCGCTAAAAATAGTCCCTCCCCTGACAGCAACAACGTCACTTTAGAAAATTTTAACCCGCACCATTATCTTACTCGTATAAAGTATACAAATTCGTATCAAATTTAGGGCCACCATTACATATCTCTCACCCAAAAGGAACAATTTGGCGCATTTAAACCACACGATAAATTTATATCAAATTTAGTGCCCACCCACCCCACCCCATCTCTCACCAAAGCAGCACCAACATGAAGTCTTTAAAATCACACGATTAGATTCCTCATATCATGGATAAGAATGTGTATCAATTTGGTGGAAATTGGCGCTAAAGATATTGTGTATCAATTTTGGTGCCCCTCTCCCTTTCAGTACACCCTTGACTCGAATGACGACATTTTTGATAACTTTAAGCCACGCCATTAGACACCTCATAAATGGGGATGAATTTGTATAAGTTTCGTGGCAATCGGCGACTAAACCAATTCTTATCAGATTTAGTAACCACCCACCGCCGCCCCAAATCTCTCATCCCAACGACACCAATTTGGCGTCTTTAAATCACACAATAAGATTCCTTGTATCATGGAGAAGATCTTACAAAAATGTGCATCAATTTGGTAGAATTCGGCGCTAAATTTATTTTTGTTGTAATACTCAAATTACTTTTTCCATGCTACCAATTTTAGTTTGAATGCTTGAACGTTTGAATACAGTCAAAATGTTGTTAAAACTATATGTGTACAGTAATCTGTTTTACCCATTTTATTCGTTAGAGGTTCTCATGCTGGATTGTTACCATAATATGACCGCTATATGTACATAAAAGTCCACGAATATTCATAACCATTCAATTCAACACTCATAATTCTGACATGCGTGGTAAAGGTAAACAAGACTGGTGTTAGTGGACTACTTGTTTGTCTTCGTATATCTGTACTGAGCTTCATTTATATTGATGAAAACATTTCGCCATCATGCCGAGCATTACGTCTGTCGTCAATGCACGTACATGTAGCTAACATGAGTGAGAACTAATCGCACATTGCATGCCGAAGTCACTAACGTCTTTGTTAAATAGTATGTTGTTCTCAAATAACAACCATAATTATATAGTATCGTCACTGTCATGCAGAAGTATATGTTGGTACAAGTAAGTGGAATCTGTCGAATTAAGAATGAATACCTGTAACAATCATCAGAATTTGAGATGCAGCAATATCCATTGCTGAAGACATGTTATTGCTGATATATTACCGATTGTCTCGATAGTATTTTTATTTATTAATTATGTCAGCACGTTGCAAAATTTATATTTGTACCGTTATCTGTGTGTACTCATCTCGTTGTTAGATGTTATCATGCTGGATAGTTACCATAATCACAACGTTATATATAAGTACTTGTATATTCATAATCAGTCAAGTCAACACACATCATTATGACCACTAATCTACTGTGCAATTAGCAATACAGCAAGTGACTACACATGCGTTTGCCCGGTATGGTATATTAATATCCATAAAGATAGCTGTGTTATTCGCACTAAACTTTGAACAAGTATCACACTAAGTTTCTGATCGGTTTTATTGTTATATAATGTATGTATGTTGTGCGATAGATTCTTTGATCGGTATTCGGCACATAATATTATAGCGTCCACCTATTTATGTACTGTACCATCTTATTCCACCGCAATTGGTATATTACAATCAATTCGTTGACTCACCAAATTCCAAAGTGCGAATTTTCAGTACGGGTTTTGTGCTTCATTCTAGATGTAAATTGTGGATATCTTAAAACATAATCGGATACTTTTAGAATATTCTATGGGAGCGGCGGCAAATATTTTAGAAATAAAATCAAATGGAAACGCCAGATTCACCATTTCATATACTTGAACTTCTGTAGATATTCGACAGTTTGTTATTTGAGAAATAATTATTGTTTCGATTAATGTTATGCGATTAAAACATTTGAAGACAAATTTGATAACGCGTTATTGTAAGTTTGTCTTCAAACTATTCTGTTATAACCCATAACCTTAATCGAAACAAGAGTTATTTCTAATAATTTAATCAGTTATTTAACAGGAAAACTACTATAGAATAGTAGAAGTAGAACGAGCGAAAACTCTACGATTATTTCAGAAGAAAACTACACATAAACTTGAATCCGATACGATGTCACTTATACTCTAATTATCAACTGTCCAAATAGCATCATCGATTCATCGTGTTTGTTTGGCTGCACGTGTTCCTGCGTATTTCGGCTGAACGGTTGTTACTTTCAATATCATTTCGTTGCCAATGTTAGCGTTGAAGATCTACACAAAGGCATTCTGACGCAACATCTATATTCCCGTTTGAATCGATAGAAGTATCGAATAAATTTCATGTACATTTTTGAGCACTCGTTGAATAGGCGTGGTCATTTCACCGATCGTGCTGTCATTTATGTTCGGGAAAGTAATCAATACGTTTATGTGATCGACTAAATGGGTGACAAAAAAACAACTGACAACCAATTGTTTTATACTGTCCCGTGGATGGACAACATGTGATTAAAGTTATTAAAGGTTATTTAGGCGATAATTATTATGCGACCTTCATTTAAATAATTCTACTACACAAATATATCTCATGCAATGCTTGAAAAATTTCCAGCCATTCTGGTGGCACCAGTGCTTTGAGCGCCGGGATATTAGATGCATTGTACATGCGGGTCCTCCGGCTAATTTCGATGACACTTTAGAAGACGCAGCTTGATTATGTACACTATACAACACAGTTAGAAGAGATGCCAGCACTTTGTTCCGTAAAATTACGGAGCTATTACCCGTAATCTTACACAACCTTGTTCCTTAATTTTACGGTACAATCATCTGTGGAAATATTTCTGTCCGTAAATGTTTTGGTTTAAAGTACTATATTTGTACGGAATTGCGTTCCTTAATTTTACTGTGCAATTTGCTGGCAAATAGTTATTTCCAGCACTTTGCTCCGTAAACTTACAGAAACTATATATGTAATGGAATTGTAGTTTCACACAGTGGCGTAAGTTTAGATATGAACATCCGTTCCATTTCATTGCCTCTTATATGATGCGACGTTATGTTCAACTTGTGGGTTTGCGCTGCATGCGACTAATTAGCGCTCATGCTATTTCTCGTTCACACAGCTATAGATAATAGAGTTATCTCATACTGACGCAACATACTCGCATTTAAAACGCATTTTGTTGACAGTATACGATACCAATTTCGGAACTACTATCCGTAAATGGAACATGCTTCAAGAAAACGGACCATTGCTCTATAAAATAATGGTTCCAATGTACGTAGATTTGGGATACGGACCATTGGTCTCTTAAATATCTCCTCCACAGGGCCGTAGGTTTATGGTAAATTCTAAAAGTGAACATAAACAGTTAATTGTATCCGCGTACGCCAGCAATTATGGACATTAAGGAAATTAGGGGATGGCAGGAATCATATAACGGATATAACTTCCATTTCTAAAGACAATTTTCGACGTTGTATATGCATGTACAATCATGTACGTTATTGTATAGTTTTTGTGTATCGTTGTTTCTCATGTTTTTGATAAATAAAATTTACTTAAAAAAAAAGACTTTATATGGTATACACAAACTCACAGAAGTTATAGAACATTATCAACTATTTTATATTTTCTGCATAGAAAGTGAGACAATCGATTTATATTTTTACCGTATCAGGAATATACCTGCACGTATCGTGCACGCTCTTATTGTTTCGTTCTGAAGAAAAGTCCCGTTTCTGACTGTTCTCAATTCCATACCTAAATACCTCTTCCAATGGCATTCGGTAGAAAGTATTTATACATATAGTTTGGACCCCGAAATCCGACCGTAATGTGATAGAGATGACCATCATACAGTATATTTTAAGGCTTCTAACCGCCAAGTGCCTTTGAACTTTCATAACTTATTTGATTAGCTACATGCATAGTATATCTTCCAGACATATAACTGCTTTCGCCCAGTTAAGAGTTTTGAGACACATGTACGCATGTGCTGCAGATAACCACGTTCCAACCGTTGCCTCTCACATACCTCAGTCTAGCATATGTTTAGATTATTACTTGGTTAGTAGGATATCGGTTGAGATATCGGCCCAAGGTAACTTCATATTAGCTTGATACCGGACGTCGGATGCTGATATGAAGTTACCGAGGGCTGATATATATCCAACTAACAAGGTAATAACTTTGTTGTGGATGGCACAAGGATCTAGTTCGATCAAGCGTAGCTCTATCAAAATGTAATTTGTGCCGCCCGCAATGAGTTCTACAAAATATTCGAGATTATGATGCAAGATTTGTTCTGTATTTATGCTACACCGGCGTATCAGATAATTTAATTCCATGACTGTCACCTTCATGGACACTATAGCTACATTTGTGATAAATACCGGTACGTTTGTTGTCACGATAGCACCCGAGGTCACATTCCTAACACATGGGTACACATTCCTGATACGCCAGCCCTCATACTGCTGCCTTATATGATACGTGGTCATTTCCTTATATGTCCGCCCACACAATTCTGCCTTATATGGTGCGGGGTCAATTTCCGTATTCGTTTGCACCCACACTGTTGCCTATTACAGTACGGGTTCCTCATACGTCAGGCCCCCATACTTCTGCCTAATAATGTAGGGGTCCTTTGTGGGAATCGGTTTTATTGCATCACTACATGTAAACACTGCTAAACCTTCGGGTCAGGCTGGGTCGGTTTTAAACCAGAGATGGCGAATGCGTCACTCAGAATTGCGTTCTCTGATTTAATCCGCCGAATTAGCTTTTAGATGGTTCCGTCAACCAGGTTTAAACCGGAGACGATGAATTCGACCAAAGGCTTCAATTAAATTTTAACTGAAAGAAAAACGCTTTCCTCGGGATGTGAATAAGTTTTTGAATTTGAAATATCTCATTAACCGTTCGATTATACATGTATGTACAAGAAATACAGAATCCGCGTCCTCGGATTGCATGGATTTATCGTATAAGTGGTTTATGACATATTGTTGTCTTCGCTCTCACAAACTCTTTCATCCTCTCTCTATCTATATCACTCACCACCCACAATATTTCACTCTCACTCTCTCTTCATATTTCTCTATATCTCGTCCACTCTGGTAGCAATTTGTGAAAAACGCCCATCAAAAACTTCACTGACCAGTATATGCTGTTATTGTAATGTTTTGAAGACCCTATATAATTAAACTGAAAGTTTGATTATCCGAATGAGACTGATGGGATACGCTCCCATGCACAATCCTCACGACCACCAGTATAGTTCCCACGGGACTATTTAAATGTGCCTAATTTCAAGAATAATTTACCACATATTGAAAGTTTAAACTCTCAAACATAATAGGTATGTTTTATAGACATTGTAGTTACTTGATATCTGTTGCAAAAGTACAATCAAACGCAAAATTACAGTACATGTCCCAATGGCATACACCGACAAATTGATATGTGCGGTGTGCTAAAATAGACTAACGTGTGTACTCTATAGTTGTGGTAAAATCGACCGCCTCGATTGATTTATGTGCGGGGCGTATACTGCATGAATGGTAGTGGTAATTATAATACGATGTATAAACAATACATAATTGTTTGACAGTGCCATCATAGCTTCAATAACACGAGATAGTGGTTCCATTAAACTTTTCCCAATAAAATGAATGTTTGCGAATATAATCGTTATTAGTTGTGTCAAGCGGTGTACACAGTGATATTTAGTTTGATTATGTGGGTGGGAACATAAATGTTAATGCATTGGTTATTCCCAGGGTAGTATAGATTTTAAGGTTCGCCCACCCGGAGTGACACCATGTTAATTTTTCATGGGGAAGTTCGTCGCTTATCTACGGAAGCCCAATGCGGTCACATTAAACCACTACAATAGAATAATATAATATAGCGTTTACACGCAATATGTAGCAGAGGCTACAATGTGTGTCGATGACGCTCATGACGCTGTAGCCATACATGTAGATTAATTCGATAAACACCAGACATCAGTCTTTTCGTGCGTTGCCTTTTGGTGGCGACCATCAGGTGGGGATCAGGTGGGTATTATAGGGTGGTGTGCAAGGGGTATAAGAGAGCACCTTACACAATCCATCGTTTTATCCAATTCTGTCAAAGGACTGAGAAAAACATGGTTGCCATTTTGGATTCGGTGGGGTGTACCTTTGTCACGATTTTCCCAAGCTGGGTACCGTTATCATATTTTTCAGAACATGGGTACCTTTGTCACAAAAACAGGTGAGTGTGACCAATTCAGCCATAGTGGCACCTTCTTTCTCCGTTGCATCGTCATCGTTTATCACTCCTGTTTGAGCCATATTAGAGCAACTTAGGTGTCGCACAGGTATAAGGCACAATAATTTTTTTTTAATTTAACCAAAATCTCGGAAAGGTAAGTATCAAGGCTGATAGTGAAAATAGGAGGTCAAAAAATCATCCTCACAAAAGCAAATTGTTTTATCAAATTGGTCTGGATTTCTAGCATTATGTGCTCAAGTGATCATATTTTTGTTAAACATTTATCTTTCCATCGTACTTTAAACAAGTTAGCATAGAAAATCATTCGAAGTTGTCAATGAAATTTATTTTTTGGTACCCGAAACGTCCGTCCAATGAAAAATCAAATAATCTAACCCCTAAATCACCGAAATTTATACTATCATCATCAAACTAAATAGCCCTATTGTCAAACAGACGTTGTTTCATGAAGTACAGCTAATTTGGGGGTGGTACTCAACATACATCGTGTTTAATAACGATTTATTTCCTTTCTTTTCGTCAGTTTTACAGATTTCTATTCCCGGGAAGCCATATTGCAAAACTGAAAGCGAAACTAACTTGAACTTTATTAAATTAATTTTAATATCTCTCTTTTAATTTATATCCGGCATTCTTAATGACAAAAATCATGCGGTGGATATGTAATACCCACTTGATAAAGAATTAGATAAAACTTTTGTTGTATCGATGTAAAATTATTTTTATTTTGGAGTCATTTACTACAGCGTTTCTCGAGTTTGTTTCGCACTTCAAAATGGCCTCCCGAGAATAGAATCATGTAAAACTGACGGGGGGAAAAAGACAAAAATCGTTATTAAACTCGATGTATGTGAGTACCACACCCAAATTAGCTGTCCTTCGATAAACAACGTCTGTTTGACAATAGGGCTATTTAGTTTGTTGATTAGAGTATAGATTTCGATGATTAGTTGTTGGATTGTTTGATTTTTTTTATTTTTCATTGGACGGACGTTTCGGTTACCAACCAAATAAATTTGATTTATCAACTTTAAATGTTTTTCTATGTTCACTAATCTCAAATACGACGGCGAACTAAACTTTTTTGAAAACTATGATTATTTGGTCACATACATGTAGTGCTGCAATTACAGATCAATACAAAATAAAATGTTGCTTTTGTAGAGAAAAATGCTGACCTCTATCAAAAATGAGATTGATACTTTCCGAGATTTTGATTAAATTGCCGGGGTGACTTGAGACGTCTGTTTCGGACATTTCAAGTTAGATTTGCGGTATACGATTGACGTATCAAACATCGGATGCTTGACGTACGATGGTGTGATCGTAGCCTAACTACACATGTATAAGCTAACATGACACAATTACTTTAGGCTTTTTGTCTAGTTTGTCAATGCGAGCTATGTAATAATATTTAAAGACAATAGCTCGCACGATAATATATGTTAAAAACCATAACAACAACCGATAACAGTCCATATGACTACCAATATCTCCTTCTCTTCTTATTCTTAACTCAGAACTATACCGAATCAACGTTGAATCCTTACAAGTGATTCCATATCTTCCCATCAACGTTTTCAGAAACAATTTTAAGCATGATGCGTTGTTATTATTATTTGCATACAATACAATAGAAACTATAGACGTCACATTTGAAAGTATTGAACAGATAACTTATTAATGACAAATCCCTAGTTAAAAGAAATCAATTGGACGTTATTTCGACTCGAAGTGATTACTCTACATCTCTGAACCAACATTCATGGACGAGCTATACCACCATTAGCTGTATATAGCCAATATATTTCTACTTTCGCAATGCATTACCCGACGTACAATGACCCATCTCACCTCGCGAAAGCAATAAATGGTTACACGAATAATGGTGTCATATCTGAATTAAAAGGATATACCGTGCGACATGTAAAGCAGAATATAAAATATATTGGTTTGATGAATTAAGTTAAAACAACTAATCCTTCAAATTATTACAACTACGGCTTATCATTCACCACACATGGAAGCCTCTAATGCGAACCAAAGTCTAGTAATTGGATTAAATACATCCCGCTACTTCGCAATACGATCTTTAGTCTACATTCTAACCGAGACATACATCTTCAGCAATGTTAGCTTTTACATTATGCATTGTGTTCCCGCAATAACACACCTAAATATCTAAAACAATTAACGCGGTCATAAAGTTACAGCAATGAGACATCCCGAAGATACATCCGCGGATACATGCATCCTGCAAAAAAGTCTAACCGTACGTAATACGGCGAGTACATTTTAAATCATATGTGCTCCATCACCTCCATGGATACCACCAGATCAGCATGACATTATACACCATAGATGGCATAATAAGCCGGCGAACAAATTTATCAATTGAGTTATCTAAGATAAATATTGTACCAAGGATAAATACCCCCCGAATATGCCAACAAACATACGGGTAGGCGGACGCAGAGACATTAAAAGCCAAGTCAATTCACATAGACAATTGTGATCAACTATAAATATCAAGCAATGTATCAATTACAGGCCCCTGTGAGAATACCAGATATACCAATATATTCTATAACAGTGACAAGGTTCACAAGTCCGATTTTGGGAAAAACACACCATCTATCATATTCCTCATAACATCTCAAAATCGTTCATATCAGTCGTCAGTGTTGCTGTCTGGTAAGTGGTGACTATAAACGGATACTAATTCAATTATTACGATCACAATGGCCCAACTTACGAATTCCCCGGACGATATGTCGACTTCGCGTCAATTGACTCCGTCGAGTTATATCAAACGAAATAAAATGTTATGCCCTATAACATACACTGGGTCATATTTTGGCCGAGTTTACAATTTTTTAGGATTATTGAGGCTATCGAATTATATATCATCAGAAAACAAATTTCATGGCCGATAAGATACATTAATATATATTGTCTCTGATATGAACCATTTTGAGAATCCATGAGGAATATGATAGATTGTGTGTTTTCCAAAAGTCGGACTTGTGAACCCTTTCACTGTTGTAGTACATATTGTTTTATTTGGTATTTTTTCCCATGGGTCTGCGGTATCAATTGCATCTAATGATTCCTTAGTCAAGATAAGCCCTGCAGCAGTCAAACTCTAACAGGTTTACCAGTTAAATTTAAGTCGAAATGTTATTATGAGAGAACGATATGTGTTCATCCAGACAAATAACAATAAAACAATAACAACAACAACATGATGAAGGAAACTATTGTTCAGTTTTGACATGTGTGATGTATATTGTACTGTATATGCCACAAAAGACGAAACAAATGTATTGTTAAAATTCGCCATGCCTTATCATTCAATAGTTTTGTATCTAACTGTATTTAACAAGTGCAGATATATATTATTAGGCCAGGCAAATATGGACATAGGTGTCGCCTCGAGCGGGAATTTATGTGACCTACATTTTTGGTTAGCGTAAATACAAATTATTTTGATTTGTCAGATAGGCGGACTTTTTTCTCACCGCGTAGTTTTCTTGAGGCACCCGATGAAAAAATCGGTCATTTTTTAAATAAAGCCGACATTATTGACAGAGTATTTTCACACATTTTGAGAAGAAATATTCTGGTATTAATTCAAAAGCGCTGGATATCGCCTGTTGTTTTTAGCCAAATAACACGATGTCGCACTACGAAATTCAAATAAGGTTTTAAAATATAATGCTCTGTTCAGGGCTGTTTGCAATTGCGATGATTCATTAGTAATTCGCTGCACGTACACATGTACATATATAGGTTCCGCTTCTAGCGTGTGTAATTCTTGCGTCTATAGCTCGAACGGCCTCATATTTATTAGCCCAAACCAATGGTGAGCTAATCTTCCTATATCAATGTACATACTGGAATATAGGTATACATGTATGTCATTCAATTTTCGGTGGATTGTTTAATTACTCAATATCAACTTTGCTTCGACTTCAAAAAGACACATATTATCATGTCTTGCTAAGTGAGGAATTTGGAAGTTCATCTTTGTGCAAACACATTATGGCATCACCATTTAAAATTTAGCACCGGCATTTGGTTGCTAGTCATTCATGTTTCGAAGAAAATGTTTATCTTTGTGGTCCCGGCGGTTTGGAGTAAGGTGATTACGTCACTGATGCATCAGAGGCAAACACTGCAACCCCAAACGTAACCCTTGTCGTCGAAATTATATTCAGTGACCTACAGTTACTGTCAGTGTTATTGTAAGATTATGCCGAATCTGGCTCCAATACAAACACTATCCAATATAAATGTGTACGAATACTTGTCGGGATTTAAATACATATACACAATGAATACGTGCGACGTGTAGTCAATTACTTGGTACATGTTCGAAAATAATATTCCAGCTGTACATATATATGTATAGAGTGAGGTTCCGCTTGGATGATATGTTCGTGTAACTTGCAGAGAATTGGGTGTGGATAATTTATGTTAGCGTGTAAGTTGTAACACTGAACCAAACTTTGGTGAACGCATATTAGAAACACGCTTCGGTGGTAAATAAGTGGAATAGTTAAATCGGAATGGGTCAAAATGTACCTACATGGGCTTGCACGCTACCCGTGCACGCCAAGTCCTGAGTGACTGGTGCCATGCGTGTATATTCGATGCCATCTCATTAATATAATATAAGAGAAATTTGACAATCCATATATGTAGCATATGCGAATACACACATAGGTCATTGTGGCATCATCAGAAACATATTGCCGTATCAGTATCGACTTCCTCTGGTATAACTGGCCCTGTCTTTTGGGTAAATGAATATATAGTGATTCATTTCGAAGTGTATTTGACCAGCCAATCGGGTTAATAGTCACGAAGCTATCGACGCTGGGCGACACACTGTCGGTAGCCGGGGGTCATCGTCGTCTGAATATTCTGATGATGAGGTACATTGCAAGAAAAACGCTAAAAACGCAATCATCTTCCAATAAAATATCGATCATTGTTTGTTTCGAAAATGCTGCAGCCATGTTGTTTTCCACTACACTTGGAATGATATGACTGACAGCAGGAACAGGATTTGCGTGCCCGCCCGAAGGGCGGCACGAGGACGGTGTGGGCTCACCCGGAGGTCGCCCTTACGCCCTGTCTTGAGTTTTCTTGGTATTGGGAACCAGTCTAGGCATAGGCTCAGGAGGGTCAGGTGAGGTTGGGTTCTTAGCTTTTGTTCTTTTTCTTTTTCTTGTCTTCCTTCTTTTTCTTCGGTGGTGGTGAAGTGGAAGATGTTGATTATGATGATGAAGGAAGAGGTGAGATCGGCGGAGAAGGTCCGGCGCAATCGTCGTACAAATTCTTCAGGATGTCGTCTATGTTGATGGTACTTAGGTCGACGTGCCTCGTGAGCTTGGCGGCGGAGTCTTCGGTTGAGGGTGAAGTCTCCGGCTCTTGGTACTCCGGTGTCTTCGGAACGAAGTCGGAGGGGTCCTCGTCTTCGTCTTCAGTATCGGTATCCTCGTCTGGTCGTGGTGGTGGTGGTGATGGTGGTTCCATCTCCTGGACGACAGACTGGGCCGGGTTCTCGGCTGGATGGGCGGAGTCGACTGGTGTTTCCGTCGGCTTTTTAGCTTTCCACACAGCGAGTCTCTCAGCATCTCTCTTTTTTCTAGATGGTGTTTTCTTCTTCTTTTTCTTCGTCTTCTGTCGAGGTTTCCCTGCTGATCTGGTATTGTCCGGTCCGCTCCCGGTAGGGAGCCCTGAAAAGGGCTTTGCCGGGCCGGCCTGGAAATCCAGAATCAGCTGGTATCCGCCTCTGTGAGCATGAAGTGACCAGCTCAGACAAGGCGTGACATGCATGGCGTCCAGCATAGTAGTGACACTAATTGGAATTAGCGGTGGCGAGTACATACTGAGAGGTGGCGATCCAAGCTCTCTGGAGGTCCGACTGCTAATGCATAAAGATGATATGACTGACGATGATGATTGGGTAGTTTCCGGCCGCAGGCCGGGTATGATGGTCGGAACGCATTGTGCAATTCCCTTCACCCTTTCTTGATTTCTTCGATGAAAATCGATCATTGAGGCTGTCGTTGTTGGAGGCAAGGCGGCGAAAGCGTGACGGAGGAGTCAAAACTCTGGCTGGTGATGAGACTTGTGGCTGTTGATGCGGACGCTGACTGGAGGCAAAGGGAGTCGTTTAGCTTTTGCTGGTTGCTTTCAGCTTTTTTCTGTTCTTGTTTTTATTTTTTGGTGGTTCTATTTCTACGGTTGACATTAATTTCATTAATTTCATTCTTGATTCTTCTGTTTTCTTACTTGTTTCTTCTACGCCGGCGAGAAATTTAGCTATTTCTTTTTTGTGGTTTTCTATCCATAGGCTGGTGGCATCTGTTACTTGTTCGGTTACCGGTGATATAGGATTGGCAGGTGAAGGTGACTGACGACTGGCTCCATGCAATATGTATAGACCTTTTCGATGACCTCTGACTGCCCAGCGATGCTCTTTCATCCAGCGCATGCGCGAACCACGTAAGGTTAGAAAACCTTGTTTACATTGTGACTGCGTTCGCGGATGACATTGATTCATTAGCTTTTCTGCAATTTTTTGGACGTAATAACATCGGAATAAAATATGAGCGAGTACGCAAAAACTCTACCGGACATAGAACGGAGGCGATATAGAGACAAATTATCTTCGCTTGGATTCGACAATTTAAGTGAGGATGATCCTTATTTGCCGGAGAAAAAAGTCGACAAAGTTTCGTGGATAGATGATGTGACAAAATGGCCTAACCTCGAATTCGGTGCTTTGTTGATGTATTTAGTTCAATCGCCGGGGCCTTTTACCATACTTTTACTGGAGGCACACGAATTCGAAGCCAAAGACGCATATCGTCAATCGGCAAAAGAGATTCATGATGACTTCACATTGCGAGACAATGGGTTTGTTGTGAATCCAAAAATTCCCCACCTGGGGCCAGTCCGGAAGGTGTGATTAACTGTAAATGTTGTGGAAATGGGATAATTGAGGTCAAATGCACACATAAGTTCATGTGTCCACCCTTGTTTCGTCAAAGAGCGGGAATTTTCTGAAACATTCACACATATACTATACCCAAGTTCAAGGTCAAATCGGTATATGTGAAGTGCAGTTTTGTGATTTTATCACTTGGACTGAGGCAGGCATGCACATCGAGATAATTACATTTGAGGATGGCCTTCTCTCCCAAATGTTATGTAAATTATCATATGTGTTTAAGGAAACAATATTGCCCAGAATTTTAACTGGAAGTGAAATCGAACTGGATAGCAGTGACACATCTACATACTGTCTTTGTGATAAAGGAAAAAAAACTATGGTGATATTGTAAAATGTTATTCTGGTTATTGTGCAGTTGAATGGTACCAAATGAAATGTGTGTCATTAGTCACTGCACCAAGGGGGGCATGGATATGTGATATCTTGTTTATGTCTTAAAGATGCCATGTCTGATTCGACCCATTAATTGCCATTCATATCGTTTTGTTAGCTATAAACAGTATTCAGAAATTTTTGCCATGTCAATTATCACTTTACTAGTAATAAAGAGCGTTTCTGATTTCTATCGCCAAATCTAATCTTTGAAAAAAAGACAAGCATATTAATTCAACATTCATGACACACAAAAACTCAATTTGATAGCAATTATTAGTACAATGACAAGGTGCAAAATATAACTTGAGCACTAATGCTTATTGAAATAGTTATCACAGTTTTATGTACTTTGTCCAGGAAGTGAAACATAATACCAGGCAGTTTAACATAACTTTGCAACTTGTAGGTGTTATTTGACACATCACAAGGTGAAAAATAACACTGCACCCAATTAAGATAGTGCTAAAAGATTATAGAATGTCTTGAGCGGATGAAATTACATCTTGTATTATGAAATTATCATTTGTAGTCCACACTATGAAATATCCCAAATGGATGAAATTACATACTTCTGTCAGGAAATTATTGGTGATTCACAGCAATTAATCTTAATGTTTCTCATTATTGTTGTTGCATGTTTTGAATTGGTTGGCAGCCTGGACATATGTCACTTCCTATCTGGACTCTTGTCATTGTGAATGTATACATCTATATGTATGAATCACTGCATTGCATTTGATGTAAACACATTTGATCAAATTTGTGACTGGCAACTGATTTTATGAAAAGGGGAGATTGTCAGAGAATTGGTCCATTCGTATTTACAATAGCTGCAATGCAGTGGGTTATCATCTGCAGTGTGTTATATTCCCAACCCTTGCCTTACACCAGTGTGATTGGAAGTGTCCCATTTATTATTTTAAAATCTTTCAGTCGCCCAATGACTCTCTCTATGTGTATTCGCGCTTTCGAGAGCTGTCGTGAAATTTCAAACTCTGCTCCAGATAGTTGTCGCTTAACTTTTGTGAAAGAGGGCACAATTAATTTCACCCCATGGAAAGCGAATTCTATCAGCCTTCTGTTTTAGAGCTTGTGGTGTCTTCATTTTTGCAGGTGTGTGGTCGAAGATAGACGGCACATAGTCCACACCAATTGGGTCATCTTTGATAGGTAGTCCTGAATATAAATATAAACATATTGAAATTAGCTATGATTGAAATGTCATCACTTTGCAGTCATTTTAAGGAGTTGTTAAAGTGACTAATTTTGATTAGGATGTATTAACATTACAATCATGTTACTTTCTCAATGAATATTATTCCAAGTGCTACAAGATATGATGGTACATATGATGTGGATATGTCATGGATACCATTATCGAAGTCTGGGCTAGACGCGGTTAATGTGGGTTCACACCCCGACTTGGTTGGGCGAAAATTGGGACCGATTTTAAAGCTAGATGTGAGATAAGGAACATCTCATTGTGCCATCCGATAAATACATGACCACTTCGATAAGAAATGATAATTTTTTCACACTCACTGAAGCAACCACATTTGAAGCAATAATTTTGATTCTGAGACAGTACCTCCATTAATCTGCTATATATACCATGTACAATTGCTGTGCAATAGCTTCGACGTCGTGATAACACAGAGTGAATTTTTCCAGACCCTAAATCACCATCGCCGCTTTCATTGACTAGTGTCCAATAACGCAGAAGTCCCCAGAAGATGAGATTCCGAAAAAGATAGCGCTCGTCGTACAAAATTAGTTCAGATTTTGCATCTTCCGAAAAATTTAAGTGATAAACATAATAGTCATGTCCAGAATGAGAATCCCTCCTGTGTGTCTAACTTAGTTATGCAGTTTCTTTTGAACAAGATCGCCATGAAGGACAGCTTTATTTGCAATATATGAAGGCGATAACCTTCAGAAATATCAAATGTTGTTTCCAACTTGGTGGAAAAGTAAACATGTCTACATTATGTTACATTTGAATGGGTCATACTCAGACGAGGAGACCTGCTGCTGTTGCAAGTACCATTGGTGTTTGAAATGTAAAACCCATGTCAGTAATGTATCAATCGGGCTGTATTCAATATTCGTATTTACAGGCGGAATACAATATGGCGAATAATTCCTCGTCCCCCATATCGTCCCGATTGAACAAAGCCATATACGTGTATTCCCCACACGCTGTTCAGTAAATACTAAACTACGGCTATCGTGTCCAGTTACTGATTTCGCTCAGCACATTCGGAGTTGTTATGGATGTGTTATCGTAGATCAGATTCCGATCAGCACAGAAGTTGTTGCTATATGTCATTTCTGAGACGCAGCGACAAATTACACCAAGACTCGTGATCCCATTTTGTTTTACACATTTGCACATCAAACAGTACCACAATATAATATCAGGATACGCAGTACACACGGTCCACTCACATCGCGCATAGTGGGATAACTATAGATACATTTGAATTTAACTGTAACACATTTGGCGTTAGATATGACCCGTGGATGGATTTATAATGCTTTAATCATGAACGGTCATAATCAAAATATGGTATGTTTTCAGACATCCGACCCGCTGGCATCAGCAGGTCCCTAACCGCATTATTTTTGAACTTATCTAGAAAGTTATTATACGCTTCCTGGTAGCAACCTCTGTATGGCATGTATACAAATAATTGCAATTGTCGTCCTTTTCATTTTGTTGTCATAATGAGCTAAATCTTACACTGGGATACCAAAAGTCCAAAATGTATCAGTCTACATGATAAAACTCCATGCCAATACTCCGATCTATAAGCTGTTTTCTGAATGTACATCCTTCCAGAAGTAATCCTACCTACTCATCAGCATAGAAAGATATGGGTAATATGAGTGTTCATCTACCATCGATAACTGTCCATATTTGGGGTACCTCGTCTTACAAGCAATTGTTCAGTCACTTCTGGAAATCATGAGGGTACATGGGGTGACACGAGACTCCAGTACCATACTATACAGAGTAAGGTGCAATCGATATATATAGGAACATAGTTTGACAGTTTTATGTGATTTACCACATCGCTGGTATTTTCGTTGTTGGAAATGTCGCTTAGAGGCTTGACTTTGCTTTGCAACTTATCTACTGCTAGTACAAGCAAATACCTCCCACCCGTTAAGCAGCTGACAAACTACAAGAGGAAAATCAACCGGTTTCCTTCTCCTTGTGTGCGAAATATGTGTCATGGAAAATAATCAGGTAAATGTTAGAATACAACATTCAACGAGTCTATTGCGTGATGATGAAACTGAACGAACATGTATGATGTGACGGTTTGATAATTCGCTGGATACGTCCTCTTGCGGACTGGGCAGCAATTGCTATTGGTCAATGAGATCCATTTATACTTACTTTTAGAACGGTATACATGACACCCAATGTGTCAGTAGCCCCATTCTTGTAACCACGCCTCGTTGATAGAGGGTAACTAACGATTCGTATCAACATGAGTTATTTGATGAGATATATATCCGAATTGGTTAATTGGTTTATTCTGTTATTCGCATTTTGTTACAAATAGCCATAGAGAGTGCCAAGTATGCTTAAATGTCGTGTTAGATTTAATATAACCTACATAATTCCCTTATTCTTTTCGCAAAGATAGCCAGACAGCCATCTACCTTTAATCAAACATGTTTATTGTGAAATAATTTGCACGACATGCCACCGATTTCGAAGAACAATCTTACTTGAGCGCGAATGAATGCAAAATTTGTCGATCCTCTCACTCGT
This sequence comes from Siphonodentalium dalli, assembly GCA_032622095.1. Taxonomy (NCBI): domain Eukaryota; kingdom Metazoa; phylum Mollusca; class Scaphopoda; order Gadilida; family Siphonodentaliidae; genus Siphonodentalium; species Siphonodentalium dalli. The sequence goes on along the minus strand of CP136065.1, from coordinate 189,845,305 downwards.
GGGTACCAATATGGTTGTCATTTTAATAGAACTGGCAACTGTTACGTCCTAGTATTGCAAAATTATATGAATATAATAGGACTATTGGTTTTTATAAGAAATTGCATTGCGATGGTGGTGTTATTTGCGACATGAGAGATTTTACAATTTCCATCCATATACCGGCAACCATGTTGGCAGCCATCTTGGTGTTAATATGTTATCTAGTAACCGCCGACGGCATGAAATTATCGTGCATACAAAGTATATCCACCTACGCTACATTAATGTCTTTATGCGATTCGAGAAGATGACGAAAATATATTCGATTAGTTTTGGACTAAACTAATTAAATATTTAATCAAAAATTGGGACCAGGAGGTGCTTTGTGTACCGATTTCGCTTAAATGTTCTAGTCGATGGGTCGGGATATATATATTACACACAACTGTAGCAGTTTATCAACGGCCGTTGTGTTAGTAGTTAAGCCATGTGGCAAGTAATCGTGCGTTCTTACAAATTTCACAATTCCCACCTAGATACCGGCCACCATATTGGCAGTCATCTTGGATTATTAGGCCAGTTTTTAAACCAAGACGGAACGAAATTACCCTATACACTAATTATCTCCACCCTTAATACATTACTTTCATTTTTGCCTCCCGGAAGAAGACAAAATGCATTTTAGATTATCTTTTTGGGGAAAAAATCTAAAATTTGTTAAAATATTGAGTCAGGATGTACATTATGTAATATTATTACTTTAATGCTCGACTGTGTCGATCGAAACATATATACTAGACAATACCTTAGCACTTTATCAACGGCCGTTGTGTTAATTTCGCAATTTGGCACACAATCGTGCGTTCTGTGTGCCTTACGCCACAGCCTGCCGCCTCTCAGGTTCGGGGGAGGGTTGATTTTTCTGCCTGTGATAAAAAATAATGCGACCAACAGCGATAAGTGATTTATTAGAACGTAGCTAATTGGCAGTAGTTTCCCATGGTATAAAATAATTGGGCATAATCATCTTACTTCTGATTTTATAAGAAATGAAAAACAACGCTTTGCGTGAATCGTCATATTCTTCTCACCCTAAAAATGTCATGACTGTCATTCCGAGATTAATGTTTACATGTATTACCTTACTCTGGTTATCGCCCCATTCACAGGTATCAAAATTGGACAAATATATCTTCTCAAAAGGTGTGAATATATGTCAAACATGTCGGCTTTATTTTAAAAATGACCGATTTTATCAACAGGTGCCTCAATAAAGGTTACACTGGTGTAAATACTATAGGCAGCTCCCCCCTGCGGATGTATACAAAGTATCACAGTTAAAACACTCTGGGCTGTGATTGGTTGCATGAATTAAAAGTAAACTGTTGACAAAAATTCAAGGAATCATTCTCCCACAAACTTCATTTGCCAAGAGGCCCATTCATTAAAGGTGAAGTCTGTTGTGGTTTTTTTTAGAAATTTTAAGTGTGATTCAAAAAAATTACAATATGTTTTTAGTGCGGAACTGACCCTAGTTATGAAAAAACGAAAATTTGAAGTGGATTCCCTGCTAGACGGTGTTGATTTTTGTATTGGGGAAAGTTTCCACAGATGTCAAGCTCACATAATCCGAAGGCAGTTTGAACAGTTTCCATTTTACCTCTGATGCAGATCAACAAACGTTAACATTGAAGCTTATGGAAAATATTTACACCAGTGTCAGCCAGTGTAACCTATAACCACGCGGTGCGAAAAAAGTCCGCCTATCTGACAAAGCCAACATACGGATTCCGAAAGTTAAATTCCCTTTCGATGCGACACCTATGTCCATATTTGCCTAGACTTTTTATCCAAACAAATAAATCATGTGCAGCATGGATGTCTTGAATGCACGTTATTCGTCGAGCGAACTAGAACAGGACACGTTTACACAGCTAAGCAATTGTTCAAACAGTTGTATCATAAACGTTGAACTGGTATCTGTGTATAACAGCCGATACGTGTTTTATCCCTGTGTTACCTGTCTTTTGTCGTTCGTGGCGTGATTATGGAGAAGTGGCGTGGACGTAAAGTGCTGGTCACCGGTGCCTCTTCTGGGATAGGGGCTGCCATTGCTAAACGACTTTCTCGGGAGGGGATGATCGTCATTGGGTGTGCCCGCAATGTCGCCGCTATTCATGTGCGTACTTGTGTAGTGTTATGTTTTTACTTTCAGCATATTTTATTTGTATATCGAATAATACAAAAGGGACTGGGGACAAAATACTAAAACTTACTTAGCCCCTCTCTCTGTTTACAATAATTTTATTCATACAAAATTGCGAAGAAAAGAGTTAAAATCATATATAGGTTAAACATATTTACATTTACAATGAGTGGGTTTGGGGTTTGGGGTGGAAAGTGCCAACACCGATTTCCGACTAATTTGCTTTTTATGGCTATTCTGAAATGTGTTTGATCTATCCGACGAATCGTTTTGTCGCTGTTACATATATATATCGATGGACTATTTTGAAGAGAAAATTGATTCTTCTATTTGAGGTAGCGGGAATTCCGAAAAGTAAATCGTTGATGTGTGTTATTTTCAGTCCTTCCAGGGGGGGGGGGGGGGGGTCGGAAAAAATTTCCAGACACGTATGCTACTTTTTTGCCGATGACCACTTTTTGGTATATTCTTGACTGCAGTGGATTTTTAATCGTTTTTGTTAAATATCATATTTCCACAGCTCTGCAGTCAATTTATTTTAAAGCTTAGTATATATATGAATAGAGCATGGCTTGGAATTGACTACGCGAATGTAGTGGCCAGTGGGAAGGGTGTAGTTCATGAGCCGAAGGCGAGTGAAGTACACCATTCCCACTGGCCACTACATTCGCGTAGTCAACGACAAGATATGCTCTAATCATTATATTATATCGAAAATTTATAGACAAACTGACGTTCTAATATTTATATACCATCGAACATTTTATTGCTAAACTGAAGTCATTGTATTGTGTCCAGGTTGCATTCAATTTCCTTCTCGTCACAAAACCTATTAAGCAGCTTTATTGCTATTGTGAATAGCAGCTATGCCTGAGTGGGTAACCGGTCACTGGCACATCGCGCACGGTTAATCACAATTAATAGTAACTGTTTTAGTGCTAAAATGTGTGCGGTAGTCCTTTTTAGAGACCTTTTTAGTTTTTGTGTTTTGTTACTTTGTTATGGACATTTATAAAGATTGGTGATTTTGTTTACACCAGATATGTGATATTGTTTTACACCAGATAGGTGATTGTATTATATCAGATAGGTTAAATTATTATATGCTACGTGCCACCAAGACTCATTAGACATTACTAAAACATGTTTACCGCACATATAGCAATACACTAGAGCACCCAGGAGCACCAATGGGAAATAAAAAAAAGTTAATGTTACGATTGTATCCAATTGATTTAGATTGGTCAGGATTAATATTAATTTTCTAACGTTCACAGCTTATATTGTATGAATTCAGGAATCTTGTTTGAGTTCAGAAAAGGCATTATTTCTATTGGACTGCTCAATTGTAGCATGTGAGAGTAAAGCATATAATAAAAAACAAACCTACACTTTTAGTAGAAACCTGTATTAACTCATTCATGACTACACGATATTGTGAATTATTACTATTTTCTATCACTTTTGTCACATATGAGATAATTGTGTTATCTACTCACAAGGCTAGGTATGTTACATATTTTTTCTTTATACACCAGTGTATACATTAGTGTTTAGTGTCAATGTTTGACCAGATTTGGCATTAAATTTATTTCTTTAAAGTTATCCTTATTTGATGTTAATTACGTAGAATATTGCATGGGCGATTCAGCATTAAGAATACTTTCCCTTGTCATAAAGAGGCACAAACCAACATCCAATAGCCCTAGCTTGTTTAGTATTGCTGCGTTCCTTATTATTGATTTCTTAGTGTTACAAACCAGTACAAACTTGTAAAAATCCAATAAAAGGTGTGAAGGAAAAAAAAATTGTCATCTGGGCCCAGTTTCATATTTGGGACATAAGATGGTGTTAAGTTCAAACTTCAGTCATAAGTGTGTTTCACGAACAAGATCTTAACATAAGATGGTCTTAACTTTGGTCTTAACTTTAAGGCTGGTGTGAGGTGTCTTAAGATAATCTTAAAGTTAAGACATACCTTATGATCCGCCTTTGGTCCGAAATATGGACGGTATCGAGTTCATGTATATATTATTATAAACACATTTATCTGAACAACATCTTGCGAACACAGAGGGGTGTTTCAGAAATGGTAGTAATTAATAACCAACTGACACGGTATAGCAGGGACGCGGCCAGTGGTTGCGCGATTAGAGGGTTGTCCAATACTAGCTGTAACTCGGAAAGACCGGAATATACATATCTAATTGATGTAACAAAAAGAATATATTTCCATAGACTTGGACATCATTTGCGACTCAAATCACACAATCGTACTGTAGACAATAATCATGTTGTGACAATTGGTCCGAACATTTTCACATCCAGGATAATAGTGAATGATTTACATGTATACTCAGCTGTTTTATAAATGCTGATGTTGGCAATTATTATTATTATTTACATGGCCTTTCTATATTAGTATGTTATAATTTGATTGTAAAATGTATTTTGTAAAAGTGTCGATGCTATGCCATAATTTGAAAATAATATATGTACCCCGTATATTTATCGGCAGGATATAATAACAAATAATAAGCCCGGGTATATCATAATCCACCCACGTGAATCTCAGATCCTATACATTTATTACTTCTGCATCACGTTTTTATCAGCTATGAAATAATGAAAAAAAACATAGCATGTATATAGTATAAGGACCGCGGGCACACCGGGTCCGCGAAAGAACATATATAACTATGAACCATCTATTCACGTGTTGTTAATTATAAACGCTCTTTACTAAAAAGTCGTCGCTTTGGTTTTATTAAAACATCTATGCAAAAGTTTCGTTCAACGTAGTAGCCATGTACGTAGTTTCGAGGTTCATACGCAGTTTGTTAATTATAACAGGCGTTTAGCATATTTGTCAACAGGACCAGAGTAGATGGCATTAACATCATTTATATATTTCTCAGATTGGAAATCAGTATATATGGAGCACGATAAGACATACTATTCACATTATAGTAATTTAAATAAAGAGCGTTTGGTATCAGTATTACATTACTGTTGGCAATTAATAAAGAGCGTTTAGCTCGGTGCTTCCATCGTGGTGCATTTCATGTGTATGCCCTCGTGGGGACCTATTCGGTTTCCTAGTTTTGTAGATGATTCAAAGACGTATAATATATTAGAACATAATATCAGCAACCCGAAAGGGGCGAAAAAGTTACCTGCATGGCCTTAATGGCATGTTACATAGGTGAAGGTTCACCTCCAGAATTGTGACGTATAAGTCCCTTTTATAACTGAAATAATATATTGGAGCTCGTTATGTTTGTATAGCATAGGCATTGGAAGCATGCAGCTATGTGTGCATGTAATCTGACGCGAACACACAGTTAAAAAACGCGCGCATGCAGTATACACCAGTCACTATACTGATTATCACCCTTGCATTACAATATCATAATTATTCTTAGACACGCCCTAGTATCTATCATCATACACTGTACCTAGGCATATAACATACACAGAACCAATATTTTCTGCGCATAACTGTAATAAATTGTCGAGAGCCAGTCTAAAAGCGCGGGAACTTAACTTCCTACTTAAGATGGACTTAATATTGTTTTATGAAACGCGTTCGTGAAACGGAAAAGTAACATCATAAGATCCACCTTAGATCTTAGATTAGTCCATCTTAAGATCATCTTAATACCTTGCTTCGTGAAACTGGGCCCTGTTCCGCAACTTGGCATGGGTAACGTTAATCGTTCTACGACCTGTATAGAAGTATGATGCATGGTGGTTTTACGGTAGGATATATTAGTTCGAGATAAAATTTGAAGTCTGCGATAGTTTCGGCATCTGTTATTTATGTGAGTATGTCATTCCATGATTTTAACCTCTTCGCTGCTAAATGACGTTATGACGCCGTGTGCTGAGCTGTTGACGTTATTGCCATTTTCCAATTGGAAAATATAACGGGAATATCACAAGAACCATAAAACTGACTCAGTTGAAAGGCTATTATCGTTCATAATCGTGGAACATCATACACTATTTGAAACTTCGAAATACAGTTATTCCGATGCACCAATCTATGAGTTCCAGTTATGTATAATGGCCTACTGCTAGTGCGCTGAAGTAGGTCCATAGTACCTACGGACCATATAGCACACGGCATGCACTTTTACGTCCGTAATAGTTACGGACGTCATAGCAGCGAAGAGGTTAAAGTAGCGGGGAAGAATACTTTTTAATGGTGTTCAGTCTTACAGAAGTATGAATAGAATTTTCCAGGTTTTCTCAAGTTATATCCCGAGACTTCTGATGATCTAGATGTTAGAAGATTTTGCAGGTATTCGGGGGCATCAGCATTTACTATTTTGTACACTGCTTGCAGTTTATGGCTCTCTCTTCTCTTGCTCAGTGTTGGCCAGCCAACTTCATTTAGGAGGATTATATATTTGAAACAGATCTTGTGAGGCCGCTATGTGATATGTTACACCGGTTGTAACAGTTTTTGCATGATACATAGACTGGTTCCGCCGCGGGGTGGTTGGGATGGGTTCGCATCATTATTGTTGTAAACAATTTTCTATAGATGGATATTTCTCACCGAAGCAGCCACCATTATAAGTTTCAGACATAGATATTGGGATCAGAGCGTTTTGACGGGCTTATTTTCTTGACAACGGTTAGTGTAAATTGTGTTGTTAGACCAATAATGATGACAGAAACCACAAAGTTAGGTGAAATTTCAAACTTAAACTAAACTGCATGTAAAGCTTGAGGAACAAGTTGGAAAGTGTTCCCACTTGCACAAGTTTCAATCTATGCATTATACGGGTATGTATACTATATACCGCCTGAAACCCACAGTCACCTACAAATGCCGAATATTTGCAGGAGCTGGCAAAAGAACAGGCCAACATTATCCCCATACAATGTGACTTACGTAAAGAGGAAGAAATATTGACAATGTTCGAACGCATACGAGAAGAGGCGGGTGGCCTGGATGTATGCATTAACAACGCAGGTTTGGCTTCGCAGCCGAGTACTCTGCTGGAGGGAGACACCGAGAAGTGGCGCGAAATATTCGAGGTATAATTAACCCTCTCTTTGATTAATGTATTTTCCCATTAAATTAGAATAGTATGACATTGAGTGGTCTATTATTTAAATAGGAAATATATGTTGTTATTATAAAAGTGCAGAACGATTCATATTCATTGGTGGAAAAATATTTTATACGAAGTTCAGCAAACTTATCTTCAGAACATTTCCTAAGGGAATTAAATTCGTCAATGAGTATTTAGTAAATAAATGGTTAAATAGTTAGCACGAATTCAGCGCTAAATGGGCAGGACTCGATATAATGCTAGTGTATAACTATGCCATGCGTGAAATTCCGATGATCAAGAAACAGTAATGCCCAAAATAATCGACTCCTTAACCACAGCAGAATTATGGGTAACTTTTCAGGATTTAGTCGGAAACATGGCTTGTTGCCATTCATCGGAAAGCTCTCACTATATTTCCGACTAAATGCTGAAAAGTTACCCATAATTTTGCTGTGGTTAAAGAGTCGATTATTTAGGGCATTACTGTATCTTGACCATCGGAATTTCACGCATAGAGTAGTTATACACTAGCATTATATCGAGACCTGCCCATACTTCCGTTACTAATCTACATCTATATTTACGAATGTACAGTAATGCCCTAAGTAATCGACTCATTAACCACAGCAGAATTATGGGTAACTTTTCAGGATTTCGTCGGAAATATGGCTTGTTGCCATTCATCGGAAAGCGCTCAATGAGAGCTTTCCGACGAATGGCAACAAGCCATATTTCCGACTAAATCCTGAAAAGTTACCCATAATTCTACTGTGGTTAAGGAGTCGAATATTTAGGGCATTGCTGTAGGGCCATAGATATATTTTATTTTAATTATCATCGAAATGTATCACATTTTCTTTCAACTTTCCGGCCAGATGTTCTTTACCCCAACCATGCTGTGTACCACTGGCAAAGAAAAGAAGGAAAGCATCGAGGGCTCAGAGGTTGAGCAGGCATCATCAACAATCTGGCTGTCATGTTGCATGTTCCTTTGGTTCTCATTGTGGTGCAAGATATCACTGCCAAATGCATGTTCTTGATATATTTCTGAGTTGATGGTTGCCCTCATTATTTATGTGTTGCATTATCTTGGTGTCAAATCGTCAGTACACCGCTAAACTCAAATTTAATTGAACTTCTATCTTGGAGTATTATTTTGTTCTTTCGACAGGTGAATGTTATCGCTCCTATGATCTGTACCAGAGAATCTGTGAAGATGATGAGAGAAAAAGGTGTCGATGACGGACATATATTCAACATAAGCAGGTATCATCCATATAATACATTTCACAATCTCTTAATACACTGGGCAACTTACTCACATTGTTTCTAAGAATATATAACGATAACAACACTCTCATGGACCATGTCTGAGTAATTTTGTTGTTTGCTCGCGGCCATGTGCATGGATTGACCACGAATCACCCAAAAGACGTCCACCACCATAAACCGGGTAGGTTCCTGACAAACTGTGGAGTTGTGGTCTATGCTTAATTGAGGGTGTATATATCGTGTCTATTGGGAACTGAACACATTTAAAAACAACATATAATCCTTGAGAAACCAAATTCAGCAAGTAAATAGCCAAATGATTTTGCAATGTCGAGGAACCAACTGAATTTACACGACATCAACGTTTTCTTTGACGTTAAATATATATGTTGTTTCAGCCATCAATAACATCGACATTGTCATGATATGCCTGGCGGCTCAAATGACACTATAGAACAACCAAGCCACGCATAGTATACAAAAACAGCACGATGTATCGATCAAAGATAAGACTGTCGGAAAGCTATTTATTGGTGACATCTCGCTAAATGACAATTTAAATAGAAAATTATTCAATTTTGTTCAAACTTACATAGCTTCAACATGCCGTTTTGACATCATCGACTAGGCTGCATTACCGTTTAAATCTTAAAGTAGCATAGACTGTAGCAGAATTCCACCGGGCGCACAGTGATGGACCCGACACCATCATGTATATACATCTGTTATATCAAAATTCCATATATATTGTATACTACTTTTTATACAAGTGGATCGCACGTTACATTATACATATGTAAATATCATGTTCTTTATATTATTGTCGGGAGCGAGACCAAGATAAGTTTTGTAACTTGTGCCTCAATCCCCTGCATTTTATTATGAATGCAAATAAAATATGTTTACATCAAAGATAAGAAACTGCCATCGCAAGCTATTTAGTTAATAATCTTTGTTCTATGGTGCCCTTCCATTTGACCCATGTGTGTTCCATTGGTGGTTTCACCAGCACAACACTCATCACAGTATAGAATAAACAGTCTGCCCCTTTCATCACTAAATACTTGCTGATTGCAAAAGCTTCATCCGCAATTTGGTCGGCTCGTCGACTTTCTACTGGGCCACTAATAAATCTCGATGATGAAAAATAATAGATTTCAAAAATCGATATCTAATAACTCTGAGCTTTGATAGATGGGTTTCCTCGACTCGAATCAAATATTTGTTACCCCCGAATCCAAATAAATAGTAAATGAGGGGCATTTAATCGGACTATGCATCTTTAATCAGTTAATACGGCATTAGTCTTTTTGTTCGACAAACGGGAGTGACAACATATAAAGTAACTATATTCCATATAAATACTAGTAAGCAATATGCAATCATTGATTTAAATTTCAAGGTCTAATGACGTTTATGAATATACAGTTATTATACATTATAAATGACTTTTAACCACAACCTGGACGAGTACAAGAAAAACTCATACATTACACAACATTATATAATGACATTTTTGTTATCCATCTGCATGTTTATCCAAATATTGGGAATAAAACTTTTGTGGTTATTTTTGGTATTTGTCGGCACTTAATTATCTATAAAAGCCTGTATTTTGATAATCAGAAAGCATGATTTGGAACAGTAACACGGAAGTGAACAAAAAACTCAATGCGGAAGTGTCCCGATAAAAAAAGTCATATTGCACACTTGGGAGTCCAATATGACATTCGGGAGTCCAATATGATTTTTTTCCCGGATTATCACGTGGTGGCTTTTGTCCAATCAGAAAAGATGTTAGTTAAGGGATGGATACTAATATCTAATTTCAGCAACGTGGCACATAAGGTGTCCCCGTTGAAGGAGCTAAACACTTATTCGGCGTCGAAATTCGCCCTGCGTGCGATAGGAGAGGGGCTGCGGAACGAATTAAGGGAGATTAAATCCCACATACGAGCAACAGTAAGTGTCTGTAAACGTCAGTAAATGTCGATCGAACAAACTTTGTGTAATGTGTCTACTGAAGTAGCGACACCATTAATTATATAATAATATAATACTGTGGGCGGTTGAAGTCCAGAAAGTTCCTCTTGCTTGCACGAGCTCAGCTCAAACTTACATCAATGACGAATTGCTATTCTACGGCAGCATATAATGCACCACATGCAGATCACCCTAGTTGTATATACACGATAGCTAATTTGTATATATCACACGAAACCCCTAATATATCATTAAAAAAACCATTACATATTTACTTGTCTCTCGCTAGTTATGAATAGGCGCATATTTCCCGGGATCACTTGGCATGCACTATTTCGAAAAAGCCGCGAATGACACCAACACCAGTCAATTCAAAATGATTTCTTTTTTCAGTAAAGTTAAATTCTTGTTCAACTTCGTTGCACTCACGAAAATAGACACGCAAAACAAGGAGGCAATTTGGGGGACTATATTTTCCGTCGCCAACCAGAGCGCGCAATACTGTCATTTACGGTTGTGAAGCCTCTCAACCAACGATCTAAATGTATGCATTTTGCACTTTTAACGTATTTGTTAAAAAGGCATAAAGTTATAGTTTTTTTCATGTGATATACAAGATCTTCAACTCGTTATGTTGTGATCTAAGATTTTATGAAAATCGTTTGACACATTTAATACATTAGCATTTGTATTTTTCAATATCGACTTCTTTTGTGAGGTCAGCTTGAACACCTGCCTTGTGTTTATATAGATCCATCACCTTAATGATCAAGTTTGCTACCTTGCATGTACAATGAATGTCGCAACGCTACGCTAAGACTATCTGCTCATAAATACACACGTACGCGAGACACACGATAAATGAATTGCTTGTTGCTGTGGTTTTTACTTTAACTGTAGTCTAATGTTCCAGGAGCATGAATTACTAACCGTTAAACTCGACTTATTTTCCAGAGTATTTCTCCTGGGGCTGTGGATAATTTTTTTGTCGAGAAAAATCTGGGGACGCCGCTGGAAGAGTTGCTCGATGTGAGTATCGATAACCATAACCCCTCCAGTTTTAAAAACAATAACAACATAGATAGAGGCAATATAGTGTTGATAGTGGAATGTTATAACTTTGATATGACTCACAACCACTATATTTTCTTTCGCACTTTTGTGGCCAAGACCGCCCCTTTATAAGAATTAGACTTGTGTTGTGTCCAAATAGCGAACAACGGAAGACGACCATTTAAAGGGACGGGCAGCCTTTGTTGTAGGTTATAATTTGGAAATAACATTGTCAAATTATGATAATTTCCTCAAGAATATACTAATAGTACAGGGGGGGGGTCTGGAAAAAAATTGCACATATAGGGCCCAAAAAGTTTTTTTCCGACCCCGAGGGACCCACCACCCCATTTGTGCAAAACAAATATTTTTTTCCTCCAAAATTTTGGGGACCCACCCCCCCTTTCTCATGTTTTTATCAAAATTTCTGAGTTTTTTTAAGCCGTTCTTCAATAACTGTGTTAACTGCCTTTCAATCCCATTCCACTATCATTTTTTGGGGGGCAAACTCTTGCTGTGTAACCATTAAGACTCAAGCAATAACATGCTTAATTGGTAAACACAGATCAGAAAAAAACGAAAAATAAACTGTATTTCCAGGTGTTTCCTGGTGTTTTCAGTATCTAACAACAATAATAAAGCATTGTGTAGGTACACTATATGTCACAAATCGCCCTAGACCCCATTATAGCCTTAATATATCGAGTGTGTTGTGGCTGACAGAATACTGGCCAGTGTAAATAGTGGTAAACAGGTCAGGGGTTCCACAATTATTTGTGCATGACCAAAGAACTCTATAGTTTTCGTCTCGAGCCGTCCGTGCGTCATTCCGTACAAACATTTTGCATTATAACTCAAGAGTCGGTTATCATATTTTGAGGCCCTATGGCATGATGACAGACCAGAAATGTGGAACGAATATGGATAATATCACGGGTTGTGACCATCCATGCCTACCAGAGTTATGGGCCATGTTCGACTTTTTGCAATATAAGTTAAGTGTCGGTTGTCGAATTTTGATCTGGTTTGGTATGGTGATAGACCAGAATGATAGGGGAAGGATGTATGCACATAATACTGCATATCACAGGTTTCGCCTATCAATGCATACCAGAGTTACCGGCCTTGTTCCATCCGTAAACACGTTTTGCATTATTATAACTCGATCAACCATGGGTTAAGTTTCCTGAACGCTATTACGATGGTCCACTGTGAAGTGGCCCGGGATCCTGTGAAATCCAGAATGTTGCTAAATCTGAGGCTAAAGAGTCACTATAGCTGCATATATAGCCCTATACCAACAAGCATGGTACTAACATGCTTACAAACAACATTACATGGTCAGTACTTGTAAATTGTTTGAAATAAAACCATTTTGGAAAAAATTTACAAGCACGATTTTTTCGGCCTCTGGACCACCCACCCACCCCGGCCTTATATACGGAATTTTTTTGCAGACTCCCCCCTGAATAGTATAGTATAATGATGATATGAATGCGATATTATTCACAAAACACGCTTTGTGTCCGAGGAAATACAGGTCGACTGTTGTTTAGTTTCTCGCAAAAAGCGCAGTAGATAGTTTATAAAGCTTTTTATGACGGTTGTAAAACCCCTAATTATAATCCACAATACGACTCGTATTAATATTCCTTATTTGGTATATATGACCATATATATGTTAGGAGAAAATACTAACTGGACTGGAAAATATTCATCTCTTTGCGAGAACAATTATATTATGAACACGTTTTCTGCCTGATCATTTCCCAATCATATATCCTGGTATATTAGCAAAGATTGATATATCATGATGATCTTTTACGTGGCTTAAAGTTCCTTGACAACATTCGTAAATGTAGATGTAGACTAGTAACGGGTGTATATTTGTCGACATATTACTATTATGATCGATATCGGAAGAATGTCCCAAAATCTATGAAACTTTGTCTCGAACATTAGCTTGACATTTAAATTCCCATGTATATGACATTGAAGCCAGTCGCCAAATGCCAGCTATGCTATAGCTCACCAGCTAAAAGACTACCGGCGCAGAACAACACACGAGTCGTGGTCGTGGCGTCATTGTTGGTAAAGCCGGATTTCTTATTTAATTGGAGATTGCAATATAGATTTACTGAACTCCGAAAATCATTCAAAAACCAACGAATTTGTAGACAACATATTTGAACGGTGCTATCTCCCTGTGATCACAAGGCCAACCAGAGTCACTGATTTCTCAGCTACCCTGATTGATGATATACATACCAACTCAAGACGGACATTCGACTGCGAAATTATATTACCAGATGTCTCTGACCATTTTGCAACCTTTTACATTGAACAATGAATTTACTCAAAAAGATTTTAACACACAGCGACAACCATTAGCACCCGCTAGGGTGATAAATGAAAAAAAAACACGACCAAATTCAAATACATCTTGAACCGTCTATCATTTGACTCGGGTTTTAGTTGCTCGTCAGCAGAACTAGCCTCCAATAACTTTATAAAACAATATGTTACCGTATATGAACAAGCGTTCCCACTTAGATACCCCGAACAAAGGAAAACTATATCAAAAAAGAACCTTGGATGACCAACGGCTTGTTGCAATCCTCCCTGAATAAAAACAAACTATTTACAAAAAAAACTTTCTCACCCAACAGTGAAAAGAAAGAGTAAAACAATTACTACAAATCAAACCTTGGCGAAAGCAAGAATAACATGAGGCGAACATGAGCAATTTTAAAAGACGCTCTTAAAGTTTCATCATCGCCACATAAACTTCCTAAAAATACTACCCAAAACTGCCTGAGAACTTTATACTTCTCTTTGATCCACAGTCATCTCATCTATGGTTTGACAATTTGGGGCCATGCCGATACAGGAGGCACTATATTTAAACAACAGAAAAGGGCAGTTAGAATTATATCCAACAAATCAGGAGCCATACAGAACAAATTTATCTGAATGAGAACATTTTTAAATTTCACGACCTATATAAGCTACAAGCAGCAACGTTAGTTTGTGACTGGAAAAGAGGTAATCTTCCCAAATCATTCAGTGACACATTTCACTATACAACTGCTAATACCCGACAGGCTGGCAGTCTGAAAGCATCAACTCCGAGAACTGCATTTAGTTCTACGTTACCGAAACACACATTCCCTGACATATGGAATGCATTGGACAAAAATTACAAGAACATAAAATAAAAATCTAGGAGTATTTAAACTATTAGAAAGCTCTATATGCACATAAGGTTTGTGAAACTCCCCGCATAAGGGTTTTCTCTCTGATATGATACTAAGTCTTGCTTATTAATTCCCGTGATGCAAAGATATTGCATTGCCTCACGGGACACGGGAGAGTACATACAATATAATTGCCTGTTTTACACTTTAAATGTGTCTAAAAAGGTGTATAATTTACACATGCACCATTCTTAAATTACAATAAATTCACTCTGTGCACACTCCGGTCCCTGATAAAATGGGAGATGTTTTTTGGGAAAATAATCAAAATTGAAACATTGAAAAAAAGCACCAATAAATGTTTTGTGGTGACTATTTCGCCCTCATGTGTGGCCAGTTTGTCCGCCATGTTTCACAACCAACAGTAGTTTTATACCATGACATCTCGAAACAAATTCACGTTCACATATACGACTTTATCATAAAATGCACAATCATCGATTTTTGGTCACGAGACGCCCTACTGTAACAAATAATGTACAAGAATGCTGCGATATGTGATTTTGTGATATGTCGAAAATTCGGTCACAATTGTCATCAATTTGGGAATTATATGATTCAACATAAGGCAGTTGGAAATCGTAGACCGAAATATGTTGAGATTGTTCTATAGTGTAAATTTCCAACCAAGATTTTGATAGTATTTGCCGTCAGTCAAACGTTTTGATTAACATGAGCGTAAGTTGGACATTTTCCAACCACAGCGATGGTTTGAGGCGTCAGTTGAATATTTCAACTCACGGTGGGGTTGGGTGCAGGTGACGTTTCGTGAAATTCTTGTTTTTCAAGGGGATGGTGCATTTGAAAATAAAAGGTTTAACAACCCTCCGCCACCACCAAAGGCTGTTTTGTACTGCGCTGATTATACACCACGTATATATCATAACTATATTATATAAATATTTATTTCCTGGGGTGAACTATTTTCCCAACGTGGTGTATTTTGAACAGAACGCGGGACTATTGACCGATGATGCATAGTCCTGCTTGCTGTTCAGAAGACAGAATCGAGAGGAAATAGCTGTCGCTATTCAACTCCAAGACTATCAATATGTGTTTTATTATATATAACACAATTCTCGCCTGACACCAAATTTTACTGTGATGGTGAGCAGGCGGATAATAGTTCGGAGACTATAGCCTGAGCGATAATTTGGTCGCCGGACAATGGTCGAAACTACACTTTGACACGTGATTTTGCTTCATTCAACCATTAGACAGTATGGCCCTCTGTGATATCTTTATATCATATTTTCAGTTCAATGGGTATCTGAAGCCTGAAGATATAGCAGATTCCGTCGTGTACGCGCTCAGTGCACCTGGGCATGTTCAGGTTAGTAAACTCTGGCACAAGTTAATTTCACTGAACATATCGTTAAAGGACCACTTAATTTGTTCGAACCCCCAGATCAGATTATAAACATATATTCCATATTATATACCATTTGCAAGAGGAAGATAGAAAACAATGTATTTTTCAACTTATTCGATGTAATAAACTGTGAACATGTTGTTTTTGTTGAGTTACGGACGTCAGTTCTATGCTCAAGTTACTTTCCAAAGTTTATTATTTTCATCGGAAGACGAATAACTCTATATATTTAGATTTTATGATTTCAGCTATTTTCTATTACTCTATGGGCACCTTCTGAGACACAGACGTTCCAAATGGTGATAAATTATAGTAGTTTAATCACACCTTATGGCATAGATTGTTATTAAAACCGTATATCAAGGCACTATAAAGTAATTATTCGGTGACTCGAAAATTAAGTGGGCCTTTAACTTAAACGACTACTGAAACACGTTGAGATATTATTTATTTAGCGGATTGTAGTCATTGTTTGACCAACGACCACCCCACAATGACAAATCATAATATATATTTTATTATGAACTTTGCAAAGTTGTTGATATTTTCGACATAAGAGGCAATTTCTCCACATTTTGCTTTATTCGTTACTCTTTTTAATTTTTGGACGAATACAATTTATAAAAATGATACCATTTCTGGAATAACACTAATTATTCGATATGTCCTTATTGTTAAATTCCTGGATTCGATGTCATTTTTAAATCCGGATTCCAAGGAGTGTTAACCTCATATAGTTGCGCCCCTCCCCGGAAATCGCCATAGAAATCTCCACCAAATCTGTGTCAATTGACCTCTCTATTAATACAGTTGACATATAATATGTTCGCTTATTTTCTTTCAGCTTCATGACATTCTGATAATGCCCACTGAAATGCCACTTTGAGAAAACTTGATGTCCATGAACATGGTCGTGAGGTACAGGAATGTAGCGGTATTATTGTGTATCTCTTGCGGTCAGATGTCATGCCGCCATTTTGAGTATATAACACTGCCATAACTGCCACCAGTAAAGCGTTGGCCAATGATCATCACTATATATGTCCATAATATATCCATATATCTATAATTGCGAGGTTTTGAATGACGTAAGAAAATAAATTATTGAAAACTATTGATTTATCAATCTGTCTCATAATAAGCTTCATCGGATGTTCAATGTCAACAATCAATCAGTTTTACTGAACTTATCCGAGTTATAAGGAAATAAAAGTACACGAACGACTGTGGCCATTTTGGACTTTGAATTTGTTCATTTATAACGTGGTGAAAGCCTTATTATATTACTCGAAATCCTGGCGAAAAGTGGGGAGTTGTTGTAATCGTAACGTGGTGCATTTAGTGGGCGATGTCTTGCCATATGTGTAGGACGTAGCCCAGATGTGCATTACTTGGGGAAAGCCGAGTATGTAAGGGAGGGACGTGGCGACATGGTGGGGAATTGTCTAATTACCACAATCAAATACGCGCTCACTCCAGTTGCAAAAGAAACATATCTCGCGAGGGTGATTAAATGGTCCCGTTATTATCTTATGATGTTGGTTGTGCACAAATTATACTGGTAATAAAGAATACCATTATTGTTTTTTTCAATTGTCATTTTATAACCCGAACGACTCATAGAAAAGTTATAAGCGTATATATTTCAAAACCAAATGTTAGTTGGAATCCTTTAAAAAAGGCTACTTTGAAAACTGTAAATCGACCATAATCTAAACGGTTCTTCCAAATGTGAGCAACAGCTAGGATAGCCATTATTATATATTCATAATATGTTATGGGATGTTTTATACAGACACTGTGTTCGTAAAATCTCTCGGACATCACGTCGGCCAATCAGCATGATACATGATACATGTAGCTAAATCGACAGGATACATGCACCAGCACAATATAGCTAATAAGTAGCTTGATCAGGGTTGGATTAAATAGCGACCACAAAAGCATGCGTGACGTAAATGTCGTCTGCTTAAATTTCCTAGACAGCCATCCAGACGAATAATAGACCATTGCAATAACCGAATAGGATAAGCAATTCGATAAAGGATGGGTTAATACCGATACCCATAATTTGTAACCCAACTAGAAAGCGAACCAAACATCATCAAACCGTAACATGTACATGTAGGCATACTTGATTCACACTACATGTATTTTTGTTCTGCTTAATTGTGGTTTGGAAGTCGGCGTATGCTGCGCTTTTTATGTATAACTCTTATTCTAGAGCTATGTTTTATGGACAAGTATTCAATTATGACTGTAGACAGCATTGTTTGATCTTACTGTTTTTTAAATAAATGGTTATTATTACCGTGTATATCTGACGTCGGAAATTGCGCAGGAAGATGAATTGAACATGTCAACGTTCACCGAAAAATGATTAACGATAGTGCATTCCTGCATGGGAATCTATAAATCATGAGATCCAAAACGATCCTTATTTAATACAGAATCATCAGTTTCTCGAAATATCCATATGTTTCTGAAGGGATTATATCATTAAGGAACGTGTGCAATTTTGTTGCGCAATTTTTAGCGCATTCACAAACAATCAGACTAAAACGTTGCATGGATGCTGGTGTACGGCACATTGCAAATCACAATAAAATTACTGTCCTTCGTACGAATTGTGGCTGTCGCCACCCAGCAATAAACAACTTTGTAGCACATAAATCGATAAATGTTGTTTCCTAATAAAAGACAACTGAACGATATACATACGATGGACTGCCTTTAAGATGAAATACTGCCCGATGACCGATCCCATTGTAGTAATTTGGCACAATAACATATGTTTAAATCGAGCCTAATGCATCAGGCCTGGCTTTTAAGAAGGGACATTTCAAATGCATAGTATACAAAAGGGATTAGGGCACACGTTTTTATTTGCAAATATGAAGCCCCTCCCCAGATGTCCCAGCTTCCATCGTTACTCCTAAAATCACAATAAGGAGGACGGTAATTGTTCTATTGCCATAACTGTCTTGGTGCCTCTCAATTAAAATTTCAACAAGTAGAATTTTGCCTTCATATTATACGTGCTGGTCAACTATACTTATTGTGACCATACACATGATAAGAACATGATATACATATATAAATAACACTATTTACGAATATCTTTCAGTCCGTTATAGAAATTAAGTGGAGACCATCTAGATGGCTAAAGGGGGTCTAACGTGTGTAAATTTTCACGCGGAAGATAATACGACATGTTACAAACTTGTGAAATAACGCTGTTGGAGTCGGGGACATAAACCGTGGAGGAGCAACACAATCGATGACATATTTGTCGCTGATTTCCACCAAATGTTTATATGCCCATGACATGAGAAGCCTAATGATGTAGTTTAGATACGTCAAAATTGTGCGATTCGAATCAGGGACAGGGAGAGAGGGATATCACAATTGATACAAATTTTTTTTGTCGCCGATTACTGGTAAACTAATATATCATAATGGACATGACATGATGAATCTAATCGTGAGGTTTAAAGACGGCGATTCAGTACCGTTCGAGTCAGGGATCGAGTGGCGGTATCGGGCAACAGACTTAATAAAAAGATATATCTGTCGTCGATGTTCACCAAATTTATATTAGTCATCTCCATGCTACGAGAGCTAGTTTACACAGAACCGGTATGACTGATAGTAAGACCCACTATTGTATATATATAATCGGGGTTCACAATTATGTATATTCAATCTGAGTAACACGTATCACGCGATGTTCGAATATATATCAGAACTAGCAGGTTAGCCCGCCACTGGCGGCAATCGTCAGAAACATGACAATTTTTAATTTTTTTAATTAATTTTTTTAATCAAATTTTTTGTTTTTAAATGAGTTAATTGTGCCTTTTAATTTACTGGCTTTTTTAATAATTTGTTTTAATTAATTAATATATATTTTTTTTTTCAATGAGTTAATTTTTTAATTTAATTATTTTTTTTTGAATTTGACCCGATTTGACCTTGAATTGACCATTTTCAAGGTCAAGGTCAGGTCGGGGTCACAATTTAACCCCTCCATGACACTTCCCGTAGGTAGCAAGTTTGAGCTCAATCGGTTCGAGTCTATAAAGGACACACACATATATATCATTTGTGGGTACCCGTTTCAAGGTGAAGATCAACTCGGGCGGAAAAACTGACCCGATGAAAATCTACCCCGTTCCTAGGAAGCCCTAAGTACGTAAGAATCACACAACACGCTCATGTCTGGATACAGTCACGGTCACGCCCGGACACATACGTAAGAACACATTACACGCATACGCTCTTTATCAACGACACTGCGGATACGAACGCTCTTTAAATATCAACGCGATTAACCCCACAGTGCCGTTTTTGTGACTGGAAGTGGAGAACGGATGCTCGGAGCTTCTCCAAAACGCCGCGACGACCATTCCCGTGGATTTTTACCCTTAGATGGGAAGTTTGGTCTCGATCGGTGCAGCCGTTTTCGATTCTATAAAGTACAAATATATATATATAGGGAAGTCTCAAAATATATAGTAGACTAGCCGATGAGCCCGACGTTGTCCGGGCTATTCCCAAACCAAATTTCAAGTCGATAGCTCTACCCGTTTCCGAGATCTGGTCTGCGCATGCGCGAAGCTGGCGTCGCACGGGCTCGGCGACCCGATAAAATTCGTATCCGGGGCAAGATACATTCACATAGCAAATTTCAAGTCGATAGCTCCACCCGTTTCCGAGATCTCGTCTGCGCATGCACGAAGCTGGTGTCGCACGGGCTCGGCGACCCGATAAAATTCGCATCCGGGGCAAGATACATTCACATAGCAAATTTCAAGTCGATAGCTCCACCCGTTTCCGAGATCTCGTCTGCGCATGCGCGAAGCGGGCGCCGCACGGGCTCGCCAATACGATAACGTTCACCGCCCGGTCAAACTACACACACGTACCAAGTTTCGTCCCGATCGGTCGAGAATCGTAGATTTGTATCAATGACAGACAGACAGACAAACAAACAAACAAACAAACAAACAGAGGTCTTCAAAATATATATGAGACTAGCAGGTTAGCCCGCCACCGGCGGCTTATCCGAAACATGACATTTTTTTATATATATTTTTTTTAATTTTTAGCTCCACGCGTTTCAATAATAATAATAATGTATAGCATTTGTAAAGCGCCTTTCCCATGAGGCCCAAAGCGCTCAAAGTTTTACAATTATTACCCTGATGAGCCTGAACATTCAGTAACCATCTACTGCTCCCCGGGGACAGGGGGAGGTACAGCCGGGAGTATGCGAGGATACCATATGGCTAGCATACTGACAAGATCTTTCACTGCTCATTATCAGGTACCCTTGTAATGCATGGGTGGTGCAAAGCAGACACAGTACGAGCGACCTTGCTCAAGGGTCACAACTTGGCGCGAGATTCAAACAGTGTACAATCCAACAATTGCACATCGCTCAAGTCGGCCAAGCCACTGATGTGTGGAAACTCATAACAGACCACCAGCCAGCCGCGAACTCGCCTCGCTGTGTTGACAGCGAAGACAAGTCCAACGCGCTAACCACTGGACCACGGAGCTCCACGGACCACGGAGCAAGATACATTCACATAGCAAATTTCAAGTCGATAGCTCCACCCGTTTCCTAGATCTCGTCTGCGCATGCGCTGCACGGGCGTCGCACGGGCTCGGCGACCCGATAAAATTTGTACCCGGCGCAAGATACATTCACATACCAAATTTCAAGTCGATAGCTCCACCCGTTTCCGATATCTCGTCTGCGCATGCGCTGCACGGGCGTCGCACGGGCTCGCCAATACGACAGCGACGACCACCTGGTCAAACTACACTCACGTACCAAGTTTCGTCCCGATCGGTCGAGGTGTTGGTATCTGATGCAAAAGACGAAATTGTGAGTGTTGGTCAATAGTCCCCGCCGTGAACCTCATCGTCGCAAAGAGCGGACAGTCAAATAACCCCGTTGTGAACCTCAATCACCAACGCGACGTAAACATGTGTTGCGTTCTAAAAATAGGAAAGCACTTTCTCTCTGCATAATTCTGCAGATGCTAATAACGTTGCTCCCCGTAGGTAGCAATATCGTTGTTGTTGATATTTACGGCTTGGGGGGCTATTTTCTTATTTAGCAAGTTTGAGCTCAATCGGTTAGAGTCTATAAAGGACACACTCATATATATGACACTTCCCGTGGGTAGCAAGTTTGAGCTCAATCGGCATTCCCTGGAATTTCCCGTAGATTGGCAGATTCCAGTAGCTTTATAACGGTATATCTGGGGAGAAATCTGATGCTATATTCGTGATTATCTGGGATGATTTCGGTATATATATATATACTGTAAAAACACAGCGCGCCATCCGTGCTCGCAGGGTTGGTCAGAAACAAATGTTTTTTAAATTTAATGTATGTTCCGTATATCTCTCTGCAGATGCAAATAACGTTGAATGGCAAACAGACGCTCTTTATAGAGATGCGTCAAAAACAAACGCTCATTAAATAATCACTTGATTAACCCACGCCGTGCCTTTGCGGTGATTTGAGATTGGAGAACGGGTGCTCTGAGCTTCTCTAAACCGCGACCACGGTCGTGTCGGTTGGATTTGACACTTACATAGGAAGTTTGAGCTCAATCTTTACACGCGTTTTGGATTCTATGAAGTACATACATACATATATACGAAGTCTCAAAATATATAGTATAGACTAGCAGATTAGTCCCCACTGGCGGCAATAGTCAGAAACATGACAATTTTTAATTTTTTTTTATTTGTTTTTTAAATTAATTTTTTTTAATTTTTTTTCCTTTTCCAATGAGTTAATTGCGCCTTTTTAATTTACTGGCTTTTTTAATAATTATTTTTAATTAATTTTATGTAAATTTTTTAATTAAATTTTTTTTTTTTCAATTTGACCCGATTTGACCTTGAATTGATCATATTCAAGGTCAAAGTCAGGTCGGGGTCACAATTTAACCCGTCCATGACACTTCCCGTAGGTAGCAAGTGTGAGGTAAATCGTTTCGAGTCTATAAAGGACACGCACATATAGATCATTTGTGGGTACCCGTTTGAAGGTCAAGGTCACGTCGCGCGGAAAAACTGACCTGATAAAAACTCCCCCGTTCCTTGGAACCCCTAAGTACGAAATTAAGTGCGAAATGTCGTCTCGAGACGGTCAATGGAGCCGTATTTATACTCGTCGTGTACATGTATATAGACGCTCTTTATCAACGACACTGTGAACGCTCTTTAACTATCAACGCGATTAACCCCACAGTGCCATTTTATGTGACTGGGAGTGGAGAATTCGTGCTGGGAGCTTCTCCAACACGCCGCGACGACTATTCCCATGGTTTTTTACCCTTAGATGGGAAGTTTGAGCCCAATCGGTCCAGACGTTTTCGAGTCTGTAGAGGACACACACATATACGGAAGTCTCAAAATATATAGGAGATATAGCTTTAATTGGAAGGGAGGACGGAACTAAATATAGTTATTTCACAAATAGTCCTTCCTTTTTGAATGAGTGTATTAACTAAATAACAGAGTTAGTCAGAAATAAAAAAAAAATCGTGTTATTCATTGCGCATTACAAGTATACCAGAGAATTGTTTCCCTTTTAAAGATAAGTGTTTGTAAAGAGCGACCCCATATGCCCACCAACCTTGTTTGACTTATTTACGTCCATAGTTGATCGCTTGTGGTGATATAAACTGTTTCAGACACCTATCCTTTATTTAGTACAAAATACATTCTATATGTTCAAATACGTTGTAATTATATCAGTATACTCGTTTAGCCGTTTGTACACCAATCGATATCTAATTGTGAACCTCGATTAAGTATCTTCCGATGCGGGGTCTGATTCTGTGTCACCATATACGACACGAGATAACTGACCGCTACCCTGCATCGAAGTCTGTGTATCCTGTTGTCAGTTGCTCATTTGAAGAGATTTAGTCCAGTGCCAATCCATCAAGTAAGGGTTAGCCTTTATATCAAGATCCATGTAATGTAGCCAGTGATCATGGGAATGGTCTAATCAGGAGGAATATTTCTCAAATAACACAAATACTGAGACTCCATAAAGTGTACATATAATAATTATGATGGCACTTGAAGCTGAACAGATTACATGTTTGACATAAAGTGACTCAGGGCACTCGCGACCGGTATGAGTGCACACGATATAACAGTCTGTAATAACGCCACTACAAAGAAGTACATGGAGAAATATATCAAACTTTATTCTTATATTTCTCCAATAATAAACATTCGCACGTTGAAACAATTGTTATGTAAACAAAATTGTTAAATTAGCTTGTCAACACACATGGATGATCGTGTTGTATCTTGAATGTTGTCTGAATATGATGTTTTGTCAATGTGTTTTACCTTCTCTAATGCTTGCAATCAAGTGTTGGTTAAATTTTGATATCTTATTGCACTAATTTCATTTTATCGGTACTTCCACTGTTTACATAAAAATGGTTTTGGCAGAATAATCTTGTTATCGGAGAGTTATTAGCTTGTAAAGTGTGTTACTATGTTAATGCTATGAATATGCACTTGGCAGGAAAACACGTTTATATTTTCGAAACTTGAAGATAGTATCCATGTAGTCGGATATAGAGCAAGCGAGACAACTCTATTTATTTATTGGTCATGTATAGCTAATACTGGTACCATAATGAATGACGCGTGGATTTCCGTTCTGTTCAAACCATGACTTGCGAGTGCTTCAATCATCACACCTCGTAATAAAATGGCCCGACCTGCACCTAAAACTCAAATATGCGTGTATATTAAGATAGTTAGTTAAGATGGACATGCACCTTTTGCATAAAACAGCCAAATAGGCCAAAATATATCCAAGAAAGAATTTCTCTGGATCTATCTGTCTAAAATCTTGAATATCACACATCATCATCTTCATTGTTTGCAGAACCTGTGCAATTATTAAGAGGTGTCAAAAACAATGGAATTTCATACATTTGAGAGGTTGAACATATTATTATCATTGTTGTCCCTTTCGGTACAAAGAACTGCTAGAATAATTAATAATTTCACACAACGCTCCAATCACCAAACAGCTTATTGTCTTGGTTCCATGAGAGGAGGCTTCATTTGTATTATTATGTGGAATGGATTTTTAATTGCATAATATAGTGTCATACCCCCATATATTATAATGAAGAATAAAGCAGTCACAAATATTCCAGCCCGATGAAAACAAATGTTGATATGTAGCGTGGTCCACTCAAGCAGTGCATAGTCACCTGGAAATTAGGTCACAGTGTTAAGAGATATGGTCATTTATGGTGGTAAGCTTGAACTTAGTTACGAAGCCATGACCCAGACTCATCTCAGCCCAATTTTTCACCGAACAACGTGAATGAGATGAACATTCTCAAATACGGTAACTTATTTGTGGGTATAGTTGTCTTTCTAAGTGAAATTGTAATACGACATTGCCTAAACCTTCATACAAGGCTCGTCCTGATTGATCAGTATCCTATATTCCCATGGAGACACGACCGCCGTTATGTGGTACAATTCCAGATAGTCTGAATTGTACCCAAGAAATGTGGTACTGCAGCATATTGGCGACAAGTGTTATATCAATAATCATTGTGATACTCAAATTACCTTTCAATGTGCAGACACATAACATTAAGGCAGTCAGCACGTTGCAAACTGTATGTACATTTATCTGTATGTACTCATTTCGTTGTTAGAGGTTATCATGCTGGAGAGTTACCACACTCACAACGCTATATATAAGTACTTGTATATATTCATAATCAGTCAAGTCAACAAACATAATTATGTAATTATGATCACTAATCTACTGTGCAACTAGAAATACAGCAAATGAATGAACATGCGTTTGCCCGGTATGGTATAATAATATCCATAAAGATTCGCTTAAACTTTGAACAAGTATCACACTAAGTTTCTGAGCGGTTTTATTGTTATATAATGTATGTATGTTGTGCGATAGCTTCTTTGGTCGGTATCAGGCACATAATATTATAGCGTCCACCTATTTATGTACTGTACCATCTGATCTTATTCCACCGCAATTGGTATATTACAATAAATTCGTTGGCTCACCACATCCCAGAGAGCGATTTTACAGTACGGGTTTGTGCTTCATTCTACATGTAGATTGTGGATATCTTAAAAATAATCGGATATTTTTAGAATAATCGATGGGAGCGGGTGGCAAATATTTTAGAAGTAAAATCAAATGGAAACAGAACGTCAGATTCACTGTTTCAGATACTTGAACTGTTGCAGATATTCGACAGTTTGTTATTTGAGAAGTAATTCTTGTTTTGATTAAGGTTATGCAATTAAAACATTTGCAGACACATTCGCTAACGCGTTATAGTAAGTTTGTCTTCAAACTATTCGGTTATAGTCCATAACCTTAATCGAAACAAGAGTTATTTCTTATAATTTAATCCGTTATTTCGCAGGAAAACTGCTATAGGTATAATGTGGAAGTAGAACGAGCGAAAACTCTATGATTATTTCAGAAGAAAACTACACATAAACTACACATAAACTACACATAAACTTGAATCCGATCACGATGTCACTTATATAGAGAGTAATAAATTGGTAGCGCACGAGTTTCTTACCCAAACGTCTCTCGCCTCGAGTAAATTATTGAACGTAATTCTCGGAACTAATTGATTACTCTATTTATTACACTCCTGCATCAAGTTGGTTCGCCAAATATGATTAAAACACACATAATTAATGCATGAAAGTACCGATGTCGAGAAACATCAACAATAGAAAATTCAGTCTTGATCAGTAAGCGATGTAACGTCACGGGAAATGACCATTTTTAATTAACAGCGTTTTCAAAATTCTAATTATCAACTGACCAAGTGGCATCATCGATTCATCGTTTTTATTTGGCTGCACGTGTTCCTGGTATATTTCAGCTGAACTGTTTCGATGTCATTTCTTTGACAACGTAAGCAGCACTGAAGATCTACCCGAAGGAATTCTGATGCAACATCTATATTCCCGGTTGAATCGTTACAAGTATCAAATAGTTTTCATGCACATTTTGGGTACGCGTTAAATAGGCGTGGTCATATCACTCGATGCTGCTGGCATTTATGTTCCGGAAAGTAATCAATACGTGTATGTTATCGACTAAATAGGTGACAACCAATTGTTTATAGCATTCCGTGGATGGTCAGCATGTGATTAAAGTTAGTACAGGTTATTTAGGCGCTCGGTAATACGCATATTATACGACCTTCATTTAAATAATTGACTACAGAAATATATCTCATGCAATGCTTGACCATTTTCAGTACCGGTGCTTTGAGAGCCGGGAACATGACCACGTGACATATGCATTGTACATGCGGGTCCTCCGGCTAACTTCGATGACACTCTATAAGACGCAACCAGATTATGTATACTATACAACACCGTTGTCCAGAAGAGTTTCCGTAAGTTTACGGAGCAAAGCGCTGGAAAAATATTTGCTAGTACCTTGTTCCGTACAATTACGGAGTTATTAACCGTAATCTTACATAACTTTACTCCTTAATTTTACGGTATAATCATCTGTGGAAATATTTTTGTCCCTAATTGGTCTGTTAGACATCTCTCTCCTAGGCTTATGATAAATTCTAACAGTGAACATAAACTGTTTTGTCCGCGTGCGCCAGTAATAATTGACAATAAGGACATCACGGTATGGCGGGAATCATATAACGGAAACAGCTTCCATTTCTAAAGACAATTTCCGACGTTGTATATTCATGTACATGTACGTTATTGTACTGTTTTTCTGTATCATTGTTTCTCATGATTTTGATGAATAAAATTTACTTTAAACAAATCTCACCGAAGTTATCGAACATTATCAACTATTTTATATTTTCTGCATAAAAGTAAGACAATCGATCTTTATTGTTACCTTATCTTGAATATACTTGCACTATACCATGCATGCTCTTATTGTTTCATTCTGAAGAAAAGTCGCGTTTCTGATTGTTCACAATTCCATACTTAAATACGTCTTTCCATGGCAGTAGGTAGAAAAGTATTTATACATATAGATTGGACCCCGAAATCAAACCGTAATATAACAGAGATGACCATTATAAAGTACATTTTAAGGCTTCAAACCGCCACGTGCCACGTGAACTGCATGCCCAGTTAAGACTTTTGAGACACATGTATGCTTGTGCTGCAGATAACCATGTTCCAACAGTTGCCTTTCACATATGCACAGCTCAGTCTAACACATTTGTTGATTATTTCTTGGTTAGTTGGATATCGGTTGAGATATCTGCACACTGTAACTTCATATTAGCTTGATACCGGACGTCGGATGCTGATATGAAGTTACCGAGGGCTGATATATATCCAAACTAACAAATTAATAACTTTATAGTGGATGGCACAAGGATCTAGTTCGATCAAGCGTAGCTCTAGCGAAATGCAATTATGTGCCGTCCGCAACGAGTTCCATAAAATATTCGAGATTATGGTGCAAGTTTTGTTTTGGAATTTATTCTACACCGGCGTATCAGATAATTTCAATCCATGACTGTAACATTCATTGAAACTATAGCTAAGTTTGTGACAAATACCGATACGTTTGGGGTCACGATAGAACCCGGGGTCACATTCCTGATACGTCAGTCCCCACAATGCTGCCTTATATGGTACGGGGTCATTTCCTTATATGTCCGCCCACACACTGCTGCATTATATGGTACGGGATCATTTCCGTATATGTCTGCCCTGACAGTGCTGCCTAATACGGTACGGGTTCCTCATATGTCAGGCCCCATACTTCTGCCCAATATGGTAGGGGTCCTTTGTGGGAATAGGTTTTATTGCATCACTAAATGTAAACACTGCTAAACCATCGGGTCTGGCTGGATCGGTTTTAAACCAGAGATGACGCGAATGCGTCACTCAGAACTGCGTTTTCTGGTTTAATGCACGGAATTAGATTTTAGATGGTTCCGCCAACCAGGTTTAAACCGGAGACGATGAATCCGACTAAAGGCTTCCATTAAATTTTAACTGAAAGAAACGCTTTCCTCGGGAGGTGAATAAGTTTTTGAAATATCTCATAAACCGTTCGACTAAATGTACAAGAAATACAGAATCCGCGTCCTCGGACTGCATGGATTTATCGTACAAGCGGTTTATGACATATGGTTGTCTTTGCTCTCCCATCCTCTTTCAGTCTCCAATCCTCTTTCATTCTCTCTCTATCTATATCACTCACCACCCACAATCTTTCACTCTCACTCTCCATCTATCTCTCTCTTCACATTTCTCTATATCTCGTCCACTCGTGTTAGCAAATTGGGAAATCCGCTCATCGGGGTTATCTAAATGTGCCTAATTTCAAGAATAATTTACCACCTATTGAATGATTAAACTCTCAACCATAATTATGTATGTTTTATAGGCATTGTAGTTACTTGATATCTGTTGAAAAACTACAATCAAACGCAAAATTACAGTACATGTCCCCATGGCATACAACGACTCTAGTTGTGGCAAAATCGACCGCCTCGATTGATTTATGTGCGGGGCGTATACTGCATGAATGGTAGCGCTAATCCTAATACGATGTATAAACAATACATAATTGTTTGGTAGTGCCATCATAGCTTCAATAACACGAGATAGTGGTTCCATTAAAATTTTCCCAATAAAATGAATGTTTGCGAATATAATCGTTAATAGTTGTGTCAAGCGGTGTAAGCAGTGATATTTAGTTTGATTAGGTGGGTGGGAACATTAATGTTAATTCATTGGTTATTCCCAAGGAGTACAGATTTTAAGGTTCGCCCACCCGGAGTGACACCATGTTAATTTTTCATGGGGCAGTTCGTCGCTTATATACGGAAGCCCAATGTGGTCACATTAAATCACCACAATAGAAGCCCAATGTGGTCACATTAAACCACTACAATAGAACAATATCCTATTGCGTTTAAACGCACTATGAAGCAGAGGGTACAATGTGTGTCCATGACGCTGTAACTATATGTAGGTTAATTCGATAAACACCAGACATCAGTCTGTTCGTGCGTTACCTTTGGTGGCGACCATCAGGTGGGGATCAGGTGGGTGTTAGGGTGTTTCGCAAGTGGGTCTTAGGGGGCACCTTACATCATCCATCGTTTTATCTAAATCGGTCAAATGACTGAGAAAAACAGGGTTGCCATTTTGGATTCGCTGAGGTGTACCTTTGTCGGGATTTTTCCCAAGCTGGGTACCTTTATCATGATTTTCAGTACATGCGTACCTTCGTCACAACAACCGGTGAGTGTGACCAATTCAGCCATAGTGACACATTCTTTCTCCGTTGCATCGTCATCGGTTTATTACGCGCCGCGTCATGTGTATGCTAAGTAGAGATTCCTGTTTCGCCTGGGCGCATGGGGGTTTTATATATAGAATGGGAATTTTTGGGAGTATTAAAATTCGAAATGCGAACCGGAGGCCGGGTCCGGTAAAAGGTGTGGTTGGGAATTTCAATTTCGTTTATTGTCCTTTACATTATAATGTCAATATTGATGTTGATTTTTGGTTTGTGACAACCTATGTCAATTACAAATAAAAGAAATGAAAATAAAATTTGTAAGCCTTATATTTCAATTTTTATAGTAATTTTTCGTTCTGCAGCCCACTGGGGATTGTAGTCGGAGACGACAGAGTCGTTAATTAGGTGCTGGTTGTTATTGTTATTTTAAAGGAATTCTGAGTTGGTCATTCGTGAAACCAATATATCATATATTCTATAATTACAATCATGCATGGGTATATAATATATGATCTTGAGCGCGTTACAATTTCTGACATTGATTTTCTTTTCACGGTGTTTGAGCCATATTAGAGCAACTAAGGTGTCGCATATGGATATAGGACACAATGCTTCAAGTCACCACATTGCCTGGGTGACTTGAGACGTCTGTTTCGGACATTTCAAGTTAGATTTACGGTATACGACTGACGTATCAAACATCGGATGCTTGACGTACGATGGTGTGACCGTATCCTAACTATACATGTATAAGCTAACGTGACACAATTACTTTTGGCTTTTGGTCTAGTTTGTCAATGCGAGCTATGTAATGATATTTAAAGACAATAATTCGCACGATAATATATGTTAAAAACCCTAACAACAACCCATTCCAAAAACCCATAACAGTCCATATGACTACTAATATCATTTTCTCTTCTTATTCTTAACTCAGAACTATACCGAATCAACGTTGAATCCTTACAGGTGATTCTATATCTTCACATCAACGTTTTCAGAAACAATTTTATGCGTGATGCGTTATATATGCAATAAATGGTTTCACGAACAATGGTGTCATATCTGAATTAAAAGGGTATGCCGTCCGACATGTAAAGCAGAATATAAAATATATTGGTTTGATGTATGCACTACCTCAGAATGCACCTAATGCGCATAAGATTGCCCACTTATAAACGGACAATCCTTACCTAAAATGGTCATTAATAAATGGACAATCCAACCAAGCGTGGCACGCGAGCTTGGGATTGTCCACTAAATCACGACATATATCGATAATCCTGCATGTTAGCTTCATATTAAATCTGAAGGGTAATAACTATATAAAGAATGTAACTAAATAACGGAGATTTGTATGAGAAATTTGCAACACCACATCAGATCAACTCTTGTGAAAATAAGTCAAATTCTTCCCTTGGGTGGGTGGGGTTGGGGAGGTTTGGGGTACGCTCTTTAAAAACACTTCTTCGAATATTTCCGTTATTTCGTCAAAAACTCTTCTTCAAATATCTCCGTTATTTCGTCAAAAACACTTCTTCTCAAACAAATCACCGTTATTTAGTAAATTAACATTCTTTATAGAGTTATTGCCCTCATATTAAATATGAAGCTAACATGCAGGATTAGCTATACATGTCTTCATTTAGTGGACAATCCCAAGCTCGCGTGCCACGCGTGGTTGGATTGTCCATTTATTAATGACCATTTTAGGTAAGGATTGTCCGTTTATAAGTGGAAAATCCTTGAAGAATTGCCTGCAGAATTCAGTTAAAACAACTAATCCTTAAAATTATTACAACTACGGCTTATCATTGAATGTTTCTCATTCACCACACCAGGACGCTTCTAATGCGAACCAAAATATATTAATGGGATTAAATACACCCCGATACTTCGCAATACGATCTTTAGTCTACATTCCAACCGAGACATACATCTTCAGCAATGTTAGCTTTTACATTATGCATTGTGTTCCGGCAATAACACACCTAAATATCTAAAACAATTAACGCGGTCATAAAAGTTACAACAATGAGACATCCGCGAAGATACATCCGCGGATACACGAATCCTGCAAAAAGTATAACAGGTACGCAATATAGCGAGTACATTTTAAATCATATGTGCTCCATCACCTCCATGGATACCACCAGATCAGCATGAAAGTATACATCATAGAGGGCGTAATAAGCCGGCGAACATATTTATCAATTGAGTTATTTAAGATAAATATGGTACCAAGGATAAATACCCCCGAAGATGCCAACAAACAGACGGGTAGGCGGACGCAGAGACCTTAAAAGCCAAGTCAATTCACATTGACAGTTGAGATCAACAATAAATATCAAGCAATTTATCAATTACAGGCTCCTTTGGGAAATACCAGATATACCAATATATTCTATACCAGTGACAAAGTCCATGCACAAGTCCTATTTTTTGCGAAAAAACACACCATCTATAATATTCCTCATTGATTCTCAAAATCTTTCATATCAGTCACAATTTATTTTAATGTGTTTTAATGGACATGACATTTCCTTTCTTTTTTCATGTATAACTCGATAGTATCAAGCGAAGGTAAGTCGAGAAAATTAGCGATATGTCGACTTCCTTTCAACTGACTCCGTCGAATTATATCAAACGAAAGGACATGATATGCCCTATAACATACACTGGGTCATATTTTGGTTGAGTTGACAACTTTTTAGAATTATTGAGATATTAGGCGGATAGGGACTCTGACGACCCGTTTTACTCCCAAATTTCCAATATATTTTGCAAGTTTTCGGTACAATATCCCGATTTTCCTTCGTTTGATAATATCGAATTATATATTCACTGAACGTAAATTTCATGGCCGATAAGACACAATGAAATATATTGTGTCTGATATGAATGATTTTGACAATCTATGATGATTATGATGGTGTGTTTTTTTCCGAAAATCGGACTTGTGAACCTTCTCACTGGTATAGTATATATTGGTATATCCGGTATTTTCCCCATGGGACTGCGGTATCAATTGCATATAATGGTTCCTTACACAAGACAAGCAGACATACTCTAGCAGGATTACCAGTTAAATTTAACACCAAATGTTATTGTGAGAGAACGAGGGTTGTTCATCCAGACAAATTACAATAAAATAACAACATTATTAAGCGAACTATTGTTCAGTTTTACATGTGTGATATACATTTTACTGTATATGTCACAAAAAGCGAAAATTAAATGTATTATTAAAATTCGCCATGACTGTATTTAACAAGTGCAGATATATTATTATCCGAACAAAGAAAATTATGTGCCGTCATGTCCTGAATGTAGGTCATTCGTCGAGCTAAATAGAACCAGACACTTTTGCACAGCTGAGCAATTTTTCAAACAGTTGTATCATAAACGTTGAACTGGTATCTGGGAATAACATCATATATATACTTGTTTTATCCCTGTGTTACCTGTCTTTTTTAACTGTGGTGTGATTATGGAGAAGTGGCATGGACGCAAAGTGCTGGTCACCGGTGCCTCTTCTGGGATAGGGGCTGCCATTACTAAACGACTTTCTCGGGAGGGAATGATCGTCATCGGGTGTGCTCGGAATGTCGCCGCTTTACAGGTGCGTACAGTAATGCCCTAAGTAATCGACTTCTTAACCACAACAGAATTATGGGTAATTTTTCAGGATTTAGTCGGAAATATGGATTGTTGCCATTCGTATGAAAGCTCTCACTGAGAGCTTTCCGATGAATGGCAACAAGCCATATTTCCTACTAAATCCTTAAATGTTACACATAATTATGCCGTGGAGTTAAGGAGTCGATTACTTAGGGCATTACTGTACTTGTGTAGTGATATGTTACACCGGTTGTAACAGTTTTTACATGATACATCGACTGTTTCCGCCGCGGGATGGTTGGGATGGGTTCGCATCACTATTCTTGTAAACAATTTTCTATAGATGGATATTTCTCACCCGAAGCAGCCACCATTATAAGTTTCAGATATAGACATTGGGATCAGATCGTTTTGACGGGTTAATTTCCCTGACAAACGTTACGGTTAGTGTCAATTGTGTTATTGTGAGACCAACAATGGTGATAGAAACCACAAAGTTCCGTGAAATTCAAACTGAAACTTTACTGGAAATCTTCCAAGAATTATTAGTGTTATATGTAGGTCTGAATTTGCCAAAATTTGGACAACGTGAGGTACCAGTTGGAAAGTGTTCCTCGTTGATGTTTTAACTCCACTGGCACAAGTTTCAATCTATGCATTATATGGATATGTATACTATATACCGCCTGAAACCCACAGTCACCTACAGATGCCGAATATTTGCAGGAGCTGGCAAAAGAACAGGCCAACATTATCCCAATACAATGTGACTTACGTAAAGAGGAAGAAATATTGACAATGTTCGAACAAATACGAGAAGAGGCGGGTGGTCTGGATGTATGCATTAACAACGCAGGTGTGGGGCCGCAGCCGAGTACTCTGTTGGAGGGAGACACTGAGAAGTGGCGCGAAATATTCGAGGTATAATTAACCCTCTCTTTGATTCATGTATTGTCCCATAAAATAAGACAATTATGCCATTGAGTGGTCCATTATAATGATTCATAGTCATTGGTGGGAGAATATTGGATACTAACTTCAACAAACTTATCTTCAGAACATTTCCTAAGGGAATTACATGCGTCAATGAGTATTTAGTAAATAAATGTTTAAATATAATTTAGCGCTAAATGGGCAGGTCTCGATATAATGCTAGTGTAAAAATATACAATTCATGAAATTCCGATGATCAAGAGAGGTCCATAGATATATGTTATTTTAATTAGCAAACCTTATGCATTCAAAAATCTTATCGATCTCATCGAAATGTATCACATTTTCTTTCAGTTTCCGCTCAGAGGTTCTTACCCCAACCCTGAATCGAGTGCTCATAGTTTGAGCAGGAATAACCAACAATCTTGCTGTCATGTTGCACTTTCCTTTGGTTCATCATTGTGGTGGATGATATCACTGCCAAATGGATGTTCTTCGTATATTTCTGCGTTGTTGGTTGCACTCATAATTTATGTGTTCCATTATCTTAGTGTCAAATCGCCAGCACACCGCTAAACTCAAATATAATTGAACTTCAATCTTAGACCATTATTTGTTTTCTTTCGACAGGTGAATACTATCGCTCCTATGATCTGTACCAGAGAATCTGTGAAGATGATGAGAGAACAAGGTGTCGATGACGGACATATATTCAATATAAGCAGGTATCATCCACATACTACATTTTATAATCTCTTAAAACACTGGACAACTTACTGTGTTTCTATGAACAATAACAACTCTCTCGTGGACCATGTCTGAGTATTTTATTGTTTGCTGGCGGTTATGTGGATAGACTACCAATCATCCAAAAAGACGTCCACAACCATAAACAAGTTAGGTTCCCGATCAAATTTGGAGTTGTGGTCTATGCTTAATTGAGTGTGTAAACTGTAAGGTGTACAATGGGAAATGAACAAATTTAAAAACAACATATAACGCTTTTATACGACTTGAGCTTTTTCTTTGAAGTTGAATCTATATGTTGTTTCAGCCATCAATGGCATTGGCATCGTCATGTTATGCCTTAGTCAATGGGCCAATTCTCAATAAGCCTTTAGTTTAGAAGTTGGCTGCACCCCCATCAAAACAGGTTTTTATACATCAAATTAAAGGTCATTATATGACGCATCCGATTTGATTGTT
Source organism: Siphonodentalium dalli (assembly GCA_032622095.1). Classification (NCBI taxonomy): domain Eukaryota; kingdom Metazoa; phylum Mollusca; class Scaphopoda; order Gadilida; family Siphonodentaliidae; genus Siphonodentalium; species Siphonodentalium dalli. Next base: position 189,809,010 of record CP136065.1, on the reverse strand, counting down.
GTCCACTTCAGAACGTGTCCCAAAATATATTTTTCAGGGAAGACAACTCTTACCCCTAAAATAAAATATATTTTTCATCGAGTACAAGTGTCATCGTATAACAAAATTTCTGTGGTTACAAAATGAACAAGATATCGTTTATATTAATTATAATTCACCATAAAACAACATGAGATACAACACTGAACCAATGTATAAGCTAGTTCGAAACTCCCCACCCCAACTTTTCTCAGGAAAACGAATTGTATTACGCTTAGAATGCCCCAAATAAAGAAGGCTTTATGGCCATAACATGAGACAGTGTAGATATATGTACGAAGGAGAATCATAAGCAACCTTGTGCGAACGTGTTCTCAGATGAAATTTTGGAAAAATAGTGAATAATGGTAATTCTTACTAATTTCTGAAAATTTTACCATGGAGTATGGAAAACCACATGAGAACACTAGTCCAGAATTAGTACATTCATAAAACTTCACAAAAGCACCTTATTGTCAATTTCATATTTTTTCAAATTTTATTTGATTTTTTTTGTGAAATGATTATATATATACATATATTTCAACGGCACACATATGGCTGCCAAAGATTGATGAGTGAGACTCATGTTTTACAGAGAGGTATTTTCTTTTTTTTGTGGCCCATGTTGCAACACTAGACACAACTGACGATATATGAAGCATAAGACACTTCGTATTTTACCTTTGTTTTTAAGATGATGGCGTCCAAATCGAAGATTCTCAAACTTACCGACACAAATTTAACTAGGTTCGTCACATGGGGATAAGGAAATTGTTCATTAAGAAATGTACTCAGTTGTTCGTTAAAACTAAAGAACTCTAATATATTGTTTCTCAATTCGTTTATTTTGTGATGAGTAATTGATTGCCGAAAAACCCAATAAATCTGCTCATCCTCAGAGTATCCAGTCAAAGTTGACACTACTTAGGTTGTTGCAGATATCCTCACATTTCAAGCACCAGCACATCATGCCATGTCTGCAGCCAAATAGCAATATTTGTTCCATTCGCTTGAATCTTTGCAGCCAAACTGCAGTAGTTTCATACCTTCATTTGGATGGGAGGAAGACTAGCCTGTTGATGTGTGGAACTTCCGGATCCTTCACACAGCGACCATCCATTGTCATCATGGAAACTAATCCTATATAATTCCGCGCACCTCATATATCTCATGCACGGTATATATGCTTTCTATACTTCTGTTGCGGGGTCACTTTACCAAGAACAATTTCTAAGAATTGCACAGGTTGTTTTATATAAATATCCGTAAAATCTATCCCCCAGAAGTATCTTTCTCTCACAAAATCTAGTCTCCAAAGAGTTTCTGGCCAGAGTGTCATAGTCAATGTTGGGGAGACAAGCAAAACTCACATGGCATGATTATATATTAACGGTGCGGGACGTAACGGGTCAACCGATACACTGTATGTCAAAAGGTACAGTACTTTTGGACTAAATGTAGCTGTTATGTTTCTGCCTATCTTGTGGTTATATATTCTGTGTCTACTTAAATCATATTGGAGGTTTAACAATACGAAGTTTATAATAGTAGCATGGTGTTGATATATTATATGAACCAGACGGGCGTGAAATGGACAATATGAGTGGACTGCCCGATCATCATTACGCTTAAATCTTGCGTCGACGTTGGTTATGGATTCGTTCTTATTTCATGTGCATCTGGTGCTGACTATTCCCGCTCTGTGTCCCGGGGATAACATAATTTAAATGACACACAAAAGGGCATATATAGATGAAGGGACATACTTTAGGGACACTGCATGTCACTATGGCCAGTGTTGTAATCATATAAACCTATACATATATCTCGTGCAATATAAACACGGCTAGGATTATATATGTCGCACAACGTAGGGCTTATGGAGCCCAAATTACATAGGGCTATAATGACATGACATGCCATAATGGGTGTGAGTGTATTGTGCCAAGTAATTGCCCGACGAATATGTAGCTTTAGGAGTCTGCATTTGCTGTTATTGTTCTCGTTTTACAACAGAATCATGTATCGTAATTCATCGACATGACTACATGTCGGCTTGTCACATAAAGCACATACCAACTCGCTGAAGGATGAAATATGGTCATCATTGATATTAGTAGATTGTTGAAGTATGGTACATTGCACTTCTTTTTCAGAATAAGTAAAACGGCTACATTTTTCCTGCAAACCGAGATTGCAATCGAGGTATTCAGGCAAGGCTTCACATGTGTCCACGACACAGATGTTCCATAAAATGGTACATATTTATCATGTGGTGACAGCAAAGACTCCCCCACGGGCTTCTATTTTTCGTGAATGGTCGAGTGCAGCATCTAAATGCTGTCTCAGAAACACTGAATTATATGTTTGCCATTCGGCCGAATATCATGTGACACGGTCCGTAAATGGCGACGTTATGTTTCTCGACCAATAGACGCTAGGATGATTTTTCATACTGAAACCAAAACTAGGCATCGGGTCATTTCCGTGAACGACATAGCGGACAGTATTGCACAAGAGGTATGTGCAACGTTTCCTCTAATTCACACACTGACATGCTACCATGCAAATAATATATATATATAACGAAGCCGTCTGACTTAATAGTAAAAAGAAGCAAAATGTGCTGCGAGTTTTGCAACAACTTGGGCAATCAACTAATATTGACGATGACAATATCGCATCCTACCAATAGTTTGAATGTGGGCTATATTATGCTGTGGCATACTGTTGTAAAGTCGACGAATTAACATACACGTTCTTATGTTGTATAACCTCAAATTGGAGCACATCTTCTTCCACGAACCACAGACTCCTTAAGAAATCACACTGACAAATATTCGTGCAAACTATAGCAGGCAGTAATGGTCACAATATACAAATCTCCCAGCCTTGTATACCATGCACTGCCAGCCATGGATGATCGCTCTTTGCTTGGGTCCTACATATCAGGCTGACGACACTTCCCCGATCTATACTGCAAAGATTAACGCGAATCTAACAATGATCTTGCTTCACTGCAGACTTACCATGTGTGTGTAAGAATGAATGGCGTCAAGAACCAAAGTAATGTCAATTTTGACAACTCGTGGGATGAGCAGAGTGAGAGAACATTTAAGGACTATACATTTATATAGAAAAATATAGAACAGGAAGTAGTAGCATGCCTTGAAAAACTGTTTGGCAACACAATAGTATATACTTCAAAAGTAATTTCGTTAATAATATATAAAAAATTTCACCTGACCACATGTTTACATCAGAGATAGGCCACTTGAAATTGGAGGCTGCTAATTTGGTCATACAGTTTCAGTTTCTTCAGAAAAAATATCTAATTTGATATTACTTATCCAAACTGTTCCAAAAGGCACACGTTGGTGATGATTATTTAAATCTTTCTATATATTGAATTTTATCCGGACTTTCCCCCTAAAATGAGTCCTTAGGACAGACCAATTACTCATTAGAATAAATTAATCGAAATAATAGGGTCCTTCGGTTTGTTTACGGGTACTAGTTAACTCATGGTTTGATTAACAATCCATTGTTCCAGATAACGAACTCAGTCACCTTTGTAATGGAAATTGTGATAATTAATCTTCGATTTCTGTGGCCGTTTTGGATGTCATCATAAACTTACTATCTGTATGGAGTGCATGTAATGTCAGTTGTGATCATTGTCCCACAATGCACCGAAAATAAGAAAATACAGTTCTGTAAAACGGGAGACTCACTCGTCAGCCTGTGGTAGCCATATGTGCTCAGTTGAAATATATATATATATATATATATATATATATATATATATCTTTATTGCCTCCAATGGTGGAGATTGATTGCTGTACAATATTTACATAATATAGTTCCAATACATAAATGCATAATAGTGTATACAATAATACATAAGTACTGCCAATAACGTTTACCACATATCTCACAACCGAGTGGGCGCAACAATAATCAATTGGATGTTTCGGGTAGAAGAAACAAAGAAAGAAAATAAAATACACGAAACAATACACAAAGTCTAGAGACAAACATGCACATCGTATGCTTTAAGCGACACGCCGGAGGATTGCACATAATCACATGGAGGAGGCTGGTGACCACTTGTGTGTGCGCTATGATGCCTATATAGTATATATAGATGTGATATCATCTTCATTGAAGAAGACCTAAGTTCATAAGTTTGGAAGATTTGAGAAGAAAGGCTGCCGTCAAGAGAATGACTTCATCCCACACACCAAGGAACTCGACTGGAACGATAATCGATACTCCGCCTAGGATTATTGTGAGTAGGTCGGCATCTTGAAAAGAGTCTAGGAACATAAACAAATCAGTACCAAACATATCTATGATAATCATCCAATATCTATACCATAGAGCATGAGATACTGAACTACTACACCCGAAGAGTGCGTGATGAAGTTCGCTATTGTACAGAGAACCACACACCATACAAGTCAGGTTGTTATCGTATGTCGTCTTGTTCAGCAGAGACGCGAGATGTTTCAGCTCTGTCGATTTCCGTGGATTGCGTTTTAATAAGGACCAGATGCTCCAGCATCGGAGAGGACTAGTGTGGATGGAGCGGAATACAGAGAGTCTCTCTTCATCGCGGGTAGATAAGTCCCACTCTTCTGAGTATAATGAGTTTACGGCTGTCCTTACAATGAAATTCCATTTTCAAATTATAATCTTAGATCACGTTCAGACACCGTTATTAATAATTCCCTTCACCATTCTCTACAATGTTTCAGTCTATGCTTCTAAAGCCAGTTTGACATGCAGCATTATAAGTGTAAACTATATAATTTCTGCGAAAATTATATTTTAGGGGGTAGGTTTAGTTTACACCAACATCGCATTTTTACATAAATGCTATTGGCATTCCATCATTAGTATATTTTTTCTAGGTCATTTTGGCAATCTTTAAGCCATGTTGCCGATCAATAGCCTATGTGATTCACAAGTTATAGCTAATTATATGTGGTACTTTTGTTCAAAATCCAAGTAATTTTTCGCATTTCAAAATATGTATCGCAATATTTTCCAACTAGCTCATAAATTGGTTCAGAGTTGTATCTCGTGTCATTCTATGATAATTTCTAATTAATATAAACGATAAACTGGTCAGTTTATAACCGCAATATTTTGTTATGCTCTGACACTTGCACTCGAGGAAATTTTAATTTTATTTTAGGGGTAAAAGTTGTCTTCCCTGAGAAATCTATTTTGGAACACTTTCTGAAACGGCAATAAGCAACATCGGATGCGTCATATGATTACCTTTAATTTGATATATAGAAACTTTTGTTGGATAGGGGGTGCAGCCAACTCCAAAAATATCATGTTTGGCCCACGGACATCCTGGCGGCTCAAATGACACTATAGAGAAAAAACAAGCCATGCATAGCAATTGATAATATCCAACAATAGCACGATGTATCGATAAAATATAAGAAAGTCTGCCGTCGCAGAGTTTAATAATCTTTGTTCTAGAGTGTCCTTCAATTTGATCCATGCTGTGTTCCATTGGTGGTTTCACAAGCAGAACACTATGTTCCAGGGAAGTATGCGGTTGGAACATTGCTCTTCCGCCCCTCGTCACAGTATAGAATAAACAATCTGCCTCCTTTCATCACTGAATACTTGCTCATTGTCATAACTGCTAGACTAATATCGAGTAATGGATATCGATAGAGGTTAAGTTAAAGGCACTCACTCCGATTCGATGGCCCCATATAACCAGATTCCAACAACAACACATTGTTTTTAAATTCAGCTTCAGCTATCAGAATCGAATAATTGCCCAAAAATAGTATAAAATTGCCGGAAACGTGTTATTTATCAATATGTTGTTCGACGAAATTTGGCTTTATTATCAACACAAATCCTCTTGATTTTAGAGTTATCCATCTTCATCTGCAATTTGGTCGGCTCGCCGACTTTTTACTGGGCCACTATTTTTTTAAGTCTCGATTATGAAAAATAATAGATTTCAACAATCGATATCTAATAACTCTGAGCTTTGATAGGTGGGTTCCTCGACTCGAATACAAAATATTTTGTTACCCCCGAATCCAAATAAATAGTAAAAGAGGGGCATTTAATCGGACTATGCATCTTTAATCAGTTAATACGGCATTAGTCTTTTTGTTCGACAAACGGGAATGACAACATATAAAGTAACTATATCCATATATAAATACTAGTAAGAAATGTGCAATCGTTGACTTTAATTTCAAGGTCTAATTACGTTTATGAATATTTATTTTCAGCATCGTGGCACATAAGGTGGGCCCGATGAAGGAGTGTAACGCTTACACTGCGTCGAAATTCGCCCTGCGTGCGATAGGAGAGGGGCTGCGTAACGAATTGAGGGAGATTAAATCGCACATACGATCAACAGTAAGTGTCTGTAAACGTCAGTAAATGTCAATCGAACAAACTTTGTGTAATGTTTTTATTGAAGTAGCCTCGAGACCATTAATTATATAATAATATAGTAATGTGGGCGGTCGCAGTTCAGAAAGTTCCTCCTGCTTGCACGAGCTCAGCTCAAACTTACATCAATGACGAAGTGCTATTCTACGGCAGCGTATAATGCACCACATGCAGATCATCCTAAGTTGTATATACACGATAGCTAATTTGTATATATCACACGAAACCCATATTATATCATTAAAAAAGTCATTACATATTTCCTTGTCTCTCGCTAGTTATAAATAGGCGCATATTTCCCGGGACCACTTGGCATATGGCGTCAACAAAATAAATGCGCGTCTTTACATTGATTTAGGCGGATTAGCAGCCAATTTGGGGGACTATATTTTCCCTCGCCAACCTGAGCGCGCAATAATGTCACATATGGTTGTGAAGCCTCTCAACCAACGATCTAAATGTATGCATTTTGCATCTACTTTTAATGTATTTGTTAAAAATGCATAAACTTATAATTTTTCATGTGATATACAAGATCTTCAACCCGTTATGTTGTGATATATATACGACTCGTTGTGAATCAAATTTATCAAACTCGTTTCATAAAATCTTATTTCCCAACTGATGATACCGACCCCAGTTGGTGACAGTCTAGACAGGTTGACCTACATTCTCTGCAGTACTACCGTCGGTGTTTGACCTATATTCTCCGCCCACGCGTCGGTCTATTTGTACCGGTTGGACATGTCCGGACATGACCCGCTGGTTATATCCAGATTTCCCCATATGAATGGTATATTATCTACATGTATATCACGTGATGATCTCGGTGGGGTAGCTTCAGTCTTGAATATTAAAGGGATACTAGTCTCTCACGGGGGATGATTATTAAAGTGACACTCACTATGGATGAATGTTAAAGTAACACATGGCGCACACTGTGGGATAATGTTAAAGTGACACTCGCATTGAAAACTTCCAAAAAGTTCAAAAAGTTCAAAAAGTTCAAAAAGTTCAAAAAGTTCAAAAATTTCAAAAACTTCAAAAAGTTCAAAAAGTTCAAAAATTTCAAAAACTTACAAAATTTCAAAAATTTCGAAAAACTTCAAAAACTTCAAAAACTTCACAAATTTCACAAATTTCACAAATTTCAAAAAACTTCAAAAATTAAACTAAATTCAGGATTTAGTCATAAATGTGACCCGCTATATCAAATCCAGTCGGAAGTCGGGATTTTTTTTATCCTGTGCCAATGCATTCTCTTATATATGCGAGTCGACCAGCCGCCCGCGGCGGCGGCGGCGGCGGCGGCGGCGGCGGCGGCGGCGGCTGTAATGCGCATGTCAACGCCGCGCCGCCGGCGGCGGCGGCGGCGGCAACTACATAATCCTATGGCATGCAAAGAAATTGGCGGCGGCGGCGGTTAAGGATTTAGTCAGTGATGATACTGTTGTTGTTGGTGGTGGTGTTGTTGTTGTTGTTGGTGTTGTTGTTGTTGTTGGTGTTGTTGTTGTTGTTGGTGGTGGTGGTGTTGTTGTTGTTGTTGGTGTTGTTGTTGGTGTTGTTGTTGTTGTTGTTGTGGCTGATGATACTGTTGTTGTTGTTGGTGTTGTTGTTGTTGTTGTTGTTGGTGTTGTTGTTGTTGTTGTTGTGGCTGATGATACTGTTGTTGTTGTTGGTGTTGTTGTTGTTGTTGTTGTTGGTGTTGTTGGTGTTGTTGTTGTTGTTGTGGCTGATGATACTGTTGTTGTTGTTGTTGTTGTTGTTCTGAAGGCGTGTGTTTAACTTTGATATGACGCTTCAAACTATCTTGCCAAGCATAGACACTTAAGCACTCTTCACATTGATACTTCATTTTCCTATATAATCAGTGAAATCGAGCGTTCTTCTATGCACCTATATTTATATAGAACAGAAACAAGGGAAACGTGGTGGACTAGTTAACTAGTTCAGGCTGTCGTTCACAACGTCTCTTAGTGTTGTTTGTACTGGATACAAATTTATCACGTTGGCTACAATACAACCTACCTATCCAAATGTCAATGCAATTATGAGTGAATTCAATATGAGAGTATATATATAAGCATTTGTATCGACATCTCGTGAATCTATCGAAATATCTTACTTCTCTTTCCAAATTGCGTAATAATTATGTTGAGGTTCAGTGGGTACGTCCTATATATCCAGCTGAAGGCAGAATGGACAATTGCTTCCTCTGATGTACAGTTAGTTTGAATCAGTAAACATATGCACATGATTGTGTCTGTGCAACTTGAAACAATACAATTAAAATCTGGTCGTTTTCGGCGGCGGCCGTAATGCGCATGTCAACGCCACGCCGCCGGCGGCGGCGGCGGCGGCGGCGGCGGCGGCGGCGGCGGCGGTTAAGGATTTAGTCACAAATATGGCTTGTTTCCATTCATCGGAAAACTATGGGGGTAAGGTGGTGAGCGCCACCGAAAAAAGCAAGTGAGCGAGGGAAAAAAGAGAAAAATAACATGACAAGTGGTACATAGCACAATTTATTATATTAACTATTCACTGTCACTTTCGTCCGAATTGTCATCACTTTCGTCAGATGTGTCATTTGTTTCGTCCATGAACTTTTCTAGCAATGGTCTGTACTTTAATATATATATATATATATATATATATATATATATATATATATATATATACACACACAATTGATATTAATATGTTTGCCAATAATTTACACATCCATGAATCGATCTGAAAACATTATGGTTCATTGTCAACATTTTTGACGAGTAGTTGTCAATATTTAGACATTCCTGGAAGAAATGATCCCAACTGCCTTCCCGTTCGACCCATTGGTCAGTGTATAATGTCACGATAGTGTGTGCCCATTGCACAATTTCGCTGACCAATGAGAAGTCGTTGTCTTTGTATGCTTTTAAACACATTTTTCCTGTGAACAGGAATGCAGCCATTATTCTCTCCCATGTGTAGGGGCCATCTTCCCGAAATATATTGTCCAACAAGTCACTAAATATATAGGGAAAATGATCCCTATCGTAATTGTCCAATTTCCCTGTCAGCTCATTTAACAGCCACATGTTATAATTTTCCATCTGTTGAAGTATTCTTCTTGTGCAGTCACGTATTTCATCTAACTCTGATAAATAAAAGTTATTAGTGTCTGGGTAATGAAAGCCGTTTCTCAGAATGATATGCCTGACATAACTTTTCATCAAATATTTCGTAACTGCGCCAACTTCCATACTGTTCAATTTCTTGAGCTGTGTATCCATTATTATTTTTTTCCCTTCTACGTCAGACATAAAATATCAACAGTCCCTTTATTATGTTGAGTCAGCTAACCAATCAAAATGCATGATATTAACGTGTTCCGACATGTTTCATTTCTAATTTTAGATGTTAAATGTGCCGACATTGTTCTTTGTTGTTGTAAAAAAATTGGCGCGCGGCGGCAGTGAGGCCTGGGGGCCGCACGCGCGCCAATTTTTTTACAACAACAAAGAACAATGTCGGCACATTTAACATCTAAAATTAGAAATGAAACATGTCGGAACACGTTAATATCATGCATTTTGATTGGTTAGCTGACTCAACATAATAAAGGGACTGTTGATATTTTATGTCTGACGTAGAAGGGAAAAAAATAATAATGGATACACAGCTCAAGAAATTGAACAGTATGGAAGTTGGCGCAGTTACGAAATATTTGATGAAAAGTTATGTCAGGCATATCATTCTGAGAAACGGCTTTCATTACCCAGACACTAATAACTTTTATTTATCAGAGTTAGATGAAATACGTGATTGCACAAGAAGAATACTTCAACAGATGGAAAATTATAACATGTGGCTGTTAAATGAGCTGACAGGGAAATTGGACAATTACGATAGGGATCATTTTCCCTATATATTTAGTGACTTGTTGGACAATATATTTCGGGAAGATGGCCCCTACACATGGGAGAGAATAATGGCTGCATTCCTGTTCACAGGAAAAATGTGTTTAAAAGCATACAAAGACAACGACTTCTCATTGGTCAGCGAAATTGTGCAATGGGCACACACTATCGTGACATTATACACTGACCAATGGGTCGAACGGGAAGGCAGTTGGGATAATTTCTTCCAGGAATGTCTAAATATTGACAACTACTCGTCAAAAATGTTGACAATGAACCATAATGTTTTCAGATCGATTCATGGATGTGTAAATTATTGGCAAACATATTAATATCAATTGTGTGTGTATATATATATATATATATATATATATATATTAAAGTACAGACCATTGCTAGAAAAGTTCATGGACGAAACAAATGACACATCTGACGAAAGTGATGACAATTCGGACGAAAGTGACAGTGAATAGTTAATATAATAAATTGTGCTATGTACCACTTGTCATGTTATTTTTCTCTTTTTTCCCTCGCTCACTTGCTTTTTTCGGTGGCGCTCACCACCTTACCCCCATAGTTTTCCGATGAATGGAAACAAGCCATATTTGTGACTAAATCCTTAACCGCCGCCGCCGCCGCCGCCGCCGCCGCCGGCGGCGTGGCGTTGACATGCGCATTACGGCCGCCGCCGAAAAAGACCAGATTTTAATTGTATTGTTTCAAGTTGCACAGACACAATCATGTGCATATGTTTACTGATTCAAACTAACTGTACATCAGAGGAAGCAATTGTCCATTCTGCCTTCAGCTGGATATATAGGACGTACCCACTGAACCTCAACATAATTATTACGCAATTTGGAAAGAGAAGTAAGATATTTCGATAGATTCACGAGATGTCGATACAAATGCTTATATATATACTCTCATATTGAATTCACTCATAATTGCATTGACATTTGGATAGGTAGGTTGTATTGTAGCCAATGTGATAAATTTGTATCCAGTACAAACAACACTAAGAGACGTTGTGAACGACAGCCTGAACTAGTTAACTAGTCCACCACGTTTCCCTTGTTTCTGTTCTATATAAATATAGGTGCATAGAAGAACGCTCGATTTCACTGATTATATAGGAAAATGAAGTATCAATGTGAAGAGTGCTTAAGTGTCTATGCTTGGCAAGATAGTTTGAAGCGTCATATCAAAGTTAAACACACGCCTTCAGAACAACAACAACAACAACAACAACAGTATCATCAGCCACAACAACAACAACAACACCAACAACACCAACAACAACAACAACAACAACACCAACAACAACAACAGTATCATCAGCCACAACAACAACAACAACAACAACAACACCAACAACAACAACACCAACAACAACAGTATCATCAGCCACAACAACAACAACAACAACACCAACAACAACAACAACACCAACAACAACAACAACACCACCACCAACAACAACAGTATCATCACTGACTAAATCCTTAACCGCCGCCGCCGCCAATTTCTTTGCATGCCATAGGATTATGTAGTTGCCGCCGCCGCCGCCGCCGGCGGCGCGGCGTTGACATGCGCATTACAGCCGCCGCCGCCGCCGCCGCCGCCGCCGCCGCCGCCGCCGCCGCCGCCGCCGCCGCGGGCGGCTGGTCGACTCGCATATATAAGAGAATGCATTGGCACAGGATAAAAAAAATCCCGACTTCCGACTGGATTTGATATAGCGGGTCACATTTATGACTAAATCCTGAATTTAGTTTAATTTTTGAAGTTTTTTGAAATTTGTGAAATTTGTGAAATTTGTGAAGTTTTTGAAGTTTTTGAAGTTTTTCGAAATTTTTGAAATTTTGTAAGTTTTTGAAATTTTTGAACTTTTTGAACTTTTTGAAGTTTTTGAAATTTTTGAACTTTTTGAACTTTTTGAACTTTTTGAACTTTTTGAACTTTTTGACCTTTTTGAACTTTTTGGAAGTTTTCAATGCGAGTGTCACTTTAACATTATCCCACAGTGTGCGCCATGTGTTACTTTAACATTCATCCATAGTGAGTGTCACTTTAATAATCATCCCCCGTGAGAGACAAGTATCCCTTTAATATTCAAGACTGAAGCTACCCCACCGAGATCATCACGTGATATACATGTAGATAATATACCATTCATATGGAGAAATCTGGATATAACCAGCGGGTCATGTCCGGACATGTCCAACCGGTACAAATAGACCGACGCGTGGGCGGAGAATATAGGTCAAACACCGACGGTAGTACTGCAGAGAATGTAGGTCAACCTGTCTAGACTGTCACCAACTGGGGTCGGTATCATCACCCAACAAAACTGGTTGGAGATCATTTATATACAACTTAGCTATCTTGTATATACAACTTAGGATTTGTTTTGCATGTGCATGGCGCTAATACGTAGCCGTTATATTCGGGATGTATTTGTGCAGTTCGATAATGATTTGTAATTTGTATTTTCAAGGACCGGGTAACAATTTAGCAGAAATATATTGCATTTGTATTTTTTCAATATCGACTTCATTTGTTAGCTCAGCTTGAATACCTGGCCATTTGTTAATATAGAAGAAAAGATCCATCACCTTAATGATCAAGTTTTCAATTTACGATAACATTTACTGCATTGCATGTACAATGAATGTCGCTGCAACACTACGCTAAGACTATCTGCTCATAAATACACACGTATACGCGAGACACACGATAAATGAATTGTTTGTTGCTGTGGTTTTTACTTTAACTGTAGTCTAATGTTCCAGGAGCATGAATTACTAACCGTTAAACTCGACTTATTTTCCAGAGTATTTGTCCTGGGGCTGTGGATACGATTTTTCTCGAGAAAAATCTGGGGGTGCAGCCAGACCAGTTGTTCGATGTGAGTATTGATAACCATGACCCCTACAATTTTAACAACAACAACAGCATAATGAGAGGAAATCTAATGTTTTGAGTGGATACATAAAATTATCCGATTACTGACAGATCAATATTTATTTTCGCGAACGAAACTGATCGCGGTTATAATTTTTTAGCGATTCCAAATAATTGCCCCATATTAATTAAACAATACATGTTGTCACAACCACCTCCGGAAGATGCAGCAAATCCGACTGGTGATCGCCATCCAATTACTGCAGTGCGCACCAGCGAAATGTAGCTCTCATATCCCCATAATCATGTCAAAGTTCCAAACAAAAACAAGTTTGATCATGATAAATAATTATAAAAGTAAGGATAACCCTACAAGAACGATGATTTTGAAATATTCCTGCCGCGCATTTGGTACGCTCAAGTGAATAGGTCGCTCGCGCGAGAAAGTATGGGAGTGGAAATGTATATAACCCATGCAGGGGATATGGACAATTATTTATCTCCAACTTTCTTCTATATTCCGTTGTTCAGCGGATAATTAAATAGTCTTAATTAACCCTTTTATGACGGGATCTGCGCTGGTGCAGCATTAAAGACCCTGTGCCAGTGCATCCCATTATATATTCGAGTCTGCCACAGGGAGCCTCGCACATTGAAGAGAATGTACTGGGTTACAAGATCAAGGTAAATATTGTTAGGCCAATGCAATATCATATATGAGAGGCGCCCTATGGACGACTCGCATAAATAAGAGAATGCGTTAGCGCGGGGTTTCGCAAAAGTTCAGGAAGCTCCAGTCATGTAAGGGTGAATATCACCTCTGGCTTCCTCCTGCATGCATGCTGTGGCATACTATATGAGCGGTCTTGGCAAGAAATTCTCGACTTTAACTTTTTCTCTGACACACGGCATAATTATAATATCATATATGAAATAAAAGATGTCAGCTCCATTTTCCGCCATGCTTGCATAAATTTTAAAGTGGTGGCGTTGCTAAGGAAACGGCGGGTATACAATGCCTGCGTATTTTGGGGAAAAATTGACCATGAGGTAAAAACAAATAAAACCCTATTCATGAGAACTGAAGCCAATGGTGAAGATTCTATGTTGCTATTATTTTCACACGATGTCAATGTTTCAACTATTCCTGTATCAAATGTGGGTAAACACGTCTGTTACGTGGAATGTTATGCGATTTTTGGGTGAAAACCCGCGTTGTTTTGTTAAAAATGGGATACATTTGGAATTGGATCATTTTTTATTGACGACACTAGTTACAAGGATATTGTATACACATTTTGATGGCTCTATTGGTGTACTTCAAATATTGATCAATAGACATTATTAGCAATACACGAAGCATTGTAAACTCGCAACAAACTGTATTTATTGGGTTTTAATCGATTTCCTACGCCTTGCAATTTCAATCCGGAGTTTTGTGTTGGGTGATTGTTGTGGTATTTTCACCCGCTGCCATGGAAACCGATAAAATTTGTATCTTTTTCCATAAAACTAACATATACTGTTCAATTTCGCCGACAAAACAACACTTATATACCATATGAAGAAAGACGATGTCAGCCTCATAGTCCGTCATGGTTGCCACAGAAACGGGGTATATTTAAACGTTGCAAACACATTTTGAGAATAAAATACTCTTAGCGGAGCAACGGATGCTGTTCTACTTGAGTCATGACTGACCCCAAGTGACCAAGACGCATTATATGTTCGCATCAATGCAGGGAGATTGGGAATATGAGAACGGACTTGCCAGAAACACGAATAACTTTCCGAGCTGAGATATTAGGGAAAACCACTTTCATCCTATATAAAATCAATGACAACAGGAATCCAGCTCTCTGAATAACTTTTCACCATATTTTGGTCCGGTAACTCCCCTAAATGGCAGAGCATAGCTATGTTCGATTGCTGTAGTAGTTTTAATTGGGCAATTCAATATTCATTGTTCATTTTATGGTCAAAATAAGATTTTCGTTAAAATGGAAGAATACTCGAATCTATAATAACATGATGTACATTGTTAGTGGAAGTCAATGTATAGCAATGCCTGGATTTTTTCTAGTTTTAATAAATCCACATACAGATAATTTGCTATGGATTATTGCGGTAATGTATTTTATATTACATGCATTACGGTAATGTGTTATGGATTAGTGTATGTTAAAACGGGTTACGGGGATTTCAAAACTTATATTTTGAATAAAAATCATGATATGCGCAGGAACAGGAAAAACAAAAACATTTTACAGTGTTAAGGTTAGGTTAAGAACTCGTCGCGCACCCAACACATGGTATACATACCGTATAGTATAAGATACACACCACTATCTCATATGATATAGATCGATTACGCTTTCACTATATATACGTACCGAATACCGATGTAACATTATATCTTCGCCCCCATCGCACACAATAGCCTCCATATGACGATAAAAGCATCTAACGATGTTATCGCTTTCTTTGAAATATAATAATTATGGTCATGAAACGTCGAGATACAATATTCTTCTGAGAAAAGGTTGTTCAATTTATTGGAGTCAGGATTGGGATAGGGAGTGAAATGCGCAGACCACATGTTAATGTCTATATCGGACAGACATACAGTAATCCCTAAGTAATCGACTCCTTAACCACAGCAGAATTATGGGTAACTTTTCAGGATTTAATCGGAAAGCTCTCACTGAGCGCTTTCCGATGAATGGCAATTGTGTAATTGGGCAATGCAACATGCACCGGTCAAAATACTAGAATATATATATATTCGTTGGTCATAAGAAATCATTTGTTTCTGATTTCTCAAAGATTATCTGCCAGCCTCATGGTATATAGATGATGCATGCTTAGGGCTCAATTTTCCTCATATAGGACCTAAATATTAACGTAGCGAACAAGGCATATGCAAAATGCTTATTCAACTTATAAAACACACAGCTATGAACATTTGAACTATGAAAAAGATATATATGTACGGTTTGTGAAACTCCCTGATTAAGGGGTTTCCCTCTGATCTGATACTAAGTTTTGCTTATTAATTCCTGTGATGCCATGATATAACTTTTCCTCAAGAAACATATCTTGCAATTCTCTCACGGGAGAGTACATCAAATATAATTGCTTGAATTAAATTTTTAATTTGAATAAAAAGGTGTGGAATTTACCCATGCACCATTCTTAAATTACAATTAATTCACTTTGTGCACACTCCGGTTCCTGATAGAATGGGAGATGGCTTTTGGGAAAATAATCCAAATTGAAACATTAAAAAAACACCAACAAATGTTATAACTTTCCAACCTAGATATTGATAGTATTTGCCTTCATTCAAACGTTTGGATTAGCAAGAGCGTAAGTTGGACATTTTCAACATGTTTCAATTCACGGTGGGGGGGGGGGGGGGGGATTCAGGTGACATTTTATGAAATTCCTTTTTTCAAGGGGATGGTGCATTTGAAAATAAAAATGGTTTGACAACCCTCCGCCAACAACAAAGGCTGTTTTGTATTGCCCTGATTATACACCACGTATATATCATAACTATATTATATAAATATTGACTTCCTATAGGGTGAACTATTTTCCCAACGTGGTGTATTTTGAACAGAACACGGGAATATGACCGGGGATGCATAGTCCTCATTGATGTTCAGAAGACACAGTCGATGGGAAATACCCATATAAAAATGTACCTGGGTAAATCCACCCATGTTCTTTGGGCCGAAACCCAGGCATAAATCTATCTACCAAGACATCCACCAACCATCAAGACCCCCTGCAACCTGGGTTTTACCATGATTTACCCACCTGAAACTGGATAAAAACCCTGGTATGGATAAACCTGGGTGTAATTACCCAGGTGACCACACCCAGGTGTACCCTACCTGTGTGTTTCCCACCCAGGTGTACCCTGGTGTTTCCTACCTGTGTGTTTTCCCCACCCAGGTGTACCATGGTGTTATTCACCCAGGTGTACCCTGATGTTTCCTACCTGGGTGTTTCCCACACAGGTTGCCTTGGTGCTATTCACCCAGGTGTACCCTGGTGTTTTCTACCTGGGTGTTTCCCACCCAGGTGTACCTAGGTGTTATTCACCCATGTGTACCCTGATGTTTCATACCTGGGTGTTTCCCACTCAGGTGTACCTTGGTGTTATTCACACAGTTGTACCCTGATGTTTCCTAACTGGGTGTTCCCCACCCAGGTGTACCTTGATGTTTCCAACCCAGGTGTACCTTGGTGTTTTCTTACGCTGGTGTACCTTGGTGTTTTCATACCCAGGTGGATTTCCCATTGAGATGCACCTGGGTTAGAAAACCCCAAGGTACACACAGGTAAGGAAACACCAAGGTGCACCTGGGCAGGAAAACACCAAGGTACACCTGGGTAAGAAAACACTAAGGTACACATGGGTAGGAAACACCAAGGAACACCTGGGTGAATAACACCAAGGTACACCTGGGTGGGGATACCAAAGTGAAATGATGAGGATGGCAATGAAGTAGATTTTGGTGGATGCAGGGGTATTGTTATCAATGGAGTTGTTTTAGTATAATAGAACATTAAGGAAACTGATTGTGCAGCAATACAAGTTTATTCAAGGACAACAAACAAACTAAAGATAAAATACATGCATAGAAACACATGTAATATATAAATATATAAACTCATTAAACTGCATGGGTTAAAACTTACTGACAACAAGAGTTGGGTTAAAATTTTGATTAAAAAACACTTGCAAATTCCCTCTTCATACATGTATATGGTATGTTAGGCAAGTTACATGTACATGTAGTTGCAATGTATACCGGTATATCACATATCTGTGGACACAAAAATCATTATTTTAGTTCCAATGTCATTTACCAGAATACATGTACATGTTGTACCTTGCAACTACATCTACGGTGAGGTAGTTTTGTCTCATTTAAACTTTCTAAATGGGTTTCTCCCTTTGAATGACATAAACTAATGTGAGTATACACATGAGCGGTGATGTGAAATACACACCAAAAAATTATTTCTTAGTCTGAGGACATGTTTCCTGTCATTATCTTACTGCTTACAAATATGGATTTGTAATAGTGTGCTGTAATGCTCCAGAAATAGTCATATTTTGTCCTGGTTACTAAGAACACATTATTTCTTAGTGTTAGAAGGACATGTTGCCTGTTATTATTTGACTCATAAACCCCCAAATGTACATGTAAACAGAACATTTGGGAAAGAGACACACCATCTTTATCCTTTTTTATATCAGTAGCAATTGATCAGATAGCAAAATATGCTATAAAAAATAGATTTCAGATGTCAGAGATTAAACAATCACATTAATTGCACCAACTCGAAACAGTTAACATACCCTGTAGAATCCAGACTATGACCAAGGAGGGTGTCAAACACACCCCCACCGCTTTGTTATGCGATATTCAGGCCATTTTCAGGTGGTATGCTATATACATACCCAATGTTATCTGGTACCAGGATTTCACACAGTAATATAACCGGCATTCATGATTCAGCAAAAAGGCTAGTAGTATGCAGATATAATACCGGTAGCAGAAAATTATACAAATTGTGAGTATTTTCCAGCCCAAGTGATATATGTTTATCTAATTCAGTCTAATACCTCTTGATATGTTGATGTTTTGGATATTATTTCAGCCAATGTGAGAAAACTGTGAACTTGTATTCAGTATTCATGGGTGGTAGGGGGTAACACCCTCATAAAGGCCACTCACAATTGAATACACCAATATGGAATGTGTCACCACCCCACCCCCTGGCCCCAATACCAGTTAATGTAAAAGGTTGAATCATGTACCAGTTACAAGTAAAAAAATATTGAATGAAAACTAATATTACACTAATAATATAGTTTTCATATACATGTACTAGTATTTGCTGAAGTTGTATCCATAACTTCTACATATACTATAGATAATAGACTGAATTACATCATAAATGTCATTTGGGCTGGTAAATAGTAAAACAAAATTAATTTTGTGCCAGAAAATCTGCGAACCGGCCTTTTTGTTGAATCCTGAATACCGGTTAAACTGTGCAAATGAATCCCGACTACCAAATTAGCAGAGGGGTGTGAATCATGCGTACCGCCTGCAAATTGTACTTAAATGTTTTCAATTTACTTCATTTACAAGTACATGTACCTGCACATGTTGCTGATTCACCTAACAATTTTTTCATCTTTAAATATGTGAGATCCAACCGGAAATCATTTGAGTACTGGGCAATAGTCCGAGAGTCTGATAACCTGGGTGTTTAATAGTCCCACTGTTTGGTTATTATACAGTGTATATAGTCTCAAAATGTGTAATCTTAATGCCCAGTTTATAGCGAGGCAGTCAGGTCACAAAATATCTTCCCTAAAGCATCAGTACATGTATGCATAAACTATCAATTGCATAAATATTGCATTGATTTGTGTACATTTTTATGGGCAATACATGTTATGTCATGAGTAATTTATTTTGTATGAGGGTAATACTATTACCATACATGTACATTTGTATATAACTAAAATGAATGTGTTGTAAAACACAATCAATTCTTTCAAACCCGGGTACCATGAATTGAACCGTTGAACCATTTGAACCCTCAAACTATTGAACTTCCTGACAATCGAACTACTAGTAATGAACACTCTGACTAACGCACTGTACATGATTGAGTTAATGGCTACGTGACCTCAGGAATTGGTCCAAGTAATTTTTCTGATTTACTAGTAAATGTCATTCAAATTGTTCCAATTCTATCGACCTACCGATTTTTGTTTTCATCCAAATTGCAATGAAGGACTACACACATGTAACAGTACACGTAAATGTACCAAGACGGTCCAAGAGGCCCCCATTTACAATGAGAGGCCGCAATAATAATAGTCTCCCAAGTTGTAATCTTCAGGCCAAGTTTATAGCGACAGTTACATGTAGGTAACATACTAGTAGTAGACACCCAATTATACACAAAATATCTTCCCCGAAGCATCTATCAGTACATCTACATGCCCAGTCACTTGTATAGTCTATATTGGTATTATTGTATTTTATCCAGGGGCTTGTGAAGTTGTGAGTAGATATATTCATAAAATATCAATTGGATAAAACATGAATTGTGTACATGTACATGTATATCGACAATACATGTTAAGTCTCAAGTAAATAACTTTGTACGACAGTAATTGACTCTCAACCCGGGTAGCACTGAACCTTTGGACTATTGAACCCTCAAACTATTAAACTTCTTGACAATCGAACCCATCGGACTACTAGTAACGAACACTCGGACTAACGCACTATCATTCAATCATCATAAATATGATTGAGGTACATGTAATAATGTACATGTACATGATTGAGGTAATGGTTATGTGACCCTATGAATTGGTCCAAGCTATATTTCTGCTTTAAATGTCAATCAAATTGTCCCCATTGTATGGACTTATCGATTTTTGGTTTTCATGAATTTCATCCAAAAAGCCAAATTACACTGAGGAACTATACACATGTAAATGTATTAAAAGCCCTCCATTTGCAAATGAGTAAGGCAGTGATGTAGTGTGCAACTGCACCAATTCTATAATCTAAACCCACAAAGTGACATATAATGGTCTATCCCTAAATAGAACATATGGTACATGTACGGCATGGTAAGTACTGTAAAAAATTATCTGGTGAAAGGCTGTCATGAGAAAAATTAATGTAGTGTACCACGGTTGAAACACTGCAGTAATGCACTTGGTTACAGCCGTTAACAAAAATATTACTGCAGTAAGATTTAATACCAACGGATACTGCATTAGTGTTGAAATGGCTTGGGTTTTTCATAGTTGACTAATCGACAATAAAAAATCAAGTCGGAGTAGACTAATCGGTACTACCAGTATGTGGTTATTGAGTTAAAATCAATGAGAGATAACTGTAGTTCCCATTTTGTGTGGGACTGTAATGACTCATTGTATTGGGATACACTGTGACTATCAATGATACACGTATCATATCATGTGTATTGTGATACAGGAAATCAAGTAATATTTTAAGATGGTAATGTGTAAACTTGAGCAAAACCTGCAATTTCCAAAGTTTAAATGCCTATTATGTGTATTAACTCATATAGCTAACTATTAAAGGTGCTCAATCAGATTTGAATGTTCCCATATAATCAGATTCCAACAACAACAACATTTTTTAAAATGCTGCTTCATTTATCAGAATCGATTAATTGCCCAAAAATAATGCTAACCACTGTCAACTACATGTATAGTATACAATTGCCCGATACGTGATATTTATCAACATGTTGTTCGATGAAGTTTGGCCTTATTATCAACACAAAGCCTCTTGATTTTAGAGTTATCCATTTTCATCCCCAATTTGGTCTGAGACTGTCAGCTCATGAAATTTTTCTGGGCCACTAATAAGTCTCGATTGTGAAAATTATTAAGATTTCAAAAATCAATATCTAATAACTCTGAACTTTGATACATGTAGGTGGGTTCATCGACTTGATTCAAATAATATTTACCCCGGAATCCATATACATGTAAACAGTAATTGAGGGGCACTTAATCGGATTATGCATCTTTAAACTTTGAATTTAAAGATGCATAATCCGATTAAGGGCCCCCTCAATTACTATTTATTTGGACTTGAAGGTTAAAAAATATCTGGTTCGAGTCGAGGAACCCACCTATCAAAACTCAGAGTTATGGATATCAATTTTTGAAATATACTATTTAACGATCAAGAATTATTAGTGGCCCAGAAAACAGTCGACAAGCCGACGGTCTCAGACCAAATTTCAGATGAAGATCGATAACTCTAAAATCAAGAGGCTTTCTGTTAATAAGGCCAAATTTTTTAGAACAACATGTTGATAAATAACACATGTTGGGCAATTTCATACTATAGTTGACAGTGGTCAGCATTTCTAAATATGTTGTTGTTGGAATCTGATTATATGGGGATCATCGAACCAGATTGAGTACCTTTAAAATGAACTGTATCCAGTTATAAACAAGTTAAACCAGATAATTAATTAGAGCATGCAGTTCCTGTTGACATGCGGTATCCGCTGGTAATCTTACCACAGTAATATTTGTTAACTGTGATAACCAAGTTAATTGTTTTTGACCACACAAATTCTGAATTCTATCTAGATATTTGAAACAATAAAAAATTTATCTGGTGTGGTTACAGTCTCAATGTCAACTTTAAAAAACAAATTCATATAAACGTCGCATGAAAAATACAGCCTAACCGCAAATGTGAGGTGGACCACGGTCTGTGGCGGTATAACTGACTGCGGTTGATCGCATGAACACGCTTGAATACTGCGATAATAACCTAGGCGAGTTGATCAATTAAAGCATATCTGTAATTTTCCATGTATGCTCTATGGACTTTGTTGGGAAAGAGAATATAGCTGTACGACAATGGATGATATTTCCTCACCTCAGCAGGAGTCGATTACAGAAAAATATACCAAACATACTGGTAGTCCGTTAACCCTGATAAGCTAAGTTAGAAATTTTCCAATCGAAACCTCATAATAAAAATATAAATTCAGTTCTCAATTTTCGAACACTTCCAGGAAATTGTTCAAAATTATTGTTAAAAGATGCCCATTCGATTTGACACTGTAAATACACCCCTGATCAAGTGGTCCTGCTAATGTGCTATGATGCGGTTGGGTCCTGCTGAATTGCTACGATGCTGTTCGGGCAAAGACTTGCCAAAGATGCTGTTAACAAAAAAGTACCGTTGTATTTGTTAAATTTGTCCTAATTAAATTACCCCACCCCATAAACAAGATTGACCACCGGTATTTGACTGTTCAAACACATTAAATTACAACGCCGCCGACCGCTGCAATGCCTCATAGTATTTACGGTATTTAGATTAATCGACAACACCGCTGTTACAAACAGTACTGTCTTACAGCGCCCACATTTTCTTCTTAAAAGTATATTGGCAGTTCAATAACATATCGACAAACAAAACTATTGAACATTCTCATGCAAACATGAATTTTAAATGTACATGTACAGTGATGTACTAGTACCAGCAGATATTGTATACTAGTATCAACTAGGGCTGTAATGATCTTGAATGATGAATCCATGCATTGTATCGCTATATACACATGTACTATCAAACTATGGTATAAATGACTGTGGTTGATCGATTTGTTATGGACTGCAGTACTAAATACTAGTTGTCAACCTCGATAAGGCGGGTCGATTAATTAGGGCACAGCTGATTCGTTTGGAAAGAGAATATAGCTGTCCGGCTAAATGGATAATATTGTCCCACCTCGATTACAGAGAAATACACCAAACAAACTGTTAGTCTGATCATACTCTGATCAGTTACGTTAGAATGAATAAATTAAGTTTATTATATAAATTTTCGAATATTTTAAAGAGCCTGTAATTATAATTGCTTAAAGATTTCCCATTCAATTTGACACTGTAAATCTACTGTAATGGTTCAGGTTTTCCAAACCGAATATGGCGCCTCTCAAGCTAAGGCGATGTTTCATTTGAGAGAGTCCTATGTTTATGTAGGATGGAACAATGAACAGAGATCCTGAGAGATGCAAGCCAAATAATGGATTTATGCCGTAATGTGGTTAAGGCCTGATGGTATACATGTACATGTAGTGTTGAAACAACTAGGGATTTCATAGTGTTTTAGAGAGAGGAGGGTAATCCAAGTGGTTATATCACTTGTCCTCCAATCCTTTTTGTCATAAATCAATTTATGAACATATAAGTTACATGTATGTTTAAACCATAGTCGACATAAATGCTACATGTACTTTTATATGCTCAATTGGAATTTCATTTGGGTGTTATTTAATTATGTTTATCTTAGGTAACTATGATGGCTGCACTGCTAAATTTGGACTCATTTATTGTCCATCACTCCATCTAAAAGCCGAACACAACCAATAACAAATCACAAATACAACTACTAGTACATGTAATTGTCAGTGGGCTTCTAAAAGGTTGTACCTGCCATTTTGGAGCGAAACTTTTTATTGCATTCTCGGAATCTACGGTTGCCGTTCCCGAGATAACTTGTCAAAATTTCAGGTATAAATGCCATTTTTCAATGTTTTTCAGGGAAATTTGTGTTGTAAAATGTTGTACCTGGGTTCTCCATGAAAAATATTTGTCATTTATGAATGTTGTATATTCCCGATAAGATAATTCTGATGAGATTGTTTTGTAGAAGAATGGCCTGAGGGCGTATCTTCCTTATCCTGGGTGACAGAGACTAACGAAGATGCGGCAATCATCAAAATTAATATGTTGTATACATGTACATGTTGACAAGATTTTAATTTTTTTTACTTTTAAAAGTGTCATATAACATCATAAAATCATGTTTTCTCATCAACTAGATGATAAGTGAAAATGAAAGTGTACATGTATCTAGTATAACGTTCTGTGTTATTATGCAAAGATATTGGCATTATACCAATCTATTTTCAGATATGATTAGTTTTGTGTTAATCCTGAACAGTTTGATTTTCCTGAGGTACAACCTTGTATAAGCCCACCAAGTTGGCACCAACCATATACAAGTTGATTTGCATGAATACAGACACATTGTAGTTATCTTTAAGAATACAATGTAGCCTCTTGTGAAGTGTTGTGCAGTTTGGGTCACTAATACGATCTTTATTCACATACAATATACAGGTACACAGTTAATGTGCTTTAAAACAAGTACAGTGCACCAGTATAACCACCAACTTGCAATTTTTTTAATTAATTAAATAAATTAAGTACTTATATTTAATAAATATAAATGATATCTCCACTACTTATTGTCGGTTTGGTAAAAAAATTGGCAATGCAGATGAAGGGCCCAAATTACTAGTACAATTAATTTTGCAAGAATCAAATGACGAATCAAGTTAGTACTTAAGCACTGAAAATGCAAAAGTTTCGCGAGAATCATTACAAAAATCGATTCGGTGATTCTCGTCGAATCTTACGCAGGGCTTATATTTTGGCGAGAATCCAAATCTAGATTCCTGTAAATATTCTCGCAAATTACCTGGATTCTCGTGAAAACGTATGTATACATGTAGATTCTCGCAAAATCAGATGAGATACCGGTATATGCTACAGATGCATATTGTGCATAATGTTGATCCAGGGAAGAAATTTGACTTGCTTGTATTTGGATACAAATAAGATCTTATTAGTGACCTTAGACTACATATAAACATGTTCACCGGACTTCACAAGGAACTAGTTAAACATGTGCGTATGTCTAAACTGTCTTAAAAAACATTTTCTTAAGGTCGATCCACTCCGGATGCGAGCGCATGATTATAACGGCCATTTTATGTCATCTGTAGCAGTTCAAACTTCAAAGCGCGCAATTGTTATATTCACACTGCAAGCGACAGAATCGCTGATCATGATTCGATCACAGCAGTGATGTTATGCTTCGTTGATTTCTCGCTTTGTGGCCAACAAGCGGGATAATTAGGCCGTTGTCAAATATGATATTTCATGCATGAAATACCTTCTAATTGAAGGCGACACATTGCATTTGTCATCGCGATAACAAAGATGGTGGGGGACTTTACTAGTAGCAACATGCTGATAACTGAAGTGCAAGGATAAATGAGAAGAGAAAATTCCTGGCAAGAGCTCGACGTAATAACAGTTTTATCTGGTTAATTTTTTATCCCAATTTACATGTATTCCAAGCTTGTGAAGTTACTTCGCACACAATTTGCCCCCCCCCTCCCCCGGAATTGTACCGGAATAGAATTAAATTCAATTAAACGCAAATGCTATGATAATTTAATAAGCTGCTACGGACGACAGAAAACGGACGTAAAAATCGCACGCTCGTAGCCGGTGTGGATTGACCCTTACTTGAACTTGTCTTCGGTTGACCATTGTGTTTCACTTTTTCATACACCCATCATAAATGATAGAGCATCTTTAGAGGTACTCAATCCGATCAGACGCTCCTAAATTACTATTTATTCGGGGGTATAAATATATGATTCCGAGTCAAGGAACCCCCTCATAAAAGCTCAGAGTGAACAGATATAGATTTATGAATTTTTTTAATTTTTCGATAAATGTAAATTACTAAATAACTTGTAAAAAAGACCAATTGGGTCCATCTTCAATTTGGAATGGAAGTGAAGTACACGCTAACAGTCAAACCATTACAACATGAAGTTTTAACTTCATTGTAAACTTCATTGTAATGTGCACAGCATACATCACCCAGAGGTGGTACAGTACATGTGGATCCTCTTATGGAATCAAAGTGCTGTCAAAATCTTTGAACTTTCCATATGCTGTATGAATATACATGTACATGTACTAGTAGTTTTTATGTTGAGTCCAGCGTTCATCTGTCCCATTATTTTGACTGTTCAGTATCATAGGTTGAGGTGTTCCAACTTGATGCAATTGCGTAAGTACTGCTACGTGTAGGCATACCTCTTGGCTTTCGGGTAAATGTGACGTCTCAGAATCTTGCCAACTACATGCAGTAATAAATACTAATATTCATTGACAATGTGTTTTAATTTGCAATTTTGACGACTACTTCAAGGCTAGAACTTGATATAATTTTTTTGTCTTGTTGACATCTGTTGTCCACTGCCGGGAATCAGTATATGGTTTCACTGCATGATCCTGACAGATGTAGTAGCACACATGCTGTTGGGCCCTACCGATACGTTAGTGACATATCACTGCCAAATGCGCTCAGTTTATGCACAGTACCAGTTGAACTGTGTTTACATACATGTACCGTACAACATAACATGATCACAATATTCTTCTTCTGTTCCAACCGCTGCAGCAATTTGCGTAATGTCAAACCTCGATGCTGGGAGCCAAAAGTCTCTGGCATGAAGACAATGTAATTTTAAAACAGCATACATATACTCTTCCAGACACTCTTAATTCTTTGTTGTGGTGATGCGAAGGATCATCGCTTTAAAGTTTCCAACTTCCAACTCGATTGGCTAATTAATACTAATTTATACAGTACAGTTGTAGTCCTAGAGTACAGGTACTAGTACTGATCTGAAGCCTGTAGATCAAACTTCTCAATTGCATATCAGTAATGAGTGACCCAGTGGTTTTCGTGCGTGCCATAATAGCCATTGAGTACCGGTACTGTCATATTTAGTCCGTTTCCTGGTCCTCAAATTGGAAATATAAATAATTTTGACAAGACTTTTCTTTCGATATTATGCGAACATCCATATGAATAAAATCGTTGAATCTTGTATTTCTAATTCACAATATATCCGATTTGTATCTAGTCGATCATTTTCTGTTGTCAATCCATGTTAATTTGCGACAAAATTACCATAAAATACACGCTAACTCTTTTGCGCTCATTTCACGTTGGAAGAATATATTTAGTTTGCCGAACGAAACGAAACTAAATCTTAAAGATTAAAGGTTACAAACTGTAATTCTATGCCCTAATAGTTTTCTGTTCATTTAGGGTCTAATATAATATAGCTCCCGACTCATTTTAAGTCACTCAACTTGTAAGCAATGTCAATGCGAAAAAGTGTCCGTGTATACACCAGGCAAGATGGCGTCCAATATGGCCGCCGTTTTTTACAGTCGAGTCCCTAAGTCAATTCGATGCATACTATAGTGAACACATCTTGTCTTGTGTATACAAATGTATATACTTCTGTGAAGCTAAGATGTATTGCCACATTTTAAGGCAAAATTGCCGCCAAAATGGCTGCCGGAAATTTTATCGTTTTTACACTAATATCTTGTAGATTAGTTTCTGGTCTATGGAATTGGTTCAGAATAAGGACTTTATTTTGTATCCTTCAAGTTAATGACCATCGAGCCCTCAAAAATTCGATTTTACAGAAAGCGGAAAGATATTTGTCATTTTGTCTCAAAATGGCGGCCAATATATGGAAAACGGTGAATTTTTCCCTAGCATGCCAATTAATCGCTTACGTGCTGTGGCTGATGAAGAAAAATCAGATTTGTTCTTGTAATGTCAGTAGTTACACTAATAACAATTAACTAAGGTGCTGTTAACAATTTTGATGCACCTTAGTTAATTGTTATTAGTGTAACTACTGACATTACAAGAACAAATCTGATTTTTCTATCACAAGCTTGACATCGAAATCGTCAAAAATAACAACCAGGAGGTGAATATCTGGTCACGGGAGAGGTGCGGTAGAGGGGTAATGACACAAGAGCTATACTCGACCTTCACCACATAATTTGCAGTCACGTTATATTCAACTAATTAACGGGTCTTTTTCTGGTGGTTTATAGAACACCAAAATGGGTGGAACATCTTGATATATATGTCAAATTGCACATACGGGTGGAATGGAGTCGATATGAGATTATAGATGCGCGTCCTACGAGTATACCATTTATTAAGATCAAGGGCGACATTACCCTGCTACCGTGATGTACATAGGTATAGAGGGAGTTACTTTATAGGCCTATGATAACACCATGATCATATATAACAATTCCTTGTTTTTATGATCACATAGTAACTCCCTGTATACATATTAACTTCATAGTTGTCCGCATACAAATGTTAGTATTTAATATATGTAAGATAGAATAGTCCATTTTATTCCCTAATCACAACTTGTAAGCGATTACATAGCATGATGTGGCAATATTTGCCTCTTTTTGAAATTTTTGTTACCATTTTTGCAGCCAGTTTGGGACAAAGTGACAATTTTGATTAAATTGAGTTAAAATATTTATAGGTAATGGTATGCCTCAGTTACGTTGCACAGTTCTGTTCATTTCTTGTTGAACAATGAATAGAATCACAATGGTGATTTTTGGTGAAATTTTATACCACGTTCTGTAAACAATTTAATATTTGAGGGACCGGAAGGGCTGGGACCACAATAATGTCATATTTTATTGCTTCAATGATCAGTTAACGTGAACAAATAATAATAATAATAGTCCCAACTATGAACCAGTCACATGCATAATTAACTTTTCTAGAAGATATCGGTGGGCGAAAACATAAATTTTTCCACTTCCAGCTGCCATTTTGGCGGCCATTTTGGAAGGAGCAATTTTGCCCTAAAATGTGGTATTGTAACTTCACAAAAAATATATACATTTGTATACATATGACAACATATTCTCACTTTAATTTGCATCAAACTGGCTAAGTGACTCGTAAGAAGAACGGTAGATCTACACCTGGTATTAATTAATTAATTAATGTAATGGTAATCCAAACTATACATGTGAAAATACATATTCAAGTTCGCTCCTGTTGGTAACCTTTTTCCCATAATGGACACCCCGGTATATCATGAGATGGATAAACACCTGGGTATACCATGAGATGGAGAAACACCTGGGTAAATCCCCTACCAAATGGATAAGACACCCGGGTAAATCTCGATATTGGTTTTATATACCTGGATTAACCCCGATATAATGACTTTTTAATTGGGGTTTACCTGGGTAGAATATTATTTTACCCTGGTGAACCGGGGTTTACCATGAATTAAACCGGATAAACCCCCAGTTTTACCGGGGTAAATTTTATATGGGTAGCTGTCGCTATTCAACTCGAAGGCTGTCAATGTGTGTTTTATTTTATATGACACAATTCTCGCCTCACGCCAACTTTTACTGTGATGGTGAGCAGGCGGGTAATAGTTCGGAGACAAAAGCCCGAGCGATAATTCGGTCGCCGGGCAATGTTCGAAACTACTCATTGACACGTGATTGCGCTTCATCCAACCAATAGACAGTATAACCCTCTGTTATCTCTGTATATAATATTTTCAGTTCCATGGGATTCTGAAGCCTGAAGATATAGCAGATTCCGTTGTGTACGCTCTCAGTGCGCCTGGGCATGTTCAGGTTAGTACAATATGACACAAGTTAGTTACACTGAACATACCGTTAACATAAATGACTACTCAAATCATTTATTGAGCGGATTGTAGTCAATGTTTGAGCAACGACCACTCCACAAAGGCAAATTATCTATTATATATTTTGGAAGATCTGTGTGTGTGTGTGTATCTGTGTGTGTGTGTGTTCGCGATGAACTCGAAAACGGCCGACCCGATTTTGATGAAACTTCGTATGTGGGGGTATTTTCGGCCGGGGGTGGCATGGGCCTATTAATTTGTCCGTGCGACGTGACCTTGACCTTGAAATGGGGTCATTTCAAGGTCAAACGCCCGAATATCACGGGATTTCGATGAAACTTGGTATGTGGGGGTACCTTCGGCCGGAGAGTGGCATAAGCCTATTAATTTGCCCGTGCGACGTGACCTTGACCTTGGAATCGGGTCATTTCAAGGTCAAACGCCCGAATATCACGGGATTTCGAGGAAACTTGGTATGTGGGGGTACCTTCGGCCGGAGAGTGGCATAAGCCTATTAATTTGCCCGTGCGACGTGACCTTGACCTTGGAATCGGGTCATTTCAAGGTCAAACGCCCGAATATCACGGGATTTCGAGGAAACTTGGTATGTGGGGGTACTTTCGTATGGGGAGTCTCACAAGAATATTCATTTGCCTGTGCGACGTGATCTTGACCTTGAAATCGGGTCAATTCAAGGTCAAATCGCCAATTTTGATGGGATTTCGACGAAATTTTATACATAGGGTTCCTTTTGTCCACTGAGTCGTTACCCCGACCTGACCTTGACCTTCAAAATCATCAATTCAAGGTCAAATCGGGTAAAACCGGATGGATTTCGACGGGCACGTTTGTCGGGTACTTTTGTCCGGGTAGTGTTTTGGACTGGTCAAATCGCGACCCCACTTGACCTTGACCTTCAAAATGGTCAAGTCAAGGTCAAAGCCCGGACGAAGTCGGGTCAGCTTCTAGTCTATTATATATTTTGGAAGATCTGTCTGTCTGTCTGTGTGTGTTCGCGATGAACTCGAAAACGGCCGACCCGATTTCGATGAAACTTCGTATGTGAGGGTACTATCGGTCGGGAAGTGGCATAGGTATATTAATTTTCAGATCCGAGGTCAACTGTTCACGTACCGAGGTCAAATATGTGTTTACTCTGTGTTACGGGACTTTCATTTGAGTTCGGTCCTTACAAATCGATTCGAAAGAGCGCGAATAATAGAATGCCAGTCATAATAATGACATTGTGAGAATCTTTCGTGATTCCTCTTTCCAACGATATATAATGCGTATGTATCCGTTTTAGTTATCTGCCTCAATTATCAAGAAGAAGTGGTACTATCTTCCATCAGGATAAAAACAATGTGTAACTTCTATGACGTCGTTAGAGGTCATAACGTTAGATCACGTTAACGCTTAACCGGCCGATGCATTTGACTGTTTCAGACGTCTTGGCGATATATCGGGCACCGATGGTAATTTATCTTTACGTTGAAACTTGATAATTAATGAGCGTGTGTATATGAGGCGCGTTTATATACTTGAGTGGAAATCAAATCGGGTTAAACTGGCGGATTTTTACGGACGAAATTTGATGCATAGGGTATCTCGGTATCCGCTGGGTCGATTTCCCGGTATCCGCTGGGCCGATTTCCACCATTTTTGGGGTGTTGGTGTTTGACCCCACCTGACCTTGACCTTCAAAATGGTAAATTCAAGGTCAAAGCCCGGACGAAGTCGGGTCACCTTCTAGTAATATATATTTCGGAATTAATCAATGCGTTGACTAAACATTCTAAGAACAATAACTCAATTTACAACACTGTGCATCTATAATGGTAGTCATTTCGAGATGTTAATCCACTTTACCCCATTATAATCGGATCGAGAACTGTAACATTCAGATAGGAGAAGATGGCCGATAAGGATATCAGAACTTCAAAATATCATCACCTCATTATAGTGTAAACATTTCGAAGACGAGGTTCTAATTTCATGGACACCACAAACAATCAACGGTTAAACCAAATGAATCAAATTATATCACAGAATAATTTAATATCTCCCAACTGACCAAAACACGCATTTCTCCGACGCGGCATATAATAATTATATAACTAGGCACATTCAACAGATGCATTATGTTTGTACCATGTTATTTACTGTTTATTTTGTTTATTCGTTACTCATTTCAATTTTTGGACGAATACAATTTATCACAAAGATACCATTTTTTGAATAACATTAATTATTCGATATGTCCATTTCATTCTCTGATTCTGGATATATCTTCAAGTTTAGTTTGGAGAATATTCCCAACAGATATTCGCAGTTAGCTCACCGCATGCACCTTTTCCTGACTGAGAAACTGATTATTGCTCCACAATAGTGTCAAATTTCAGTCAAAGTTGAGTGGCACAAGTTAGTTAGGGATACACACGTTATCTGATGTAATGTTGGGACGGTTTACCGGCGACGCCAGGATAGTTTCCATCGGAAAACACACCAATGGGAGTTTTAAATCACACCAGAATTCATGTTCATTCCAATTCGAATTCACACGGACCGACAAATCTTGCTATAGCAGCGAGAATATGCCAACGAATCGCTGAACTGGACACGGTTGAAGTCCATGTGACTTCCTCCTAGAAATTGTGCATTAGGACGATATAGTTCCATATTTCGAATAGATATGAACCAAGTCATCCAAAGGAATCGGCGACATTGATCGACTGGAATTCCTTATCACGCCAATTTGACATCGGAAGTGAATACATAATAATATGACCATACGCTAGCGCAATTAACGAACCACAGATAAAACACACGCATAAGCTATCTTTTTAATCCTATAAAATAACTACATAGATTCGTATCCCCATCAAATAATATTAACTTAGACCTTATATTGTGGTGTGATTATGATATATTACACTCCATACATGCACAAGGGTTCATCGACAGAGTGGGTTCTTAGCAATTTCGTGTATAAATTAGATCAATCATATCACACATCAAGGCAAGTGAGAAATCAGAGATTCACAATGCAAACAGACTACGAGCTCACCGACTTAGACTTATAACCTAACGAAACAACTTTTAAAAGCCACTTATTTTGAACAAATTATTATCGATTATAAACTACCAACATCAAACTGAAAGTATTCAAAAGTCAAGACTGTTGGTTGTTGTTTAGAGGGGAGTATTTTACTAAAATTAACCATTATATTATTGACGCTGTGTGCGCAATCCGATTGAGATGTGTACTATACGAAGTAGCTTGTCGATTTCATCATGTTCATTTCATTCATAAAATCTCATCATGTCGATTTCAACGAAACTCGACGAAAAACGTCATCATGTAGCTTTCACCATCGACCGAATTTGCGATAACCTGAATGTATCTTCTGCTTTGTTCATAAGTATGTGTTTCTTGTCAATTTGTGAAAATAGAAGGATATCTGAGGATTATCAGATTCACGTATGTACTATGTAATATTAGGATAATTTAAACGCGATATTATAACGTTTTCCTGCATCACGAATTTAGACTTAGATTCCAGTATTGTCCCCAGCTCAGCCAGAGTGATTGAGATTTTCCCATTGCACGCAACATTTATACTTTAGGCCACTCCATTGGAAATATTTGACAGTCC
Organism: Siphonodentalium dalli; assembly: GCA_032622095.1. Classification (NCBI taxonomy): domain Eukaryota; kingdom Metazoa; phylum Mollusca; class Scaphopoda; order Gadilida; family Siphonodentaliidae; genus Siphonodentalium; species Siphonodentalium dalli. Next base: position 189,775,115 of record CP136065.1, on the reverse strand, counting down.
ATAATATTTTATAATTATGTTCTCAATAAAATGTAAACCGCGGTACGAATGAACTTCACTGTGCATAGTAACTCCCCTTATTTTGGAACGCCGGCCATTGAAAGACGCACACGTTTGTTTCAGATTACGACATTAATGTTTTAAGCTCACCGATCTACTGTGCGACAAAAGTGCTCGCAAAAATTCAAAACAGCAGTGTCATATTAGATAATAATTGGAGACGTCACAAAAACAGATATACTCTATATACGACCCAAACCGTCCGGCTTTGGTTCGTTATTAATAAATGCGAGTTCGTGGCTAAGTTGCGCCCGGTTGTCAACTGCATAAATGGATCCCATTCACAGCGAAATTCAACAGTTCAGCCACTTTACTTCATAGTCGCTGCAGTTTGCTCGTAGCTGCCAAAATACTATGTAATATATTATCCTATATATTATTACCTTTATCCTCGTTTCTGGTCGCGTTTGCGATTGCCTCGACCAATTCGAATACATGATACTCATCAACTCGAAACCATGGGATTCCTAACCGTGCATACGGTAACCAGTTTGGTCCTATATTATGAACGCCACTGTTGGCCGATATCGCCGAATTACTAACGCGCTTCGTGAATTACAACATATATTACACGGGAAGAAACATATCTATTAAGCCAATATAAATAAATTGCTAGATTTACATCCAACGTTTTCATAAAAATGAGGCGGGAGGGCGAATTTTATATTTTATCTTTTATTCTTCCGAACACAAATAAGCATGGATAGTTCTAGCTAGATATTGAAGCAGTATCCTATCTTATGTAATACCAGATGATTTAGATTGTCCAATTTGATCAAAATGGACTGAGTAATGGGTCATTGAAACGTAATTTGACAGTTAAGGCATGATTCAAAAGTTTACATAAAAGATATCGAAATAAAAGGAATTGTGGAGGAGTTTAAAAGTGGTTGAGAGGGCATGCAAATAAAGCAATTTTTATATTGGCCTTATGATTTAAATTCAAAAATACATCGTTTTTGTTTTCTAAAAAAAATGGCTCACATCGGTAGTCCTTATTGTTAAATTCCTGGATTCCATGTCATTTTTAAATCCGGATTCCAAGGGGTAGGGAGTGTTAACCTCATCTAGTTGCGCCACACCCCGGAAATCGCCATAGAAATCTCCAACAAATCTGTGTCAATTGATCTCTCTATTAATACAGTAGACATGTAATATGTTCGCTTCTTTTCTTGCAGCTTCAAGACATTCTGATAATGCCCACTGAAATGCCATTTTGAGAAAACCTGATGTCCATGCACATGGTCGTGAAGTACAGGAATGTAGCGGTATTAATGTGTATCCCATGCGGTCAGATGTCATGCCGCCATTTAGAGTCTAAAACAGTGTCATAATTGTCACAAGTAAAGCATTGGGCGATGATTATCACTATATCCATACTATATCCATATACATGTATATAATAGCCAGGTTTTGACATACGTAAGAAAATAAATGATTGAAAACTATTGATTTATCAATCTCTCTCATAATAAGCTTCATTGGGTATTCAACATTACCAATCCATCAGTTTTACTGAATTTATAAGTTACTAGCAGGTGACCCGACTTCGTCCGGTTTTGACCTTGAATTGACCATTTTGAAGGTCAATGTGAGGTCGGAGTCACTATTTGACCCTTCCAAAACACTCCCCGGACAAAAACAACCGTAGGTATCAAATTTCGTCGAAATCCGTCCAGCAGTTTTCCCGGCCACAGCTAACAGACAAACAAACAGAAGTCCCAAAATATATATTAGATCATTTGTGGGTACCAGTTTCAAGGTGAAGGTCACCTCGGGTGGAAAAACCTCCCCGATGAAAACCTCCCACATTCCCAGGAACCCCTAAGTACGAACACAGAAACACGTTCATGTCTGTACACAGACACAACACGCTCATGTCAGGACACATTCACGCTCTTTATCAACGACACTGCAGATACGAACGCTCTTTAACTATCACGCGATTAACCCATGAATTGCCATTAGGGTGGCGGGGGATTGTAGAATGATTGCACTGACGTTCTCAAAAGCGGTCCGATGACCATTTCCGTGGTTTTTACCCTTAGATAGTAAGTTTGGGCTAAATCCGCCCGGCAGTTTTCCCGGTCATAGCTGTGGCCACCTTGGACTTTGACTTTGTCCATTTATAACAATTGGAAGTATACAAATAAGAGCGTGGTGAAAGCCTTATTATATTACTCGAAATCCTGGCGAAAAGTAGGGAGTTGTTGTGATCGTAAGTTAGTGGGTAATGCCTTGCGTAGCCCAGATGTGCATTAAAAGCCGAGTATGTAGGGAAGGACGTGGCGATATGGTGGGCGTGGCTTGTCTAACTACCACCATCAAATACGCACTCACTCCAGTTGCAAAAGAAACGTATTTCGCGACAGCGATTAGACCCCTTGGTGGTTAAGTGGTTCTGTTTATTATCTTATGGTGTTGGAAAAATTTATACCGGCGATAAAGAATACCATTATTTTTTTCAATTGTCATTTTATAACCCGAACGACTCATAGAAAAGCAATTATATGTGTACATATTTCAAAACCATATGTCAGTTGAAATAGGCTACTTTGAAAACTGTAAATCGACTATGATCTAAACGGTTCTTCCAAATCTGTGCAACAGCTAGGATAGCCATTATTTTATATTTATAGTTCTATGGAATATTTTATACACACACTGTTTTCCTCGAATCCCTCGGATTTGCAAAAGGCAACACTTCGGCCAACCAGCCTGATAGCTAAATCGGCAGGACACATGCACCAACACAATATAGCTAATAAGTAACATGGTCAGGGTTGGATTAAATAACGACCACGAAAGCTTGCGTGACATAAATGTCGTCTGCTTACATTTCATCAACAACCATCCGGACGAATAATAGACCATTTCAATAACCGAATAGGATAAGCAATTCGGTAAAGAATGGGTTAACAACGATACCCATAATTTGTAAACAGACAATCAGAATCATACATTGTCTCGCCTACTAATCATTTCTTTGGATGGAACTTTCGCACAAACTACGTCGCAAATGTGTTATGCTAAGCTTTCCATGGCTGGAGTTTCCTTAAATATTACGAAAACCATGTGCCAATGTATTCTCCTATGTATGCGAGTCTCCCATGGGGAGCATCGCATATAATAGAAATCATTGGCCTAACAATATTTGACTTGACCTTGTAAGACATTGCATTCTATTATTCTCCTATGGGAGACTCGCTATATAACAGAATGCGCTGGTACATTATGTTTAATGTTGCACCAGCGCAGCTCCCACCATTAAAGGGTTAAAGTGATATTATGTACTCATTGACCTTCATAATCTGGCAAACGCTATTAGCTGAGTATGGCATAGAAAAAATCAATATCATATGACAAATAGTATCCACTAGTCTACATTTTAGTCAACATTCCAACTGAGACATACTTCATCAGCAATGTTAGCTGTTATATTATGCATTGTGCTCCCACAAGCAATTAACGCGGTCATAAAAGTATATATATATATGTTACAGTCAATATGTCAAATCAGTCATTTGGCCAAATGCCTAAAATTTTCAGTCATTTGGTGAAATGCCTGTGACCGCCAGTCATTTGGCCAAATGCCTAAAATTTTCAGTCATTTGGCCAGATGACTTAAATTCACTGCCCTGAATTTGACAGATTGCCTAAATGGTAATTTTATTTGTAGTCAATATGTCAAATTGGCCAAATGACTGAATTTTATTTTAGTCAATATGTCAAATTAGCCAAATGACTGAATATCACTGACCTGAATTTGACAGTTTGCCTTATTGGGAATATTATTTTTAGTCAATATGTCAAATTATGTATAAACATTACTTTTTTTGTTTTGTTGATGAACGAAGTGTCACTGTGAGCAGATCACACAAATTGACTACTTGATTATTATTAAATACAGTTGCTGTTAACTTGTTATCCTTTTGGGTTTGTCAAAACAACTTACAGATAACACAATACCTGTGTCATTTTACTTCCAGTATCACTTGTCAGTATGGAGCTTTCAGTAGAAGATACATTCAAAAATGAGTTATATAAGAAATATGATTCTCTGAAAAAGGTACTTATACCAAAACCAGAGTACGTTTCGTTAAAAGATGGACTGAAACAAATAAGTGGACAACCATCATCTAAGTCGCACCATTCGTATTATATTATGTCCAAGTATGAGATTCTTCAATGTGGTGATGTTGACAAGTTGATAAGACTGAGTGAAAACGATACCGCTGATTGGACTATTGGCATTAAATTTGTCCAGTTTCGCAAGAACTCAAGTTTTAATGCGGGCATCACACAGTCACCGTATGCAACCTTATTCAGTGTCGAAGCCAGAATCGGTTTGACATCTTCGTCATTGCCACATGAAGTCATTCAGAAACTACAAACAGAAGATGACTTGCTTTCAGTTCTGTCCAACCATTCAGCTCAACCAGAAACGACGACATAACAACTAGAATCAGCGACTCCTCAACTAGAATCAATGACTCCTCAACTAGAATCAATGACTCCTCAACCAAAAACGACGACTCCTCAACTAGAATCAATGACTCCTCAACTAGAATCAATGACTCCTCAACCAGAAACAACCACTCTTCAACCAGAAACGACGACTCCTCAACGAGAAACGACGACTCTTCAACCATAAACGACGACTCCTCAACCAGAAACTATGACACCAGAAACCCTAGGTTGCCATTCGGGTATTCTGAAGGAAAAATACAGTCGACACCAGTTTGATTTATGTCCCCAGCGGCGTCTGAGTGACTCGGACATCAACAGTGATAGCAGTGTGTCCCTTCGACAAGCCAACAAAAAAGAGTCTCAACACGGTGGTCAGGGTTTCGTGAAGTGCAATTGCAATGGACCTAAGAGATGTAAGAGTAAGCGATGTGCTTGTTTCAAAGCATAATGTTTTATGCAATAGTAGATGTCATAACAGTGTCAATTGTTCTAATAAATAATAATATTATGTGTTGCATGTTTTGATTATTAATTTTTGTTATAATAAACATAAATATGAAATATCGTTCAGTTATTTAAAAAAAAAACCCATAAATACTCTTCAGTCATTTGGCCAAATGACTGGTGATGAATTTCAGTCATCTGGCCAAATGACTAAAAATTTTAGGCATTTGGCCAAATGACTGGCGGTCACAGGCATTTCACCAAATGACTGAAAGTTTTAGGCATTTGGCCAAATGACTGATTTGACACATTGACTGTAACATAGCGAGTACATTCTAAATCATATTTGCTCCATCACCTCCATGGTTACGACCAGGTCAGCATCGCAGTAATTATCATAGAAGGCGTAAAAAGCCGGCGAACAGGTTTATCAAATGAGTTATGTACGATAAATATTGTACCAAGGATAAATACCCCCGCAGATGCCCACAAATAGACGGGTAGGCGGACTCAGAGACCTTAAAAGTCAAGTCAATTCACAGATACATTTGTGATCAACTATAAATATCAGGCAATTTATCAATTACAGGCTCCTGTGGGAATACCAGATATACCAATATATACTTTAACAGTGACAGGGTTATCAAGTCCGATTTTGGAAAAAACATACCATCTATCATATTCCTCATAGATTCTCAAAATCTTTCATTTCAGTCACAATTTATTTCAATGTGTTTTAATTGACATGAAATTTCCTTTCTTTTCATGTATAATTCGATAGTATCAAACGAAAGTAAGTCGATAAAACTAGCGAACCTACCGACAAAAAACGGTCGTCAATGTCTGTCTAAATAGTCATTATAAACGGATACTAACTCTATTATTACGATCACAATGGCCGAACTTGTGAATTCCCCGGACGATGTGTCGAATTCGCATCAATTGACCCCGTCAAGTTTCATTAAACGATACAGTGTTGCCTCTGACAATTTTTTAGAATTATTGATGATATTAGGCGGACAGAGACTCGGACGACCCGTTTTACTCCCATATTTCTAGTAGATTTTTTCGGTACGATATCCCGATTTGCCTTCGTTTGATACTATCGAATTATATTTCAACAGAAAGCAAATTTCATGGCCGATAATACACATTGATATATATTGTTTCTGATATGAACCATATTGAGAATCTATGAGGCATATGATAGATTGTGTGTTTTTCTAAAGTCGGACTTGTGAACCTGCACACTGGGGTAGTATATATTGGTATATCTGCTCGTGGGCCTGCGGTATCAATTGCATCTAATGATTCCTTAGTCAAGATAAGCTCGGTCGGTAGCAGTCATACTCCAGCAGGTTTGCTGTTAAATTTAAGACGAAATGTTATTATGATAGAACGATATGAGTTCATCCAGACACATTTTATAAAACAACAGCAACATTATTAAGCAAACTATTGTTCAGTTTTACATGTGTGATGTATATTGTACTGTATATGCCACAAAAGACGAAAGATAAATGTATTGTTAAAATTCGCCATGACTTATCATTCAATAGTTTTGTATCTAACTGTATTTAGCAAGTGTAGATATATATTATATCCAAACAAAGACAATTATTTGCACGTTATTCGTCGAGCGAAATAGAACCGGACACTTTTGCAAAGCTACGCAAACAGTTGTATCATAAACATTGAACTGCTATCTGGGTATAACATCCGATACTTGTTTTTATCCCCGTGTTACCTGTCTTTTTCACCTGTGGTGTGATTATGGAGAAGTGGCATGGACGCAAAGTGCTGGTAACCGGTGCCTCTTCTGGGATAGGGGCTGCCATTACTAAACGACTTTCTCGAGAGGGAATGATCGTCATCGGGTGTGCCCGGAATGTTGCCGCTATTCAGGTGCGTACTTATGCTGTGATATGTTACACCGGTTGTAAAAGTAAGCAATTATTTCATGTGTCTTTTGGGAACAGTCAAAATTGTTGTCCCAATGTATCAGGAATGATACAGGGACGTCGCGACAAGGGGGCAACTTGGGCAACAGTTCGGTAGTCATTCCTGACACCGAGGGACAACAATATTGCCAGTTCCCAAAAGACACATGAAATAATTGCTTTGTTACCCAATACCTTTTTACTTGTATATAATCACGTGACAGTGACAATGCGGAAATCCGGTATAATTAAAAAACGAAACCGGAAATTTCCCGAAATAGCCGAAACGTCACGGAAATTGCAAACGATGTAACAGTTCGTTCGGACCAGTCAACAGTTCGCTCGGAGCCAGTCAACAGTTCGCTCGGGTCGGGCAACAGTTCACTCGTGACGTCACGAAAGCTGACCGTGATTGAAAACCGGGCAACTGTTCATTCAGGGCGGGCAACAGTTCGTTGTGGCGTTACGAACGCGAATTTGGGGTTAACCAGTTAATTCTAAATCCCAATGATTTACGAAGTAAAACTCTACTATTGGGTAACAATTTTACATGTATACTACATATATACCGCCTGAAACCCACAGTCACCTACAAATGCCGAATATTTACAGGAGCTGGCAAAAGAACAGGCCAACATTATCCCCATACAATGTGACCTACGCAAAGAGGAAGAAATATTGAAAATGTTCGAGCGAATACGAGAAGAGACGGGCGGTCTGGATGTATGCATTAACAACGCAGGTTTGTGTTCGCAGCCTAGTACGATGTTGGAGGGAGACACCGAGAAGTGGCGCGAAATATTCGAGGTACATGCAATTAACCCTCTCTTTACTTAAAGTGATGTGAAACATTCAGGTATGGTGATCAAATAGAAATAAAGAATAAACTTGCTCAAAGTAGTTATTTTCACGAATATAAATCCAAATTTACAACACACACCATCATTCTTATATATCAATTTAATTCAATGACTCTCGTAAGTGATATAATTTGCGTTCGTTTATCGCCGTTTGTTGCGTCCCGAATCGAGATGTAAATATTTACAATTGCGCACTGTTCAGGCGATGTTTTCTGTTGACTGGTGTGGTCGATTTCGTTTAGATTTTCGGCGATGTTAGTATAATTTTACATCCCCCATTTGGCACAGCGCCTGAGTACTAACTTGTCAGTTTAATGCACCAGAACAAGTTCATAATATGTCTTTAATGTAAATATTGTCTCATAAAATAAGAAGAGTATGCATTCAGTGGTCTATTATTGATATAGGAAATATTTTTCAGAAATAATAAAAGTGCAGAATGATTCATATTCATTGGTGGGAAAATATTGAATACTAAGTTCAACAAACTTATCTTCAGAACATTTCCTAAGGGAATTACATGCGTCAATGTATTCAGTAAATAAATGGTTAAATAGAATTTAGCGCTAAATGGGCAGGTCTCAATATAATGATAGTGTAAAACTGTGCTATTCTTGAAATTCTGATGATCAAAATAGGTCCATAGATATATGTTAGTTTAATTAGCAAACCTTATGCATTAAAAAGTCTTATCGAAATGTATCACATTTTCTTTCAACTGTCCACCCAGATATTCTTTACCTCAACCCTTCTGTTTACCGCGGGCAAAGATAAGAAGGACAGAATCGAGGGCTCCGAGGTTGAGGAGGCATCATCAGCAATCTTGCTCTCATGTTGAATTTTCCTTTGGTTCATCATTGTGGTGCATGATATCACTTGAAAATGCATGTTCGTGATATATTTCTGCGTTGTTGGTTGCCCTCATAATTTATGTGTTCCATTATCTTAGTGTCAAATCGCCAGCACACCGCTAAACTCATATATAATTGAACTTTTATCTCGGAATATAATTTGTTTTTTTCGACAGGTGAATGTTATCGCTCCTATGATCTGTACCAGAGAATCTGTGAAGATGATGAGAGAACAAGGTGTCGATGACGGACATATATTCAATATAAGCAGGTATCATCCGTATAATACATATACATGTATCATGCATATACTACATATACAGGTATCATCCATATACTACATATACATGTATCATCCATATACTACATATACAGGTATCATCCATATACTACATATACATGTATCATCCATATACTACATATACATGTATCATCCATATACTACATATACATGTATCATCCATATACTACATATACATGTATCATCCATATACTACATATACAGGTATCATCCATATAATACATATACATGTATCATCCATATACTACATATACATGTATCATCCATATACTACATATACAGGTATCATCCATATAATACATATACAGTTATCATCCATATACTACATATACATGTATCATCCATATACTACATATACAGTTATCATCCATATACTTCATATACAGGTATCATCAATATACTACATATACAGGTATCATCCATATAATACATATACATGTATCATCAATATACTACATATACATGTATCATCCATATACTACATATACAGGTATCATCTATATAATACATATACATGTATCAACCATATACTACATATACAGGTATCATCAATATACTACATATACAGGTATCATCCATATACTACATATACAGGTATCATCCATATACTACATATACAGGTATCATCCATATACTACATATACAGGTATCATCCATATAATACATATACAGGTATCATCAATATACTACATTTCACAATCTCTTAATACACTGGTCAACTTACTCGCTGTGTTTCTACGAATATATAACAATAACAACACTCTTATGGTCCATGTCTATTGTTTTTGTTTGCTCGCGGCCATGTGGATAGACTACCAATCATCCAAAAGACGTCCACCACCATAAACCGGTTAGGTTCCTGACAAACTATGGAGTTATGGTCTATACTTAATTGAGGGTGTATATAAGCTATATCGTGTATATTGGGAACTGAACAAATTTAAAAACAACATATAAACCTTGAGAAACCAAATTAAACAAGTAAATAGCCAAATGATTTTGCAATGTCGAGGAATCAACTGAATTTACACGACATGATAAACCAAATGGTTATTTGTGTTGCTCATATTTCAGTTTAGTGAAAAATAACACAAAAACGAATAATCATTTGATTACTCGTACGTATTAGCGTGTGTGGACAAAACAGACACTGTTTCATACAGTTATGCCCTAATTAATTGACTTCTTAACCACAGCAGAGAGCTTTCCGATGAATGGCAACAAGCCATATTTCCGACTAAATCCTGAAAAGTTACCCATAATTCTGCTGTGGTTAAGAAATCGATTAAAAATTAGGGCATTACTGTATCTCTGATTGAGAGCTTTCTCTTTGAAGTTAATTATATATTTATTTAATGAAGTGCAACTACGTTTGAGATTTGGCATGCTAGTGGTTAATAGAAGTACGCTCCGTCGGTCAGTTAGATCAGGTCAGATCAATCAGCGTACAGCGAGTATCAGCGCAGAATCTATTCATCGCATGATTCACGGATCTAATCAACCACTCGAATCCACATGCATGGCCAAGATAGCATAGTCTTGCCATTCTACGCTCAGGTTAAAGCCCCTCCCCTCCCACCCATGAAACGACAGATCTTTTCTGTCAGGAATGTTTTATTTCTCATCTAACCCTCAATCCTTTAAATAGTTGATCATTGTGACCACGGCTGAGAATGTTGCAGGGTATAAATGGTACTGTTGTTGTTATATTTTATAACCGTTATATCGGGCCGGCTTTCGGCAGACCTGAGTTTCACCTAATAAACATTATAAATCTCATTTAGTCGTTGTTATTCTTTAAATCATTTATTTTCTTTCGAGCGAAGCGAGTTAGAACATAAATGTTGTTTAAGCCACCAATAGCATTGACATCGTCATGATATGTCTGGCGGCTCAAATGCCACTATAGAACAAACAAGCCATGCACTATAGAACAAACAAGCCATGCACTATAGAACAAACAAGCCATGCACTATAGAACAAACAAGCCATGCACTATAGAACAAACAAGCCATGCACTATAGAACAAACAAGCCATGCACTATAGAACAAACAAGCCATGCACTATAGAACAAACAAGCCATGCACTATAGAACACACAAGCCATGCACTATAGAACAAACAAGCCATGCACTATAGAACAAACAAGCCATGCACTATAGAACAAACAAGCCATGCACTATAGAACAAACAAGCCATGCACTATAGAACAAACAAGCCATGCACTATAGAACAAACAAGCCATGCACTATAGAACAAACAAGCCATGCACTATAGAACAAACAAGCCATGCACTATAGAACAAACAAGCCATGCACTATAGAACAAACAAGCCATGCACTATAGAACAAACAAGCCATGCACTATAGAACAAACAAGCCATGCATAGCAATTTATAATATCCAACAATAGCACGATGTATCGATCAAAGATAAGGCCCGTTCCAAACGACGGATTTTTGTCGACTCGAATCTAATACCAGACCCACGATTGTATTAAATGCGTCAAAAATGCGACGTTTGAAACAATAAGGCCCGTTCCAAACGACGGATTTTTGTCGACTCGAATCTAATACCAGACCAACGATTGTATTAAATGCGTCAAAAATGCTACGTTTGAGACAATTAGATCCGTGTCAGACGCATCACAGATGAATCTCCGTCCAATTCAGACAAATCTTCGTCGGTGATGCGTCTGAAATCCGTCTTGGTTTCAAACGACGGATTTTTGACGACTCGAATCTAATACATTACTTTAAACATATTTTATTTGTATATCGAATAATACAAAAGGGATTGGGGACAAGTTACAAAACTTACTTTTCCCCTCTCTAATACATGTGACGACAAGAGCCGAAAGTTGCCGAATAGCGAATGCAAATAATATGATAATGATAAGATAATGACATAATACTGAGGGAGTTTCCCTTATCTGCGAAAATACACACATGACGTCATTTGTCGCACGCTCTCTTTGTCATAAAGAACGACATAACTATAAGCATTGCTTATAGGTAACATTGTGCAAATTGTAATTAGTATGGTAGTTTGATTTCTCAACAGACATGGCTTGTCACTGACTCACATCTTATAATGGATATAGTATCAATGATTTATAATAATTCATATATACCGATATAAGGGGTAGGGGTCACGGTTGCAGCAACTGATTTATAATAATTCATATAGACCGATATTCCTTATTGTAAGGGATATGGGGTGGTAGTCTCTGATGTATACTAATTAATATATTACTTATTATAAGGGGTAGGGGTGGTACCACTGATTTATAATTTTTCACATATACCGGCATTACTTACAATGAGGGGTATATGGGTGGTAACCTCTTATTTATAATAATTCATATATTCCGGTATTACTTATTATAAGAGGCAGAGTGGTAGCCTATGATTTATAATAACTTATATATACCGGTATTCATTGTTATAAGGGGTAGGGGTGGTAGCCTATGATTTATAATAATTCATAGATACCGGTAGTCCTTATTATAAAGGATATAAGTGGTAGCCTATGATTTATAATAATTAATATATTCCGGTATTCCTTATTATAAGGGGTAGGGGTGGTTGTCTCTGAATTATAATAGTTCTTGTATACCTGTATTTACATGCATGGTATACACATATATGGAAATTGGTTGCACGATATAACATTTATTTGTAGCGCCTATTATAGTATATTATATAACTATATGTACTACATATATCCTCATATATACATATGCATATATATTCGCGCTGCAATCGCGCATATATATGTATACATAATTTAGACTGTATTTTAGTATATATATATGTATAACATACCGGTATATATAGGCTTCTATATCTACGCGTGACCATTTTGTGACGGTAACCGGGAATCCACCTTTAAATAAATCGACCGATGTATTAGATTCGACGCGACGAAGATGCGTCCGTCTGAAACAAAATTGACCGCAGTCGCATCACCGACGGATTTAATACAATTAGATTCGAGTCGACAAAAATCCGTCGTTTGGAACGGGCCTAAGAAACCCTGCCTTCGCAACTTATTTAATAATCTTTGTTCTAGAATGCCCTTCCATTTGGCCCATGTTGTGTTCTATTGGTGGTTTCACTAGCACAGCACTATGTTTGCAGGAAGTATGCGATTGGAACATTGCTCTTCCACCCACTACTCACATTATAGAATAAACAGTCTGCCTTCTTTCATCACTGAATACTTGCTGATTGCCATAGCTTCATCCGCAATTTGATGCCTTGTCGACTTTTTACTGGGCCACTAATACGTCTCGATGGTGAAAATAATAGACTTTAAAAATCGATATCTAATAACTCTGAGCATTGATAGGTGTATTCCTCGGCTCGAATCAAATATGTTTTACCCCCGAATCCAAATAAATAGTAAATGAGGGGCATTTAAACGGATTATGCATCTTTAATCAGTTAATACGGCATTAGTCATTTTGTTCAGCAATATATAGAAGTAACTATATGTCATATAAATACTAGTAAGCAATATACACTCGTTGATTTAAATTTCAAGTTCTAATGACGATTATGAATATTTATTTTCAGCATCGTGGCACATAAGGTGGGCCCGATGAAGGAGTGTAACGCTTACACTGCGTCGAAATTCGCCCTGCGTGCGATAGGAGAAGGGCTGCGAAACGAATTAAGGGAGATTGAATCGCACATACGATCAACAGTAAGTGTCTGTAAACTTCAGTGATATCGATCGAACAAACTTTGTGTAATATGTCTATTGAAGTAGCCTCGATACCATTAATTTTACAATAAAAGAAGATGCATGCATCAGATCCAACATGAATTATTTTACAAGATTTAATCACGTATATTTGGAAAGTATTATAAATTTAATATATATATTTATAACACAATTAGCCCCTAAATTCGGCCTCATTGATTTAGCAAGACACACGTTTATTACCGGCGCGCGCAGTGACGCAAGAGCTTAGAGCAATTATATCATTAGCCAATCACAAGGAACATGCTAAAAATCACAAGGCCTTCCATTTGTATATCCATTTTGTAAAGTCCGTAGACAATTCTGAATACAGAACAGAAAACTTTTCCCAGATACGTTCAGTATTTTTCGAGTTAATTGCCTCCAAATATGGGAGTTTATCTAATTTCAGAGCCGCAATTTCTCAAAATTAGATAAAGTCCATTTTTTGTGGTCTTGTATTTTGAAAACTAAAGAAAAACGAAGGGATCTCTTGTTGTTTTATTAATGTCTTCTCTAGATTGTGTACAAACAAAAATGATTTCCTTATGCATCTATGATTGAGAAGACAAAAATAAAAATAAATAATTCATAAGCAAATTGTGTCTGCCATTACGTGGACAGCCACATTTGCCTGTGATCGAGAACCGGTGTGATGAAATAGGATATTTGAGGTCACACAACTCAATAAATATAAATCCATGTTCGCTGCATTTCTCATAACAACTTAAGTATACATGGTTAAACACACTGTGAAGGAATTTCCAAAAAACATTGCGTAGAAAATCAACTTATGGCCCAATGAATCATCAGTATAAACATTTTTCTAAAAATGCGATATCTGGGCGTTTTTGTCCATTTTTAAAGGTTTTTGTGTATAAATAGTAAAAAGCAATGTTCGTTTACCCTAAAACTTTTAGTGTTGAAATAATAGCGTTACATTGGATATGTCAATGAATGTCACTGGATATCATTCAAGTTTCTGGAAACTGACTCCAAATTTGAATATCGGAAAAATGGGGTAGGGGAAACCATATTGACAAAAACTCAGAAAACATGGATCTTGATACATAAAACATTACTAAAAACATTCTTTCATATGGAGTTTACTGCTTCCTGATCTGATGTTCATATTCAGAGCTACAATCCTTTGTGTTGCCACTCGATGGCGAATTATTAATTCGGGATTGTTCTATATGACATACCCATTAAGTTCTAAATATACCTTCACTAACGTACTCATGAAACAATCTACACAAACTGGAATAAAACAACTTTTGTCTGCAATGACTAGAATATGGGATGACAAGATTAGTCTTTGTGTGATTACACCTACCCCATTATCAACGTTCAAATTTGGAGTCAGTTTCTTGAAAAATAATGTGAAATCCAGTAACTGTTGATTGGCTTAATCAATGTAATCCTATTTTTTTCAACATAAATGTTTTATGAGGTACGTTCAAATGATTATACACATTAAACACTAATTGTGTTCATTGTTGTTTACTATTTGTGCACAAAAATACTTTTTAAAATGGACAAAACATCCAAAAACAGTTCAACATGGCATTTTTTGGAAAATAGTCAATACTAAGGATTCATAAGGCCATAAGTATTTTTTGGCACAGCTGTGTTTAGCAATTCCAACACATGTGTCCCATGCAATATAAGTACGTACACCCAACTCTAAGTCACCACGTCCCTACGTGTGACCAGTTTGAGAGCATGCGCATGCAATTTTGAAATAGACCCGACAGTGTCCCAAATAATATGAGTGCACCTCAACCCTCTGTCGCCGCGTCCCTGTTAGCAGTCTTGATAACGTACACATGAAATGTCCATATAGACCGACATTGTGCCATGCAATATGTAAGTACATCCAAAACCCTCTGTCGCCGCGTCCCTACATGTGATAAGTCTTGAGAACATGCACATATAGTGTTCACCGCGTCCCTACGTGTAACCAGTCGTGAAAACATGCACGTTGCGTGTCCAAACAGACACGACAGTGTCCACGTGCATTATAAGTATGTACACCCAACCCCTTATATCGTCATGCCACTACAAGGCTGAGTGTACATTAAAATTAACTTGCGCACAATCATCATAATTAGACGCCACGTGGGCGGTTCGGGTTGTTAATTGGCGGCGAACATATAGTAGGCGATGATGACATATCGAGGGTTAATTGCCAGGATATGTTGGGTAATATTCTTTATTACTTCGCGAATCTATAGTCGACGTTAGTTCCGCTATACCGACATATGTGAAGTTCTTCGTGGTACGATTGTGACAATATTGAAATTGTGGAAAGTAAGGGGTTAATACTTACGCGCGGCCACAGTCCCCATACGTGCGTGGGTGGGTTTTCGTGTGGACCCATCCCAATGTATTGGCCACTAAAATCACTCCAGACGGCCCATGTGCGGTTCTGGATCGCGACAAACATTGTGATTTCGCCATTTCGGTGTAAACATATTTATTTCTCTAAATCATGCACATTAATTAACAGAGTTGTATAATATACATAAAGACAATTATTTTAGAGAATGGGATTTGGCAGAAAGTGTGATGCTTATATTAGCCATTTCCCCATCTTTGTCATACACATGTGGTGGTGTCTTTATTGCTTTTTCATAATGTTCTTTTCCCAGTTAGATCTTGTTTTTGTTTAAATTTTACTATCTTATTATTATCATTGTCAGCCGTCTGGGGCATAGACTGTCCAACAGTAACCCATAATAATGGGTCACTGTTGGGCAGTCCACGCATCAGTTGAACTGAATTGTTACTACCTGTTTGTTTGTTTGTGACCTGACCATTGACCCCACTCGGTCAGTTTACAATAAGCATAGTATAATTAACGTTTCACGATTGATACGACAAGAGTGATGCATTGTATGTATATACTTATTACGAGCAACTCTAGGTTGTCATGCCCGAAGACAGAATAGGAAATAAGAGATATTTTCTAGTTTTCTGAGTTGTGCTGTATATTTAGTCACTTCTATGTGATAATGGGCCTTTGTACACTCGCCTTGTTTCGTGTATGAGCAGGAATTACCATTTAGTTATTTGTATTTATTTATACTTATTTAAACTTATTTAAACTTATTTTTACGTATTTATACGGAGAGCGACTTGGGTAAAGTTCAATTTGAGAATCGTTTAGACAACAATATAAATTTTTGAACCCTCAGAAATATATCTATATTCTCTTCCAGTGATACTTCGCTGTTTCCATGTAGCAGGGTTGCTATGCCTGGTCGGGTTATTAACCCTGCGAAGCACCTATTTCTTTCAGCAGAGAACCTGCGACAATAAAAAAGAAAATGTTCTGCTGTTTCTTCGGTACCACATATACATAACGGATTATCTCTCAAGTGATTGCTGTGAAGATCATGATTTAAATTACTGCATTCCAGTCTTAGTCGACAATGGTATATATGGCTTGCTCTCGTATATGCAAATTCCAGATATCGAGGACGTTCTTTTGTACCGCTATTCAGAATAACTTTAAAGTCTGAGAGTGTTTCACAGTTCCTCGCTTCTGGTTTTAACTTGTTCCAGAGATTGATAGATCGTGGAAGAAAGGATTTCTGATAAGTAACTGAGTTGCAGAAAGGTACTCTAAGGTCATCTGATCTCGTGTCATATCCACTTGTGCGCGATACTTTATTCGGAACAGCATTGTATAAGTAAGGGGGAGTTAGTTTTTTCGTCATTTTAAAATATAGTACAAGTTTAGAATGTTCTCTCCGTTTTGATAATGTGTCCCAACCAATTTCTTGGAGAACTATGTCTTTATTACAACTTCTAGTCCCACCGGTTACTAGTCTAGCTGCTTCGTATTGAATATCTTCTAAAGAATTGGCTTCTTCGCCTGTACAGTTATCCCATACTGAGGAAGCATATTCCAAGACAGGTCGAATATAGGATAAATAGATTCTTTCTAAAGTTCTTCTGTCAAGGATAAATTTATATTTCCTCAGTATGTACATTCTTTTGGTCGCTCGATTTTCAATATCTTCTATATGGTCTTTCCATTTCCCCTGCCGGTTGAATGTCAGACCCAAATGTTTATGTGTTTCCACCTCATCTATGCTCTCGTTGGCCATATTTAATACTGGTTGGTGTATGGGTAATTGTTTCCACGATACAAGCAAGGATTCTGTTTTCAATGGGTTAAATTTAACTGCCCAGGTTTTCGACCAGTTGAATATTTTGTGTAGGTCTGAATTTATCACCTCTGCAGCAATTATGGGATCTTCTATAGCAATATAAAGTGATGTATCATCAGCAAATAAACGTATGTTGCATGTAATTCCTTCGACTATGTCGTTTACGTACACGAGAAAGAGAAGAGGGCCGAGTATGGATCCTTGAGGCACTCCTGCTTTAACTTCTTTCCATGGAGAATTAAAATTAGAAATTGTAACTCTTTGTTGTCTATTTTCGAGATAATTTTCCAAGAGTTTTAAAATTTTCCCTGTTATACCCATTCTTTTAAGCTTGAAAATGAGACCCCTGTGCCAAACTTTGTCAAACGCCTTGCTTATATCGCAGAACACACCCCTTATTTCCTTCCCGTCATCAAGGGCTGAGATAATATAGTGATAAATATCAATTAATTGGAATACGGTGCTATCATTCGGTGTAAATCCTGATTGTAAGTCGCTTAAAAGCTTATTAGTTCGGAGGTGTTTTGATATATGATAGAACAGACATTTTTCAAAAACCTTAGAAAGACAACTAAGCAAAGATACTGGTCGATAATTGGATGGATCGCTGGGATCTCCCTTTTTGAAAATTGGGCATACGTTTGCTTTTTTCCATTCTGATGGAAAGTACGATTTTTCAATGAAAATCTTGAAAGCAAATGCTAGTGGTTTGGCTAGCGATATAGAACAATTTTTTAAAACTTTAGGACTAATACTGTCGTAACCGGCCGCTTTAGATGTTTTGATTGAGTTTAAACTTTCTAGTACACGTTCATAAGTAATTTCAATTTCATCTAGGCGTTTATTCGTCAGCCAATCAAAGAGGGGTAACTCTAACTTATCTTCGTCGGATATGGAAGAAATTTTACAAAAGTAGTTATTTAATAAATCTGCCTTTTCATCGTGTCCGGTGAATACAATCTTATCTGTTTTCAGGGCTGGTATTGGTTTAGATTCCGGTTTCATTAGATGGTTTAGTGTTTTCCACCAGAGTGAGGAATCAGTGAAACAACTACCCAGTATTGACTGCGTTTTCTCCAGAGACTTTTGCTTGGAACGTCTAATTTTTGTTATAATTTCATTTCTTTTCTTTTTATAATTATTCCACGCTTCGACGGTACCTTTTTTTTTTGCCGAATTATACAAACGTTTCCTTTGTCTCATAAGTTTACGTAGTTCACATGTTAACCATTCAGGCTCATTTTGTCGAATTGTTACCTGTTTGTTTGGTATATAAAGGTTCGTGATATCAGTTATTTTTTTCGTTAGAGCTTCTGCTATTTCTTCATATCGAATTGCTGGGAGATCACTCTTAAAGTCCCACGCATTAAAGGCATTATTCATTGCGGAGTAATCGGCTCGATTATAATCCCATATCCTTCTTTTCGTGGTTCCACTCGGCTTCTTAACTTTCAAATTCATACGTAGTAATATTGGACAATGAAACCGAGTTAAATCTGAGAAGAATGGATCTAAGATTTCATTCGATTCAACAATATCAGGGTTGTTTGTGAAATATAAGTCTATAAGAGAAGAAGTACTTTCTGTGAAGTATGTGGCTTGTTTAATTATTTGCGTTAAGCCAAAGCGCTGTTTAATATATTTAATTTGTTTACTTTCTAATGGTATTTGGTTTGAGTTAAAATCCCCAGTAATTATTATATGTGGGATATTAGAACGATCGCCCAATGCCATTTCAAGATTTGTATAAATTTTTTCCCATGTACTTATAGGTGTATTGGGTGGTCTATAAAAAGTGCCAAGCAAAAGTCTCTGTGTGGAGGTCGATACCTCTAGCCACACGCTCTCTATGTCAGGGATTTCCAGGTCAGTACGTCTTTTGATGTGAAATGAATCCCTTACATATACAGCAATACCACCACCCAACGTTAGACGGTCTCTCCTTTGTGGGGCATGGAATCCCCTTATTGACAATTCGTTATCGGAATTTGCATTTGAGAGCCATGTTTCCGTAAATGAAATAATATCAAAATTTCTGGCTTCTGCGGTGATTACATCTATTTTCGGTGCCAAACTTTGAATATTTAAACACATTAGGGTCAATACTTGCTTGTCTACGTTTCTTTCTGTCGGACCCGGGTTCTTTTCTATGTCAAATGCTCGGTTTAGAATAGATGATAATACCTCAGTCACCCATCTTCCAACTTCAGTCAGCGAATTCGTTATGTTTGACACGTGTCGTACCACAAATTTGTATATCGAAACTTTTCTCTGTGAGTATTTACTCTTAAGTCCTCCATTTCGCAGTTTAGTGTGAAATGTGGCTTGAATAATATTTCCAACTGATCTTTCGAAAGCAGAATCGGGCATACGACTCAGTTGACATCCCAGCTGTTTAAAATAATATCGTGGCAGAATGCAATCGCATTTCAACATGTAGTATTTCAACACTATGACTAGTGCTATATGTGTAGGAATCCCCAATGTTCTTATCGTGAGATATGACAAAAGGTTGAATGTGCTCAAACCATCTAGTGGTTTTTCTCTTGTCCCTCTCAAAGCTCTTGAGTAATACATGCCGATTCTTGCCCTATGTGATACTAAGTCAATCATTTGAATGTGAAAATAACAACGGCATTCTATACCAGAAGTACATAAAAAAGACAAGAATCGATATGTACCAACATAGGTTCACATTTGAGGTGGGGATGGTCAGGTCAGCATTAATTTCAGGTATCTTTGAAAAGTTAAAGTTGTTGTGCCTCGGCACAATGTTCAGGCTACAATGGGAATTAAAATGTGCATACTTGAGAAATAAGTAAATGAGAACAAAATAAACATTCAAGAAATACATAATAAAATATAATAGGTGGTTTCGTAATCGAACCCATATATCGGTATAAGCTTAAATTTGCGTTATTTGTGATATGTGGGTAGAGCGGTAACTGTTTCTAACAGACCGACGATGTCTCATGCACCATCGGGCTGTCCAAAGCAGTCACCGCTTCACCCATAATTGATTCAATAAACGTCGGATCGGAAAAAGACCTGGCTTTTGTCATTATAACCATTCATTATAACATGGACAAATAGTTATAGGTATGTATCTTTCCCATGTGATTCGGTCTACGACAAAACAGAACAACTTTAAATTTCGAATAGTGATATTCGAATTTGGGTGGACAAACGAATTGACGTACAGTCGGATGGATGGATGTCCTCACTATATTCTCGATTTCTTACGTCTAATTAGCAATAATGACCCTTGTAAGATATGCTACCCAGGATACAAAAGTATCGCCGCATCGATTTTCATATCAAAGGGAAGTGGACCTTTAATTTAATTATATATAGCTTCGAGATCTAAAAACCAGTCTGTGTCTCATTGCTTGTAAGAGAATATGTCGTTGAGACAGTGCTATGATAAAACAGACCAAGAACAGTTACTGTAGTTTCACGTCGTGTCGTCTCTCCACACCACTCAGAATGATCAGTTTTGTGCGAAAAGCAAGTGTTCGTATTTAATTGTTAGACGGTCACGTGTCACATTCTTTTTTACCGTTTTCACGATCAGACTGAGCTCGCACTGTTACGCAAGTCCAGTATAGCAGGGGACCGAACTCTATCTTGCACTCTGGCTCGGCGGTCACCAATTCGCATAATGTAAGCTTATACAGTTGCTATCGAAACATGCTACATGTGTGATATAAGGTCGTACTGAAAACACAATATGCATTACAACTAATAAATATTCAATAAAGTTCGCATATGACGTCATACGTTTCTCCGTTGTGGCTCAGTTTCTAATGATAAATTTCCTTGAGACCAAATTCGTATATTCTGTGCGATGGTAGTTAAAAATATGATAAACCACCTAGATTAATTTTGTTAAAATAACAACACAACTTAATATATAATTTCTTTTTTAATAGAGAATAAAAGAACAGGTTCAGTCGACGTTATCTCGGCCTATTAGAGTCCACTAACCCCTCTTGTTGCGACCCTTCCCGAAAGTTCGAAATGGAAGGGAACGCCGAAAGGCCGCGGAGTCACGTACAGAGAAACTGATGACGGCTTTACATATGCGGTTCATACATGTATACACAAAACGTTTGAATTTTGTAGACTTGCACCATTTTGGACACGTGCGTCTGCAGTCAAGCTGGCTGTTACTGGTCATATATCAAAAGATATTTCCAATCTTCTGTCCACCGACAGCAATGCACAGCTTGACTACAGTCGCCTGTGTTAATAATATATTCATGCCATAGTTATTTCAGAATTTCAGAACACTGACCCTTTTGAGAATATTAACATGGAGTAATTATTTTTCTACCGCGTATAAATTATGAAAATAATAATAGACGTATTTGCTATCTTAGCACGGCATGTGTGTATTTTTAAGGCTTTTAAGGTTTTAAGGTCTCGTTCACAAGATTATTCATATATATCCAATCACTGACCCTTTTGAAAAGAGTAATATGTACCAATTCTTTAAAATTTGTTTCTGTTTGATTGTTTTATTTTATTTATTTTTGTCCACGTGTAAGTAAGTACATAAGTAAATGATAAATAAATATAAATTCACTGATACATGTTATTTATTATATATTAACATGATTACTTAGAATGTGTCTTGTAAATTGACATGTAAGTCTATATGTCTTGCAAATTGACATGTAAATTGACATGTAAATTTAAGTTTAAAGTCAATGATTTATTCCAAAATCAATGGAACAATGTCCAATTATGTACATGAATGTGAATGCAAAGCTTGAGCAATCACTTGTAAAGGAAAACGAAGACGAGAAAGTAGAACGGCTGGACTACCCACAATAGGAATGCATGTATGGTCATGCTATAGTTTGATTGGTGGCAATGCACTCAGAAACCACCGGTGTAGAGAACCCCAGAGACCCCGATTGATTCCTCAAGGTCATACATTTGACCTAACGTTGTTATGCGTTGGACCTTTCCGTAGAGTGGTTGAACAAAAATAACACTGTCATAGGTCCAAGTTTTCTCTATTTTCTTGTCCTTGACGTACTGGCGACATCTACCGGCCATAAAAGATCTCACTTTTGTCAGATGTTCGTTGACATAAACACCTCTGCGGGCTGGTTTCCCCTTTAACAGCACACGAGCTTTGTAAAATCGTCTCCTCGATCGATATGAAACGAATTTCACAAGAATAGAACGATCCTTCCGTTTAGGGTGCACATTGCTTGCTCCGCCTGGCTCCCCGGACATATTTACATTCTGGGATTCACGGACGATTTCTCCCGAACGATGGCTTCGATCTATTTCGATCTCTTCCATCCGAATTCCCATATCATCAGCGAGATCGCGAATTAATGAATCAGTGCTCTCCCTGTCGTTCTCCGTAATACCAGAAACACGCAAGGAATTTCGCATACTGTAAGACCTCAGGTCGTCCACGGAATCCTGCAGCTGCGTTATTTCTCGTTTTTGACTGTTGACAATGTCTTCCAATTTCGAAATTCTGTTATCAAATGACAATGCAACTTTGTCGACTGCTTTATTGACTTCAGTTTCAACATTTTCAGCGAAAACTGACTTCAGAGATTGTCGCACAGATGGGCTCTGGAATGCTGCTATGATTCCTGCAATAAGCTCACTTTCAGGGGGTGCTCTCTGGAAGATAGGCCGCGAAGCATCAAATCCCGGGTATGGTGGGACTGGTGTCAATTGACGAAAAGATGTGTTTCCAGGATATCGTGGCATCATAGAACCATTTTGCCAATGAGATGGCTGAGCCCCTTGAGTGTAAGCATGTTGGATCATTGGTGAGCCTTGCTGATATCCCCCGGATGAATAGTCCGGTACCACCATTGTGCTGTTTGCATAAGGATATCCGAAAACAGAACCTGAATCATTTAGGGTTTCGTCCCTTTGCTTCTTCGTGTCGATCGATTCCAACACGCTGTCATCCGACCCCCTATTACGTTTTGGTGTAGTCGTGTCTGTTAAACTTGCTTGTTGTCCACCACTCATTGTTTGCTCCGGTTTGCTTTGGACAGAACTGTCAACACGTATATTATCTGTTGTTGTGACTTGTGCAGTCCCGTTACTCAACATGTTTACGCCTACAAGGCTGACTGGTCACCTTGTACAGTTAATTAAGGTCAACTACACACTGTCTCCTGCTTCGGAATTGCTCGCCGGCGAGGTCAGAGGTCAACCAAAGATTCAATTGTGGTTTGTGTGCATAAATCCACCAATTGTATACATTTGGAACAGTGATTTGGAACAGTGATTTGACGACTATGCCGATAGAAATAGTGGGATAATTCTTTTATCAGTGGGACTCCTGCGTGCTAGGAGTACATACGATCAGACCGTTTTCAAACAATTACATACAATTTCAAAAGTCAACAAAAATAATCAGTTCATCTTGGCATGGGCATATTTCAAGGAATTGACAAAAATTATCAACTTGCCAGCGAGAAAACACATCCGAAATATCAATCCATAACATCCAACCGACGAATAGCTATTTTTATTCCATTTTACATCATTTATTCACCGATTTTCCGGGAGCCGATTTAATTTAGTTGTCCACCATTACACCGGAAGTCGCCATGACTCGCCATTTCGAGTGCTAATTGCCTGGCATGGCTTTGGTGGGCGACATGGGGGTCTGGACAGACTGCCATGTAATGTCAATTTTGTATGCAGATACCATATTGAATTTCTGGAATGTAGTGGTTAATATCGCCACACTTTTGCATGGCCGCGGCCACAAACAGTGCGTATAGGGGTTTCATGAAATCCCGTACTGTGCTGGTTCCTAAAATCACGCCTAAAAACATGCGGCCGGTCAGGGCTGATTCGGATCCTAGCAGCTTCGGGCGGTTTTTATTCACGACACACTGTCAATATATTTGGGCTGGTATTCTGCGAATCGAGGCTGGATTAATACGATTCCATATGATAACAAAGAACAGTAATATTAATTTCGGGCTAACATTTATTGCATGATGTCCATGTGAAATTTCTTAACACAGGTTAAACGCAGTTTCGCGTATTATATATCCCCTATAAGGGAAATAATTATATAATAAATTAAACTAATTAATAATGTAGGTGGTTACAGTCCAGAAAGTTCCTCCTGCTTGTGCGAGCTCAGCTCAAACTTACATCAATGACGAAGTGCTATTCTACGGCAGCGTATAATGAACCACATGCAAATCATCCTAAGTTGTATATACACGATAGCTAATTTTTATATATCACACGAAACCCCTATTATATCATTAAAAACCATTAAAAATTTCCTTGTCTCCCACTAGTTGTGAATAGGCGCATATTTCCCATGATCACTTGACATCGCGCCAACAAAATGAATGCGCGTTTTACGTTGATTTAGGCGAATTAATACTATTTCGAAAAAGCCGCGAAGAACACCAACACCAGACAATGCAAAATGATTTCTTTGTTCGTTAAAGTTCAATTATTATTCAATTTCGTTGCATTAACGAAAATAGACACAAAAACAAAAAGGCAAATTGGGGAACTTATATTTTCGGTCGCCAACCGGAGCCCGCAATAATGTCATATACGGTTGTGAAGCCTCTTAACCAACGCTCTAAATGTACGCATTCTTTTAATGATTTTAATTTGGTAGAAAGGCATACAGTTCTAGTTTGTTTGCATGTGATATACAAGACCTTCAACTCGTTATGTTGTGATATAAGATTTTATGAATATCGTTTCATAATTTTAATTCATAACTCGTCTACGACTATTTATGAATCAAATTTATCAAACTCGTTTCATAAAATCTTATATCCCAACATAACTGGTTGGAGATCATCTATATACAACTTAGCTATCTTGGATTTGTTTTGCACGTGGCTCTAATACGTAGCCGTTATATTCGGGATGTATTTGTGCAGTTCGATAATGATTTGTAGACCTAAGTATGATCATTTTTAATTTCAAGGACCGGTAACAATTTCACAGAAATACATTAGCATTTGTATTTTTTCAATATCGTCTTATTTTGCGAGGTCAGCTTGAATACCTGCCTTTTGTTAATACAGAATAAAAGATCCACCACCTTAATGATCAAGTTTTTAATTTACGATAGTATTGCTTCAATGCATGCACAATGCATGCCGCTATGACTATCTGCCCATAAATACGCACATACACGAAACACAAGATAAATGAATTGCGTTGTTGTTGTGGTTTTTACTTTAACCCTTTACCCAACAAAACGGCCAAAAACGCCCAAATAAAGCTTCAACAGCCTAAAATATCATCGGTCTGTCTCAATAACACCATACAAATTTGGATATCATTGGAACCGGTTCATTGACCACATTGTGATGGTTACAGTTATGCCCTGTGCCAATGCATCCTCAAATATATGCGAGTCGACCATAGGTCGCCTCGCATTTGTAAGAGAATGCATTGGCCTAAACAAATCTTTTTTAAACACTTTTTACCATTTTTTCTTACATTCTTAAACAATTTTGTAATTTTTTCTTACATTTTTTAACAATTTTTATAATATTTTTCTACATTCTTTGACAATTTTATCATTTTTAATATGTTAAGCCAATGCATTCTCTTATATATGCGAAGCGACCTATGGTCGACTCGCATATATAAGAGAATGCATTGGCACAGGACCGTTATGTTGGGTAAAGGGTTAACTGTAGTTTAATGTTCCAGGAGCATGCATGACTAACCGTTAAACTCGACTTATTTTCCAGAGTATTTGTCCAGGAGTTGTGGATACGATTTATTTCGAGAAAAATCTGGGGGCTCCGCCAGACAAGTTGTTCGACGTGAGTATTGATAACCATGACCCCCAGTTTAACAACAACAACAACAACAACATAAATAGAGGTAATCTAGTGGTTTGCGTGGATACAGAAAATTATCCGATTACTGACTTAGATCAATATTTATTTTCGCGAACGAAACTGAGCATTTATCGTGGTCACGAATGTTATCATGCCTTTGGTACGCTTAAGTGAATAGGTCGCTCGCGCGAGATAGTATGGAAGTGGAAATGTATATAACCCATGCAGGGGATATGGCTACGACTGTTTTCTATAACTCGTTGTTCAGCGGATAATTAAAAAGCCTGCATTAACCCCATCATGGCGGGAGATGCGCTAGAACATGCCCCCTTTTATTGGAAGGTTCATCATTAAAGTTCGAGAACGCAAATAGGGATTTCAAAGTCAAGCGGAATATGACATTTTCTGATTCATTCTATATACATTTCCACTTCCATAATATCTCGCGCGAGCGACCTATTCACTTACGCGTACCAAAGGCATGATAACATTCGTGACCGCGATTAATGCTCAGTTTCGTTCGCGAAAATAAATATTGATCTAAGTCAGTCGTTTTTCAGATTTCTGCTCTGGTAGACGACCAGTGCTCATTAGTCTCAGAAAACAAATTGGGAACTTGAAGCACGCGATACGACAGATTATTACGGCACAGGAGCCGTCAAATAAAATTAAAAATTAACCCCTCCCATACCATTTCTGCATCTCGTTGTGAAACCGAAAATTGTCATTTTCGGCCTATTGCGGGCCAATGAATGCCCCTTTAATGAATGTGATACCACCATTTGGGACACCCAACACAGATGAACGAATAGGCGGATTTGTTCTGATTGAGCACGACGTAGGCGTAAATCATTGTTTCATTATGGACCGCACTCTAACACATGATGAAAAATCGGTCCAGTATCTGGTCAACCAAAGTCGAATTGCCCCTATAAGATGACGATTTGACAGAAAAGGACAACCCTGGAAATTTGCAGAATTGGATTAGCGATCTAACGCGCCAAAATTTCCGCCAATAAATGCATTTTTGTGACGGGAAAAATTGGGTTTTCTGTCGATTTGTTTCGAAAATTTGGTAGGTGCGCCCAAAGTGAACACCAAGTGCTCCCAATTCGCCTGGCGAATCGTATGATATATTTTCTGGAAGTGATATCTACAAGCTATCAGATCGACCACATGCATGTTACGACGTCATTGTTTACTTTGCCAGAATGCAGCTTCAATGAAAAAAAATCACATTCAAGTCAAGATATATTTTTCGCACATTCATATATGGGTGGTGGCAGAAGAGGGTTAATAAAGTAAGAACACAGACATTTTTCGAATCAAAGTTATTTATTTTGACGTCGGTATATAAATGGCCACAATTTAATATCGTTTGGACGACTTTATTATCTGTCCAATGCTCACTATAGGTTATAGTACACCAATTATACAAAATTACCCCCCTTGGTGTGCTGTCACCCACACTCAAGTCAGCATAAAATCACATCTGGCAGCTGAATGTTTGATTATGATTGGGATAAAATTAATGCAAAAACAAGAAAAAATCAAAGTCACCATGGAAATATTATACCTAGATGAATATTGATCCAGAGTGGGAGAAATAATTAACCTGGCATTTAATGGGGGTATGTTTGAAAATTTGGTGATGATTTTTTCTTCGGAATTACGGCAGCATCAAAAGCGGTACATTTAAAGACGGAAAAGGCACACGGACCTATTAATTTTTTTGGGTCAAATTGGGTCCGAAGAGCCATTCTTCAAAATTTACTAGGTTAGAAAGTTCCCGAGTTCACAAGGAATCGAGCATAGCCCCGGACATTAACAATGTCGCCTATGGAGAATAATTGGTGTCCTGTAACCCCGAGCGATAATTCGGTCGCCGGGCAATGGTCGAAACTACTCTTTGACACGCTTCATCCAACCATTAGACAGTAAAACCCTCTGTGATATCTATTTACTATTTTCAGTTCCATGGGTATCTGAAGCCTGAAGATATAGCAGATTCCGTCGTGTACGCGCTCAGTGCGCCTGGGCATGTTCAGGTTAGTACAATCTGGCACAAGTTAGCTACACTGAAAATATCGCTAATTTAAATGACTACTCAACACGTTGTGTTATTATTTATTTAGCGGATTGTATTTATTGTTTGAGCAACGACCACTCCACAATGACAAATCACAATATATATTTCGGAATTGATCGACGCGTTGACTAAAAATTATTAGAACAATAACTCAATTTACAACACTGTGCATCTATAATGGTAGTCATTTCGAGATGTTTAATCCACTTAATCCCATTATATTTGGATCGAGAACTGTAACATTCAGATAGGAGAAGATGGCCGATAAGGATATCAGAACTTAAACAATTCATCACCTCATTAAAGTGTAAACATTTCGAAGACGAGGTCCCAATTCCATGGATACCATAGACAATCGAGGGTTCAACCAAATGAATCAAATTATATTACAGAATAATTTCAAATCTCCCAACTGCAACAATACACGCATTTCTCCGAAGCGGTATATTAATACCATATAATAATGCTATAATTAATGCTGAAAAAATGCTATAAAATGAACATACAAGAAATGCATTATATTGGTACCATGTTATTTACTGCTTTGTTTGTTTATTCGTTACTCTTTTTAATATTTTGACGAATACAATTTATAAAAAGGATGCCATTTCTGGAATAACACTAATTATTCGATATGTCCATTTCGGTCTCTGATACTGGATATATCTTCAAGTTTAGTTTGGAGAATATTCCCAACAGATATTCCCAGTTAGCTCACCGCATGCACCTTTTCCTGACTAAGAAAACATAGTCGTATAAGAGCGAATTTTATTTTTTATCTTTTATTCTTCCAAACATAAATAGTCATGGATAGTTCTAGATATTGAAGCAGTATCATATATTATATAATGCCAGATGTATTAGATTGTCCAATTTGATCAAAATGAACTGAGTAATGTGTCATTGAAACGTAATTTGACAGTTAATGCATGATTCAAAAGTTTACATAAAATATTTCCAAATAAAAGGAATTGAGGAGGAGATTAAAATAGGGTTGATAGGCGATGCAAATCAAGCAGTTTTTATATTGGCCTTAAGATTTAAATTAAAAAATACACCGTTTTTGTTTTCTTAAACAAAATGGCTCACATGTCGTGGTACTTATTGTTAAATTCCCGAAACTTTGCGCCACGCCCCGGAAATCGCAATAGAAATATCCAACAAATATGTGTCAATTGACCTCGCTATTCATACAGTTGACATGTAATATGTTTGCTTCTTTCCTTGCAGCTTCAAGACATTCTGATAATGCCCATTGAAATGCCATTTTGAGAAAACTTGATGTCCATGCACATGGTCGTGGGGTACAGGAATGTAGCGGTATTATTGTGTATCTCTTGCGGTCATATGTCATGCCGCCATTTGGAGTCTATAACAGTGCCGTAACTGCCACCAGTAAAGCGTTGGGCGATGATTATCACTATATCCATATATCTGCAATTGCCAGGTTTTGACTGACACAAGAAAATAAATGAAATAAATGAAAACTATTGATTTATCAATCTGTCTCATAATAAGCTTTATCGGATGTTCAACATTACCAATCAATCAGTTTTACTGAATTTATCCGAGTTTTACAGGGGGGATAACGTAAATAATTTGCAGGCACGTGTGCTGATTTTTGACTTTCGACCCTTGTTGGGACCCATCCACCCCCGCGTCCAAATTTGTTTCCGTTTTCGGCAGTTTTTTCCGACCATTTTTGGACACCCACCCCCCCCCCCCCCCTTTAACACTAACATAGAGATTTGCGGGGGTAAATTAACTGTAAACAGCTGTATATGCATTTATGTGCATACTATTGGTCATGGATTTTAACATTGACATGTAAAGAGGAACAAGTCATTTTGGGGTCATTCGGCCAAAATAAACATGGCTGCCAGCGGCAATCTTGGATTTCAAAATTCAATCCATTAGCATGGGCTACAGGCTATACTGTTTATCTTATAATCGTGAAATTTGTCATTTATGTTAATATTGACATATAGATGTGTTTTAAGCCAAACTCATTGCAAAAACAGTGCCCGGACAAAACTGTTTTCCACCCCTGAGTTTTAAGGAAATAAAAGTACACGAAGGACTGTGGCCATCTTGAACTTTGAATTTTTCCATTTATAACAATTGGAAGTATATAGATAAGAGCGTGGCCAAAGCCTTATTATATTACTCGAAATCCTGGCGAAAAGTAGGGAGTTGTTGTGATCATAACGTGGTGCTTTTAGTGGGTAATGCCTTGCCATATGTTATTCGGGTTCAAGCAAAACATCTTGGACGCAGGTTTTGATAGCGCAAAAAAATATTTTGTGCTAATTATCTGTATGAATGAGTGGGTAGAATAGCTTCTTGGGCATATTCGACCACCATGTCATCATAAAGAAGCATTAATCGTATCATAACGGTCTCACAACGCACATAACGCGACTGGCACTTCTGCTTGTATCTGTCTGATATTAAAACAGTCAATTTGTATGTCATTTATCGCATATTATTTCTTAACATGTATTCAGGATTCACCCACCCAAATTAACTGGTATTCAGGATCCAGGGGGGGGGGGTGATACCCCCATATGGTGGTTGAGTGCTCCTGTTATCGTATGATGTTGGTTGTACAAAAAATATACAGGCAATAAAGAATAACATTATTTTTTTAAATTGTCATTTTCTAACCCAAACGACTCATAGAAAAGCCATTATCTGGGATGGCCATTATTTATTATATATAGTGCTATGGAATATTTTATACATACACTGTTTTCCTCGAATCCCTCGGATTTACCAAGGCACGATAGCTAAATCGACAGGATACATGCACCAACACACTATAGCTAATAAGTAACTTGATCAGGGTTGGATTAAATAACGACCACGAAAGCTTGCGTGTCGTAAATGTCAGCCATCCAGACGAATAATAGACCATTTCAATAACCGAATAGGATAAGCAATTCGATAAAGAATGGGTTAACACCGATACCCATAATTTGTAAACATACACTCAGAATCATACATTGTCTCGTCTACTAGTCATTTCGTGGGAGTGAGCTTTCACACAAACTACGCCGCAAATATGTTATGTTAAGCTTTCCATGACTGTAGTTTCCTTAAATATTGCGAAAACCACGTGCCAGTGCTTGTTCTTATATATGCGTATCCCATGGGGAGCATCGCATATATACGAGAAATCGTTGGCCTAACAATATTTATGTTGACCTTGTAAGCCATTGCATGCTATTATTCTCCTATGAGAGACTCGCTTATGTAAGAGAATGCACTGGAACATTATATTTAATGCTGCACTAGCGCACCTCCGTCATGAAAGAGTTAAAGTGATATTATGTACTCATTGACCTTTATAATCTGACAAACGCTATTAGCTGAGTATGGCATAGACAAAACCAATATCACATGACAAATATTAGCCACTAAGACTATCAGTCACAATGCGAATTGGATAAACAAACTTAAAACGTACTCGGTTAAATTTCATCTGTTCGTCCCACTAGAAGGCGAACCAAACATCATCAAACCGTAACATAAACACACTTTGGACAACGTGAATACATATAGGCCTACTTGATTGGCACCGCCTAATGTACAACCAACACATTAGTCGACTGCGATGAAACGTCATCAGGTGCACGCTTCTGGTTGGTCTCTGACCCAGGTAGGTGACACCGGTTCAATGACGTTTTTGATTCCCACTACATGTATACATATATATAGGCATAATTGTGGCTTGAAAGTCGGCATATGCGCCGTTTATTTATAACTCTTATTCTTGAGCTATGTTTTATGGACAAGTATTTAGTCCTGACTGTAGACAGCATTGTTTGATCTTACTTTTTTTAAAAATAAGTAGCTGTTATCACCGTGTATATCTGACACCGGAAATTGCGTAGGAATTTTGCTAATTTTGTCGTTTTGATAGTATACCATCGTTAGAATGTCATCAATTTCATTTGAATACGTAATATTTCTGACGAAGTCGCTCGCTGAATATGGTCGCCACACGATGGTCTTGATGGACTATCGAACATGTGTTGAACATGTCAACGTTCACCGAACAATGATTAACGATAGTGCATTCCTGCGTGGGAATCTATAAATAATGAGATAGAAAACGCTCCATATTTAATACACAATCATAATTTTCTCGAAACACCAATATGTTTCTGAAGGATTATATCAATAAAGAACGGGTGCAATTTTGTTGGATAATATTTAGCGCATTCACAAATAATCAGAATAAAACGTTGGATGTTAGTGTACGGCAAATTGCAAATCACAATATATTTACTGTCTCTCGTACGACTTGTGGCTGTCGCCACCCAGCAATAAACAACTTTCTAGCGCAGAGATCGATAATTACTGTATTGTTTCCTAATAAAATACAACTAAACGATATGCATACTATTTGGCACAATAACATATGTTTAAATCGAGCCTAATGCATCAAGTCTGGCTTTTAAGAAGGGACATTTCAAATGCATAGTTTACAAAGGGAGTAGGGCACCCGTTTTGTTTTGCAAATATGAAGCCCATCCCCAGATGTTCCAGCTTCCATCGTTACTCCTGAAATCAAAATAAAGAGGACGGTAATTGTTCTACTGTCATAACTGTCTTGGTGTCTCTCAATTAACATTTCAATAGGTAAGTCTACATTTATGAATAAATGTCTGTCCGTTGTAGAAATTAAGTGGTGACCATCTAGATGGCCCCAATGGGGTCTAACGTGTGTAACTTTTCACGAGGAAGATAACGATGCATGCTAAAACCTTCTGAAATGACTCTGTTGGCGTCGGGGACATAACAAGTGGCGGAACAACACAATCGATGACATATTTGTCGCCGATTTCCACCAAAAGTTTGTATGCCCGTGATATGAGAATCTAATGATGTAGTTTAGGGAGAGAGCGACATCACAATTGATACAAATGTTTTTGTCGCCGATTTCTGGTAAACTAATATATCATAATGTTCACGATATGATGAATCTAATCGTAAGGTTTAAAGACTGCGATAATGGTACGTTCGGGTCATGGATCGGTGGTGGTATCGTCGCAACAGACATAATAAAAAGATATTCCTGTGGTCCATGTTCACCAAACTTAAATTAGTCATATCCACGATGCGAAAAATCTAATGGTTTTGTTTACACGGAAACGCTACGGCTGATAGTAAGATCCACTATTGTATACATGTAGGTGGGTCCGGCCAATACTTCAAGGATAATATATAAATCAATATATAATCGGGGTTCACAATTAGGTATATTATTATCCATCTCATAACTAACACTATTTCTGATTGAGCAAACGCCGCCACGTGATAATCCGAGAAAAAGTCATATTGGACTCCCGGATGTCATATTGGACTCCCAAGTGGGCAACAAGATATTTTTATCCGGACTCTGTGACGCCACGAATTAACTCTATTGCGAAATGAATCGGTGAAATTGTGATGCGCGTGCAACACTTGTGGATTTAGCAGACGTTTCACTTCCGCATTGAGTTTTTTTTCACTTCCGTGTTTACTATTCCAAATCATGCTTTCTGATGATCAAAATACAGGCTTTTATAGATAATTAAGTGCCGAAAAATACCAAATATAACCACAAAAGTTTTGTTCCCAAAATAATGGATACACATACAGATGTATAATAAAAATGTCATTATACAATGTTGTGTACAGTGTGAGTTTTTCTTGTACTCTTATAATAACTTTATATTATTATATTCAATCTGAGTAACACTTGTCACGCGATGTTCGAATATAATTATGTGACCCGCCATATCAAATCCAGTCGTAAGTCGGGATTGTTTTACCTGTGTCAATGCATTCTCTTATATATGCGAGTCGACCATAGGTCGCCTCGCATATTAAGAGAATGCATTGGCCTAACAATTTTTTATCATGTTTTGTTAATAAATGTTTCTTACATTTTTTAGGACATAACATAAGAAACATCCATTACCCTGCAGGGAGCCCCACGCATATATAGAAGCATATAGAAGAGTGTCGTCTGCTCATGTTTGTCTGGGGCTCTGTATGGGTAAAATGATAAAATTGTTAAAGAATACAAGAACAAATTATTAAAATTGTAGAAAATTGTTAGGCCAATGCATTCTCTTATATATGCGAGGCGACCTATGGTCGACTCGCATGTATAAGAGAATGCATTGGCACAGGGTAAAACAAATCCCGACTTACGACTGGATTTGATATGGCGGGTCACATATATCAAAATATAGCTTAATAATTTAATTGGAAGGGAGAACGGAACTAATTATAGCCACAGCTAAATAAAATATAGTTATTTCAGAAATAGTCCTTCATTTTGGAAAGAGTGTATTAACTAAATAACGGAGATATTCAAAAATTAAAAAAAAATCTTGTTACATTCATTGCGAATTACAAGTATACCAGATAATTTTTTATTTTTTTTTTTAAACCCGGGTCTATTGCGGACCACTCTTATCGGCTGGAGCACCCCGAAAGAGGTGACCCACCATTACGAGATGGTCAAATTGCCTGTCGGAGTTAGTTCCCGTTAGAAGCGGAAGTCCGTCAGTCAGTCAGTCAGTCAGGACCACTCGACCTCCTTAGGCTGCGAACCCATACCGTGGAAGTCCCGTCCGATGGGGTGACCATCGTCAGGGACCTATCTCACAGCACGGGCTCGATCAAAGCATAGCGTGCTCAGATAAGAACAGATACTACACTTTGATCTTAGCCAAAAGGACCAGAGAATTGTTTCCTTTTTAAAGATAAGTGTTTGTAAAGAGCGGCCCCAAATGACCACCAACCTTGTTTGACTTATTTGCGTCCACAGTTGATCACTTGTGGTGTTAGAAACTGTTTCAGACACCTATCCTTTATTTAGTACAAAATACGTTCTATACGTTCAAATACGTTGTGAATATATCAGTATACTCGTTCAGCCGTTTGTACATCTATCGATATATAATTGTGAACCTCGATTAAGTATCTTCCGATATTCATATATACGTGGGCGTATTATGAGGTGGTCTGATGCTATGTCACCATATACGGCGCGAGATAGCTTACCGCTACCCTGTTCTTGTTGCCAGTTACTCATTTGAAGAGCTTTACTGTGTATATGTAGTCCAGTACCAATCCATCAAGTAAGGGTTAGCTATTATATCAGGAGCCATGTAATATAGACAGTAATCACGGGAATAGTCTAATCAGGATAATATCAGGAATATTCTCAAATAACACAAACACTGAGACTCCATAAAGTGTACATATAATAATTATGATGGAACGTGAGGCTGAACAGATTACATGTTTGACATAAAGTGACCCAGGGCACTCGCGACCGGTAAGAGTGCACACGATATAACAGTCTGTAATAACGCCACCACTAAGAAGAACGTGGAGAAATATATCAAACTTGATTCTTATATTTCTCCAATAATAAAAATTCGCATGTTGAAACCATTGCTATGTAAACAAAACTGTTAAATTAGCTTGTCAACACACATGGATGATCGTGTTGTATCTTAAAATTTATGTAGTCTGAATATGATTTTCAGATATTATTTGTCAATGTGTTTTACTTTCTCCAGTGCTTACCGTCAAGTGTTGGTTAACTTTTAGTATCTTATGCACTAATGTCACTTTATCGGTGCTTCCACTGTTTACATAACAATGGTTTTGACATGCGGAATAATCTTGTTATCGTAGAGTTATTAGCTTGTAAAGCGTGTTACTTTGCTATGAATGTGCACTTGGCGGGAAAAGTCATGTGATTTTACGGCACCAAACCAACACGTTTATAGTTTTTTAGTGAAACTTGCAGATAGTATACATGTAGTCGGATATAGAGGAAGCGAGACAACTCTATTGATTTGTTGGTCATGTATAGCTAGTACTGGTACCATAATTAATGAGGCATGGATTTCCGTTCTGTTCATACCATGAGTGCAACAATTGGCTTAAATCAGCACACCGCGTTATACAATGGCCGGACATGCACATAAAATTATAATCTGCGTGTATATTATAGTTAGTTAAGATGGAGATGCACATTTTGCATAAATACAGCCAAATATGGCAACATATTTTCAACAAAGAATTTCTCTAAATCTGCCTGTCGAAAAATCTTGAATTTCACATATAATCATCTTCATTGTTCGCAGAATCTGAGCAATTATTAAGAGGTGTCAAAAACAATGGAATTTAATACATTTGAGAGGTTGAACATATTATTATCATTGTTGTCCCATTCGGTACAAAGAAGTGCTAGAATAATTAATAATTCCACACAACACTCCACCGGCATCACTAAGCAGCTTACTCCATTATGTGGAGTTAGATTTTAATTGCATAATATAGTGTCATACCCCCATATATTATAATGAAGAATAAAGCAGTCACAAATATTCCAGCCCAATGAAAACAAATGTTGATATGTAGCGTGGTCCCCTCAAGCAGTGTACAATCAATTCATCTCAGCTCCATTTTTCATTGAACAACAAGAATGAGATGAAAATTCTCAAATACAGTAAATTATTTGTGGGTAGTTGTCTTTCTAAGTGAAATTTTAACACGTCCTTGCCTAACCTGCATACAAGGCTCGTCCTGATTGGTCAGTATCCTATATTCCCATGGAGACTCGATCGCCGTTTTGTGGTAAAATTCTGGATATTCTGAATTGTAGCACAAAAAATGTGGTACAATCAATGAAATGCTGCCAACGCCTCAAACTTTCAGAAGTCAGGCCACACGGATACTGGTTAATGTCATGCTATAGACTGATGAAAGAGACATATAATGACTACCTACTGTACTATACTGAATTTTATTTGAGATAGAACAAAAATAAGTTAACTGAATTTGTTTTGCTTCGCAGTTTCTTTGTTGTCAAATTCTACTATACACGCCGATGCGCAGTGTATTTATTTCTTAAATAATCATATCATTTCATGAATCAAGAAAATTTAAGTCTCCTCTCATCATCTTCAGATATGATATCATGGATATATGGACTGCAGTTTTGAAACAAATATAATTTACAAAAAAATTTGGTACCTGAAAACGGTGAAATTTTAAATATGTTTCATGCCATAAAAGTGAAGTAAATGAGTTTATAATAACCAATTGTTCGATTGTTCTTAAATACTGTATCACAATAATCGGTTGTACCAAATTTCACAAATAAATATCTAGAAATATTTAGAAATACCAGGATATTTAGGTCAAAGGTGCATTTGACCCTTAATTAATTGGAAATTGATACTATTTTTTTATTTTTCTCACAATGTCTCGACATTGGATATCACATATAGCATGATTAAAAAAAACAGTTCCTTTAAATTATTATGGAATGAAACATCTCAACTATATAACCAATTAACACATCTATTATTCCATTACAGAATAGACTAACACGGAGACAATGAGCAATCTTGGGGTCACTCCCCTTTTCCGGATCAGGCATTTCGTTAGAAGTAATTGGAATTGAGCGATGTTCCTTTTATCAATTTCATGGGAGGAATATTTCACCCGTTGAAACGTCAAAACCCAATACATAAGTGGACACGACGACAAAAAGGAGGGACACAATTAAAATGTCCGAATGTTCCTGTGTATATATAGCGGCGGTCATATTAATTGGACATCAATCAACAGTGTCACGATTGTAAATGGTATACATGTGTACTGTAGACACTTGATACGAAAACACCTCCCACCCGGATCTCCACACAAGTTTGCATTAATGATCCGAGCGCAATTGCAAAATAAATTACCCGATTTGCACACGTAAAGTCGTGAAGACGTCAAATTCCTTACTATCAGACAAGGAGTTGTAAACATCCCAGATCGGACGTAGTCAAATATCGCACACACTTGTCAGAAACAATATTGCGATAAAGTGATGAAATTCGATTTTGCATTTGCTAATATCAACAATTGATGTTGACAGACAATTCAAAAAGAGGTATTCGTTGCGAACAGATGGAATTAGCTGTACATTTCTTCGAAATTAACGAAAATGCGAGTGTCATGGCATGAAAAATGACGACAAAAACAGGCATTTTGTCATTTTGTGTGACACATTTCGTGCACTTCCAGATATCGTCCAACTACGCGCTATTACACACATAATACGTTATTACCACTCCAACTAACGCGCATAAATTAAGAAAATAAAAGCAAACATTTAACGGCGTGGCACTTGAAAAATGACGTTATCGACAACAAAAATCTGTATTCAGCACGCAGAGCAGCAATTCGAGCACACAGATTATATATTTGGGTGCAGATCAGGCCATTTGATTACGCGGTGTGATCATATCAAAAGCATTCAGCGCCGCCGAATATACGTCTGCACAGTGCTTATAGGCCTTTAGATCGCGAAAGTATACTAATGTACAAATTCCTGTTTCGCCTGGGCGCTGGAGTTTACGCTGGGGGTTTTATTTATAGAAAAATGGAATTTTTGGGACGGATTTAAAATTCGAACTGCGCGACCAGGAGGCCGAGTCCGGTAAAAGGTGTAGTTGGGAATTTCAATTTCGTTTATTGTCCTTTACATTATTATGTCAATAATGTTGATTTTTGGTTTGTGACAAGCTATGTCAATTACAAATAAAAGAAATGAAAAAGATAATTTGTAAGTCTTATATTTCACCTTTTATATACATTTTTCGTTCTGCAGCCCACTGAGGGTTGTGGTCGGACCGTCGGAGACGGCCGAGTCGGCCACCGGTTCGTTAATTAGGTGCTGGTTGTTATTGTTATTGTAACGGAATTCTGAGTTGGTCATTCGCGAAACCAATATATTTTATATTCTACAATTACAAACATGGGTATATAATATATGATCTTGAGCGCGTTACCATTTCTGACGTTGGTTTTCTTGTTCCTCTTTGCTACACGTTTCATAACGCGACACGTGTGACACAACGCTTCTGAACGGTTTGACCGTGTACTTATAGGCGTCGAGGTGACGTGAGTCATGTGATTTTCGTTGTCAATGGCAACACACGTTCAACGTTATACGTATGTGTGTCTGATCCAAGCTATTAATACTTAAAATAAGAATAAATTCAATCTAATTTGTATGTATTTAATTGTTGGTGGTATAGTTGTCTTACAAACTTTTATTGACAAAATTAGGAAAACGATATACTTTATATATGTACGCGGATCTCCTGATGATAGTAGCCGCTGCTTGTTTCTCTAACTCTAAAGTCATTTTTGAGACACCTAAATGTAACGACACCAGACGCTGAAGGAGACAAAAATCAAAGAGAACATCTAAGCATAACTGCCGTGAATATTTTCAGGCTAATATGAATCGTACGTGACACATAGTGGAGCAACCACTATGTAATCCTATTAGGGCCACTTCCTAATGGTGCTTTCGGCGCGCACCGAAAGCGACAAAAAGTGCGCCATTAGTAACGCGCCGAAAGCGCCGAAAGCGCCGAAAGCGACAAAAAGTGCGCCGAAAGCGACAAAAAGTGCGCCGTTACGGCGCACTTTTTGTCGCTTTCGGCGCATTTGGCGCGCGCCGAAACATACCCTAATGGCGCACTTTTTGTCGCTTCCGGCGCGCGCCATTAGGGAGTGGACCTAATAGTATGCCAAATGGCGCTTTCGGCGCGACAAAAAGTGCGCCGAAAGCGACAAATAGTGCGCCGTAACGCCGCATATTTTGTCGCTTTCGGCGCTTTCGGCGCTTTCGGCGCGTTACTAATGGCGCACTTTTTGTCGCTTTCGGCGCGCACCGAAAGCGCCATTAGGAAGTGGCCCTAATAGGATTCCATACACCACACATGCTTTGCCTCAAATTTACCTTTTATCGGCGACATAGCGCTACGAATAATTTATGTAACATCACGCAGTGATCACGACGGAAATGACATGCCAACTTGACAAGACGTGTCGTGCATTGTGCAATCTTGACGTCAGAAACAGTGTCATGACGTCTTCATTTTTCGTTTTTATTAAAGGTACGGTTGGCCTTGGCGGTGGGTATCCTGTGAAAATATTTCCACCCGTCAAAAACCGCCACAAACAGAAAGAACAACAAAATGTAGACATACTTTGTCCGTATACAAATAAGAAATATCGCATAAACAGTATGTTACTGTCATATATTTGACCATTGTTATGTAAACAAAAGCATAAAAAGTAACTTTTCTGGTGTTTGTTTATATTATGATGGTAAACATAAAGAGCGTTATTTGTTGGTGAATTCCTAATATGGAACGAATAAAGAGCGTTTATGCAATTTGTGTGTGATTAGCCAGCAGCATTGTTCTGTTTTCTGTAACACAATCAGGCTCTTGCTTAGGTAAAATATAGTAAATCTTTATGATAACATGCTGTTTACGCGATGGTCATGGTATATATGAACGAAACTGTATGCGTTTTAATGTTTTTTCTGTTTACGGTGATTGGAACAAATATGAATATTTTCGACAACTAAGGCCTCACGTGCCTTTAAGCTAACCAAAGAAATTGCATGGTCTAATTGAAATTAATAGACCTAAATCACATGTGAATTCTTCGTCAGTTGTGAATTAGTTACTTTCTTTCATTTTCATCGCGATGCTTCATTCCCAATTCCGCGTTTTTTTGCAATCTCCACACGGTTGCTAACCGGAAGTCACGGGGATAATTTCTCCAAAATCCATACCCGCGATCTAAAAAATCACTGATGGATATATAAAAAAATGTATGACGTCATTCACCTGCCTAAGGTATAACCACCCTTGGTGGTTGCTATTATCGAATTATTGGTTAACACGTGTTGTATGTATATGTCCCTAGTAACATCACGCGAACGGATTGCATACCACAGTTGTTGAAAATTTAATTAAAAGGAACAAATAACGACATACTCATACCTTTAAATTACCACTGTAAATGGGATGGCAATGCAGATACAATTATTCGAATTGATTCAAAAATATCCGTATACATGTAATTCAGCGTTGGTTGGTTAGTTACACTATAAGTGCCACCGCACACGCTGCGATTCAAATCGTAAGTGGGGAAAATCGCAGGAGGAAGCATCCAATGCGCATGCCCACGACAATATCGTAGCCAAATCGTAGCAATCAAGCACTGTTTGATTTTACCAGGAAAATCGTGGTGTGACCTTGGCAACGCGCGCGATCGTAGCTGTCACATGACCACTGTCGCACTGGTCATGTTGTAAATACCACGAAAAGAAAACATTCAAAACTGGCGCAAAGTTTACAAACTTCTTGCACTTACAAAAACGAGGCCACATAGGTGTAGATGTGGCACGGCAGGGAGTGCAGGCCTATATACCACATATCAGGCAAGGAGTAGAGGGCTGCCGCAATTGTTGAAATTCAATTGGGGCAGCTGAGCTGACAGGAACAAAAATGTCAAAATTAAAAAAATATTCAATTCTGTATCTGTAGTTGTTACGTCCTATAGTGACCAAAGCTGGCTTTTACAGGACGGTGAGTGGTACAATTTCACTTGAACTTTCAACATCAACTTGTTAGTTTAGAACATTGAGATATATGCCATATGTATTTAGTTGCACAATGCGGAGAATGTGGTATAACATTTTGCTATCATGTGATCGATCACGTTGATAAAATCGTAGCTGCAAACATCGCAGCACCGTACGTAGCGTCTGCGGGCAAGCTACGATTTCTCCACCTACGATTTTCCCCACTTACGATTTTAATCGTAGCGTCTGCGGTGGCACTATACGTGTATTTCAATCCTCACTGCCCGCCTTCAAACGCGGCATGCAGGTATCAAATCGCTATTGACTTCCGGCGTTACATGCAGGAGTTAACTTATGGTGTTGTCAATTACCATCAAGAACTGAGTCAGTTGATCGGATCAAAACCCCATGGCTCGTATTCATCAACTGGGTGTATATATAGCCCAGGTGGTGTGTACCAGGCGAGCTTCAACGCCAAGCTATCGTGGTTGTGGATCATATGGACATAGCCGAGTATTGGATTATTCAATCAAAGTGGGTTTGACCATTTGACGGAGACCGTACATTGGCTACTGAACTATATGAAGATCGTCTTCGTATAGCAGCATACATGTTTGATAGAGCTGATTTCGGGTTGATATCAAGATTGAGTCTTTCTGGGGAATTAGCATTTATTTACACAATACAAATATACGGACATTCCGGTATAGTTGGAATCCACCAAAACAATTGGACCTCCAGTTGTAATAGGTGAAACGTGACTGAATATTGGAATTCCAAAACATAGAGTGCCAAATCACAGTTTTACAAATTCTTATATACAAAGCATGAACATGTGTGAATTAACGACGCGAGATTAGATTAACAGATTTGCATATAAAATATCCGATCACTACAATGGCATTAGCAGTTTGATAAATAAGTTATTATTAAAAGTAAAGCTTAGAATACGTGCGATGAATGGTAATTAATGAGCACATGCTTGGGCACATGCTTGGGCAGGAATTAACAAGTTGCATAAGAATAGCCAGCTGATTAATACAAAGAAATGTTGTAATTTAGAGAAAGCCTAATCTAACAAAGAAACGAACCTAACGCGAATACTATAGAAACGAACCACACATCTGATAGAGTCAAATCAATGTAAATAAACAATGAAATAATTGTCCAAAATTAGCACTCTGACATCACTCTCCTCCGGGTGAAATTGGTCCCACAATTTCTCTGTTTGCATGCAAAAATGAATGAGTGTTAAAATAGCTTTTCAGGTTTGTCCTTTTCTGAATGACTTGACATATTGAACTAAACGAATGTCCTCGTTGTCTTTTTCCATCCGCCTTTGAAGGCCGCGGCGCACTGACTCGAAATCAACGTAAGGACAATTCTCTAGCCTTTGTCGTACATATCGCCGTACAGATTCGAATTTTTTTTTTTGAGCACTACCAATGGGTGACGGTTCTGGAAGCTGATTTATGTGTAGCTGTTTTGGTACTAAACTTCCAGGTATCTTAATCGCTGGGTAATCAGATATGTAGCACATCGCTTCAAAGTCCAAATCATCTCTATTTACCCATGTGTTTTTAGTTGCTGGGAGTCCGCGCCATTTGATAAGGTATTGTGGTTCGTCCTTGTGCAGCCGTTTTCGAACAACTTTGTCAGTCACCTTAACTGACTGGGAATGTTGAAAAGGCTTAGTTGTCGGTGATTCATTCTTGGGAACGATGTCGATGATTTTAGATTGGAATTGTAATGATGCCGGAAGCTGCTCCGTTGACGAATCGTGTTTCTGAACTACGAAGTCCGGTATCGTTTGGATAGCACTACTAGGTGTCGATGGCGAAGTCGTGATACCAATATCGGTTTTTGAAATAACTTGAGTTTGTGTACTCACAGAATCCGAAACGATCATATCTGACTGTGTCGCAGCTACACTGGTACAATTAATTGATATTTTCTCCTTCTTTTGGATAAAATCCTCCATGCGAATTCGGTCTCTGAGTATGTTCGATGCAGACTTACATTTTCGTGTTACCT
This sequence comes from Siphonodentalium dalli, assembly GCA_032622095.1. Lineage (NCBI taxonomy): Eukaryota > Metazoa > Mollusca > Scaphopoda > Gadilida > Siphonodentaliidae > Siphonodentalium > Siphonodentalium dalli. The sequence goes on along the minus strand of CP136065.1, from coordinate 189,730,832 downwards.
TCTTCCAGTTGAGTGACAGCGACACGTCTCCGTTCTCCGTCTTTAGGCTCCAGTCGAGTCGGTGGTTCAGAAACTCGAACGTCTTCAGGATGTTAATGATGTTTTCAGGTATCGGCTGCGTCATTCTTCTTTTCTTCCGGGAACGTTGCGTTGCAGTTGGGTAAATAGCAACACTGCCCGGATTCTCCACCAATTTGATAGAGCTGATTTCGGGTTGATATCAAGATTGAGTCTTTCTGGGGAATTAGCATTTATTTACACAATACAAATATACGGACATTCCGGTATAGTTGGAATCCACCAAAACAATTGGACCTCCAGTTGTAATAGGTGAAACGTGACTGAATATTGGAATTCCAAAACATAGAGTGCCAAATCACAGTTTTACAAATTATTATATACAAAGCATGAACATGTGTGAATTAACGACGCGAGATTAGATTAACAGATTTGCATATAAAATATCCGATCACTACAATGGCATTAGCAGTTTGATAAATAAGTTATTATTAAAAGTAAAGCTTAGAATACGTGCGATGAATGGTAATTAATGAGCACATGCTTGGGCACATGCTTGGGCAGGAATTAACAAGTTGCATAAGAATAGCCAGCTGATTAATACAAAGAAATGTTGTAATTTAGAGAAAGCCTAATCTAACAAAGAAACGAACCTAACGCGAATACTATAGAAACGAACCACACATCTGATAGAGTCAAATCAATGTAAATAAACAATGAAATAATTGTCCAAAATTAGCACTCTGACACATGCTTGGCTCATGTCAATTAACAACAACTATATATTGCCAATCAAAACTTACTCTAAGAAATGTGTGCGCCAATAAAACAAAACTATTCGCATGTCACGTGCTCTTTGTGTGGAAATTCCGAAGGTGTGGCTAAAGGTTGTTAAAAATAGTATCCATGACGTCATGTTATACCGGAAGAGAGAAATAATTTGTTCTAAGTCCAAGAAATCCACATAAATTGACATTTTTTTATAATCTCAAGAAGATCTGTCTTTAAAATACATTTTATTTTGGAACCTGGATGCCGTTTACCTTTATTGTCGTTAAAACTATCGCCGAACGAAAAGTCACAAACCCTGCAACTATTAATTCCGATTCTGAGAATCGGCTTCACATGTGTTGAAGCGACCATGACGGCACTGGCACGTGACCATGTTTACACCTGTCAATCACGACTAATTTTACATTTATATTTAGCGCGGTGTGACGTAATTTGGGGAGGCCCGCAACCGTACAGGAATGAAAAGTTGACGGGAGTGCAATAGACTCAGTATCAGTATGAATCTGAGTGTATGTTTTACAAAGACTGCTGCTGTATATGGATTATGTATTTCCCCCCAAAATGTCATTCTATGTTGTCAAATTGGACGCTGAGTTGAAAGACGTTTGGGTTGGTGCCTATTGTATACCGGGATCATACATACCAATAAAACACAATTTTATTTGTCTTTTGTTGTATGTCCGGCTATAATGGGCGAACAAATGGACCGGGTCATGGGATAGTTGACGTCATGTCTTAAAGGGGAAGCTATAATTGATTGAACTAAATAGTTATTTATATACTCAAAATGGTTGGAATCTGGTCGTTGAGAATGGATTCCCATGGGTAAATTAATCAGATGATGGATAATTACCGTTGACCACAGGCTACTTAAAGGGCCACTAACAAACAATTTTAATTAAATAATTAATCATATACCCAGAACGGTTGGACCCCGGTCACTGGAAATTAACAAGCGGTGGTGAATTGACCCATGGAGTACTATTTGATAGGTGCCGTTGACCTTAAAGGGGGGCTTAAATAATATATTATCACAAATAAGCATTAAAGCGTTCCGTATCAGCTTAGAGCGTTCCGTATCAGCTTAGAGCATATGCAGGGACATTGGTACACAGGGGTCACCTGGCCAGGGGAATGTAATTGGATATGTGTCTTTGATCTCAGATGACTTAAATGGGGACCAGTACACTATGTTAAGTAGATGATCAATGAAGAGCGTTTATTATCAGCTCAGAATATATGTGGGGAAATTTGCACGTAATTTGACACAGGGAACGTCGTGGGATATTAATACCGTTGACCACAGATGACTCAAAGAGGCACACCTAATTAGCATTAAAGAGAGCTTACTGTCAACTTAAAACACATCGGTTACAATATTGGCTGGTTGGCATATAAACATCATGTTACCAAACCATTTTAAGATCATTCAGTTATGGTAAATCAGGATTGCCATGCTTATACTGAAGTAGTTTCGTGTGGTTTCGCTATAATGTGCTGCGCTCCGTCCTCCTGTCTCGGTGCTTTAACCCATTCAAGACGGGAGCTGCGCTAATGCAGCATTTACTATCCTGTGCAAGTGCATTATGTGACGCACGCGAGCCTCGCATATATAAGAGAATGCATGGGCTTCCAATGTCAAGGTACATATTGTTAGGCCAACGTATTATATTATATTATCTCATATATATTTTTGAAGACCTCTGTTTGTCTGTCTGTATGTTTGTATGTCTGTATGTAATTTATACAAATCTACGATTCTCGACCGACCGGGACGAAACTTGGTACGTGTGTGTAGTTTGACCAGGCGGTCGTCGTTGTCGTATTGGCGAGTCCGTGCGGCGCCCGCTTCGCGTATGCGCAGATGAGATCTCGGAAACGGGTGGAGCTATCGACTTGAAATTTGCTATGTGAATGTATCTTGCCCCGGATACGAATTTTATCGGGTCGCCGAGCCCGTGCGACGCCAGCTTCGCGCATGCGCAGACCAGCTATCGACTTGAAATTTGGTTTTTGAATAGCCCGGACAACGTCGGGCTAGGTAGAGCTATCGACTTGAAATTTGGTTTTTGAATAGCCCGGACAACGTCGGGCTCATCGGCTAGTCTAATATATATTTTGGGACTTCTGTTTGTGTGTCTGTCTGTCTGTTAGCTATGACCGGGAAAACTGCCGGACGGATTTAGCCCAAACTTGCTATATAAGGGTAAAATCCCAGATGGAATGTCATCGCACCGCTTCTGAGAACGTCAGAGCACTCATTCTCCAACCCCCCGCCACCGCAATTGGTAGTTCATGGGTTAATCGCGTGATAGTTAAAGAGCGTTCGTATCCGCAGTATCGTTGATAAATAGCGTGTATGTGTCAAACCGTTACATATGAAATATGCACGCATTTCCATTGCACAGAACTCGCTTCTATGAATCTTCCCAAGGCTGGCAAAATTGTTAATAAATGCGTTTATGTCTCTTTGATAATTGCCTAATACAATTAGAGCGTGGAGTCTGTCCATTTTCCCATGAAAAATCGAATTCTACGACCACCGGGTTCGAGATATGTTATTATTTCCGACATCGTCATTTTTGTCACTCGATATCACGCACTCGATTCGGCGTCAATTCATCCTTTGCGAGACCTTCTAAAATTATGTCTTCACTTCCCAGTTATGCCCCAGTACGGGGTGTGGACTATGAGGAGAGATTTATTGCAAGTCATAAGATATTTTTATTGCCCGGGAACAATACGTATTAGTTGATTCCATCGATCGTCTTATGTTTCCGTTTTCGACGCATCGCGTAAATAATGTACACTTGCACTAAATCGTTCCTCTTGACTCATCGCCGAGAGGCTTTATCTGTATGACATCATAAGGGTGAATGGGGGATATTTTCATCTGGCCAGTTTTTCCGCCCGAGGTGACCTTCAGCTTGAAACGGGTACCCACAAATGATCTAATATATATTTTGGGACTTCTGTCTGTTTATTTGTCTGTTAGCTATGGCCGGGAAAACGACGAAATTTGATACATACGGGTTATTTTGTCCGGGGAGTGTTTTGGACGGATCAAATCGTGACTCCGACCGGACCTTGACATCAAAATGGTCAATTCAAGGTCAAAGCCCGGACGAAGTTTTATATATGCGAGGTTCTCGATGTGAGACTCGCATAAGGGTATGCATTAACACAGGGTATTCGCAAAGTGTTAGGAAGCTCCAGTCATGGGAGGGTTAAGTTGCCGCGATGTGGCTAAACGACGTTTGTTAAACCGTAACTAAGCAAACACACATAAATGTATTTAAGATGTCAATCTATTGTATGATCGGTACCTAACATGCTCGACAGAGGCAGACGAATCATTTCGGCCAATTTGGCCGTTTACTTCATGGCTGTTTTTCATCTGACGTGTGTGTCGGGATAAATAATGTGGAGGATTTATGTAAATGTTAGCCCAAACTACATTTCCAAGTAACGATGGTTTTGTTGTTTATTTTGAGGAATAATACCGCGTCAGATGAATTCAGCCCAAATATGTTAACAGTTGTCGTGTCAAACATTCGCAGTAGGTTAGCGTTTTTAGTATTTGTGGATGTCCTTTAACATGGGGAAAATAGACTACTGCGCTTGATCGAGCATGTGAATTTGTCGTTTTTAATGTATAGCAACTTGATAATCAATAACAGAGGCATTCTCTGTCAAATAAGGTCGCTCTATTTACGATACCAATTGGGGAACTTTGTAAATTAAACTACGCGCAAATCAGCGTAAACGTATACCTGCTGCACATAGAGAAGGTGTCGGAATCGGCGTACTCGCCCCAGGGCTAACTCGCCCCAATCGACGTGTGCCAACTCGGAATAAAAGGCCAGCTCGGAATAAAAGATGTATACGGGGTGCTATATGGCGGTTGGTCCGTTGTTTCTCAATGAATATTATTGAAATTTGGTGTATATGTCCGGGCTGGGACATGGAATACAACAACGTTTGAATTGTTTTAAAATTTACAAATTTGTTGATTTTATTCATTTTTTTTTCCGTTCTGAAACACACTATAAAGTGTATATAATATAATAACGAACACGAGACATACATAATTTATATACTGTTAACAAAAGATATCAAATTCAATACATGACAAAGATGACTCAGTGGAGTTTATAAAGTGAACATAAAAACATTGAGGTAAGAATCTTTTTAAGGAATGCAACTTTATTTAATGATAATAAACACATAAATTAAAATAACAAACATGAGACATACATGATTTATAAACTGTTAACAATAGATATCAAACTCAATACATGACAAAGATGACTCAGTGAAGTTTATAAAGTGAACATAAAAATATTAAGGTAAGAATCTTTTTAAGAATTACTAAACCGTTTAGCACAGTCCACTTCACTCATCCGATCATCACCAAACTTCATATTTATCTTGATATTGATCTATCAGATGAGAGCTATCAAATATTTTTTTTATTTTATAGGAAAAAATGGTCGCCAGCGGCCATATTGCATTTACGTTATATGTTATCGCGTCATGTCGATATCTAGTATTACTTAGACATTTCACCTTTCCAGATTCATAATTGCTCCATTGACTGTAACAGATGGAATTATTCCCCTCTTCGGATAGAGTGTCACTGAAACTTTATTTTGTCAGACTGTCTGTATAGTCACTGATTATATATGGCAATAAAGTGTAATAAGATGTAGCACTATTTTATTTTATATTTACATGCAGTGCTGTTTTTATACAACAATTCTAATCCCCCCTAGATCATCATGTGATCGACCATACATCGCGCGAGGACCTGGTTGAATTAAGGGGGGTTTTATGGATAACTTCTGTCCTCAAGCTAGATTATACTTATGACATTTAATGGCATGTTACTAACGTGGAGGGTTAGATATACTTGAGACACCACCACTCTTCAATTCACACCAAGTTCTTAGCTGTCATATTCGGATATTAGAACCCATAGCCATGATATATGGTTTATTTTGTGTATACTAGTAATATTGTTATTTTCAATACCTTTATATACCAGTACTGTGTATAACAATGCATATAAATTAATCCATGTATACATGTATATTGATTCAACGGATTCAGTGGTTTTGTCCATCAGTCTATCAAATTTGCGGGGAAAACATGGCCACAAGCAGTACACCCTGCTAAATTTCGAATTTGAATCAATTGGCGCACCCTACAGCCAGCTTTTATTGGAGAACTTTTTCTCATGTGGATATTTTGGGTCACCGCTAGATGTGAGCCATATTTTGTTCTCAAACTGTCCTTGTGAAGACATCACTGCCAGCGGTGATCTTGAATTTTACTATTTTTATGGCTAAATAATTTGGTTGATGCTACAGATTCCACAATGATCTTCTGGATAACCAGGGTGAGAGTAATCTAATTTTCCAGAATTTCGTTAAAAAACATTACCACCTGGCAGCAATTTGGTATCTTACTGTTTGATCCTCTTTTGCATGACTGAATTGTTTAGCAACTGTACAGACATATCCCTCATCTGATAGTCACCAAACTTCATATTGATCTTCGGGCTGACAACTAGATGGGAGCTATCGAATGCTTTGAATTTTTTTGGAAAACATTGTCGCCAACAGTCATCGTCTATTTTGGTTTATATATACATGTGTATCTCTTCATTCGGATAGCCAGTATTACGTAGGTACTTCAACTTTCCGCATTCCTGTCATCATTTGTAATATAAAAATTTACCTGATACATGCACCCTTCAAGATTTGTTTCGTCGTATCTATTTTAATGACCCGTATGGTAATATTGATACAGATATATTTGTCAAACATTTCTTTGTACAATATACAGGTATTTAGTTTGTAACTAAATCTAGAACTGTATAATAGTAGCTGGTGGACCCGACTTCGTCCGGGATGTTCCCCTCTGATTTTCGGAGAATTGCGCGATTTAACCTTGAATTGACCATTTTAAAGGTGAACGTCATGTCGGGTCACGATTTGACCCGTCCAAAACACTCCCCGGACAAAAGTCACGACAAAAGTACCCGTCGAAATCCGCCCGGCTTTACCCGATTTGACCTCGAATTGACAATTTGGAATGTCAAGATCAGGTCAGGGTCATGATTTGACCCACCCGAAACACTCCTGGGACAAAAGTAACAGTAGGTATTAAATTTCGTTGAAATACTTCCGTTTTACCAGATTTGACCTTGAATTGATCTTTTTGAATGTCAAAGTCAGGTCGGGATCAAGATTTGACCCGTCCAAAATACTCCCTGGAAATAATTTCACCTAGGTATCAAATTTCGTCAAATCTGTCCGGCAGTTTTCACGGCCATAGCTAACAGACAAACAGACAGACAAATGTCCAAAATATATATTAAACTAGCTGATGTACTCGACTTCGTTCGGGCTATTTAGGGATTTTTTGGTGATCGCCTCCATCTGGACAGTACCCAGTATATACAGCGTCTGGCCAAACTATTGTTCAATTGGCCCAGAAACATGCTTATATCAACACGTTCGAGAACATGGTCCCACGTGAAATTGGACCCGTCCATATTGCTCCCGGGATCGAAGTAGTCCTACACACAATTTTTTAGTCGGATCGGTCAAGGTCCAGAAACATGCCTATGATCGAAGTCAAGTTGACACGTTAAATACCAAATCCGAGTCGGATCAGTCGAGCAGTGTTAGAGTCTATAACACATACATACATGCATTCATGCATACACACATACATACAGACAGGTGTTCCAAAATGTATAATCGATAGCTACAACAATTATATGGTAGATAGTTCACGGCCGACCTGATGCATGCATCTTAGTTTTCTTGTTTAACGTGATGTACGTCACGATAAAGACAAACACAATCCCCACACACACGCCTACATGTACAGATATCACTCTGGTGGATTATTCTGGTGGATCTCATAAAACGATGCATCCGCTTAATTGTACACACTAACAAAATGGCTCAATCAATATAACTAATAACAGGACGTTGATCCGCGTTGATGTACATAACGTACTTATGCAGGAATAAAGAAGACACTTATCTTGCATCGGATATATCTTAAAACGCTTTCCATTAGACTCAAATGCATCTTCACCAGGAAAAAACCTCTTCATAGATATAACCAGATCGATATACCCCCTTTAAAATACATTGTGGTATGACTGTTATGCGTGAAAACGTTTTCTGCGTTGTTACATACGTCATAGGCGGGAGGCACAAGTCTATATAGTGTCTACATGTATTACATGTGGAATATCATTGAATGTCAGCATAACATTCGTCACAGGTGAGGTACTTGTATTTAGCTCAGACACACATATAGCCATATTGCCTTATTCACACATTTATCTTCTATTCTTGTTGTGCTATGTAGGAGCAAAACCTCGATCATACCTTTTCTATTGTTAACCCGAATTAAAATACAAGGGACATGAACATTTTGGCACATGTAGCGTGTTTATTTCGTGATAATATTTTCAACTCACATGCAGGGGCAGAACCAGTTGATGCTATTCTTGTTCCAGTGAGACTACCTAATTTAGGCCAAATAAAGGGTGTTGTCACCAGGCCAATCTAAATATTCAACCCACACAACACCATTTGTTTGACCTAAATCGGCCAAGGGTCCGATAAATGGCATGGGTGCATTATTTGGAACCATCTGGACGACGGCCATGTTGGATCGGGTGGGATCAGTGTGGTGAATATTTAGATTAGATTATGTGCCACCCAACAACGACCTTTATTTGACCTAGATCGGTAAAGGAGCCGATAAATGGCACGGGTACACTATTTGAACCACTCGGCGGCCATTTGGGATCGGATTGGGTGTGTTCAAAGAGTGCCATGAGGGCCACACTACAACACCCTTTGTTTGAACTAAATATGAAAACTTCGAATAAGGAATAAGCCATAAGGAGTGGAAGTCACCAACCTTCGTGATTTCACCCTGACCACAGACGATAGCTCATGCCAATACGTTGCTGTTAGTTTTATATTTGATTTGCTTTTGTTTTCTATCGTTGAGACATCATTATAACACAATCTGATGTACAGTTGCATTCAAGCAAAGGTCTACGCATTTTAGTTTTGCCCGTTATTTTCGTTCCAGTAAATATCCGGACGCCGGCGTGTTTAACTTTTTATCAGCCAATATTTCTGCGCCCGTTTCGTACGAAACGTGTTCGATTGAAATAATGTAAATCGTCTGTAATGTAATTATCCCCAATACATCAAATTGGCGACAAACATTAAGATATATCGAAATGACATGCATGATACCAGATTGCCCAGGGTTTGGTCCGAATCTTGATGCAGGTGATGTTGGTATACAACGTGAAGAATGGTAAGATTAACCATGGTTGAAAATGACAAAGGTGTATGCCACTAAAACGGTTGCTCGACAAGGCGAGAACCGAGAAAGTTGCTATCAAACATACCAAAGACATTGATTGTTCACAAGATGTCAAATATATGTCACAAAATCAGAACAAAATCAAATCAAATCCCAAAGAAAAATAAACACAAGTTGCGGCATCGAATTATCAACAATATCGACGCTGTGGTTTATGTGGTGTCAATTATCGACACCTACAGTAATGCTCTAATTAATCGACTTCTTAACCACAGCAGAATTATGGGTAACTTTTCAGGATTTAGTCGGAAATATGGCTTGTTGCCATTCATCGGAAAGCTCTCGACACCTACAGTAATGCTCTAAGTAATCGACTTCTTAACCACAGCAAAATTATGGGTAACTTTTCAGAATTTAGTCGGAAATATGGCTTGTTGCCATTCATCGGAAAGCTCTCGGGAGAGCTTTCCGATGAATGGCAACAAGCCATATTTCCGACTAAATCCTGAAAAGTTACCCATAATTCTGCGGTGGTTAAGAAGTCGATTAATTAGAGCAGTACTGTAGGTGGCAGAACAACTTGTCCTGCATATGGTAAACAGTGGTTTCGGGTTTCGGGTTTCACTCATTTTCAGACAATTTGCATGCTAAATGACTAATCGCATGACCGGCCGATACCGCGGTGAAAATCACTTGGGACACTGTGATCGCAACCACAGACAGAAAGTTAAAACGTTGAAAGCAACAATGGGAATTGTTAACATCGATGATCATCAATACGAGGAAAGTGATGCAGGATATGTTTTTGCAATGAACACCACACACACCGATGTACATTATTGTTCGACATCGAAATAAATGGTGACCCGACTGATAGCTGACTCATGTGCTGGTATAGATGTGATCGATGAACGTGACTTTAAGAACATATCTCCACAACCAAATCTTAAGAAATCAATCACTAAGATATTCCTGTATGGTTCTACACAACCCATGAGTACGCTTGGACAATGTAAGGCTAAACTGAAAAGTGGTTACCGAGAACTCTCAGACATTTTTCACGTTGTCTGCAGGAAGTGTGGTTCACCCCTACCATGTGCCGCAGCAATCAAGCGTTGACTGATAACGTTTGCTTAAAATATCCACTCTGTATCAACTGACAAGGACAATAACTCTAGTTCCCTCACACTGGAGTACAAACATGCATTCACTCGGAGATACAAAGAACTACAAAGTGAAATTACAACAAGTATGCAAATTCTACTGTTTTACCCTACCATAAATTTGAGTTATAAATGTGATAGCAAAAGCCATTGTTCCTCATGATTTAAAAGGGGAGGCTCGATTCGTGTGTTTTAGATTGGTCTAAAATAATATTACTCGTAAATGAAAAGCTCACATCATGACACTTGAAATAATGTTTTAGATTATAAGATGTAGTTAGCAGATGTGTGCATGCATTGTCAATTGATCATTAAATCAGGATTACATCTTTTATAGAAATACTAGTACAAACATGTATCAAATTTATCTCTTAACAGTTTAATATTGATTGAAATTGCCATGTGTACTTTGCTATAAGATATGCCCCATCATCCAGCATACCCGCATAATTGTCACACAGTGAGCAGATGCAGTAACCTCAATTGACAAATCAAGGTGATCATAGGTCTGGCGAAGTTACCTTGTGCGTTCAGCCGCTACGAAATAAACTGTACGATTTATAACATAAACTATGTGAATACGATCAGTGTGGTCTTCCCAACGCAAAATGCGTGTTTGAATGACCAGGTGCACAGCATTTGTGTTTTCGTGTAGTTTTTCGTGGTTACAGCTCGATAACTTATGTTTGCTTTATACCGGCACATGACTAAAGGATCGCAGGTGCGGGTGTCCGACCAGAACAAAATTTTCAAGTGCAGAACATTACCATTTGCACTGCAGAGAATGGCACGATAGCTTAATCATTCCAACGATTAGAAATTACAACAAGCCATTATGAGCCGTGAATCGATAATGGAACTAAAACACTTCAATGTTCAGTTCATTATGGACTCAAAATTGTGAACCTGAAACAAATCCTATATTTATAAGCCCATAATGTGTCGATTGTTTTGGGAGAACGGGCTGGTTTTACGATTATGATTTTGCATTTTTGTTCTGTGCGAAACCTCTAAAACAGCTGAAAAATGGATAAGACTATCATTCTTGAGATATAAAATCCGCCCAGAGATATTAAATGCGCCCTTCATGTTGGTCCAGAGGGTAAACATAAAGATGAGCAATACAGTCAGTCATCACTCATACACGGTGACACCCCCCCAAGTAACTAAATGGTTGTCTACATGCATACTTATACGATAAATAATGATGCAAATTGATACGAAGATAGTGATTGCCTCCAGCACCACCCGCTCTATCAACATATCATCACTGAAGTGAACACAGTTTATGAATATTTTTGCTTTATAAGGTTAGCCTCATGTGTGAGTCGCCTCAATAATTTGAGAGAAAAAAAAACGAGTCTTAAAGAATATTTCAGCATGTAACTTGGGCCAGGATGTTCTGATTCAGTTATGCTTTGGTATGGTGCTAACATACCTTGGGAAAGTCTACTCACATACTGCGGATTTCGTCCATTCATTTCTACAATAGTTACAGCCATTGTTTAAAATGGGTAATTTCTAAATATTGTATCAGTATGACAATTTCAGCGTGTAACATGGTCATGAATCATTTGATTTGGTTGTGATTTGGTGTATGTATAGCACAGTTTAAAGGGAAAGGATACCCACATCTTTGCCAGAGAAATTAAAAAAAAATTTCATCCATACAAATATTTAGTATTGCACACTCTCTACACGATGTTCGGGGCACATATACAAGCCATGATCAGAAACATACAGTAATGCCCTAAATAATCGATTCCTTAACCACAGCAAAATTATGTGTAATTTTTCAGGATTTAGTCGGAAATATGGCTTGTTGCATTCATCGGAAAGCTTTCACTGCTTCTGATCCCGGCCACGCTTGTCGTTGCACCTGGTTTGCTTGGTAAGCGGAACATTGTCTATTAAATTAAAAAAAAATTGTAACGTATAGAATATGTTAGATTAAAAATAAACATAATATGTGTTGCTTTCATTCACACTTTAAACCACAGTCGCCCTCATTTGGGAATGTTCGAACCACATGGGGTGTTATGGGGCATTATTTTCCGCACATGCACCTCCTTTCTTGTCGCGTTCTAGCTGGTTTCTCCGACGACTAAATGGGGCATAATACTCATCAGTCAGGCAAATAACCAAGGCATGCGATCCAACATGGCTTGACCATTTAACAATAAAATATAATATTGGGAAGCAGCTCACGTCAGAGTGTTATCAGAGCTAATTGATGAGCGTAGCAAAGCAATACTGTTCAGTAATAGTCAACATCATGTTGAAAGAGTTAATTGTTTGGAAACAGCGATAAGCCGCGGATTCAATCTGACATCGTTAATCGATTAGTTCCAGTGAACAAACACAATCATCAAAATCGTTGATTCCATCAATGTCGTGTGTGTCACGTTCGTTCCTGGTGTTACTCATTTGACATCGGCTATCAACTGACGAGATTTCAAGGTGATATCGTATCAACGTAACCGCGTAACCGACCAAATAACAATGATCTCATTAATGTTTTATACCATTTGACGTTTTGATAAATACCACTCGGGAGCAGAATCACCAAGCACTGGATACGTGATTAAAAACACTGCGGTAAGTGAACGACCCTGTAGTTGTAACATGCATTTGATTCCGAGACAATAGCGAGTTTGCGATTTCAAACCGGTACCGGTACGGGTACGCGTACGGGTAGCTACCCGTACCGGTACACGTTTTGTAATCGCAAACTGTTTTACGGGTATAATTATTCACATCGACTGGTAATGTATGGTGAGCCAACTGCAACAAAAAGATATTATAATATAGATAGATTGTTATTCGAATTCGCTTTATTGGCCGACGTTATACTTACCGTTATGGATTGTTGGAAATTTGTATTTAGATTAGATGGGCGGACCTCAGGATAATCAGTGGCTTTCATCATGGACGCGGTGGCAGATGGAAGGGGTTGGTGCTTTTCTTTCACTCATCTTGATAACATTTTCAACAATTGGATTCTACAAGTCATAGACCGATCGAGTGTTGACTATAAATCGGTTGGAATTTTCAGACTTAGAAAATAGATTATGATAGCTCAAATATACAATTACTTTAAATTTTCCAACCAATAATCGGTATAAAATGTATTGTTTTAGACCCAGGGTCTAATAATGTCGTGCATCTACTTTCAGTCAGATATAAGACCGAATTTGTCCTTTGTTATAGTTAGGGAATATTTAGTCATATTATGTAATCTTTGGTTTGGAATCTCTCAACAGATCGAAGGGTCGGGGCAAGGGAATATTTATCCCAAGAATTGGGATTTTTGTCGGGATCTAAACCCGGTGGTAGGTTTGAAAAATTAAACATGGTAGCATAAAAGGTGTTAAAATGTAGTCTGTTTATTTTCATGTATTGAATACAGAGTGTTTGCGAAACTCGTAAAACAGCTGAAACTCGTTCTGATTATGCTTAGATTTTGTAGAGTATGTGTAGGTATTTCGTGCCCTTAACGACCTATATTATCCCCGATAGAATATACACAAGTATGTTGTGGTTCAAATGCGTCATGTCCGTTCAGATGGTAAATATATATTAAAATGAGAAATCAGTCCCCACCTATATACGATAAAGTAACTAAACGGTTGTATTCAAATGCACAATGCATAGATAAATCCACGGTATATTGATTCCCTTGTACAAAGGGTTGACACAGGGACGTGACGACAGGCGTGTCTCGCCCCCAACATTGGTAAAATGTTCAACTGTTGGAAATGTGATATACTTGAAACAACATTTGTTGGAAATTTCACACCAACAATAGGTTGATATTGTTCTCGTAGTTTGATTTTCCACAAAATTATTACTGGAGAATTTGTAGTTTAGACCAATATTTGCATATTTTCCTAGTATTAGTAAACAGATTGGACTGAAATGGCTATCAGAAACTGTTGGAAAGTTTCCAACCTTGCGGGGGGGGGGGGGGGGGGAGTGTCAGGTCTCACAATTTACAACAATTGGAAAGTTTGATGCCAGTCTGCATGGATGCTAGGATTTAGCAAATTTCTCACACCGGGCCGAACCATGGTCGATCCGGTGTTTACCGGTCCCTCCCCAGTGGCCAGTCAGCAACTGATAATTAATTTAAGAAAATACAAATCTGAGTGAATTTGCATGGAGTTAGACCACTAGATATTAGGATTTTTCAGGCTCAGATCTGCACATTTTCTTGTACTGCATGGTCGACCCAGTGGATTATGCCCCCCGACTAGTGACAAAAAGACAACTGATTTATTTAGAAATGCTACCATCCAGGCGGTTGTGAGTGACCAGTTGGGTAAAATCAAAGCCCAACCCGGGGGTGGGCGGTGTGTGCAAATGGAATTACGCGCAAACTTGTGAATTTGATATGGTTCAAGGGGTGTAGTAAGAAAATCGAAGGTGGACACCCCTCCTTACGCGGATACCATATATAGTCACGTCCATGCAGTGGGTCGAGACTCTATATATAGCACTATATACCCACTATATTAACGACAACCTGTCATTAATGCGTGAAAAAAGTTGTCAGTGAAATGATCGGCCTTCCGTATTTATCTAGAAGCCGCCTGGAGGATTTAAACATAAAACCTGGCTTAAAATGACAACTTTATCAATGATGTCTGCTCATGACATCTTGCAATAAATAGGTTAACGCATAGCTGACTGGAAATTCATGTAATTCATGAACCTTTGAGAGAGAAAATCGTAGTGAAAGGTTACCGGTCAACAGGACACATCTACCCGTTCCAAATCGCCATCGCTTTATGAGCTGCATTGAAAGTACGCAAGAGACCGCGACGATGTTCACCGATTTACCCGTACCCGTTCCCATCGGACGGGTATCGCAAACTCGCTAATATAGATTAAAGCAGGTCGACACACGGGAAACTAAACATGGATATATGTCAATGTTCTGAAAAGGTATTTGTATTTAAACATATTTATTTCAAACATGGTTACAGATATTGGGGGATTGGAGGACAAGTTATTAAAACATAGATGAACCCCCTCTCTCCACAAACAGACTGTATTATAGTACAACGTTTAACAACAAGAGTAATGCAATACAATACATTTGGCATGACAGGTAGATGCAAATATACTATGAATTATATGGTGAACATAGTATATATCTGGTGTTAATAGTACATGTATTTGTTTGGAATAGATTGGGGTAATATTGCAGATTAAGTGGGGTTCCTATGTTCGTGTTGACTACTTTGGATGGGGGGGGGGACACGTGGTCGTGTATTTATTCCTGGCTAAGAGATATGTGTGTGGACTGGCAACCGGTGGTATATACAAAAAAATTGATATCTGTTTCTAGTGCAGTGAAAAGGTATTCATCGGGTCTACCCGTCACGATCTCACGAACGTTGCTTGAGCGTATATAAATTTATGTTCTTAAGTTTATATAGTTTCTACCCATAACGTCCAATATGTTCGTAACGGAAGAAATAGATGAATTTCTGCTACATCGAGGACTATATTGAAGATACACACTTTGTCGATGCTATTTCTTGGACCATAGTGAAGTTAGACGAAATATAGATGATACATGGATTCATTAAGATGTGCACACATTATGTATGTTTGTGTCCACATTTAAAGTGTCGTATCATCCAAAACTAAATTTGTACAGGAGATACAAAAAACTATTTATTTCTGGAAATACCATTTGTATCTACCTCAGAATGAAAATCCTTTATGTCACAAAATACAGAATTTCATATTAATATATGTTACTACACCCTAAATCCTGTTGGATAAAATGTTACACAACAGCCAATCAACCGTTGTTTGCCGACAGCACCTATCTACTTTGTGTAAATTATTGCATTACAGTTTTGTTGGATACAATATACACAACGTTGCATATAGATGTACTATCAAGTGTTGTTTGTTACTTATAGAACTGTTGTTTGAATACCTATTCAACGTGGTGGGTGAAATTTTACCCAACACACAATCGAGGTTGATTAAACTGTTGAGTATGGTTGGATAACCATTTGTTGTGTGAATGTTACTCAAATACTGTATATTTCCGATGAATGGCAACAAGCCATATTTCCGACTAATTCCTGAAAAGTTACCCATAATTCTGCTGTGGTTAAGGGGTATATTATTTAGAGCATTACTGTACTTAACCTTGAATTTTTTTGGAAGAATTCTCAAAACTGACGTGGATGATATATCAACGACCGTCTCAGAATTGGAAATATCTGGAAATTTATTAAATTCCCCATATAGAGCCCATAATGGTCTGTTGGATATGTGATATGATTCGATTCATACGGTTCATATATGTAGATTGTTTGCATGTGGTATCCATGGAATTAGAACATCGCCTCAAAATGTTAACTTTTTAATGAACTTATGAAGTATTCACATACCTATCGGCCATCCCAAGAACTAGCTGGTTACAATCAGTGTGGGAACCTTAATCGCGAACCGAACAGTAATTATTTTCTTATATCGTTAGATCTTTCTAGCTTGACACCCCATAAGGTTAGAAAATTCCAACTGGTAGCGATACATCATTACAAAATTTAACATAAAGTAAGCAAATATGCTACATTTGGCCTAAAACAACAAACTTCACACTAAACACTGGTTGGAAAATCAAACTACCAGAACAAATCAAACTACCAGAACAAATCAAACCTAATTTTAGTCTCAAAATTACCAACTGATGTTAATTGTGTCGGGCATGGAATTTTCAACTGTTGAATTTTGACAATCCCCTCACTTGTCGCCACGCCCTTGTGTTATCACAGTGAAACATTACTGGTGATCAAAATTACAATAAATGCGGGCGATGTTTAACTGTGAATTGCCAGATGACCCCTCCCAACCGAAGCAGTCTAGAATTCCTCAGTCGAAGAGCTATCCATATTCAGTACTCCCCTGATCCAGACCGAGTTTTCCATGTGTGATAGATTCTATTTGCACTTCGCCCTATAGGTTATAATTTTCCAACATGTATTTCAGGAAGGGGCGTAGCTAATGATCTCCGTTGAGGGGAGAGGGTCCATCTTGGAATTTCCAATCGCGCCACCTTGGATCAGAACCAAATTCCAAGGTCTATGATATTTAATTTTCATCGCCCTCATCGTGGATTGGAATGTCACAAACCGGCACCTCGAACTTCCCAAATAATATTGGAATTTACAACAGGTCGCCTCATATGACTATAGTATTTCCAACATATTTCAATTTGAATCCAATATTTAACCGAATGTGGGATTATATACAGTTTAATAAAAACATCACACCAAATGTTGCTTGCTGAAAAAACTAATTATCGGAATATTCTCTATTTATGATTAGTCTAACATTTGCAACTAATCTTATGTCAGGTATGAAATTGACTAGGATTTGGTATGTGAATTTGATGGTCCATGGTACAGGTTAAGTTAGGATTTGGATTCCGCCCGCCAATATTTCATAGTTTTCATATTAGTTATGGCCCTTTGTTGATTTGCTGTGGGGATTTTTGCCACACCTAGCGATTTGTTGCTGGAAGTCATTCACTAAATGTTTAGTCTGTGTGGGTTACCCTGTTTTAATGTATCTATCTGACTGGTCTATGACTGAAATGTTTCACAAGGTACATGGACATTATAACACAATTTAATATAAAGGGCGGGTAATCCAAGGTAGTCTAGGCTGTTATATTCTATGATTTTGTTACTTTTATCCTGACATTTGTAAACTGCCACAAGGTGGACTGCTCTAGACAAAATTAGTGAAGTTTCCACTACCAGAGTCCAAAACAGGGGTGCCTCTACTGTGTGACCGGGATGCGAGTATCCCCCGCTCATATATTATGGGTATAAAAACTAGAGTGCTTGATCCCCCATAACTCCACCTTTATCGCCACATAGCATACCTGTGAAAACTACGTAAATGTCATTTCAGTACAAAAATAAATATCTGAAAGTTGTGGAATATTCTATTAGTTTTACACCGAAAGTCGAATATACTCATACTTTTGGTCAATTTTTTTTTCAAACCATATAGATTAGAATATTTCGAACGCTTCATGTACCAGCCAGAATACCAAACCAATAAATTATTGGGTGGGATGCACATGGAGTCTCTCTGACTTGAATATCTCGGTCTGGTTCAAGGAGTGCAGTTGAAAATTCTAAGGTGGTCAACATTACCACCCAATAGCTACGTCCCTGTTAGACATTCTTTCAATTCTTTCAATTGCCGGACTTCGCCACCATGTTATGATGTTATGAGAACAACTGCTACAGCTAGCCGAGACTTCGGCCAGGTTAATTTGGTCATTACGAAAACGCGGTTGATTGGTAAAAAGATAATTGGATCCACTTTGAGAGACACACACCTTAATGTTGCCGCGACATGTCGTTGCCATGACGATAGGTGGGAATTATCAGACATGATGATATTTTATCAATATGACAAACACTCAGTGGACATAACGGGTACAACACAGTCATTAAAAGTTATCAAACAAATAACTTCTCTACACCCAAACACCTGATACTACACATGTAATGTATATTATCCATACAATACACAATAACCACTCACACACTCACCTAAACATTCAAGGCCAACACCCGCTAATGTGATGCATCTCCATTATTATCATTACTTCATATCATATTGATTATTTTGACGTACATGTCATGATTTATGTATACAATATTTAACTTTATAATGGATTTATGTACATGGCAGGCAATATATAAGCTTTTGACTTTGACTTTGTGGGATACATGTTTTAGAAATGTAACCCCATGTCTAGTCAAAAAGCAAGTCCCAAATCAATATTAACGCAAATTATCCTACCGGAAACAGTTCTTTGTCTCCACTATTATTTACTTTGATTGGTCAACATGAAATATGATAATGAATGGCGCCGCATGGAATGTGCTTAAGGCTGTATGCGTGGAACAATGACTCATACATAAATTCATTAGCCGTTATCTTGAAATAAATTTCAAACAGAGACAATTAATTTTTGCTCAAATTACGAACAGTGGATCATTGTGATTTCCGAGTCCCATATGTCTGCTGAACAATTAGGCATAGGCAGACACTGATTTCGCGTGAATGATGCCTGAATGTTTAATTATTATCCAGATGATCAGTATTTCCGACGATCTGAAAGTCTTACACATTTTGGAAGTAAAATATACTAAATTGTGCTTACAGCAGTATACTTTTGATGATTTATGTGGGTTGTAGTAGTCTTTGTAAGTCGGGATAAGGAGGAAAATGCCTCAAGTCTCTTGAAAACAGTCAACTGTTTTTCTAGTTTTAAAAAAGTTATCGAACGGGTAGATACTAAATATGCAAAAAAGTATTTGCATGCGAAAACGCCAGTTACGACTTCCAGTGCCATATAAGTTATTCGTAGGTTATTTTTCTCCGAATGATTAGGCGGAGCTAAGCTTTCCACATCTTCCACAAATATTTTAGAGAAATTTGTCCAGAAGGCCGATGTTTGTTCGGTGGCTGCCTTCGAAGTCGAACACCGTTTGACCTACATGTATCACTCCCGATAGTTTGCGCCTTATGTTGCATTTCTTTTTTCCCGAATAGTGAAGGCGATTGCCTAATACTATAAGTTAAGCGGCTTGTTTCGGAAGGGGGTACGGTGTGGTATGCTCCGGTTGAGGCTCGTACGATAGTCCATCGGGGCATTCAGCACCGTACTCCTCCATGAAACAATCTGTGTAACGTATTTATCCCCTTCGATAATTTTGTTCTCCTCTATTTAGCGCGAAATTTCTTTTGCTGGATAATTATGAACACACACACGGGAACTAAAGTTCTTTTCGGGGTTTACACTTATGGCCCACATAAAATTGTTTTCCTCCAAATAGCAGTAGTATGAAACCAAACCGAGCCAAGAAACTGTATTTTGTTTACACTGCTTGTAGCATGATGGGAATATAGCTCATTTTGTCCGTGTATATCTGATACTCATGTTTGCTTTTTAAGACTCTATAGGATTTTGAGAAAACATTGAGTAATAAACTACAAAAATATTAGACACAATGAAGTGTCCAAGCTCAATAAATCAATCATTAACACCATGATAACCAACACCAGAAATAAACGTGGCGTTAAACATTGACCATCCTTTCTGAAACATTTCCCTGCAAATACCAATATTACAAGGGATACGATATTGTTCTATGAATGGTGTATACTCTATATGGCGACAACATTTTAATGGGGATATACGAAACAAGAGTTCACAAAATACAGTTTCCAATCCGGCACTTATAACTCTAGTGTCCAACAATGATTATCTATTTTGAAACTTTTCCGTGCAAATAAAATTTTACTAGGGGGGGGGGGGGTACAAGATTTATTGTTGTTGTAAATGATGTCGTCTCTATATAGTGTCGACAATTTTTTGCGGTCTTATACGACACCTTTGAACATTTTCCCGTCAAATACACATTTCATAAGGGGTATACGAGATTTATTGTCGTTGTAAATGAATTATAGCGACGATATATATTTGCGGGCTAATACGAAAACATTAAATCATTAAAACTTTGCGGGCAAATACCAATTTTACAAGCGGGGTACGAAATTTATCTCGTTGTAAATTATGTATTCTCTGTATAACGAAGACAGTTTTTGCTGGCTAATACAATTATATTCGTTCTCGCTCGGTTGACACATCGAACATGGACGCCGTGGTATGGTCCCAGAGGAACACTGATGCCAAAGAAGGCTTATTATGCAGATAGTATAAACTCCTGTATATCGTCGCCATGCAGTCCAAACATCGTACCTTGATTTTGGTCTTCTTTCAGGCGACACAACACATTTTGTAATTATATATGGTTGTTGTTTACGTAAGTGTACGCAAAGTTTGTAGGAGGCAAAAACTCATGAAAGTATATAACTTGATCGCTATCCGTCATAATAAGCTGCAAGTAATACAGAGTAATCACGCAAAACAATGTTCTTACGACTTTTTCCCAGAACTATTTTGTTGAGTTTATTGTCAAGATAATGCGTGTTATTATCAAAAGGCGTGATGCAGCCTGTTCACGCGAACACAAGCACATATCAGGCTTATTTTAGTGAGCGAAATAAGCTCATATTGGCACTATATAACCTCAATCTACTGTATAGTTATAGCATGTGGACATAAAACAGTCCATATGAGACTATTTCCATTCGAAGTAAACATATGTTGGCATTATTTAATCTACCTTTTTCATAGACACGTCATACCAGATTCCCACTCTTTATAAGTATATGTTGTAACCTACTTGGGTATCTGTGCAAGCAAGAAATACAGATCAAGGCGCTGTATTTCACCAGTCGGGTTATAACATATTTATAAACCGATTCACACCCAGAGGAAAACGGAATTGGGCCAATTTCAATA
The DNA here is from genome assembly GCA_032622095.1 of Siphonodentalium dalli. NCBI lineage: Eukaryota > Metazoa > Mollusca > Scaphopoda > Gadilida > Siphonodentaliidae > Siphonodentalium > Siphonodentalium dalli. The sequence continues at coordinate 189,709,058 of CP136065.1, read as the reverse complement.
CGATAATTACCTATCAATCATCATTCAGTCAAAGGTCAGTTGAATGATTTATGGTGTTAAATATTCCTGATGCACAAGTAAAATTCTCGTTGACCATCGGATCACTTGCATCGGCATTATTTATCTGCGTTGATCAACCATTTTGTTTCCGAATTTGAAAACTTGTGTATACTGACGACATGTTTATGGATAAAACGGATTCTTCCTTCCTTGCGATAATAAACTGTTTCGGATGTTAATGCTATTTTCGTCTTTTTGTCATAATGGACTTATCGTTCAGAAACCAGAAGCCAATGTTCTGGTAGTGATCGGTCTCAGAACTGAAATTACGTGTATTCCACATTGCATGAAGTTTGTGGCGATGCAAACATTTGAATATTGCCTGGATTTTCCGCGTACATGCATGTATGTGTGAACAGAATATTCTCAATGTTATCATATAAAAGATTATTGCGGATTATAGAAACATATTTGGATATAGTCAGTTTACTTCCAATCACCGCGCCCCTCCCGACAAACCAATCAATATCCAGTTGAAAGTGTTGTGCCCCACCCATGCATCTCACCCCAGTATGACCGCTACTAATGATATGGTCCGTGTATTAACTTCCCAAGTGACTGGTGCAACCATTATCATGACGTACTGTTAGAATTTCACACCTTTCAACTTACTGTCCAATTAATTTCAATTTATGTGTGAGTTGTAGCTCAAGTCTATATTTTTGCCCCGTCGAAATACAGATTCATACAAGAAATATAGTTCATGAATTGGAGCAATTTAATTGGCCGAGTGTGTGAAGCGGATTATAAAGTTTTTCACTGTGGCAGACGCCATTCAACGGAATAACTGGCATAAGCTCACTATGGGCGTATTTCTGAATCACATATCGAATCCATTGTGAACTTATGTGAATAGTTAGGTCCAATGTGAACATATTTCCACGAGGATATGTTGCAAAGGACACACATCGCTATTGTTACTTCGTATATCAACAAGAAAGTCATCGTCAACAAGGTTCTGATTGCGATAGATGTGCGACGTTGTGACACAATCTGAATATATGGCGGGAAAGTGCTTGTGCGTGTAAATACGATTTTGCCAAAACAAATAATACCGATTTACGAGACTTTGACTGTAAATGGAGTCGCATTCACAATTCATAAGACAAGAAGGGCGACGAAACTAATATAATAGGCAAAATAGTATAGCAGGCAATAACTCAAATAACTTTATTTCAGAATCTACACACAAACGTTAAATTGTAACAGTGATGCGGCTCTCTCGTCGATCGATCAAGGACGCGTCAAGTGAAATGGCGAATAAAAGCAGCCAATTAGATCAAGCCAAGGAGCTCTTTGTGACATACAGCAACAACACGACTCTTCATGGATTCAGGAATGTCACCGACAAACAGAAGCACTACTGTCTGAGGTATATTCCTCTGTGTTTACTTCATATTGTCATTGAACGTTTGTTATATAAACGGTTACACACTAATCTACATTTAGAAATTATCCGCTTGGGGAGATATCATGACACGTCAAACGACGTTGTGTTCACAGTATATATATATTGGCTGGACCCCTAAAGTTCGACCAACAGAACGCTTCTGCGTGTATATCAACATAACGGATGATATACATATCACAATGTCCAGCAATGAGCACAACAGTGGTTGAGTCTGCCGCTTTTACAGTATTATATTATGCACCAATTTTAATCTCACACTGTTTTTAATAACCCATGGATGATCAAATAAGCGCATCTATAGCCATAAACTATTATATTGGTGGTGGGGTCCTTCTTTATTTATGGATTCGGAATGAGTAACGTGTGGATTAATCAGTACGTCACAAGTCCCAAGCACTTCATATAAACTATCGAACGAAAACTGCACGATTTCTATCTGCAAGAATGGTGGTCATTGATATCAACATCCAGTAAATTCGACTTTTATCGCATTATCAAGACTACATTTGAACGAGAAAGTTACCTATCACTAACAACTACCGAGTCGTGCAAAGCATACTTCTCTTCCGTATGAGGAACCATAAACTCCCAATAGAATACGGCGCGTGGACTAAAGACGCATATACGGATCGATTGTGTACAAGCTAGCAGCACTATTCAATAATCACAACAGGATAATTACCCAGAATCTCTCAGTTTTTATAAAAAAAAGTCATCGATGTATTTCGGAACTCTTGAGGCTACATTTTCGGACAAACAAGTAAACTCCCTTCAAAATATACCGATATAATATTCTTGTTGCTTACACATGTATCAAAACTTTATAAAGGACCCCACCACCAATATAATAGTTTATGGCTATAGATGCGCGTATTTGATAAGCGCTACAAGTACTACAATCTGATTCCTCTTGAGGCTTAATCACTTAAACCATTCAAAATCCATATCCACTGACCGAACACGTAACCAATAACGCCGAACTCAATAATAACCTTTATTTATCTATCAGATAAATATAAATATAATTATATACACTATTGCTATACACAAATATATTATATCCAAATGTGCATCCGTACAAACAAATTATATTTGCATCGATATTTGCAATAAGTATGTTTCTGTTATATCTATTTTGATGATCAGAATACTAATAAATTGAATTGGATTGAGTACCGACGTCTGCCCCTGAGAAACGTTCGGCTGACATATCACGACGACTGTCCATTTGACCTACGCCTACATGCACAATCCCCGTGGCCAGCACCGTTGTGGCTTTCTGACAAAGCTCGTAAAATCTACAACCCGGGTACGTAATGTGGATGCAAACGAACATGACGCTCAGTTTATTCATGAACATGACACGAGTTAACAGTGGAATTTGAGTTAAACTTGCCATTTTTTTCATATGTCATTTGGGTACATACATCAATCGTGGTATAATTCAACTAGTGCTTGACATGCGTTGGTTTTAATAGCATTTTCTGAATTTGAGTTGTGTACAAAGTTGTAAATAAAGGTTTTTTTTGGGGGGAATTATATACTTTGTAAATATGACCATTGTGACAAATTGAGGATTTACGATTATACCCTATGCAAGAGTAAACTTGTTTTTAAATTTTAAAAAATACAGCTGTTTATATTCTTATGATATTCAGCCTCGGGATAGAACATAAGGGGCATATTACCGGCACCATGTCACTTATAAAATGCGAGACTTGTGACTGGTGCTTTTAATTGTCTTATTCACAAAAGCGAACCAGTCACTTTGAGGCGCCGATCTACGTGTGCTTATTTAGCACATTGGCATATACTGCCAAGTTATACGATTAGTGGGTGGTGGTGGTGATTCTTATCGTGATGTTTTCTGACCTGAAGCTATGCTCCAGAGGCACCGAAGTTACATGCATGGAATTATGCTTTTCGTGCCAATGATGACATACTTTGTTCTTTGTTGCAGGATAAAATGGGTGTTGTTTCTCTGTGTGATGATTACGTTACTGATCGTCATCCTGGTCCACATGAAGCTCGAGCACGACACTTATCCAACCATAACAAAAATACACAGAGAATTAGCTGCAGGTATTGTGTTCCCGGCAGTCACAATATGCAATCTCTCTCCTTACTCGTCCAAATACGTTGGTGCGAGCGACGAATTGAAGAACTACCTGCTGGCATTGTGGGGTAAAGGTTGGATGGCTCAGCCTATTAACTGGACGGATCCAGAATACGAAGGAATCGCAGACACGAATGTCACAGAGTGGCATGACATGGCATCTCACCGGACAGGAAAGGATGAATTTATTTATGTTTGTACCTTCAACTGGGCCCTCGGAGACTGCACTGAGATGTTTGAAGCTTCAGAGACCGATCTCGGAAGATGTTTCACCTTCAACAAACATAAGAAGACTATACAGAAAATGGTTGGGTTCGCTTCCGGTCTTGATTTGTGGATCAATATTGATCAGTTCCGCCCGATGCCTTCACCATATCACTCTGCTGGAATAGTGGTGAGCTATATATAATTACGCAACTTCATTCATGGGATCCACTGTCACGCTATGCCAAAATGGTGCAAAGACAGTAATGTTATTGGTAGAAGTAGTAAGTGAACACTAGATATGTGAGTCGGGGAAACTTCCCATTGCTAATTTCCTATTTCAGATTTGCCTTCTGCAACTGCTCCTTAAACGCCCTACTGGTATCGAACATAACTATTGTGCGTTAAAACCAGAACTTCGTGTGTAGCCTGTCAAAATGAATCCATGTCGGGAGTGATGTTCACCGTTCTGAAATTCGAGTCACTGTGGCTAACTTACTAGCTCAGTATCAGCGAAACGTATGGTAAACGATCTTTCTATCTAACGACAACGTTCGAGCCCAACAATAACGTTATCATCACGTCACATTAATGTGCTATATGGGCAACATTATAAACATCGTTCTACTCCCACTCGAGTATCGTATGTGTGTAGCATATTGCTCACTTGAATCAAAGTATGTACACGTAATTTCGGAGGATATGTACATGTAACGCATTTTAATGAATACGCGAAATACAGTTTTGTAATATAAGAAACGGACTGACCTTGGGCGTTCTTCGTCATTGTTTCATACTGATGATAGTGGAGGTCTGGTTTTGTCCGAGGTAATCAGATAATTTATTCTGCAACTTAAATAAATCTGTCAGTGATACACATAATTCGTATAAGAGTATATCAATTATATAGCGTTAATAGAGACCTTTCGCATTTTGACCGACGACAGAAAATTGTTACGAATAGCTATTTGTTGTTTTTTTTTCGGTCGGTCCAACAACTCTTTCACAGAATTTCGACAACGAGTCCGTTTGTGAGACAATCGTGCTTGCTACTCGCAGTAGGGGGATTACGGGGCAGTTGTCGTGATTATTTTGAACTTAATTATGCTATTATCAGGTCATAGCTTAGCGCTTTGTGTTTCGCAAGCGTCTCGTGTTTCACTACGACGAATGATTTGAGTGCCACTAATAGATAAAACGTAAGGCCACACGGCGATCACAATTGAAGGCCACAACCGCAGGGTCATCTACCACAGTCATTGAGGAGCTGAGAAACGATTGCGAACTTTTTACTGTATCATGTATTTGTTGTGAGTTTTGCTGAAAATCCGAACTTGTAATCGCAACAACGAATAGGGGAAAAAGACAACGAATATAAAAAACACAAATGCTAGTGACATAGTACCCTATTCATAATAATTATTTGGCGTCGTTCATTATGTGAATGGTCTCTAATATCTTCTAGGGAGCTCGATAGCCGAACGGTTAGCGTTTTGGACTTGTAAGTTGTAACACAGCATTGTGAGTTCGCTCCCAGCCGCTGAATATTGAGTCTCCCACAGCAGTGGCTTGGTCTGATTATACGGTGTGTGACTGCAGAGTCGTAGATTGTTTAAATCTGCATGACCCTTGAGCATGGTCACCCGTGCTTCGTCGCACATAGACGCGAAATAACTGGCGCGTTTGGCACGCGTAAGTTCGTGTGGAGGTGCGTGTACGTTCGTGTGCATGTATCGCCGCTCTAGTGAAGCGCCTGAGAACACGCATTAGACTCGGCATTGCTCAACAACTGGGGTAACAATGTGTTAATAGCGCTTAGAGACTGATGTGGTTAAGCGTTAAATACAATATGTACATTGTTATATCGATCTACTTTGATCACCGGGACTTATAATCACGTTTTGTTAATCACCACCATGGTCTCATTTTAACATACACGTATGCTCAGACTGATTAAGATTTAATCGATTGATGTTATTCATTTACATTGATACAGGCAACAACATAGTCAAGTTCTGGCGGAAAATCCAAACTCACATAACTGACCATTTTGTGACATATAGACACATATGGAAAGGCATCTCCTGTTCAGCGTGCAAGTAGTACAAGTTAGTCGCGGTGTCAATAGCTGCCATTTTGGAAACTCAAATAAGCCGTTATGCAAACAACATAAATCATGCGGTATTATGTTGAAGTAACAATGGCGGATTTTGAATAAAATGCTGTAGAAAAAAGCGAGCTAATAAGGCATCTGTAGCGCGTATTGTGGTCAGTTATATTCCAAATGGTTCGATACCCCAATCGTAGTGAAAAGTACTCAGAATTTGGCCACGTATGATGCATCATTGCGTTCGCAATATACTTTGGCGTAAACTTGTATTCAATATCGTTCTCCGTGAACTTAGTTTGCAATTGGTCAGTCTTTCTGTTTAGATGTTTTTCAAAAATCCGCCATTTTCATTTCAAACTAATACCATGCGATTCATTAACATGTACATGTATAGTTGACGACAGTTATAAAGTCAAATGGGATGACAGCGAATTTAATACCTTCGTTGCCCGTACTTGTAATGGGAGAGAATTGCAACACGTTTATATCATATGTGAATATATGTCTAAGAGCCAATAACAGTTTATGGTTATCTTGTCGATTACAATAGGAATCAGACGGCACATGTTATATATATATATGTAGATAATCCGTTGGAAGAACATTGATCATAATGCCTTATTTAACCTGGGGTATACCACCATAACACATAGTATATAGATGTAGTAGTATCTTGAGTTATTTCCACTGATGTACATGGTTAGCAACTGAAAGTCGTTTGGCTTACAGTAATATGCACAGGACAAAGCCATATATAATGTTCTCGTCATGCTGCTGATTGTTTCGTTTCAGGTAGCAGTTCATCACCCAGACGATAATCCAGCTAAGGTTGGGGTTATTGGGAAATTTGTCGAGCCCGGGACAGAAACGTTCATCGGCGTTGAGCCAATGAAGGTATTTTGAAAATAATCAACCTAAAGTAAGATGTTCTTTTTGTTCTCTACACTGTCGACCATAATTTGAAGTACTGGGTCCATATACTAAAATTTATGTTTATGGCAAACACGCATGCTCGAAATGCAGCTAATATACTGAGTTCGCATTATCCCAATTTGCAAACGCGCTGATCAACATGAACGGTCTTCCACTACTGTCGGCCTATTACATAAGCGGTCTTGCAACTTGATGTATACCTATACGCCTGACACGAGCGGTCTTGCCACTTACTGCAATTCTTACACGAGCGGTCTTGCCACTAAGTATTGCTGTCGGTTGCAGACGAGCGGCCTTGTCCGACTTGCTGTCGGCCTCACACAAGCGGTCTTCCACTGCTGCTCAGAATAACAATGGCTGGCTTGTTACTTGCTGTCGGTCTAACATGAGCCGTATTGAAACCTTTTTGTCGGCATGTCATGGGCGGTCTTGCCACTTACTGCCAGTAGTCTCACATGAGCGGCCGTCCATTTGCCGGCTTAATACGAGCGGTCTTGTCGCATGCTTGTGGCCTACCACGAGCGGTCTTATTCATTTGGATGATAATGAAATAACAAAACTGAAATATTACAATGGTCCAGAAAGAAGAGAGACGGTGCTCTTCCCTGTTTCTTAAACTTCCCCCAAACCACACGCAGTACAATATATATTCTACGAGTATACTTAAAATGCTTATATATTGTTCACACCATATTAACAGAGAAGTAAAACGCACACTGGTAATAATGTCATTTTAGGCAGGATATCAGGCAGTTGTTATGGAATAAATGTCAATTACAAGCTAACAGTTTGAAGGGGGAATCATTACCCTATATAACCACATGTAAGATGTAGTATATAACACATGTTCACCCTCATAATATTAGAGATATGTTCAAATTATGTCAAGATAAGTGGGTTTAAAAAACCAGATATTGTTTAGGTATGTTGATAGAGAGTTTAAAAGGAAATATTAGAAACAAACACACTGCATTATCTAGAATATGAGACCAACTAGGATATGCGCTCCGTCTACCATTAGAAATAACGACTGTCTGCGAGAAGGTAAATAAATTATTTGTATTGCATATTTTTTTTTTTTTGGCAGCCATTTGCCGAACAATTTTATCGCGTGAAAGACCAAAACAACATAAGTATTATTCAAGCACGTTTTCAATAATATGACATATGTAAACACTCAATACTGGTTCATCTGTTCAGACATTATGTAGTTTTATGGTGGGTTTTCCTCAAAAGATACATGTAGCTCTGCACAAAACTAATACGTGTTTGATTTATTTTCACGCAGACAGTCATGCTTTCAGATGGTAAACTGAGCGCATACCCTAGTTGGGTTCATAGTCTATATAATTCAGTGTCGTTTTTGCAAATATTTCAATTCAAACTCTCTATCGACCCATCAAAACAAATCTGGGTTTTATGGAAAATATCTCATAAATTGTGAGGGGTGTGACTAATAAGTGCCCGGGCACGGCCGGGGCAAGCCCGGGCACGCCCGGGCAGGTCCGGGTGTTCTCATGGGCCCGCAGACAGTCTAATATGATGCCACATGGTAGTAGGATACAGAATAAGCATATATTTTGAAAATTGACTTGCTGTGTCGTCCACCGGCGGGTTTATTAACCATTTAAATGCCGATATTGACTAAAAGAACCCGGGAGAGCCCAGACGGACGCATAGACCCGACCATATTATATATTGATGACTAATGGTTGCGAGGCACTTACTAAAGGTATATTGCAAATATTGACTCGCTATCTCGTTCGCGGCCGGCTTCATTAACCCCTTAAATGACGATATGTGCCAGAAGAACATGGCGCAAGCCCGGGCACGCCCGGGCACGCCCTGGTGGTCTCATGGGCCCGCAGACAGTCTAATATGATGTCATATGGTAGTAGAATACAGGATAAGCATATATTTTGAAAATTGACTTGCTGTGTCGTCCACTGGCGGGTTTATTAACCCTCTAAATATCGATATTAACTAAAAGAACCCGGGAGAGACCGGACGGACACAGCAACCTGATAATATTATATATTGATGACTAATGGTAGCGAGGCACTTACTAAAGGTATATTGCAAATATTGACTCGCTATCTCGTTCGCCGCCGGCTTCATTAACCCCTTAAATAACGATATGCGCCAGAAGAACGCGGCAAGCCCGGACAGGCCCTGGCTGCCTCCTGAACCCGCGGACAGTCTAATATGATTCCGTTCGGTAGTAGGATTCTGAATAAGCATGTAAATTTACTTGCTGTGTCATCAACCGGCGGGTTTATTAACACTTTAAATGCCGATATTAACTTAAAGAACCCGGGAGAGCCTCGACTGACACAGCGACCAGATCATATTATATATTGATGAATAATGGGATCGAGGCACTTACTAAAGGTATACAAATATTGACTCGCTATTTCGTTCGCGGCCGGCTTTATTAATCCCTTAAATGACGATCTGCACCAAGAGAGCACGGGAAAGCCCGGGCAAGTCCGGGCAGGCCCTGGTGGCCTCATGGGCCCGCGGACAGTCTAATATGATGTCGTATGGTAGTAGGATATATGCAGAATAAGCATAGATTATGAAAATTGACTTCCCAGAATGTAAATCGAGATTATAGTGTTTTAATTGATATTCATAATCCTCTATAATCTATGTTGGCTTCATGCATATAATCAGTCAAAAAATAACACAGAGCAATTCAGTTATATTCTCTAACATTATTCGCAAAGTATTCTGCTTTCAAACTTCCCTGGAACCAAATTCAATCAATAGGCAAATAATATATTCTAAAACAAAATATGGTAATCGGACATTTCCCCACCGGACATTTCCCCAACCTCTCAGAAAGTGGCAAAGGGGCATTTACCCAATCGGACATTTACCAACCGGACATTTCCCCAATTACTCAATGCGGACATTTACCCACCGGACTTTTCCCCACCCGAATTGTTGACTTTATTTTTGAAATAAGCATGACCGTCGACACATAATGTGTCACCACCACGATTGTTCTTAATCAATTCCATTATTGAAAGTGAAGATATGATTCCATGATAACTGATAAATGTTGAGTTGACATGACATGAGATGGCCTCAATGTCCAGGCTTCACTGACCACTCAAAACATCCTTTGATGTCTGCGATAAAGGATGTAGCATAAAATATTTTATTAGCAGGGCGGGGAAATGTCCGGTGGGTAACTGTCCGGGTGGAGAAATGTCCGCTTTTGAAAGTGGGTCATGTCCCGTGCAGAAATGTCAGGGATTCAAAAATATATCGACCGACAAGTTCAAATTCGCAGGGCCAGTCCTTGTAAATAATAATAAAAAACATCAGAATGACCATCTAAGAGCGATTGTATGACGGCGATTCACAATTTTTTCAACTGTGAACTGCATGCTTTAAATTTAACGAGTAATTCTTTTTTTATATACATACTGTTGGACGTGTTACGTGACGGTGAGCAACTTTTTCGACTGCATTGGGGGTTAAATTAAGTTTTTCACACAAAAATATGCGGTTCTATATAGGAACGTATAAAGGATGGCCAATAATGCCGCCAGTTCCTGATCGAGTGGGCACCAATATTATAAATGAACCCGCCGTGAACGATATATAACGGCAGTAAATGTTCATACCAGCCACTCTACCGCCATAAAGCATCACACTACATGTATACCGATCACTGGTCCATGGTGCCACCCGGACTTCCCCGAGCTCTCTCGTGATCGGGCTTTTTGCGCGTGTTCTTCTGGCGCATATCGTCATTTAAGGGGTTAATGAAGCCGACCGCGAACGAGATAGCGAGTCAATATTTGCAATATATACCTTTAGTAAGTGCCTCGCTACCATTAGTCATCAATATATAATATGGTCGGGTCTATGCGTCCGTCTGGGCTCTCCCGGGTTCTTTTAGTCAATATCGGCATTTAAATGGTTAATAAACCCGCCGGTGGACGACACAGCAAGTCAATTTTCCTAATATATGCTTATTCTGTATCCTACTACCATATGGCATCATATTAGACTGTCTGCGGGCCCATGAGACCACCAAGACCTGCCCGGGCTTGCCCGGGCTTGCCCGGGCGTGCCCGGGCGTGCCCCGGGCTTGCCCGGGCACTAATTAGTCACACCGATTGTGAGGGCAAAGAGTTGTTGTTATAGTACTATAGCGTACATTGTTTATAAGGGACACTGATTTTCCATCAAATTGATAATTGGAAATTGCGATTTTTTTTTGAAAATTCACGACTGAGGCGCCTACTTAAAATATATTACTTTTTCCAGTATAAGAATCTCCCGAAACCCTTCAAAGTTGGGGGTGATTACTGCATTGATATCGAGAATGGCGAGGAACCACCAATATTCGACAGTATCGACTACGACCAGCAGGCGTGTATTCGGGAATGTGTGTACAGTAGCGTGCATGAGAAATGTGGGTGTTGTCGCCCAGGAACTGAAGGCAAGTTTAGTGGTAGTATGATATAACGTGTCCTCAAATTATGTCATGGGACTCCGGTCGGGGAACGTAAATATCGGTGTCGTTTTCGATGGGCTGGTAGATCTCTCACTCGCGAGGCGATGGCGTCAATCGTGGCAAGATGTTTTGCGGCGTCCTTGTTCCTCGTGTTATTAAAGGTGACATTATGTCGGTTACTAGATATTCGTTTGACTGATTAGAAGGCAAAAGCTGGTTTTGGGGTGTACATGGGAGTGGAGTCCCAATAATGTTTTCTGTATCATATCATCTGAGAAATATGAATCCCATTTTTGTTCTTGAGCCGTTTGTATGAGTGCCATGTTAGAGCTGGTTGGTCAAGCTGGGACTATGGAAGTAAACTTCCAGTACCGTTGTTTTTATATGTTCTGTTCTTTTGGGTTGCACAAAATAAGCAATATCATGATGTTAATGAAAGTTTGAAAAGAAACATGACGTCATTGTGATTTGGGAAATTGACAGACAATGTAAAAAACAGCAACACATTTTATTTTCTCAAACAGCTGCAAACAATTAAAACAAGGACAGTTTCAAACAAGTATCGTAGAACAAGAGAACTATATCTTTGTTTCTGCACTGCGATTTGTCCACGTCGTGAATACTAATTAGCGTTCTTGAACTCATACATTTCTGGGTATCATCGAAGTCGCGACCGAAGCACTTTAGACAGTGACACTTTTTTGATGCAAATGACAAGTGTTGTGCGATTGATAAACTATTGTTTATAATGCTGTCTCTTTTACTGTTATGTCCACTCGGGAAATTTTGAATATATTGGACGCAGAAGAGCCTCACCTGATAGAGGTGCTATGTGAACATATCATTCACGAAATGTTTTCTTTTACATTGTATATCAGATGCAATATAGCCAATTGCACCCACTTAATTTTCCATAGTATTAGTGAACGTCAGAAGTAAACGGTGAGAGTAGGATTTTTGTCCACGTCAACATGTGACGTCGCGTCAATGTCACTATACTATAAAGTATCTACTATTTAATGAAATTTACAACTGATAATGTAATTTTGTGTTAATATTTTGTACTGATGTGGGAATATAAGGAACAATCTTCATTCCTGATATAATTAGACAGTATCAATACATTTGTGAAGATCACAAACTTTATTTGGTTGTGATTCGTCCCAAATGTAGTTATACAGCGCAATTACATAAGTAAACCAAGATTATTCCTTCAACAACTACGGGTACTTCAGACGTGATCTTTGTTTTAAATAGTACAATCGACCGGGTATGGATTCTCGGCAAAAGTAAATGATTACACATTCTTCCATGTTCGATAATGCCTGAGTACTCAATAATTTACTAAATTAACACACTGTTTGCCCTTTAAAAAGTAACGAAACAATATAAATTTTTTAATTTTCTATTGGAAACATTGTTTTGATAAATTTTGGTGCCGCGACCCCCCGCTAACTCAGGGGGTGTCACGTTAGCATCTCCAAACCACACCAAATGATTCCTGGTATCATGTAAATGACTAAATTACATTTAGAGGAAATGGCGTAACCAACAAGGTTTTAACAAGTGTCCTTAACTCCCAACCCCAACATCATCGGGACCGGGATCTTATGTCATAAATAGTTCGAAAATGGCAGCAAGATGTCTCACATAGAAGTGAGTACTCGCCGTTTTCATCAACTGTAGAAATAAATCAACCCAAACGATAGCAAATGAGCTATGTATTAGTTTGTGCTAGCTCACTATATGAAGGCCGTGATTCTCGTGCACATGCAAAATATACATGTACATATGGCAGGTGAGAAGATATAAGTGTTCAAGTAACTTAAATCGGTTATCATTTTTCAAGGTTGTGAAATTTGAATGCCAAAATCTCATTAGTCCAATATATACATCGCTGATATTTATGGAAGTTGTATAAAATAAGAATAGCACCGCTCTGACAACTTCGAAACACATGACCATTAGACTCATGGCGATGCCTACATGTATATCTAGTTTTGATAATAACTGGCGGTAAACTGTTTTATCCCGACATGCTGGTGCCCTCTTGTCCCCTATCCTTGGAACCCACGACGCCGCCTTTAAACACAAGTCATATCGTATTCCATGTATATATGATGATTATATTAGATTGGTGAAAATGAGCGCTACATTTTGCTCATGCATATGTAGTGCCCTTCCCCGCTCCATCACTGACTCAAATGGAGCCACTTTGGTTTCTGTAAACCAAATCGTTAGATTCCTCCTATCAATTAGATGAATTTATACATGTATGTTAACAATACCGTTGTCCAGTTTTTGATGTACCCACGATGAGTTATTGCGAGTGCTCATTAGTCAAATATTTAGATTCCTGCCATTGTATCTTTTGACAATAGAGAAAAACAACCAATATTGAAATTTAGTGCAAATTATGACTTAGGTACCTGGCCCTAGCACTACTCTGTCAACTTTTATAATTTTGTTACGATTTGGCGGTAAAATGTTTTATCCCGATATTCTGGTGGCCCCGTCCCCAGATCCCTGTCCCCCATAGGTACGATGCAGCATTTAAGCCCACGTCATAGTCCATGCACAGATGAGGAGTACATGTTTGGTGAAAATCGGCGACAAAAATGTTTTCATGCACTTTTGGTACCCATCCATTCCCCGTCACTGACTCGAATATGGCCACTTTAGTCCCTCGCATCAATGGGGGATGACTATATATCACTTTAAATGAATCTTATTATGAAGAAGAAAAAATGTTTCAATTTGGTGGACATTCGGCGCTGAAAACATGTTGTTATCAGATTGTGTGCCCCCTCCCTCCCATAACCCTGACTCGAACGGAGCCACTTTTGTAAACTACACCATTAGGCACATCATATTATGGTGATGATTATGTATATGTTTAGTGGAATTCGGTGCAAAAAAAAATCATAAATTGTGTTGCCCCCTCCCCACTTTATAAAATGTTTACCATGCACCATTATCTTATTCGCAAAAAGTTAATCCTCTAATACCCCGTCGGATCCATCTAGATATAGGAAACAGACATATAAATATTCGCAAATAGATTGATAGGTAAACACTACACCGTTAACCAGACCATTTTGACGTCGAACATACACGAGGAAGTAAAGGCAAACATTTCCAACGCAAATTTAAATATGAAAGATACGGACGGCGTTGTCGGTGGGTATGCTGATAAAATATTCACCTCCGTCAAAAACCGCCATAAACAGAAAGAATAGTAAAATATAGACAGACTGTGTTCTTATACCAATCAGAAATATGGCATATACAGTATGATATTGTCAATTTTTCCCTTAAACAAAAGCAAAAAACGTTACAGAACCTGGCTTTTGTTTAGATCCGGATATGGTAAACATAAAGAGCGTTATTTGTTACTGTTTTCCTGATACGGAAATAATAAAGAGCGTTTATATCATTTTTGTGTGATTAACCAATAGAATTGCGCTGTGTTATGTAAACAGAAGCACAACTTCTGTAACACGAGTAGGCTCTTGTTTACGTACACCATCGTACGTCTTGACGACAATATACTATTTGCGCGCTGATTATGTTTGGTATATGAACAAAACTATATATATTTTTAAATATTCCTTCTGTTGATGGCGATTTGAACAAATGTGAATATTTATGCAACGAACGCCGCTCGTGCCTTTAACATCGATATCTTTATTTGCTCTCTACATTTTTTTATATCAAGATGGTGGATGAATTTCTAAAATTATAAAGGACATAACAGATAAGCGCTCTTTATAGTGTGTTTTCACTGCGACCCGCGCCATTAAACGAAATAATGATTATTTCAGAAACATGAGTTCCATATGAACCTATGTGAATAATTAGGGCCTATATGAACCCATTGCACGATGATATGTTACACAGATGCATAAAGTAATCACTTCCGTGCACGCTCTAATAAAATAAATAAAACATTGAAAATACTCTTAAATTCTCTCTGGATTTTAAAACACTTGACAATAAATTATGGAGCTCTTTCTGAGAAATTGAGGTTCCAGTCAGATAAACTCCCTTTTTGATTGAATATTACTCGAAAAATGATCAACGCTGAAATCTGAGAATTTTTTCTATTCTGTGATAAGAAAGGTAGAACATAGAACATGATCATGACATTGGAATGACTTATCAATTATAATTTTTATATACATCTCTGAAAATCCATAAATTGTTAATTTGTTTTAATTTGTCCAAATTTAATTAGTTCACAACATTCATCAATTTCCCTGTTTTGGATTGTTATTATATGTTGTTTATAATGTTTAATGATAATACCAGATATATTGCAACTTGTTAAAATAATAAATGCGATGGAGATAATACATCGGCTGGATTTGAAGCTCATAGTGTCTGCTATGTTTTCATCCGCCCGGTCTATATTTTCAGGCACGTGGGGTGTTCGTGGTTGCACTGCACGCGAATATCTGGAATGTTTCAACCCGGCATTGTGTAAGTATGATATACTTAGACATTATTGTTACGATTGTGCTAGATATATAAATCTGTGCGCCCATTATTGTTGCCCATTATTATTCGACACTCTGGTCAGTTCCTTACTCGACTTTATACTCAGCATACTAACACAAGTAGCCTGTGTTCTCATATCATATCTTCAATGTATATAGAATCTGCGCAATTACTAAGAGACAACAAAAACAATGGAGTTCAAAATATGTGAGAGGTTGAAATAATTGTTTTATTTTTGATCCATTTCGGTACTATGAACTGCCATAATAATTATTAAATTCACACAAACTTCCAATCGCCAAAATAGCTTATGTATTGTCTATGCACTATGAGAGGAGGCTTCATAATTGTGAGTTAGATATTTAATTGCATAATATAGCATCATACTCTCATATATATTATAATGACGAATAAAGCAGTCACAAACATTCCAGGGCAAATGAAAACAAATGATGACATGCAGTGTTGTCCACTCAAGCACGGAGAACTCAACTGAAATTAATCCAGTGTTAAGATATTGCGGTCAGTTTTAACTTGGTTATGAAACCATGACACGCAATTCATCTCTGTACAATTTTTATTTGATCAAAATGCATGGCATAAACATTGTCAAATATAGAAAATTATGTATGTGTAGTTGCATTTTTAAATGAAAATGATCAGTAAATTTCACGAATCAAGAATAACTAGGTCTCCTCTCGTGATCTTTAGATATGATAACATGGATACATGAACTGCAGTTTTCAAAAAAATATATATTCTACAGAAGTTATTTACCTAAAAGCAGTGAAATTTTAAATATTGTTCTCGCCATAAAAGGAAAATAAAGAGGTTATAATATCCAATGGGTTGATGGTTCTTAAATATTGTGTCACAATAATCGCTTGTACTAACATTGACAAAGAAGTTTCTGGCAGATCTTGAGACAATCCATTTTGAAATACCAGCCCATTTTGGCAAAACGTGCGTCTGGCCCTTAAGTTAAACGCACGGTGATCAAATGATGGTTATTGCTAACTATCCTTACTTTTTCCAGGGGCGTCTCTTACAAACAACGTGGAGAATGATTTCGCCAACTGTTCTCAATGCCGTTTGCGATGCACCAGGACGGAGTACAATCTACAGATTTCCAGTGGACGTTTCCCCTCGGAATACTACAACTCGCTCCTGAGCAAAATATTCTTTTTACCACCAGATGCGTGGGGGTAATGTATTTAACTTCAAACAACTACTCTAGTTTGTTGGCATGCAAATAACATGCACATACAGGCTCCCTTATCCATACCGTGACGATAGCGCGGACAAGATAATTGGGAAGTGATACCATCAAGTTAGAGTAGTGAGTTCATGAAACAAGTATCATTAACCTTAAAATTGAACAGCCGCCAAATATGTGTGCTACTTATAAATTCTGGAGACTATAAGGCTAAAAGTTCAGCTGTTGTCTGAAACAGTTCCTATAATTTATATAACGTTTCTTGATTAAAGCGACATGATAATTATTGTTTAGGATAACCCAGATAAATCACAAAACAGTACGTCAGCATGTGACCTATGTTAACACAGTCGTGTGTATTACAGTATAATATAGGAAGAACATGCTCGACATCTCTCCATACATTGTAAGATACAACTAAGATTGTGTTTCTAAATGTTAGCGTTACTCTGATCCAACACAAATGAGGTTACACATGTTATTTCATATGTCAGTCGATCTGCCTATTTCATGGCGTATTAAACACTGTTAAAGTTCCCAGTTGTTTTGGTTGTACTTTTCGATGTGGTATCACAATGCATCGATATGCACGAACACAATATTAGTCTTGTCAAGCCGGCACATTATGTGATATTTCAATGAATTCGACTATCGGTAGGATGTCCATTATATGAATGGCATGCACACCGTTGCATGTTAATTGGGTACGGTTTACGTCTGTAAGTAGTTCCAGGTGTTATCTTGAGAAAAACTGATATCATGGCAGAATCAACTGACCCGTAAAATGTACACGTATAATTACTTAAGTAATTGTTACTGAACTTGAATTACAAGTGCAATAATTGTGTTGAATAAGCCACTCAGTTGAACATAATCTTTTCTTGACAGAAAAAACTTCATCCAACTTCACGTTCACTTCAACAGCCTCACGGAGACGATAGTGGAATATGAACCTGTCTATACGTGGTCAAATATATGTGGTAAGTTATGTTACATCCAAATGTCGGAACATCATAATCATTTGGGCAAGTGCCATTGTTCATGCTAAAGAGGAGAGGAAATGCGAACAGTGCATGGTCCAAAATGTGCATTCACTTCACTGCCTACATACTACTATCGACGGGGGCAAAATAAAACTCGGCATGGGTAAACATGGTTCCAAAAAGCTGTGAAGTTTACATAAGTTCGACCATAAACTGCTCACACAGCGGTTCTACGTGTTAGGTATTCTCTATACTAGATATCCCCTCATTCTCCAGATATATTTAAACCATTTCTGGATATTCAGTCACAATTAAAACTATGTCTTAATTTATGCATAGTTAAATTATACTTAGTTACTTTTATGACGTAGCGATTTGTTTACATGCGTGTAGTCCAAGCTGATCACTGAACTGACGTTACTATGGACACACTTTTTCTAAAGGTTGTGTACACTTCACGCCATTCTAAAAATCATGTGTACCTATCATTCGAAATTGCTCACTAACAGCCCTGTGACCCACCAAGTATACCGACTATAATGATAACAAGAATACAGCTGTTCAAGAACATTTTATGGCAAGCATTATCCCAACTTAAGCTGACTAATCAACTGAAGTGCACATGAAAAGAACGATTAATCAGCACAAAATGAACACTAACAATTGAAACATTGAGTTCTTACATTGAGAAATGGATGAAATAAACCCGGTTTCGCCCACGTGTATGTCAGTTTTTGACACACTATAACATCACCCTTTTCTGGTTG
Source organism: Siphonodentalium dalli (assembly GCA_032622095.1). NCBI lineage: Eukaryota > Metazoa > Mollusca > Scaphopoda > Gadilida > Siphonodentaliidae > Siphonodentalium > Siphonodentalium dalli. Next base: position 189,690,281 of record CP136065.1, on the reverse strand, counting down.
GTAGTGGAATCTAAATTGAGCCTAAGTGTCCAATTATTTCTTTTAATTGGTACGTCGACATACAACCATCTCTGAATATAGACTATTATGTATACATTTACATCGTGTTGGAAGTAGCGAACTAGCGGCCAATTAGACCAATATATAGATGGCAGGCTCTGCATAGTCAAGGACCCTTTCATCCCTCTCAACGTAACAATGTCTATACTCCGTATGCAATAGCTTCCCGAGTAGCATATCTGAATGTCCAATTCCTCGTATTCGTTGCATTTACCATTATATTTAACACTTTCTTCACTAAATAGATTCACCCATCAGATACGATGGTATACATTGGATTGGTCTGTTGTTCAACTGGAATGGAGGGACGTTCGGGGAATATAATCATTGGACATATAAAAAGCAGATGGTGCCGATTCATTGATGGGAGTATCTTAGATAGAAAGTACAACAAACGTCTGTTCTGTTTCATTCCATCAAAACCCGACGTTATAATACTATTGGCAATGGGCCGGTTTTACGTTACCGAATATCGTCACACTGTTGTGAAGGCACACCAAAGCCATATCATCCTAACATATATATGTTTTCATTTCCAGTGCAGCTTGGAGGATATATGGGTGTGTTTATCGGAGCAAGCCTTATGTCGATTTGGGAGTTCGTTGAATTTATCACTACCATTGTATATAGGACCATCCGCCGCCCAAAATCTGAGCGGAAGATTTCTGGTGCTAACGGTAAGAACTAGGTTCAAGTTTATGTCAAATGTGCTGGAAGCTATTAATATTAGCATTCAGCAAATCATTTCGTGAGGCACATTCTCTCAGAAATTTGAGGCAAATTTCTACATTTCTTTGATGTGTAAAAATGTGCTTATTTCAAACATAGCATTACGCGCGTTAAGTAGCTTTTAACGCATCTATAAGAGTGGGTGTATTACGACCAGCCAACTAATGTTGCTAAGCAAGCTGAATTCCTAATAAACCTATCGCATTTACACTCTTACATTCCGCCGAAAAGTATGGCTAGGGTATTGGTAGGGTGTGGTACGAACAGTGCTGAGGTACATACCCTAACCATACCTAATAATCATATCGGACACCTTAACGATGCCTGGCAGAAACAGTTCTAATTTCATATATACGCAGACAAACACAACGATATCTGGGTTGTACCCAAAGCAACCCCATAGTCTTGGCCACAATACTAACCTGAACAAGCATACCCAAGACATACATCAGTGACCTCTGTCTGATGCTGAATTCAAATATGTCAATTGTGGGAGGCGCCGGAATGGTGTGTAGCTGTGCAGAAATGATCTGTTTTTCGGATAATAACCAATCTAAACAAATTGGACATTTATTTTCTAATTATTTTTGCTTAATGTGAGTACATATCTATTTACTACAACTAAGATTGCATCTTGACTTAATCTTATATAGATAAGAATAGATCTTGTTATGGTTAAAACTGAAAGTCTTAATACATATGCAGTTTTACAAGAACTTAAAGGGTGCGTGTGAAATTATCGGACATGTCAGGGGTTTTTAATTTTAAACATGTTAACTCGTACAATGCTTATCGTGTTTTATATATTAATTTGAAAAAAACACACCCTTACATGTACTTGATACAAGAGCGTTTATGTATTGGTTGATTTGCAAATCCTGGTATAGTGTATATGTGCGATGTAGGAACATGGAACACGGACCACTAGTCTGTTGTTTGATTGTTGGGTATATTTCCACAATCAAAAATCTAAAATATTGTCGTTTGCGATCGCATGTAGTAGACGTAGGTTCTATATTTAGAAAATCAGCTATATGTAGCTAGTACATACCCAATCGCTTCAAACTGTGGTGGCGCACATGCGTATGCAGCTGCTGAATTGCAACAACGTGCATGTACATGTAATAGTAACAACTGTCTGCATACACCACAGCGTACATTGTACAAACAAACGCAATGTAAACAAGTGACCGGTGCACACATGTGGCCATATGAACGTCAATTTACAGGAACAACATGGACATTGTTCAATCATTTCTGCTGCACTGTGCCTAATATATATCATCATTAGAATATAGCAATTCTTACCAGTATGTTTGATCATTTCAGGGACATTACAGGAGGATAATAGAAAAGAAGTTATGTCAGTTATGACGTTAGATGGTTACAAGTGAACACATCCACAGGAAGGAAGTTGCATGGTGGCAATTTGTGCCCATCGCCGACAAGTGCAGTACACTAGACTGGTGTTAGTGGAATATTTGTTTGTCTTCATTTATATTGATGAAACCGTAACGGCACCATGCTAAACACCACGTTCACACCAACGTACGTACATGTAGCTAACATGGGAAGATGGGAGGCGATCGCACATTGCATGCCGAATGTTACATATATGTAGTATGATGTTCTCAAATAATGAACCATACAGTATCGTCACTATCATAAGTCGATGTTGCTACAATGTGTGTGGACTTTGTTGATTTAGTAAAGAACAGCAGTCACACAATATGAGTTGCAGATACATCAATATATCCATTGCAAAATGTGTGTGTATATTCATAGTATATCACATCATATGTATCTGTCTATTGTCAATGTATCATTGATATTATGTTATAGTTAACCATATACATGCAGAGTTACCACTTGTGGGGGGGGGGGTCAGTATTCAGCATATACATATATTTCTGAGTTCTGTACAGACAATTTCCACAATAATTGGTTTATTTCGATAAAGTCGTCACACAGAACATATTGGCTAACACATTCCAAAGAGTGAAAATTCGCAACAAGGGTTTTGTGCTTTATTCCAGTTGTTCAATATCTTAGAAATAATCAGATACGTTTAGAATATTCGATGGGAACGGTCGGCAATTATTTTAGCAGTCAAATCAAATGGACACAGAACGTCGGATTCCGATACTCTGACTGTCGTAGATATTTTACAGTTTTTTTATTTAAGAAAAACTTCTGTTTCGATTAAGGTTATGCAGTTATAACATTTGAAGACAACGGGTTATAATAAATTTGTCTTAAAACTTTCGGTTAAAACCGTAATCGAAACAAGAGTTTTGTTCTCATAATTTAATCCGTCATTTCGCGGGAGAACCACTATATGTATAACGCAGAAGTAGCACTAGTGAACAAATTTACGATTATTTAAGAAATAGCTACATATAGAAACTTTAACCCGCTTAAAGGCACGTGAGGCCTTAGTTGTCGAAAATATTCATATTTGTTCCAATCACCGTAAACAGAAAAAACATTAAAACGCATACAGTTTCGTATACCATGACCATCGCGTAAACAGCATGTTATCATAAAGATTTACTATATTTTACCTAAGCAAGAGCCTGATTGTGTTACAGAAAACAGCACAATGCTGCTGGCTAATCACACACAAATGGCATAAACGCTCTTTATTCGTTCCATATTAGGAATTCACCAACAAATAACCCTCTTTATGTTTACCATCATAATATAAACAAACACCAGAAAAGTTACTTTTTATGCTTTTGTTTACATAACAATGGTCAAATATTTGACAGTAACATACTGTTTATGCGATATTTCTTATTTGTATACGGACAAAGTCTGTCTACATTTTGTTGTTCTTTCTGTTTGTGGCGGTTTGTGACGGGTGGAAATATTTTCACAGGATACCCACCGCCAAGGCCAACCGTACCTTTAAGTTGTCACTCAGACTCATAATTATCGACTTATCAAGTGGTGTCACCAATTCATCTGTTTACACTGTAGGTTGGCTGATGGCAAGTCGCCGCAAGTGATCATGCGATTGCAAGTGTTCCTGATATATTTCGGGTGAAATATTATTTCAAATGTTAGCACGGGTATTTTTGATTCACCTGGGTACATGTACATGTGCACTGAGGGTTATCAGTACTGTTATTGACAGTGCAGCTCTATCCAAAGGAATTATGATGCAACGGAATTCCCTTCGATATCGTAGGAAGTATCGAAAATGTAAATTTTTAGGCACGCGGTTAATACATGTAGGTGTGGTCACATCACCCGATGCTGCTTTCATTGCTGATAATCTAGATCGAAGACGCAACTTGATTATGTATATTATAAAAACATAATGTTTTATCCGCGTACGCGAGAAATTATGGAAACAACGGAAAGGCAGGAATCATATTATGGAAATTACTTCCATTTCTAATGACATGTATACGCGATATGGACATGACCGCATTGGAAACAACGGTTAAACGCTAATTAACTAGTTTTATAGTGCCCACATCCGAATGAGCAATGGGGGATGCCACAGTGTCCTGGGCCCGCAAACACAGTACCACACCCTGATCACCGGTTAATGATGAACAGATAGTCTGAGATTTACAAACCCGCTGAAAATCCGTTCGCTCGGTAATGAAGTGCTGGAAATCCCCTGGTAATGTCGAGCGAGTGTTGCAATGTTCCATCAATCGAAGAGGTCAGTTGGAGGTGTCAATGAGTCATTATGAGTGGCTCAGTGAGATATGTCCCAAATATAAAAACATATGGTCGATTTAAGTGGAGATATTCCCCCTTTTCCACTTAGAAAGTTTTTTTGCAACATTCATAATATAAATTTGTATATTCATGTCTGTGTTTGTACCATTTTTTCTGTATCATCGTTACTCGTGCTGTTTTGTGGAATAAAATTTACTTTATAAAGACTTTATCTGATATACAAAAACTCACCTACACTGAAAAAAAAAACTTAGTTAAAAGTAACTAAGTTACCTTAGTCAGAACCCCCGTCTCAAAACTAACTAGCTTAGCTTAGTCAGAAATGACTAAGATTGCCCTTAGTCATTTCTGACTAAGGCCTTAGACCTTAGTCAGAAATGACTAAGGGCAACCTTAGTCATTTCTGACTAAGCTAAGCTAGTTAGTTTTGAGACGGGAGTTCTGACTAAGGTAACTTAGTTACTTTTGACTAAGTTTTTTTCAGTGTAGATATAACATATAATATAAGGCCTTAGTCAGAAATGACTAAGGCCTTAGTCAGAAATAACTAAGGCCTTAGTCAGAAATAACTACGGCTTGACTATGTCATCACTGTATACATTAGTACATTTAATTGGTCCTAATTATTGGGGGTATCATAGCCCTGCAACCTCAGCTGAACATCGCAACTGCAGATTAAAATAACTGAAAATAATGACTTACAGGTATCAAAATAAATTTTATTAACTATTAAAACAATTTTTTATCTTGAAAGAAAATTATTCATCACAAAATACTAGTATGCATTGAATATACATTCAATATCTGACCAGTCGATAATTGTTTCAAATTGAAACAAAAATTTATGCTTACATTAAAATGATAACGAGCGACCAACATAGAAGATTAAATCGGAGGAAATGAAGAGGTTTTTTTTAGAAGAAAAATTATATGATAAATATCTTCACCGCTATGTGTGGAACTGAGCGCTTGTATCAAGCCACGGTGGAGTTTCCGACACACATCGTGACTTGCATTCAGGCTCGTCACAATAATTTCAGGAATACCGCCTTAGCTTGATACAAGCGTGCATATCCATGCACGCATAGCATAACCTCTATTTAATAAATGAATGTTTGTTTTCAGAAATGCATGCAATTATGAACGCTTTGTTGCGGTCACATTTTGAGTGAATCGCGAAAACAAACCTCGCAATAGTTGATTTAAATGTCACAATTTTGAGTGCAAAGTGTCACCATATTAAGGCGTAAAATATTGCAATAATATCACAAGCGACATGCTTATAAGCGTTTCCACTTGTGAAAATAGCATGCTTAATATACCACTTCTTTTGACTGGTACTGTACTACTGTATACATCAACAACAACTATTTGGGATTGGTCCCTTCAAGACAACAGCAGATCCAATATTTAAACGTGTAACTGTGCGCAATGACTTGGCGACAATGTTCTCATGTAGTCGCACATTTTCCATGAAGTATCAGTGAAGCAGCCGAAGGTATACAGTTTGATAAGAACATCCAACCAATAATAGTGTACTCCTGGTAAATTGTCGTGATACCGGTAACTTGACGATAACATGGCGAACAATGACAATGTCTCACATCCACACGTTTCAATGAACAATGATGAACATAGGATGAATTGGTCGGGGTCATTGTAAAGTTGGAATTGTAGATATGTGATCATCCATCACGACACAGCATCGGTTTCATTGTTGTTTGTCTATTTGTTGACATTGAAGCTCGTGTGAGTTACACTGGTGCGCACACTACAGTACTAGTACACGTATGTCCTCTCTTGTAGTTGTACATGCATGTCGATCATATTGATGTGCTCTGAAAGAATTAGATTCTGAACAAGTACTGTCATGAACTGCATTTTCAACATTATAATATTAATAGCTGCTCGTTGAGTCGTTGTTATTATTGTCACTATTGCTTGACATCAGACGACATTGTCAGACCATTGATTCGAATGAATGGATCATATCATGATTCATCGATTAATTGGCATGCATCTCTGCTCTCGATGAATTTAGTGGAAATTGTCAATGATTAATAAGCCTTTTTTTCGCAGAATTTAAACTTGTCCGGTTATCAAAGGAACCGAAATCAGACCGTCTTTAACAACTGTCCGCAATCGAACAGGTAACAGCCTCGATCACCAAGCCGGAATGAACATCAAGTTCAAGTTAGGGTGCTCGTCCACAATGCCACTGCGAAAAACGTTCACCACACCGTATGTACTGTACTGTGTACATGTAACCTTGAAGGAGTCATCAGTCACACATCTAATTTTGGCAGCAAATATTTCAGGCGCCGTTCTGTCACATGTAGAATAAAGATTCAAACCATTATTGACAAATTGTCCACTTGTTGAATGAAAACAGAGCTCTGAGTCTGAATAATTAGTTCAACAATACACGATGAACGGTTTCGCAAATTATTTTCATAACTTCTCTTTTATCCTGATTTTATCCGCTCTCTAAATACGCCATGGTTGTTATTTATGTAATATGTCGTCTCTTTTAGTTCGTTCGACGCCAATATCACGTCTAAATCACTCTGAATTTAGTGATTAAAATGTCGGCCACAAAATGGAGAAACAATAATTTGAGTTAAAATTACGTACTCGCCATATACGTACCGACCCGATTAACACAGAATGAATGCGATATTATATATATAATATACATTGTTTGTTGTCTATTTGTTGACATTGAAGCGTGTGAGTTACACTGGTGCGCACAGTGCAGTACTAGTACACGTATATCCTCTCTTGTAGTTGTACATGCATATAAAATGTACACTGAAAAAAAACTTAGTCATAGCCTTAGTCATTATGTTACTTTTGGCTAAGTTAGTCAAAAATAACTGAGTTAAGGGTTGACTAAGGCTATGACTAAGTTTTTTTTTTGACGAAAATATATTAACCTAAGTAACTAAGAATTAGTAAGATGTGACTAAGGTCAAACTTAGTTACTTTTGGCTAAGTTAGTCAAACATATCCTATCCATCGAAGCAATTTTTCATTATCACTCTTGGTTAAAGCCAATTGGCGGGTTGCGTTCACTTGTGCAAAACATTGAAAAAAGCAGTTATACTGTATGGAGCAGATTAAGATTCAGTTATACTGTATGGAGTCATTGCCGTGTATAATATGTCGCCGATAAGTATACTATTGAGTTTTGCCGGCATGACTGAATCACGAAAATATCAACCTTAGTAACTAAGAATTAGTAAGATGTGACTAAGGTAAAACTTAGTTACTTTTGGCTAAGTTAGTCAAAAATAACTAAGTTACGGGTTGACTAAGGCTATGACTAAGTTTTTTTTTTCAGTGTACGTTATCGAGAATTTTCAACTATTTTATACTGTCTGCATAAAAGTGAGACCCACGCTCTTTATTTTCACCTTATCACGATAGAGGATCTCCAATGAGTTATGTTGAGATATAAACAAATTTGAGACGAGTTTGATAAATTTGATTCACAGCGAGTCGTAGACGACTTGTGAATCAATTCTTTCAAAAATGTTGGAGATCCTCTACATCACCTGAACAAAACTGCATTGTTGGCTGAGACGCGTCACATCCGTATACGATTGTATTGCGCGGTCGAGCTGCCGACGCAAATATAGTCCCCCCAATTTTCCTCTGGTTTTCTGTCTATGTTCGTTAGTGCAACGAAGTTGGACAATAATTTAACTTTAATTAACAAACCAATCATTTTTGCATTGTCTGGTGTTGTTGTCATGTGCGGCTTTGCGAAATAGTATTAATCCTCCTGATTTACTGTAAAGTCATTTTGTTGGCGCGATGCCAATTTGGTCGGAAGCACGCGCCTATTCGCCACTAGTTAGAGATAAGGAAATATGTAATGGCTTTTTTAGTGATATAATAGGGGTTTGATATGATATATACCGTACCCCCAAGACGAAGCAGCCTCATTCCGCTCATCGTGGCAATCGGTCCACTCAAAATCGCCGCGATTCGCCGACATCTAAACGTGGCGACGTTGCCGTGATTTGGAGTGAAGAAGATTAGTATCCAATGACCATTGCTACTTTCGTCGCCGCGGATCGCCGCGAATCACCGGCTTTCTCCGCGAATGCTACTAATACTTAACGCTTCAAATAACTCAGGATATCCCGGGGGATGTTATAAAACCAGTTTGTCTTTATATTATGATTCAAATCGATGTCTTTTATATATGTCGTTACATTGAGCTAGATTTCAATCTAAAAGAAAAAGCAAAAAAAAATATTTAGGTTTTTAAAATGTTTTTGATTAAATCAAAATGTTTAAAAGATTAAAATATATAAACAAAACGTAAACGCTCTTTATCGTTTGCGAAATTTTATGTATGGATCTGAGAATCCGTGAATGTGGCATATGTTCAATCTCAGTTTACGCATATATTCGTATATACCAATATATCTTGCAATCATTAGATTCAACGTATTTGTGAAAACACATAGAGCAAGTAGTGTAATCTAAAAGAAACAAAACCAAACATTGAATTCACTTTCAAAAATGTGCTGAACCGCACTTTGGCTGAGTTATGATTGTGTCAAATTTATATTGTCTTTGTGTGTTTATTGGCAGAGGAAGTCTCCTCGGTCGCCTTATTGGTTCAATTCACGCCCAGTACAGGGGTGCCACAAAGAAGCCGCAAAACAATAGCTTGACAAGAAAACCATAGTCAAAATGGTAACGCCCTCAAGATCATATTATTAGCCATATCTATATCTATATTTGCGAATGTCTGTCTGTCTGTCTGTCTGTCTGTCTGTCTGTGTTCTATAGAAATTCACAGGGGACCATCTAGATGATGCCAAAGGGGTCTACTAGGAGTAACTTTTTACGAGAAAGATAATGGTCGGGGTTAAAATTTTCTAAAGTGACGCCGTTGTTGTCAGGGGCAGAAAAGGGGCAGGGGCAGAAAAAAATTTGTCGGCGATTGCCACGAAACTTATATATAATCATCCCCATAATATGAGGAATCCAATGGTGTGTTTTAAATATGGCAAAAGTCGCGCCGTTCGCGTCAGGGGTGCCCGGAAGGGGAGGGGCAGAATTTTGTTCTGTCGCCGATTGCCACGAAACTTACATATAATCATCCCCATGATATGAAGAATCCAACGGTGTGGTTTAAATATGTCAAAAGTGGCGTCCTTCGAGTCAGGGTTGCACGAAAGGGGAGAGGGGCACCAAAATTGATAAAACTAATTTTAGCGCCGATTTCCACCAAATTGATATATATTCTTCTTCATGATACAAGGAATCTAATTGTGCGATTTAAGAACGCCAAATTGTTGTCCAAACGATGAGAGATTGGGAGGGGGTGGGCACTAAATTTGATAATAATTGGTTTAGTCGCCGATTGCCACCACACTTATACAAAAGCATCCCCATGGTATGAGGAGTCTAATGGTGTGGCTTATATCTGTCAAATGTGGCCTCATTCGAGTCAGGGGTGTATTGAAAGGGACAGGGCCACAAAATTGATGCACAATTATTTTGGCGCCAATTTCCACCAAATTGATACACGTTCTTATCCATGATACGAGGAATCTAATCGTGTGATTTAAAGACGCCATAGTGGTGCTGTTTAGGTGAGAGATTGGGAGGGAGGGATTGGCACCAAATTTGATAAAAAAAATTGTATATAAATTGTGTATAGAGATGAGAGGGACACAAAAAGTTTTATATATATGTTTAGTGCCGATTTCCACCAGATTGATACATATTCTTCTCCGTGATACGAGGAATCTTATCGTGTGGTATAGATACACCAAATTGGTGCCCTATGGGTGAGAGATATGGGGACCTTCAATTTGATACGAATTTGTATACTCGCCAATTTTAACCAATTTCATATATATGCATCTCAAATGATACAATAAATCAAATTGTGCTGTCTGTCTGTCTTTCTGTCTGTCTGTGTGTTCTATATATAACTTCACGTGGTACAATCGATATGGCACCAATGCATTCTAAGAGGGGTAGCTTTTAACAAGGAAGATAATGGTGCGGGTTTAAATTAAAATTAAAATGGTGCTGTTGGTGTCAGGGGAAGAAAATGGGGAGGTCGGCAAAATTTAAAAAATATGGTGAATTAGTTTTGTCGCCGATTTCCACCAAACGAATACATCACCTCCGCACTATGGCGTTGTTCGAGTCAGCGTTGCATCAACAATTGATTTAATAAACTTCTTTAGCCCAGATTTCCACCAAATATATTATTCTTCTCTATGATACGAGGAATATCATCGTGTGATTTAGTGATGGCAAATTGCTGTCGTTTGGGTGAGAGATGTGGGTTCATAACTATTTTCATAATTTGTTTAGTTGCTTATTACCACCAAACATATATATAATCATCGCCAGTATATCATGCATCCATGAGTTTAATGGGCGTGGTTTAAATATGTCAAAAGAGGCAAAAGCTGATACAAATATATTGGCACTAATTTCCAACAAATTCATACATGTTTTTATCTAATGATATACTATGAATTAAATCACATTTGGTGTCGTTTGCGTCACGGATGGCGAGCGGATATGCACTATCATAGATAAGATTGCTATTCGCCGATATCCACATATAAGTTATATGTACTCACCCAGGCCATCTCCATATATTATTAAGGAGATTTGGGCGTTCACATTTCACAATCCCGACAAATGGTAACCCACTTATAAGTCACTTGAACAATTATATCTTCTTAACTGTCATATTTATATGGGGATGGTAATCAGGACATTCACACAATGAGCTAGCAAAAAGATATACATAGAATAAGCATTAAACGTATATTTATCATTCTATTGAAGAAATACATATATTCGTGCAAATTGATAGACCTCGAACCGTCAAGAGGATTGCATATATATTATAACAAAATTGAGTCTGTTCCAATCAATACAGTTTCCACAAAAAAAGTTACAATTTGTCAGGAGATATGGAAGACCTGTTCAAAAATAGTGGTCACAGTGTGCAGTCATATATAGTTTCTTCTGATATACAATAAAATGCAGTTAGTAGCACATGACTTTTCAGGATCCGCTCAATACTGACATCTGACAAGGGGTTTAGAACAGACTCATCGACTTACATAAACAACTCAAAATCTCGAACTGTGTCTGGCAAATGTAGCTGATATACATGCGCAGCAACATTTCGTTGAAACTGAGAAAATTTAGCCAATATATAGCACCATGAGCACCTGGAAATTTCTTTGAAACATCTGTATCTTCATGGAGATATGTTAGCCAGGTATCCTCGAGATCTTAGTCCAACCCACTAGATTGATTGATACATCTCAATATGTAAAACCCAATTGTCATCTTTTATTTATGCGAACTAATGTCCTTATGATGTCCATGTGTCATATTATAACGTCTGACGTATACGCAGTTGTAAATAAATAAATACTTCATTATTGGTGGAACGGATTAATCGTGATAAACAGAATGACAATTGACAAGGTTGGCCACTACTTATATTCCATGACTGTAATAATCATGTTTTGTGATGCTATTTGAATATACAATTTATGAGAAAACGTATAACACTTTAAGCAAGAGTGTTCTCTATTCCCAACAAATACCCACAGCATACAGATGGTTTCACATCGCATTAACCTGGGCAACGCCGGGTAACCCTGCTAGTATACAATATAACAATTATAATGTGGTGATTGTGAAAAATCTGAATATAGGTAACGCCTATGTAGTTGATTATATCTGATATATTTTTCTAATTTAATTTGCAATAGTGGTCTGAGTAGCGCATGAAATAGCATGCAGAATAATAATCGGGCAAAAATTTGCGATCTTCGTAACATGGTTCAAGTACGAGCACATTTAATCCACCACGTCATGCGACAGGGTCGGATATACTTGCCAACATACACCCTAGGAGGGCGTAATGCTGATCTAAGAATGGCCTCAGGTAATGCATTCCTGATATGACCTCTCATAAGGATTAATTAAAATACATGTATGGTTCCATGAGGGTAAATTAAAATATGGTAACACCCAGAGAGGGTTAATTGAAAAATGGTCCGATGAGGGTAAATTAAAATATGGTCACATCACGGTTTAATAAAATATGGGCCCATGAGGGTTATTTAATTTATCGTCCAATGTGGGTTAATACAAAATGTGGTCCCATAATGGTTTTAAAATTGTACCTTGATTGTTAATTAAAATATCGTCACATGAGGGTTAAGACAAATATGGACCCATGTGGGGGGGGGGGGGTTATTGGAATATGGTCCCATTAAGGTAAATTAAAATATGGTAACGTGACTTAATTAAATAATAAATCTATGGTCCCATTATGAGGGTTAATTAAAATTAAATAAGGGTGTTGATTAAACTACGGTCCCACTGGAGTGAAATACGATATAGTCCCATGAAGGTCAATTCAAATATGGTGCAATGAGGACTAATTATAATATGCCCCCCTCCCCCACGAGTATCAATTAAAACATGGTGACCGGAAGGGGTTTGTACTTTCTGAACATTCTTCAATTCATATAGCATTCTGATATATCATCGGTACACATTAACCCTTTACCCAACAGAACGGCCCTGTGCCAATGCATTCTCTTATATATGCGAGTCGACCATAGGTCGCCTCGCATATATAAGAGAATGCATTGGCTTAACACATTAAAAATTATAAAATTGTTAAAGAATGTAAGAAAAAATGGTAAAAAGTGTTAAAAAAAGATTTTTTTTAGGCCAATGCATTCTCTTATATATGCGAGGCGACCTATGGTCGACTCGCATATATAAGAGAATGCATTGGCACAGGGCATAACTGTAACTATCACAATGTGGTCAAGGAGACGGTTCCAATGATATCCATATTTGTATGGTTCTATTGAGACAGACCGAAGATATTTTAGGCTGTTGAAGCTTTATTTGGCCGGTTTTGGCCGGTTTGTTGGGTAAAGGGTTAATAAAAATGATTGTTAGAATTAGGCCACATTGTATGTTAAACAATCAATGTGAAGGGTTAACATTGTATGTTAAACAATCAATGTGAAGGGTTAGTGTTGGAACCTTTCTTAATAACATCTCTATGCATCGCTTCGATATTTTCTTAATACACAGAAATGAAAAGTCAATATTTACAAACAGCACGAAGGAGTAACGTGGGAATTTGGTTAATAATTACCATCCCAATTTATTTAGAACATAACATGCCGATATTTGTCGCGTATAACTAAATGAAAAAGTTCACTAAACGATATTAAATAACATGTTAAACACCGATATAAACAAACACCTCGTAGGATTCATGTTCGGATTAAATTCCTTATACAATCGTCAAATCTCCGTGCAGTATATTTAATAGCAGATAGCATTCCGATTTATGTCACGTGAAAATAAATGAAATATGTTCAAATAACAATGCAACAGAGCAGGTTAAAGAACAATAGAAACACATAACGCGCAGCGCGCTAATGGTTAACGCGCGAATTCCCGTTATAAATAATCGCCTTCCACTTCTTGGCATCCGAATAACAAACCATATATTTTCTTTTAATCATCCAGCATGTCTCGAGAGACGCCCGCTGCATGAAATAATAATGTAAATGACAATAAACGAAATTGATATTCACAACTACACCTTTTACCGGACTCGGCCTCGTGGTCGCACTACAACTTTTAAGACTCAGCCTCGGGGTCGCACTACAACTTTTAATTCGTCCCAAAAATCCCAATTTATATAAATAAAAAACCCATGGGCCATAGATTACCAAGAGACAGAGGCTTATAATACACCCGGAGGGCGAAATAATTACCATCGATTACATAACGGAAGTGTGTCTCGATAATTCAGACGACGAGCCTTAGTAATATATTTTCGGTTTGGGTCGCTTCCCAGAGGGTCTGAACAGACAAGCGAAAAAGCAGCATTGCCAGTACATATACATGTAGCGTACATCTTTTAATCCTCCGTGTAGTTTTTTTTTTGTCAGGTGAGCAAACGTTCTAAGTGTGTCCTATGTGATAATTGCAAATGGCGGTCATGCTTTCGATTTCAAACAGGTGTATACACACCGTAATACAGAGCGTTCTGAAATAGATCGTTCGTAACCTCTTTCAATTGAGGTTTATTTTGCGGATTGTCCTGATACATGTGAGTTATGGTTATTGATTCTATAATTTCTTTTTCATTTTTACCTAGGAATTGATTTGAAATAGTTGGTGTCAAAAGGGATGTGGCATAGTTAAAACAACTATTACATGCATGACTTCATATATTAATACACACATAGATCACGAGAGGCTTAGTTACATGTATATATGTTCGGTTTGTCTCCCCCTGGAGGGTCTAAACAGATACGCGAAAATGCAGTATGTATGGCATTAAATGGGGGTGGCAAGCTATCGATTTCAAAATACAATGTAGAGCTTGTTCTATGTTTTTGTTTGGCGAGCAATATTTATATTGTGGTCATCTCCGATAAATAGCGTTTATTCTTTTGTTTCAAAAAAGTTGTAGAAACATTGAAATAAAGGGCGTCCCCAAATATGATCTTTCGTACACCTTTTCAATTGAGGATGATTTTGTGGATTTCCAAGATGCATGTTTGTTACCAATGATGGTTGTTTTCCCCTAAATTTACTTACATATTATACTTTAACTTATTTTAGTGCGATTTCAGCTGACAATGTTCCATTTTTTTTATCACAATTTGTTTGAGATAAGAAACAACGGTGAAATAAATACATAGAAAATTCAATATCAAACAGAATATCATATTATATACCAGAAGCTATGGGAAAAGTTAAATATTCTTTGTGATTTTGTATTTAAGTTTCTTTTAATGTTTTTTTTAGATTGAACTCAATGACCAATCTAACAAATATTTTATTGTTTTAATAAAACTTATTAAGTAAAAATAAAACCGCAGTTGTAACACCCGCACTGATTCCCGATTCACCTCACCAAATTTGATTAAACTCGTCCAGTGGTCTGGGAGAACAGTCAGGCAGACAGTTGATCATATGGTTGCAAATTGAGGCGTTTCGCGGTCATTCTCGGCGATTCGCGACGAAGAGTTCCGGGGGATCGCCGCGATAATTATAAGCAAAACTGTGAATGCCTGCTAATCCCCAGTCGCTTCAAATCGCGGCGGATAAATGAATGTCGGCGCGATTTATGGCTTTAAAGTGATGTGAAACACTCTGGTAGGGTGATCAAATAGAAATGGAGAATAATCTTGTTCAAAGTAGTTACTTTTACAAATATTATATCTAAATTGACAACACACATCATCATTCTTATATATTCATTAAATGCAGTGACTGCTGATGGCGATATCGTTTTCGTTAGTTTATCGCCGATAAAAGCGTCCCGATTCGAGTAGTAAATATTTACAATTTAGCGTAGTTCAGACAATGTTTTCTATGGAGTAGTAAGGTCGATTTTCGGTGATGTTAGTAGAATGCTACATTCCTCCAATTGGCGTAGCACCTGAATACTAACATATCAGTTTCACGTACCCGAACAAGTCCATAATATGTCTTTAAAAAAAGGCCCGCTGCAATGAGCGGAATGAGGCTGCTTCGTCTTGTGGGTACTACACATATACTGGAGCTTTCTGAAATTTTGCGAAGACCCTGTGCCAATGCGTTCTTTTATTTATCCAATTATCCCAAAGGGAGCCTCGCATATACAAGTGAATATATACATTAGTTTAACAACTTATTTGGATCTTGTAAGCCAGTGTATTCTCTTATATATGCGAGGCTCCATATGGGAGACTCGCATATATATAAGGGAATGCAATGACGCAGAATCTGTAATGCTGCACCAGCGCTGTTCCAGCTGTAAACGGGTTATATGTTATTACTTGGTTATAGTTGGATATCTGTCGAGATATCTGCACACGGTAACTTCATATCAGCCTGATATCGAACGCCGAATGCTGATATGAATTTACCGAGTGCTGATATATCTCGACCGATATAAATATATATCTTTATTTCCTCCTCATGGGAGATCATTGAAACATATACAATTAAATCACAAAAATAACAAAGAAATCAACGAAAAAATGGCAATATACACACATATAAGGACATAACGCCATATATAATTTATTTACAATGAAATAATAAAAACACAGCAATGCTGTAAATCGAAACATTCTTAATCTCTCTCTCTCTCTCTCCCTCTCTCTCTAGCTCCCTCTCTATCTCTTTATCTATCTAACTTTGAGGACGGCGCATGTATATATTTCGCTACGGCGCTGTCCGCAACGAGTTCGATAACATATTAGAGATTATGATGCTTTCAGTTGTGTGCTGTATTTATTCTACACCGCCGTGTCAGATAAGTTGAATCCACGACTGTTACCTTCACTGATACTATAGCTACCTTTATTGTGTTTTAAGTCTGATAATATAACAAGTAGTGCTCGAGGCATTACCCGATGCGGATCGTTGGTGTAATGTACGTCATATTTCTTTCATGGCGACAAGATCAACAAGAATAGTGCCAGCTTCTTTTGCTCAATATATATACTTATTATTTAGTTAGTTCAATATCGGCCGATATCTCAGATATCAGGCTGATATGAAGTTACTTTGTGCAAATTATGTAGGTAATTTCAGAATAAGACCGAAGGTCGAATGCTGATATGAAGTTTCCGAAAGCTAATATGTCTTTGTCGATGTCTCGGCCGATATCCAACTAACCAAGTAATAACCTCGTTATTAATTAGATAACTCTATCAGCCGAGGGAAGTGTCGTGTCCCGCATCACTGGGTGTAGTGATACTTTAAAAAGTTCGCAAACAAAGTCGAATATCCATGGGGCGAATTTACCTGGATTTTATTTAATTGATATTAGTACGGTACATCTAATAACCTGAGGTTTCCAATCAATGTCGTTAGATAAAGTTGATAAACGAAGTCAGTTTTGGAGCATGACGTCAAAATTTTAGTCACGAGCGTGATGACGTCATATTTCGCGCCATATAAAGCATGTAATTAGAAAAGCTGGCTACGAATGTGATCGCCGGTGAAAAGCTGGCTACATTTGTGATCGATTTAAAAAGCTGGCTACGAATGTGAACGAAGCCTTGTGACAATGACCCCATCTGCGTAATTAATTCGCGGTTTCTTCCCGACGTTCTGTAATGTACTTATATTGGATTGAGCAAATTACACTGATAGAACATCCCCTAAATTTTACGAGAAAATTGTCAGACGCGGCGGAATTTACCGTGATCCGAGAAGAAACAGTCATCGTGTTAGCATCAGGGACTCGATTACGCAGACGATAGCGCTTTCTAAGAAGTTTCGGTTTGTTTTATATTTGATTTTCTTTTGTTTTCTGGCGCTGAAATGCTATAATGTGCAATGCGATACGCATTTTAGTGTTAACCTTTATTTCGTTCCGCTAAATATCCGGACTTTTGTATCAACCAATATGTCTGCGTTTTACGAAAAAAACGTGTTCGATTATAAATCATCCCTAAATTATCTCCAATGGAGAAAGGATTATAATATATCCAAATGGTAAGGATGCATGGTAGCCGATTATCCAGGGTTAGATTCGAATCCTGATGCAGGTGCTGTTGGTTTTAGATGGACAAACTGGTCGGTAGATAAAACACAGATTATCCATGGATGCATGTCATGGCAACTACAACAATATTAACTTCTTAAAAAAGGTATACAACATTATGAACTTCTTGACAAAGGAATGCTTCATTAAAACAGTAGATCGACAAAGTGAGAACAGAGAACGTTGCTACCAAAGACATCGCATCTTCACAAGATGTCAACTATGAGTCACAGAATCAGAACAAAATCAAAACAAATCCTAAAATCAACGCTGTGTATTGTGTTCATAATGTGCTGATTGGCGGACAGTGGAGTCTTAAATGTCTTTTATTTGGCCGAAAAATTATTCCACAGTACGTCGAAACCACCGACCCCGGGACATCAACGTACCCACTTGCCCTGCTACACATATCACATTGCCTACCTGGATTTAACCAGCTTCATTATTGCTGAACGACTCATTTTGGCCTAATTTGTCGTGTATCTCACCAACTGAGGCACCGGGGCACAAACTATCATATGTGCTGTATATAGTCCGGCCTTCCTATATACACATATATATATATATAGAGATATATATATAGATTATATATATATATATATATATATATATATATATATATATTTCTGAACATGACGAAACTAACATGGAATAATTAAGCAACCAGTTCCCTCACAATCTTAATGAAATAGATGAACATTTGATTCTATGGAAATTAGTCAACCCTGTGTACTGTTCTCAAACATTTCTGGAGGGAAATGGAATTGTAAAAGTACAAGTACAGTTGTTTTAATTTGTGTGATACTAACAACATATAATTATGACAAATCAAATAAGAATAGCTTTTGGTGATTTTTTGTAAAGGTTTTCTCTGAAAACAAGCCGAAAATATTTCATTTTATGAATTTCCTTATTTTAACGCGACTTCAACATGATGTATATTCCCAATGGAACGCCTAACGTTATATCATCATATCTGTTCGGTTTAACATAAAATGTGTCCTATTGCAGTACGCTTTCGACATTTTCAGAAAAGTCCGAAAAAAGTGATTTTTATAGTTCAGGGTAAATTTTCGACACATTGTTGCGGTATGGCTACTCTCAGGTCGTGATTGTTTGTCATTGTTGTATCGGGCGATTTCCAAAAGTTTCGGAATAATGTGAAAACTGAAAGGGATATCCTACCAGTTCTCGTTTTATTTTATCACAACCGGACACATTCCCTGATTATTATATATATATGTCAAACATATACCGTCGGCGCAAAAAATGCAATTATAGCCCTCTATTACATGACCACAGATGAACAACAAATAGTAGTCTCTCCTATTTTCTTAACCTTTGGACACGTTTAAAACCGGATAGTAGTGTCACTGTGACCAAAAGGAGACGCCCGACATTTTGATATATAGAATAGAAAAAATACGAGGGGTGGCAATGATATCGAAAACTAAGCGTATTTTGAGAATTGGCTTACTTATATGTACATTCTCATGTTACGTATATTCCTTAATATATGTTAGGTTCATTTTCATCGTTACTTGTATAAATACTCTCTGGGTTATATGTTCTACGGAGGGTATAATTATTAGCATTGAAGCCTATGGAAATAATTACACCAGTGTAACCTATAAATATCTCCGCAACTCATACACAATTGAAATGAACGTGACTTGTTGAAACATTTGAGTTAATGTGAATGATACTTGCCGTAATTCAAGGATCCATCGGGCTCTTACCAGTTGATTAAAATCGAAACTGAATGACAAATATAATTAAAATCTGTAGTCACGAAAAAAACTGAATGACAAATATAATCTGCGTCTATTCATTATGGTGAGGAACATTGTGCCGTATTCACCTAGATGGAAGTTTGCTCCGAAATTTGAACACTGGGCAATGAGTCACGTGAGTGTAGGCTCTTTGTTTTGAATATCACAAGAAGACCACGAGAGAGTCGGAATACATTATATGGCACTTAATATGATGTAATATAAGACTTAAACTTCTATATTGTGAATATATATTGTTCGCTTCTTATAGATGTTGATTATATATTACACACCTGGCGTCTCAGTCTAGTGGTAATGCTATTTAAACAGCAAACGACGAGCTACGTGCCGCCATTTGCTTTATCAACACGATAGGTACATCAACGCAGTTGACGGGACATCACGGTAAATTGCAGCATGCATGTATTCCCATTTGAAAATGATCGCGCCGGGTTTCCACACCAAAGTGATACAAGCTAACTTGGTGTGCAAGCTGGGTTTCTGCTAATTGTAAAATCAAATATATACATATATATATATATATATATATATATATATATATATGTATATGCAGTATACATAAACACATCTAAACAGCCCAGGCCCGTGTGAACTGGGGGGCAAGGGGGAAATAGACGCAGATTATATTTGTCATTCAGTTTTTTTCGTGACTACAGATTTTAATTATATTTGTCATTCAGTTTCGATTTCCAATAATGTCCAGAATTTTTTTATTTTATTTGATAAATATTGGGATAGAATTCATCAAATTTGCTTGAACTTAATATACTAACAAATAAGTGATTAGCAAGGGGGTTAGTACCCTATTGTCAATGTAACAGTAACAAGCGGTCGATATGATAGATAGCACTCTGGGTGCATCTGGTTATAACAGGATAGATTCCAAGGGCCAATGATACAGGTGGTCTTTTGTATCAATTTCACCAAATCCAGATACTTGGCCATTGTATTATATATCACTGATAAGGCATTAAGGCTGCTCTACTATTTAGCCCTGTGTAGAGATAGTTACACTGCTGTATGGATATTAAAATTAATTAGACCAACATGTCTGGACAGTCTCAAATATGTGTTAATGCCATGCTGGAACACAGTTCATTTTATAATGTTTGTGCGGCTGTGTGAGAGCTTCTGATTCCGAATTCCGATGTGATAAATGTTTGATTGTGTACAAAACATTAAAAGTATGTGTGTGATATCTTGAAGAATTCAACATCGACGTCATCGACCACGGGTGTTTTAAACGCAGCAACGGTGAGTTTGTTATTTTTTTTGGTTGTGGAATATACCCAACAATCTAGCACCAGACCAGTGGTCCTTTTGGTTTAAATTTTTGGTTGTGGAATATACCCAACTATCTATTACCAGACCAGTGGTCCATGTTCTATGTTCTATGTTCTATGTTCTATGTTCGAACATAGAATATGGACCACTGGTCTGGTGCTAGATTGTTGGGTATATTCCACAACCAAAAATTCAAACTATGTCGCGCATAATGTGTGAATTGATCATTAACTGAGACCGGATTTATCTGGTTCTATCCAGATTGATCGTTCTCAATGCATAAATCCCGAAGAATTCTTATTATATTCACACTAAATATGTCCACCTTAGAAGGCGCTGTCCCATAGAGACAGGTCATGCCGATCAAGGTTGCATATAATATGCAAATACAAAATAATTCCGCATATAAAATGCTTAAAATAGCCATGTACTATGCTGGATCAAATTATGACTGCTTACATCACTAACTCAAAGTGCAAAACTAGGGCGTGATACGATCGACTGCTCTAATAAAATAAGCAGCACAAGTCAACCGATCTAAATTCGATGGAATATATGAATTCCGTGCTCCGAATACTCATTAGAGTGGCATATAATATGCCGAAATATAACATTGGCACATATCGTGCATGCCCAAAGAAATGGTGCTACTGGCCTCGACAAATCAGGTCAATCACATTTAAAATAGGCATATATTATGCCGATCTATTTATCACGCCGTTCCCTGATGAAATTCCGCGTTACCACTATCATACTATAGTGGAGAGGTGAATCGAAACATATGCTGAATTTAAATTATGACTATCCGAGCGATGTAGGAACATAGAACATGGAACATGGAACATGGACCACTGGTCTGGTGCTAGATTGTTGGGTACATTCCACAACACAAACTTCAAACTCCCAGCATGCACAATGTGACATTTGGAATGCCAAAATGAACAAGAGAGCGTCATTTCAATATTGAAATTTCAAAATGTTCCCATTATCGAAGGGGGTGGGACACCCCTTCCAAACTATCACCCTTCTCGGAGCTGCGCGCCTTGGAGCCGCACAAGCGCGTCTATTAATATTTGCCCTACCCCCAATATCATATACCTTCCCACATGCCTGAAACAGACACGGGGGTAAAAAAAACTAGACAAGAGCACATGTAACACTGTTGTGATCCGAGTTACCACTAACCGGTATACCAGTATTCTTACATGTTTATTTTATTTGAGCGTGCATGCCATACATGCTATATTCAATGCTGTTCCATGTCTATAGCTGAGCTGACAGCCGGTATATTATAAAAGTAAATTTATAGATTTATGTTTAAAATAGGCACATGGTCATGTTCGTCATGTGTGCTCAATGTGCTGTGCTGATAAACTATTCCTAATATAGTATATATAGCCCTACCGGTATGTGCCTGTAGCATGTAGTCCAAAAAGTCACTTTGCGTTTCATTTCTGAATTTAGATTGCATCACATTAATGACAAAGGACACCCTATTAAAAGATGACAGTCTATTAAAAACGGGATCAAAGCTTGGCTGATAAAACAGGAGCAAATCCTCTCTAATGAAAAAACAAAGTCATCAATAGTTGAAGCCATAGTTAAACATGACTTCTTTCCCAAATCTGTTTATAAATCAGATAACAATGCTAATATTAAGCCCACCGATTAACTGGAAAATGAGTTGCACTGAGAGTCGATAATTTAGAACTAAAAGAAAGCATCAACAACCTTAATTAACCCTTTACCCAACATAAGGACCCTGTGCCAATGCATTCTCTTATATATGCGAGTCGACCATAGGTCGCCTCGCATATTTAAGAGAATGCATTGGCTTAACACATTAAAACATTATAAAATTGTTAAAGAATGTAAGAAAAAATGGTAAAAACAGATTTTTTTTAGGCCAATGCATTCTCTTATATATGCGAGGCGACCTATGGTCGACTCGCATATATAAGAGAATGCATTGGCACAGGGCATAACTGTAACTATCACAATGTGGTCAAGGAGCCGGTTCCAATGATATCCATATTTGTATGGTTCTATTGAGACAGACCGAAGATATTTTAGGCTGTTGAAGCTTTATTTGGCCGGTTTTGGCCGGTTTGTTGGGTAAAGTGTTAATACAGCCACAGAAACTGCAAACTAATTAATGGAGTCCCTGAATAAAACGATGAACGACCTGTTATAGATCGATAGTTGGTTCACACATACCTGCTTAAGATGTCTGATTTATAATGTTTATACAGAAGCCCATTGGTGCCAACGCATATATCTGCGATAATCACAAACCATTGCGATAAATCGCAAAATTTGCAATAAATCTCAAACTGCTTTGCGATAAATTGCAAACATCTACGCTAAATAGCAAATATCTTTTATTTATGTATTCAAGATTCCCCTGACCTGAGAATTTTTTTTATTCCATTGATGTACCTCATAGTAGCAGTACAGGTTCCTCGGTCGTCGAAATTGGCCAAGCCAATAAACAGTGTCGTGGGGAAATTCCGTGGCAACGTTTGGAATCTAACATGCCACATCATTAAATTTGCCGTCGGACATTTTTCCTAATTTCGAGGGTTGTGTTCCTGGACATGTTCTCTAGAGTATCTGGACAGATACTCTGCAGTTCATGTCCAGGTACTCGGTCTGTAGTAACTGGGTGGGTACACTCCGGAGTACTTGGGCATGATCTCCACATAATACTTGGACATTTTAGTACTCCACAGTACCTGGACATGTATGATTTACTCCACATAGTACCTGGGTATTTGTACTCCAGAGTACATAGACATGTACCACTTAGTACCTGGATATGTACTCCAGAGTGCCTGGATATTATAGTACTCCAGAGTACCCAGACAGATACTCCAGAGTACCAGTATTTTGGTACTCCAAACGGAATAAGTATAGTACACACGTAGGTACTCCAGGGAACATGTGCTTGAGCGTATAAATCCAATTTGCCCAACACACAAAAGAGTTACGAGAGCTTGACTGCAAATTCAGTCGCCTTCGCCATTCGTGAAACAAGAACCGCCACGAAGCTAATATACCAGCAGGCAATAACTCAATTAACCTTATTTCAGAATCAATCTACATACCAACATTAAATTGCAGATGAAATGAACCTCTCTCGACGATCGACCAACGACTCGTCAGGGGGAATGGCGAATAAAATCAAATTATTAGATCAAACGAAGGAACTATTTGTGACATACAGCAACAACATGGATTCAGGAATATCACCGACAAACAGAAGCACTACTGCCTGAGGTACATATAGCACATATTCGCGTATGTCTAGCATTCAAGCGCCAATAATTTCATTCGGGTTTACTGCACTTCGTCATTGAATGTTAGCTCCTATTGTTTTATCTAAACGTTTACACCAGGTATCCGTTTGTGCAGTTAACTTGGAAATGACGTTGTGTTCACAGTAGATGTTGGCCGGGCCACAAGTGTTCGACCGACAGAATGGTGTTGAATGTATAACAAATTAACGGATGACAATAATTCACAATGGCCTAACAATGATAGCACAAGCGTGGTTGAGACTGCATACGTTTGCCCTACATATCACGTCCACTTTGCATTTTGCCTACATGCACTATCCCCGTGACCAGCTACGTACTTGGGCTTTCTGACAAAGCACGTAAAATCTACAACCCGAGTATGGATGCAAACTATCTACATGGAAATCAAATTTATTCATGAACATGACAATAGTTAACGGAATTGAGTTAAACTGTGTTTTACATGGTATATCAATCATGGCATAATTAACATGTGTCGGATTTTATACAATTTGCTGACAGTGTGATGAAGACAGGATATGGTTACTATGTACTTGTAAATATGACCATTGTAACACATTAATGATTTACGATAATGCCATAAGCAAGAGTAATTGTATGCCCGGTGGTAGAAAAAATACGGATTATATTGTCGACACCACGTCACGTATAAAATGAGAAGCTGGGACTGGTGATTCTCTTTGTCTTATTCCCAAAAGCCGATCTAATATTTTTTTATTTAGCATACATCATAATGTCAAGTTATATGATTAGTAGATGGTCGTGATATTTAGCGTGATGTCTTCTGACCTGAAGCTATGCTCCAGGTGCACCGATGTTACAGGGAATTATGCTTTGCGGGCCGATGATAACATACTTTCTCATTTCTTTGTTTCAGAATACCAAGCAATCGCACAAGCGAATGTCACAGAGTGGCATGACATGGCATCACATCGGACAGGAAACAATGAATTTATTTATTATTGTGCCTACAACTTTGCACGCGGAGACTGCACTGAGATGTTTGAAGCTTCAGAGACCGATCTCGGAAGATGTTTCACTTTCAACAAACATAAGAAGACTATACAGAAAATGGTTGGGTTCGCTTCCGGACTCGATGTGCGGATCAATATTGATCAGTTCCGTCCAATGCCTTCACCATATTATTCTGCTTGAATAGTGGTGAGCTTTACGTGTATATATTTACGAGAGATACCATGTAACTTCATTCATGTGAATCGCTACCACTCTATACCAAAATGGCGCAAAGACAGCAATGTGATTGGGCAAGTAATCAATGACCACTAAATATATGAGTCGGGTATTAACAATGAACTGCCCATTTAGAATGTCCTGTTTCAGATTCACCCTCTCCAACTGCTCGTTTAGCACTCCACAATTGTGCTCTAAAACCAGCATTTCGTGTGTAGCCTGTCACACGATCGTTCTGTCAAACGGCAACCTTCGAGCCCAACATTAAGGTTATCATCACGTCACATTAATGTAATATATAGGCAACATTCTAAACATCGTTCTACTCCCATTCCAGTATCGTATGTGTATAACGTTCCGTAATATAATTGCCTGATTCTAACAAAATCAATTGACTTTGAACCTGTTGACAACTTAAATATACACGTACACTGTACATGCAATTGCCAATTTGAATTTCCAAAGTATGTACACGTAATTTTGGAAGATGTACAACGCAGGTTAATACTTGTGCGAAATACTGACCGCTGGCGTTCGCCGTTGCTTCATGCTGAAGACAATGGAGGACATTTTCACCCCGAGGTAATCAGATAATATATGCTGCAACTTAAATAAGCCTTTTAGTGGCACATATAATTCGTATAACAGTATATCAATTAAATAGTTTTAATATCGACATATTCACCTATTTAATCTCCGGGACGTAGCATTAGTAAGAATAATTTGAGGCTTTAATCTCGCGCGTATTTTTCTTAGAAATTATCACATTTTGTTTACAATCACCGCTGTCTCATATTTGCATATGCACAGACTGATTTACACCTTAGTGTAAGTTCTGGCAGAAAAAACTGACATAACTGAACATAGTGTAATATTGCCACATATGTAAAGGCATCTCCTGCTCAGCGTTCAAGGAGTACACATTAGTCGCCTTGTCAATAGACGGCCTTTTGAAACTCAAATGAACAAGATGTTATGCAAATAACACAAATCACGTGGTATGATATTAAAATAAAAATGACGGGCATCGATTAAAATGTTATAGTAAAATATGCATATAAATATGCATCTGGTAGTGCACACTGTGGTCAAGTATATTCCAAAACGCTGCGATACCACATTTGTGGCGAAAACTACTCATGATGCGTCGATGCGTTCGCAATATACTTTGTCGTAAACTTGTATTCAATGTCGTTCTCCGTGGATTTAATTTGCAATGGTCCGTCTTTCTGTTAATTTGTTTTCTTTCTTTCGACCTAATACCATGCGATTGATGAACAAGCATATGTGACGACAGTTATCAAGTTAAATTAGATGATGACGAACTAGGGTTACCTAAGTCGAGAATTGCAACACGTTTGTATCATATGTGAATATATGTCTTAGAACAAATAACTGTTTCCGGTTCACTGGACGAACAGTGAGGTTTACATATATGGCGACATCACGCCTGTTCCATGTATCGAATATAACTCACGTTTATTTTAAAATATTTAAATTCCTTAAGCTTCATGTTTTATCTCAAGTAAATGTCATATAATTGTGTGCATATGGCATCCAGAAAGCGAAGCAATTAGTAACAAGCTGATAGCCTGTTAATCGGTATAAACTGACCACATCGCGCGTTACATAACTCAGGTTTCTAGCTGTCGGTCGCGCTTAAATGTATAGACTTAAGCTTCCCGGTGCATTACCGCCAAGGCACGCCTGTATGAAGAACATACTTCAAAGCACATTACTTATAAGTGGTCAGTATCAGATAGGCGAGTATGTGCTAGATACCAACTTGTGTACTAAGCCAACAGATACCTACCAGCTTCTACACCATAAATCATTTCACCCACCTAAAGTTTCGATTGTCTAATTAAATCACAAATTGTTCGGTATCACATATACTGTACGAACAGCAGCGACGTAAACTTAGCTTGTTCGACATTATTCCAGGATTTGCTATCCAAAAGTTTACTCCAGCAAGTAAAGTGCGACACCATCAAATAAATAGAATCGTTGAGCCAAGACCTGGCGCCAACCGAGCCGAGTATAATTCGAAATAATCGGCTGACAATCGTGTAAAATATGTGGGTCAGACAAAAACGCACTTCGCGCTCGAATGACCAGCCATCTATCAGATATTCGATTATATAATGATTGTTGTGTTGCAAACCATTTCAATTTACCTGACCATGTTGTACGATTCCATTCCAGCTTGCAGCCAATCGAACAAACACCAATTCTAACAGAGGAAAATGCAACTAAATATAAACGCATGGAACGCGAAAATCATTGAATGGGCGTTCTCAAATCAAACCATTCTCGACAAACGAGTGATTATAGCTTACAGAAAAAAATCCGAATTTGCGCAACACTGCTTGTTCGATAAACATTGTGTCATATTGAAAGCTAATTAGCACTTCATTAAACTCATTACCGAGTTCCAAAGATAAATTTACGTAATAAATCGCACCATAATTAATATTTTCTCAATAAATATATATGGATAACCCGTTGGGCCAAATTGATCAGACAACATAATATACATGTATATATCAAGTAGTATGTTTGAATTATTTCCACTGATGTCCATGGGTAAACATCCGAATGTCGTTTGGCCCATAGTAACGTATACATAAGGACAACGCCATCTAAAATGTTCTCGTAATGCTGCTGATTGTTTCGTTTCAGGTAGCAGTTCATCACCCAGACGATAATCCAGCTAAGGTGGGAGAGATTGGGAAATTTGTTGAGCCCGGGACAGAAACGTTCATCGGCGTTGAGCCAGTGAAGGTATTTCAAAAAGTTTCAATCTAAAATAAGATCATCATTTATTCTGTCGACCCTCCTTTGAAGTACTGGTCCATATACCAAAATTAAGGTACGATAAAGAATCCTGACAAATTTAGCTTTATCGCAAACACGCAAAATGCAAATAATGGACTGAGCTAAGATCATCCCGATTTGTAAAACGCGCTGATCGACATGAACGGTCTTCCACTACTCTCATCCTATAACATGAGCGGTCTTGCAACATGCTGTATTCCTCACACGAGCAGTCCAGCCACTTTCTGTCGGTCTTACACGAACGGTCTTGCCACTTAGTGTTGATCTTACATGAACGGTCTTGCCACTTACTATCGGCCTCACACGAGCGGTCTTGACAATTACTGTCTGTCTCACACGAGCTGTCTTGGCACTAATTCTTGCTGTCGGCATTACACGCACGTACGGCCTTGCCACACAAAACGAGCGGTCTTCCACTGATTCCGGACTAACACAGGCGAGTTTGCTGTCGGTCTAACGTGAGCCGTCTTGCGACTTACTGTCGGCCTGTCACGAGTGGACATGCCAATTACTGCCGGTGAGCTAACATGAGCGACCGTCCACTGCTGCCGGCTTATCATGAGCGATCTTAGAACGCGAGTGGTTTTACCACATAATGTCGACCTGCAAACCTAAATGTGTTCAGTTTATTAGTATATACACTGTCTTTTTAGCCACCATATACGTTTTTAATTCACTTGAATGAGAGACGGCTCTCTACTCTGTTTCTTCTAACTTACACCCCGAACCACACGCCATGCAAGGTATCTTCTACGTGTATACTTAAAATGCTTGCGTATTGTTCACACAATTCTAAAGACTAAAACACACACTGGTAATCCTCTCATTTTCAGGAAGGAAATCATGCATTTGTTACACAACAATATATCGCATTTTCCAGTACAAGAATCTCCCGAAACCTTTCAAAGTTGGAGGTGATTATTGCATTGATATCGAGAATGGCGAGGAGCCACCAATATTCGACAACATCGACTACGACCAGCAAGCGTGTACTCGGGAATGTTTGTACAGGAGCGTGCATAAAAAATGTGGGTGTTGTCGCTCAGGAACTGAAGGCAAGTTTAGGTGTATAATAGTATAACGTTTTGTTCCATGCTGTCCTGCGACTAGGCCTGGGCACGTAACTATTAGTTTTACGTCCCTGGTCCACATGATATTAAATGTAACATGATGCCGGTCGCTATATATGCGTTTGACTGATCGGAGGTTTTGACTGTTTTAGTGTTTACATGCAGTGGAGTGCCAATAATATTAATTTAATGTTTGAGGTATCATCATCTGAGAAATAGGAATTTGTTTTGGATGAGTAGACAACTAAAGATGAGTAGTCTAATTATACTAGTGGTTCTTTATATTGTTCTGTTCATTATGGTACATATTACACAGTACAAGCATTCAGTAGCACGATGCTGATGAAAGTTTGAAAGCAAACATACTGATGGTGAATATTGAAATACAAATTGTATGTTTGTTCAGATTTTAAAGTTTTCATACATGCTTTCATTGAAAGATAATATTAGATTTTATGCCGTATATCAATAATGCTGGTTGGC
The DNA here is from genome assembly GCA_032622095.1 of Siphonodentalium dalli. Classification (NCBI taxonomy): domain Eukaryota; kingdom Metazoa; phylum Mollusca; class Scaphopoda; order Gadilida; family Siphonodentaliidae; genus Siphonodentalium; species Siphonodentalium dalli. Next base: position 189,660,208 of record CP136065.1, on the reverse strand, counting down.
TTCTGTTTGCACGTTTGTACATGTATGCACCGCTGACTATCTCCATTACCTACATAAGGCCTGCTCGCCATCGTAAAACTTTATTTCGTCAACGTATCTGTATTAGTCAACGTAGCGTTATTACTAGTATATATAATTCCCCCACATATCCATTGATTATTTTGCATGTGCATTTATTGTGTATTTGTATAATGTGTAAAGCGCTTAGGGTCCCTTACGGGGGATAGGCGCTATATACATATTATCATTATTATTATTATTATTATTATTATTATTATTAGGTTATTACAACAATCATAACGTAACTTTTTATTTGTTATGTGGGCACATTGCGCAGGCAGAGGGGGCAATGTCAGCGGCCTAATTAAATGACGACATTGTGATTTTGGACATTTTCTCGTTCACAATTCATATCAAATGATACAAAAGGTGAAAAAAACAGAAACATCTAAAGACTATTAAAACAAGGACAGTTTCAAACAAGTATCATGGAACAAGAGAGCTATTTCTTTTTCTTCTGCTCTCCGGTTTGTCCACTTCATGAATACTGGTAAGCTTCTAGTCGGATGTCGAAAAAATGGTCGCGCGTTTTCGGAATGTTAAAAGCGAGATGAGATATATACCATCAGTGTGTCTTATTTCAGAATCTACCTGTTTCCGGCATTAAATTTTAACGGAAATAGGCTTTTGTGAGGCTTTTAATTGTATACCCATAATACTCCTCTATTTTGTTTTTGCACCAACCTGGTAATAAGAAGACATGTTATTACATATAGCTAGTTCGGTAGGTGGCTTGTTTTGTTCCTGGAACTTGAAAAACAGGGCGAGATGTGTTGTCAATAATGCATAATTGCATAAACTAATGTGAAATTGTGTCATAAAATCATCAGATCTATTGTATTTATGACTCCATTTTAAATTTTCTTACCAAAATATTAAGACATTGTATATTCTTAAAATAAGCTACATCACATACACACGAATATAAAAGGATATCTTGATGATATTTTACAAAAAGAAATCCGATACATCAATTATTGGTAAACTTATCGCAGAAAAGATAACCACGTCCCCCATATTAGCTGCCTTTACGACTTGTAAGATTCCTTTGGTAAAAACAAACGGTCGCACAAATCTATCACAATTAGCCTTATCATGTATGGCTCTGTGGTGTATTTTTGATAATGTTGGTGTTGTCCTATAAGTATCGGTGGGTATAGTTGCGATAACAAATTAACATTGTACCCTATGGAAATTTTGAAGATTTACTCAAATGATCACCGTGATACCACTTAGTGCTATCATATATGCATGTTCCGTGCACGTATCTACTGTAACGTACGTGATGTTAGACAACTAGCACGCGGTATACATGTATACCAGATACAGTAATTGACAAAACGTGTTTAGCATAGATCACCCAAGTGAAAATGTCCACTATTCTATAAATCTAAGTTTATAGAATCTAAAGTTTCAAGATGTAGTTTCAAATTGATTGATGGTGTTATTCGTCAATCAACAAATGTTCAATGCAAGGGTAAAGAATCGCATAATAAGGAGTTGTGTGGTAACATATCTACAATTCATATTAATGCAAGTGTCAATCACTGTAATATTAGCATGTCAAGCTAAGGTGCTTATGGATTTTATTTTTTGCGAAACTCGAGTGATTTCAAACACTACATTTTCCCACTCGATGCATTCAAACAATCATGCATTCCTAGTACTATAACAATTTGGTATACGTTGGTAGGCGATATAATAATTACATCATACGATTATGTCAAGTCATATGTACTTCCAAAATGCAAGCACCTCGGCTTACATTGTCGTGACCGATCAACACTAATTTCTCATTGCCGGCTGAGAAATAGTTGTAGCCATTTAAACACGATAAAGTAAGAAACTTTATTGCTGATGACAGATCCTGCACCTGTAGATTTCCCAAGGAATTTAATGAACAATTCCTGATAAACCGTCATTTGTACTCGACCCGAAGAACTGAACTGATCGATGCCATGAAATCACTTCAAATAGCTTCTCACAATGCTCTTTTGTTTGGCGACATCACGATGAATGTCAATGATAATTTCGTACTCCTTGAAGAAAACCTAAAATTCATAACATCGTCCGGAAGATTCTCTTGATCAATACATTAATTAGCTACGCTCTACCGTTGCACTACACCAGAACCACTATCTAGTATATATATTTATTAGTATATATTTATTATATACACACCATTCCTTCCAACGTTAACGCACAAATCCGCCTGTCGCCAACTTAGGCCACATCGTACATATATTACCCCATTAATAATCGACATGACTTATGTTGTCTAGTTGCACACCGCACTTCTTCACCCCCCCACATACTAACTTAAACGCTCACACACTAGTAATAGCTGAACAGTGTATTTAGATGTCATGTCTAATGTTCATTGTATGCTTGCACCCGCCATGCCAAACCAATCATTTAAATTTTGTTGATATACGTTGTTATACATATTCTGCATTGTGGGGAGCGGAGGCCCATCTATGTTTCAAGAACTTGTCCTCGAATCCCTCAGTCTCTATATTATTGTACTATTAAAATATGTTTAAATCAAAATATAGATAATTCTGTTTTAGTAATGTATTTGGATAAACCCGACCAACAATTATGGAACAACAACTCATCTATACATATGGTATGTTTAGCAATGAATGTGGATAGGATGGTATTGTTTCAAATTTTGAAACAATACCATCCCACCCACATGTATTGTTAAACATATCACAGGCATATGTAAGTTATCGTTCCCGAAATGTTGGTCGGCTTCATCCAAATTTGGAGTGGAAATCATGTTGATCTGATGATAAAGTCACCGGGCCCGGGACGCATGTATCACATACTATATGAACGTTAGTTGACATAACAAATCACTCTCCAAAATCTTTTGCCGCGAGCACTGCCGCGAGAATAAAATGAATTGCCAATACAACCAGACAAGACATTTCCGGACACTGTCTATAAAATATAACTTTTTATAAGAAGACACGTGTACATTGTGTACATTGTGTACCCAGCGCATTAAGATGTAAATAAAATTGCGTGGACATAGCTTCAAGAAGACTTGCATATTACGAATCTGATAGAATAATAATGACACCTGCCATCAATTTCACCACGTCTACATACAAAAGTTAGCCATTCATTCTACATGCATGTATGTGCATGTGTTACAAGTACGCGCCTTAATTTACTTGACGGACATATTGTCGATATTGTGGATTGTTGAGCGTTGTTGATATTGTAAGGATATGGTTCAATATATCTTAGGCTGACATGATACACGGTGTGACAAGATCGCGAAGAGACATGTGGTCGTTACGGTTTCGTGAATACCACATATTGGTCCTAGCAAAGTATCGAAGAACATATATAGTTGAGGGGAGCCTTCGAACTTCCTTCGTAATGTATCCTGACTCCCAAATTAATATGACAGTGACATGTATGAGGTTGGTAACACATGTTCCAAACTCACGCTGATCCCACGCAGACTGCAGACCCGAGATTAATTCAGCTCTAATTTAGTGGCGATCTGACTTTACTTGATTGTCACAGCTATCCATAAAGTGTGAACATTGATTGTGTATTGAGTCAATGGCTATGATAGACTAACATCTACCTGTGTATGTGTGACATTGCAACCCGTTATGATCTACACTGTGGCTGAAACACCAGTGACTAGTCATTCGACAACAGGTATCAATAAAACAATAATTTAATATGTACTCACATCGCGATAACTCAGTGTTGTTGAGAATGTTATACCCGACACCAGGGGTGGGTCAGAATGACAGCCAAGTAACACATCTCACGAACGTTCCGAGTTCTCGACTTCTAAGGACAGTGTGATAGACGAAGGGCGTTCCTCTTCGCTCGACACATTGGACATAAGAATAAAAAACGAGGAGTTCGAAGCGTTCGTGAAATATCTTACTTTACCAGTGCATTTTTAACAAACGCGAAAGTCGTTGAATATATTCGAAGACGGGCGTTTTGTATGTCTAGTGTAAGAGTAATATTTTAGCGCGAATTATGCTATGTATGCATATATAACGGTAATATGCTACAAATTACAAAACAAATTAAATCAAATCGGCGTTTTATTTAAAGAGATATATGGTTTATTGTCAAAAAAGTAACTCAGTTGAATTGACATTCAGTGAATTTGGGGCTGACATGCCGTTGAGTCGTCAACGACGCCCGTGCAATTCATATAATATGAAGCGCGGTTCGGCGTCGTTGTTGTTCAAGATGTTTGCTCAACTAAAGAAGATGAAAATGTTCGGGACTCTCCATAGCAGAACCACATGACAAGGACAGGAGTCGAAGAATTCCCACCAAGGCGGAGACATAGTCCTCCACAATTTACACCTCTTCCAATATGGACTACCACTGAGGCAGCTGAATACATATCAGAGGCACAATGGGAGTCAAAGATCAAAAGGCAGCTCAGTACCCGGAGTTATCGGAATTTCTTTGAGTGAACAACAAATGACCCTTTAGAGGGCCCAAAAATTTTGTTAAGATAGCTCTAGAACATTAGATTTTCGGATTTGCTAAAGAAAGACGTAAGAATCAAATAATGTTACACTAATATATTCATCAACATTTTTGGAATGTATTTCGTGATGTGGTAGATATGGCCTTTTGCGTTATTTCTACATCGATCTCTTATTTTACTACAGCGTTTATCACTTCCATCTGTGAATCGTCTTTGTTTTAGAATGATGATTTCATAATTTAATGCCTCGGTTGATGTGTCTCGATTGTCGTTCTCAGTTTTCACATCCACAATTTCGTCAGTTGATGCTCCGGTTTGAAAACATTGATCAGTATAGGTAGCATCATCATCTGGAGTGAGCTGGCAATTGTTTTCCGATGTTGTGTCCAACTGGTACTTCCCTACTCGGGATAAGCGTCACCTCTCATCATTGATGATTCACAGATCTGTTCATTCTGCTTTTTCGAAGCAACATCACACTGAAAAGCCCAATGTGAACTCGAGGTACATCTGAAGTAGTTGGCATATGGTGGCGTCCATCTGTATTCTTTAACACAGCTAATGCCATTTTCGCAAATGCTGTATGTTGTTACTCGGCAATCGTCGGTCCACAGTGAGCATCCGGTGGGTTACTCAATCGTGACGGAATGTTGAAAAATCACGTCGCTGTTATCCACCTGCACGACGATGACTGCGTATGTCCGTATGCGAGCATAAAAGCGATGCCATTGTCGCCAAACCATAATTTCAGAAGGAAGCTATTCGTGCCATAATCCTATAGCGAAAGTGAGCGAGAGAACAGAAAAGGATTATGACTCCATGATGATAAATATTACACCATCAAGAAATTGACAAATATTCAAGGAGGTTTAAAACTTCGTCGAAGAAATTTAGAATTACTTTTGAAGAATTTAAACAACCAATTCAAGATGTTATTTAATTTGGGGTAAACATGTAGAAACAGTACTTGATAGAGCTGGTATTCTGCATGTCAGCAGTTGTGGACTTGATGAATACAACATACATGAACAACTCTACCCTGACAGTGTCATCAAAATACATAGTAAATTGTCTGACGAATGGTTCCTTTTCCAACAACCACCAATCGGAGAAGAAAGTAATAATCATTTTTATTTTAATGACAAACGATGTGATCAGAACTATCTAAGAATTTCTTGGATGTCATTATTATTGTGAACATTGTGATGTCGGTTCGAATAGCAGTGGTGATGATCCATTCCCATACATCTGTGTGTGTTTCGAGAGCTATAAATGTCATATTGAACAGCGGACATACCGTGCACAATATAAAAGGACTTTCAGAGGTCAAAGATGCTTTGACCAATCATTTGAAAATTCCACCAGGACATAAACAAATGTTTGTCACTTGATATACTCATGTGAAAAGTGTGGGATGAAAATCAAGAAAAGAACGGAAAAGAGACATACTTTCACGGGAAAGGAGAATTGTAAATAATGCTGGCAAAATGTTTATCCAGATCAGAGCTGTCACATTCAGCAGTATGAAAAAAAGAAACACAGAAAGAAGTAAATGTATTATTCCTATGTTTTTATTGTGAATGCCAGCAATATACTATTGTTCATCTACCAATATTTTGTGTTGCACAAATTTCTTGTACAAATGTATATGTAAATCACTGATGAAATTATATGCAATTCATGTGATTCTGTATCTACCAATAGAGAACATGTGTTTCGAGTTCAAAATATTTTGAAAATGGTTGTTTTACACTGATAACTATAAAGGTAATACATGATTGATCGCAATGCAAGAGGCTTCGATGGTCAATCCATCTTACATTACTTGGTAAACAATGGCAATTCAAATCCTAATGTTATTATGAATTGCAACAACATATCGGGCTTACAATGTAATGAAGTTATGGAAATTGGTGTATTTAGTTTCAGTCCTATGACATTGTCTAAATTTCCTAAAACATTTCAACTTGAATAAATGGAAAAAGCTCATTCTCCCCATTGAGCAAATACAATTTTCCGAATTATGTAGGACCATATCTGGACACAAAATACTACAAACCTGATGTTCGAGGAAAATAGGGAAGAATTTGTCAAATGGTATGAGTCTATAGGTGAGGACACTTTATTTTAAAACATAGATACATCGGTATTTTAAATCTGACATAGACATTTTAAGACGTGGGTGTGGTCAGTTCAGGTTATGCATAATGCAAACTGTTCAAATAGGTCCGTTCCGTTTAGCTACAACATTAAACTCATGCATGTAACCTAGCATGGAGAAAAAACTCATTACCAGAGAATTATCTAGGTATAATATCAGACGATGGATGTCCACAAGCCTGTAATGAAAGCAATTCGATGGATACAATATATTGCCACAATACAAGATATAAACATAAAACATTCTCTAATTGGTGGTGAAGTTAGAATAGGCACACATTTTGCTGACGGTTATCATGTGGAATCAAACATGCTCTAGGAAATGTATGGTGCCGATCTCCATGGCTGTTCTACTTGCTGATAGAAAACACTCAAACCCATAAATTACCAATGCGACAGTTGTATGAAAAACAAAAAACGGAAACCAAAATAAAAAGCTTACGATATAAATTAAATAGCATCTGGGAACAAGACTTGGACAAACATTGCAAAGAAGACAAAACTGTCAAACAAACTATGGATCAATTATACAAGACCCCAACTGTCCAAACATTATTTTCCGAGTGTCCGGGCCCAATTCAGGCGACTTCCTTTGAATAAGTACTTCTAAGTCACTGGCCTTTGGTGTGAACAATATTTATTCTACCCTCAATTAATACATGTATACATGAAATAAGACATTGAACAATATGAGTTAAATTAAATGACAGGTTAGAAGAAAAGGAGGGTGAAGAGGATCTAACAACAAGCTGGTCACCGCTTATTTGAAGTTATCTCCTCGGAAAAGAAAAGCATGCAGAATAGTATGTAGAAGGAGCGTATGACAAGAGGCTGAGTTAAAGAGAACAGGTTTGGGGGGGGGTGAAAATAACAAGTTACTAACATTAAGTTGAGGCAGAAGAGATAGAAGGAGTGGGACAGAGGGTGAGTTACTACTGCTGTGTGTTTACAAGTATTCTCAAATATATCTATCTTTGTTTTTCATGACTTGTTTACAAGTATTCTCAAATATATCTATATTTATAGATCTTTATAACTTTGTTTTTCATGATGATTGACACTTAACGCAAATTTAACGGAAATTCACTGAATCGGGCAACTATGCTACTTGATTAAGTGGACGTATTTGGCCAAAGTTTTATTCAGTACTGATATGATTCTATATCTTATGATAAAGGACTGAAACGTTCACTTCTGGTAATGAAAGTTTGGGTTACTTTAAAGATTTTGTGGTTGGTGCTAAGTGTAAGAGAATTTGAGCCATTTAAGCGTATTACACTGTCTCTGTATTTTGTTTCTAATGGCATAAAGCATTCATCCCTGATTTGGTTGTATAAAGGGCAGACTAAAAGAAAGTGATCTGCGCTTTCTATGTCACCACATGAGCACCTGTTGCTTTCTTTTATGTGATTCTCGTGGAGGTCTTTATTAAGACTACTACATTTGAGTCTTAGTTGGGTGTGGATTATTTGGGCTTTTTGATTAGAACACAAGTTCAGGTGAAGAGTTCTTCTCATGTTTAGACGTTTACCTGCATCTAGTCGCGATTTAAATACTTCGAGGGATTCCGCTTGTTTCCGTTCAGGGGTCAAGTCATTCCATAATCTGGTCGCTGATGGCAGAAAAGTATCCATGTATAAGGAGAGATCTGAGCGAGGGGGTCTGAGTGAAGTTTTTCTGAAAGAGTATCGTTCTGCTCCTGGGTTCTCGTTATTAACAAGGGTATGGAGATACTAGGGTGATGATCGATGAAACATTTTGTAAAATTGGTGTAACTTGAATTATTTTCGTCTATCCGCCAAAGTCTCCCAGCCAAGATCAGATATTATATTGTTAGCATTAATACTTCTTGTCGCTCCTGATACTATTCTAGCCGCTTCGTGTTGTATCTTTTCAATTCGACCGCTCAATGTTATGCCACAGTTGTCCCACACAGGCGCAGCATATTCCAATACTGGACGAATAAATGCAAAATAAATTTTCTGAAGGGTGTTTCTAGATAACATGTATTTGTATTTCCTCATTAGGTTAACTCTATTCCATGCTTTATCAGTGATGTCGTCAATATGCGCTGCCCACGTACCCGTATTATTAAATGTGAAACCAAGATGTCTATGAGACTTAACTTCCTCAATAATACAATTTGCCATAATAAGAGGTGGGTGATCAGGGGGATTTGTTTTCCGGGAAATAAGAAGAGATTCGGTTTTTATTTCATTAAAAGTAACAAGCCAACAATTCGACCATTCAACCAACTTTGCAATATCACTGTTAATTAAATCTGCTGCTCGTTTTGGGTCTTCTATGGTTAAAAACATTGATGTGTCATCTGCAAAAAGCCGAATGTGACAAGTAACATGTTCAGCTATATCATTGATGTAGATTAAGAATAGCAGGGGTCCGAGTATTGATCCATGTGGGACACCGGCTCTCACGTGGTTCCATTCTGAATTAGCACTGTCTAAGACTACTCGTTGCTGACGGTATGTTAAATAAGACTCAAGGAGTTTTAAAAGATTACCAGTCATACCTATACGTTCCAATTTGTAAAGGATGCCCTTATGCCAGACCTTATCAAAAGCTTTACTGACATCACAAAACACACATCTAATTTCTTTACCTTGATCTAATGAATCAGTGATGTAATCGTAAATATATGTTAATTGGTATACGGTAGAGTCACCTCTAACAAAGCCAGATTGATACATTGATATAAGTCCGTTGGTAGTCAAAAAATCCCACATTTTTTTATAAATGCACTTTTCAAAAGCTTTAGACATACAACTTAACAATGATATAGGTCTATAATTAGAAACTAGCGATTTTTCGCCTTTTCTGTATATTGGGACAACATTTGAACGTTTCCATTCTTGGGGGAACAGTGATTCTTCTAGAAATTTATTGAACATTTTTGCTAAGGGGTAGCAAAGTGTTTCCGAACAGTATTTCAATGTTTTGGGACTAATTTGATCTGGGCCAGACGCCTTTGAAGGATTTACAGAATGGAGGGCCTCCCTTACATCATCGGTACTCAACTTAATATCTGACAGAAGAGGACGCCAAGGATTTCCCGAACAGATTGGGACGGTTACGCCATCTTCGTTTAGTGATGATATATTGCAGAAGTATGTATTAAAGCATTCAGCCTTTTCCATCGGTGATACCAGGATGTCATTACCATCCGTGATAGGGGGATTGTTCGACTATTAGGGGAGAACATTAGCTGCTTAAGTGTTTTCCACCAGGTGGATGTTTCACTACTACTGTCATTGAGGAGGAGCTCTTGTTTCATGATATCATTTCGCTTTGCTTTTCTGACTTCTGATATTACTTCATTTCTTTTTTTTCTGTAATTTGACCAGTCGGATGCAGTATTAGAACATTTAGCTTTTTTATGGATTTTTCTCCGTTCCCTTATTAGTCTACGGATGTTGCAAGTAAGCCATGGTGGATTATCTCTGCGGACTAGTACTACCTTATTTGGTATAAATGTTTTCGCTACGTTCATTATTTTTGTGGTTACAGTACTTGTCAATGAGTTACAATTATAGTTATTAAGATCATCTGAGGTATTCCATTCATCAAAAGCTTGGTTCATTTTAACGTAATCAGCAAGGTTGTAATTCCAAATAGTGCGTTTTATAGTATTTTAAGGCCTGTTGTTTCCATATTTAAAAAGTACATTAACTGGGCAGTGATATTGCTTCAAGTCTGCATGAAACGGGTCAAGAATGGTGTAATCTTTGACTGTGTCTGGGTTTGATACGAGAAAAAGATCCAAAATAGTACTCGAATTTTCAGTAAAGTGTGTTGGAGATTTTATTATTTATTTGCTTTCCTAACCTTGGGGATTTTTGGGCAATCCGCAAGTGCGATAGACTCCTTGACAACCACCTCTCGTGAGGTCTGTGGACGGGGGTTCGCAATTTCGATGTATTGAATTATGAGTTAGCATGGGGATGGCCTGAAATATGTTCTCCGGTTATATAACGTTTGCTTCCCCCCTGTTTTCATTCCATGGGTAGCGGTAGCTCCTATTCTATCCATAGGGTTTCGTTTGAGAGAGAAATCGAGATGACTAATGCACTTGCCGATTGCGACCAAGTCCCACCCCGTATGGAGAGCCCAACTTTGAAGTTTGCTGGGAGTGAGAGAGACTCAGTTTTGCGGAGATGGCCACATTTTTATGTAATAATAATTACAGAGGCCGAATGAGGCCTGCTGCTCCGGTTAGCCCTCCATGCGGTGTGAGGCTCGATGGGATTCGACTCGAGCAGCATGCAGATGTCGGTGGTGTGTCGGCCCAGACATCTTGGGTGCATGATGTGATGAGCTCGATGGGGTACGGCTCGAGCGGCAGATACTGGTGGTATGTAGGCCCAGGCATCCGGCGGTGAATGGAAGTGATGGGCTCGATGGGGTGCGGCTCGAGCGACAGATACTGGTGGTATATCGGAGCAGAATCCGGTGGAATGAATGTGATGCATGGGTGTGGTTCACGAGTCCGTTCCGGACCAGCAGGCCCCGCCGTCCGGCTATGTGACCGCACTGCAGCTGAAAAGAGAAAGCACACAAGCACAGCGAGGGGAAAGAAGACAGCAGCAGGAGCAACATAAGCAAAGTTCGTTCCCTGGGAAACGGCGGGGATCGTGGTCGCAGAAGTGGGCCGTAAGCCGAGAAACGTCGGAGGCAATGGCCCCGCCCAGCGGTGAACGACGAGTCATGGTAAGCGGCGGGCATCGAGCGAGGCGGGTCCCGTGGCTGGGAAGTGACATCAGCTAAAGCAGCGAGGCAGAGAGTTCCGTCCCCTGAGCATAGACGGGGATGAGGATACAGTTGCGGGCGATAAGCTGAAAAAGTCGGGGCAAAGGCCCAACCGAACGTTGAACGACGAGCTCAGAACATCGGTGGTCAAGGACCAACGCAGGCGGCGGCAACGAGCGAGGTGGGTTCCCGAGCTGTGGCTGATGCCAACAAGAGCTTTGCATGCAATGTGGCTGTCCCCTGAGAACCGGCGGGGAGGATTTTAACGGATGTGGGCCGCAAGTCGAAGTAAGCCAGGGCAAAGCCCCAGCAGCCACAATCAACAGCGTTGATGAAGCAGCAGCGATTGAAGCGTAAACAGCGATTGAAGCATAAGCAGCGGTTGAAGCATAAGCAGCGGGTGAAGCATAATCAGCGGGTGAAGCATAAGCAGCGGGTGAATCATAATCAGCGGGTGAATAGCAGAAGCAGCGGGTGAATTGCATAAGCAGTGGGTGAATTGCATAAGCAGCGGGTGAATGGCACCAGCAGCGGGTGAATCATGCGCAATGATAAGCGGTGAGCAGTGCCATGCTGAGGCGAGGTGCACCACGGGCTAGACAGTTGTAGTCATGTTCCGCGGAGTGTGGTAACGGGTCACCAGCGACTGGAATGGGAAAGGACGCGAGTGGAAGCGGCTTCCGGTGGTAGGTAGGTGAAGGATGTCCGGGGGAACCGAAGGCCTGGCCACCGTAGGGTGGGAGGGAGGGGAAAAATTCGGTCTGATCTATTTGCGAGTCGGCGTTGGAATGGACGGAAGTGTGGAATTCTCCGCGTATGCCCGGGGTTTTTATTTTTGGAACGGCGGATAACTCTATGCGGAATGACCGGGCTTAGTTGTCAATGATGATGTAGCTCTGAGCTGTTACAATCCAGTTTGCTAACAATTACTGGATTCATATTTTATATAAAGTTGGTTAAATACCAACATCCCATCCGATCTATGGACGGGACATTCTATGTAGCACTCTACACTGCATTTTAGTGTTTCGGCCTATTTTGTTCCCCGATTTAGGAATTGGTGAACCCGCAAGGTCATCATCAGGAGAGAGCGGAAGTAAGATTCCTCAAAGTAACTGAGGGATCGACACATATATGTATGTGTGCATTGTAGATACAGTCTGTCTCAGGACAGCTGAGTTGAGCGATGGCCTTCAAGTAGGCTTAGCACGTTGTTCATAGTAACATGCCTATTATAATAAGTGTGAGTAATTGCGTCATTCGTTGTGAAATAGCAATAAGTCGGAAGCAACATTATGTGCAAGTTATCGCAGACTGTAGTTGTGTGGTCTGCACTTACTGGTAATTTGTTGCGAATATCGGTGGTCAATATAACACGTGCTCGGGTCAGCCCACCGTTCTTTGTGTAATACGGCAGTATAGCAAACACGTAATTTCATTGGTCCGTTAAGTGTGATTGGCATAGTTTACATGTGCGCCAGATTAGACCTGTCAAGTATCAGATCAAGGCAGTTCATACTTTCCTTTTGATCAATTAGTCCAGATTGTTGTAATCTCATTAACAAGTGTTATAAGTGATATCTGTATTGAGTAATCTGCGTTTCAACAGGCTGTGTATCGTTAAAAGCCCATACTTCAAACGTCCTGTCAGTCACATATCGTCAAAGTACAGGAATTAAAATGTTAGTCCCTTAGCTGGTCTTTGATTCCCATGTAGGGGAGTTTTTATATAAAGATGGATAACTACGAACATCACGTCCGATCTTTGACCGAGACTTTCCATGTGTTTCCGTTTTCAATGAGTAAATTATCCACTGCACGTGTGTGCATATAGTTAGGTCATTGTTCGTATAGTCCTAACAGAATAATACGTTTTTAGATAACATTTCTCCCAATTGCTTCCCTCGACGAAAGACGAGCGCTGGGGATTGCATTGACGAGTAGCTCTCATGAGTGAATTTTTAAACAATGTTCCAGTTATTTTGTAACACGTCTTGTATTATGGTGCACCAGTATGGTATTGTGTGCAAAAATATGATTTATCAGTGGCATTGAGCATGTGCTTCTTGGTTAAATTAGCACGTCGGTCATTGAGTGGCAATGTCTGCAGGGCCGCCGATATTTCTTTCGGATTATAGGCTGTTTTTTAGCTTTTGTTGAAACCCGGAACAATGGTTTATAAATTCCGTTTCAGTAGATGGATATCGAGTGAACTCGACTATGAGAAATGATTTTTCCTCAATTTCATAAGTGAATTTCAATAGGTCATGGGCATTGTTTGCCAGAGAGAAGAAGTCTAGCACCTCTTGGCGCGTAGCATTGGATGAATGAATGAATGCTTTACAGTTATCCACAAGCGTTTTGATGTGCTTATATTTGGTGACATACCGTGTAGAAAGCATAATTAAATAGTTATTTAGCACATATTCGGTTAGAATGTGAGTATTGTAGATATACACGTTTCCTATTGGAAAACAGTTATATACTTAGATATTATACATATAATAGGTAGGGAAGCATCCAAGTTCGGGGAACGCTGCCGATATTTCTTTCTGGCTATAGCCTCTGTTTTTAGCTTTTTGTTGAAACCCGGAACAACAGTTTATAAATTCCGTTTCAGTAGATGGGTTTCGTAGGTATCGAGTGAATTCGCCTATGAGAAATGATTTTTCCTCAAGTTCATGAATGAATTTCAATAGGTCATGGGCATTGTTTGCCAAATAGAAGAAGTCTAGCACCTATTGGCGCGTAGCATTCCAGTTAAGAATGCCACCATCTCTGTATCTAAAATGTAGTATGCATTTGTGTGAATGCTTAGAGTTCTCCACAAGCTTTTAGATTGCTTATATTTGGTGTCATACCGTGTAGAAAGCATATTTAAATAGTTAAGTAGCACACATTCGGTTAGAATGTGAGTCAGTATATATACACGTTTCCTATTGGAAAACAGTTGTGTACATACTTGGATATTATACATATAATATGTAGTGAAGCATACAAGTTCAGTGAACGCCACCGATATTTCTTTCAGGCTATAGCTTGAATGTTTCTCTGGCCACCGTAGGGTGCGAGGGAGGGGGAAATTCGATCTGATCTCTGTGCTAGTCGGCGTTGGAATGGACCGAAGTGTGGAATTCTCCGCGTATGCCCGGGTTTTTTTTTTTTGTTGGAATGGCGGATAACTCTATGTGGAATGACCGGGCTTAATTGTCAATGATGATGTAGCTCTGAGCTGTTACAATCCATTTTGCTAACAATTACTGGATTCATCGCGACTTGCAACTTGCACGAAGACGTTGAGTTTGTATAAATTGCCACAAGGGTGTGGCCTCTGATATACACAATACCCAAGTAAACCAAGAGAGGCATTGTTTGGTGGTAGGACTAATGTTCTAAATATGTAGCATGATATATACCTACATTCTAGTCAGGACATAAAATATACTGACGTATGCAATCTGTATCCTGGCATAAATAAATAAATATAGCGAGTAACATCTTTGTCACCCTACAATTCTAATCCAGGAACAAATAGGGGACATCAGATTATATAAAGGTCTAATTAATCGTAACGTTTTACCTCCCACTAAATTATAGATTCCAGTGCTACCATTCCATTGCAACAATAACATGTTATACATTTGTAAATGTCCAGAACTTGAAAGTGCTTTAGTTGGAGTTTGGACACACGTATAATTATTCAAAGAATTAGAACTTGGTTTCCAAATTTTAGAAGTGTGTCAAGTTTGGCATTGGACTGTGTGGCCAGACAAATGATATAAAATAAAATACATAAATTCGTGCATTTGTTGGACTTTGAGATTCGAGAGGTAATGGCAATATATAAATACATCATTCTCCGAGAACCAAGTACCATTTTCACAATTGAAACGTTACTTAATGAAAAAGAGTAGTTTTGGATTACATTGTAAAAAAAATGAATAAAATGCTACTAAACCTATTTCAGACTTAGATAGTGAACAAAAAATATGTTGCAATTAGTTAAAATCATAAATGCGATGCACCAACATACATCGGCTGGATCTGAAACACATACCGTCTGTTGTTATGTTATCTATTCGCCCTTTCTATATTTTCAGGCACGTGGGGTATTCGAGGTTGCAGTGCACGCGAATATTTGGAATGTTTCAACCCTGCATTGTGTAAGTATGATATAATTTGAAATGATTGTTGAGATTGTGCTGGAGGTTCATGTATGCATATGTGTGCCCATTATTGTTGCTATTATACATTGTATATAGTGCACACGAGTTCGTAGCTTATCGAGGGGGCTCGGTGGCTCAATCGGTTAGGGGTACAACTCCAAGCCGTTTCGCCCTCCAGCGCTGGCGATTAGGGTTCAAATCCACATGTTTCCATCGTGGACTTTGTAACTCGAAATCGTTATCTGGTGGAGTTACCAGTTACTCACCGATGGCCGGTGGTTTGCCGCACATGGTTGACGAGTTTATCAGCCATTGAAATCACTGTTAGATTAGTCGCAAGTGTGCGGATTTCCTCCACCACTAAAACTGGCAATGTCGTGATATGGCCTTAGTGGCTAAAGCGACAATAAACCCCAATCAATCAATCAATCGTAGCTTATTGTTTCGTCACTCTGGCTCGTTCGTGGCTCTATTGTATACTGAGCATACTAACACAATGAGCCTGCTGACGCTTAAGGTAAACGTACGATGATCAAATGATGATCATTGCTAGTTATGCAAGTGCTTTACTCTTTCCAGTGGCATCTCTTACAAACCACGTGGAGAATGATGTCGCCAACTGTTCTCATTGCCGTTTGCGTTGCACCAGGACGGAGTACAATCTACAGATTTCCAGTGGACGTTTCCCGTCGGAATACTACAGTTCGCTACTGACAAAAATTAACCCTGTACCACCAGATGCATGGGGGTACTGTATTAAACTTCAAGCAACTATTCTAGTTTGTTGTCAGGCAAATTACGGGCACAGACTCCATTATCCACACCGGGCGATTATGTGGACAAATTAAATGAGAAATGACACAACTACGTTAGAGTATTGTGTTCATGAAACAATGATGATTACACTTGATAACGCCGTAAATATTTGGACTACTTGTAAACTCCGGAGGCTAAACGGATATTCTCACTTACTGTATTAAATGCATACATGTAACATGTACACGAATGACACTATATCTTTTCAATTTCATTTTATCCCGGTATAAGGGACAGTCATATACAGCAATGATATTTGTAATGCTAATATACCAGCGTCGGTCGGAAATAGTTCCTACAATTTAGACAGTGTTTCCTGATTAAAGCGACATCAATCTCACATTTCAGCCTGACTATCATTGTTACATGTATATTATTTCATATTGCCAAATTTGTTATAAATACGGTTACCATTTGATTGGGTGGCCATTCACCTCAATTGATAGTCGGCTCAAAGCAAGCAACTCCCTCAGGGCCTCATATTTGACCAACAGGGTGACCACGGGTGAACTCAGTAGGTCTCAACTTGAGTGGGGTGAGGTGTCGCAATGATGGTTTATGGTGAACGGACTGACCCCAAGGAGAGTTTTCTTTCTAAAGCTGTTGTCGGGTCATCTTCACTACTCTTCGTTTGAGACAAATATTTAGGAGGGTCGCGAATTGTTCTGATAGTCTGTCGTACTCTGGGCTAGCTGCATAAATACGTATTGTTTTGATTAACCCAGATAAATCTACAAACACGTATGTCAGCATGTGATGTCTGAAAACATATTCGTGCATATTACATGACAATATAGGAAGAACATGCACGATATTCCTTTATACATTCTCGGATACACAGAGGATTATGTTTCTAAATGTTAGCGTTAGCCTGAACCAATACCAATGAGTTTACACATTTCATTCCACATGTCAACTCGATCTGCCTATTTCATGGCATGTCGGATATTCCACGTGTCTTTGCTGTACAATTCAATGTGGTATCATAATGCATCAATATGCATGAACACAATATTAGTATTTTTAACTTGACACAGTAAGTGCTGTTTCAATATTTGCGACAAATGATAGGATGGATATGGATGGCAACATTGGATGTTGATTTGGTACGGTTTAAGTTTTTAAGTTGCTCCAGATGGTATGTCGTATCACGGCAGTATCAACTGACCCGTAAAATGTACAAGAATAATTTCTTAAGGACTTTAATTATAAGTGCAATAACGGTGTTGAATAAGCCACTCAGTTGAATATAATCTTTTCTTGACAGTAAAAACTTCATCCAACTTCACGTTCACTTCAACAGCCTCACGGAGACGATAGTGGAATACGAACCTGTCTATACGTGGTCAAATATATGTGGTAAGTTGTGTTACATCCTAATGCCGGAACGTGACAATCATTTGAGCCAGTGTTATAGTTCATGTTAACGGGGATAGGAGAGCCTAGCAGCGGTCCGGAATGTGCATTCACTTCACTGACTCCATAATAATATTGACTGAGTCAATTCGATAACATTCGGCATGTGATATCATGGTTTCACAAAGCTGTGAAGGTTATATACGACCGACCATAAACTGCATACGCCACGGTTAAAAAGGTATTATCTATACTATATATATCCCACATTCTCTACATATATTTAAACCGTTTTTTGCATATTCAGTCACGATTAAAACTAGATCTTTAGTTTATGCATTCTAACTGGATAGTTGTTACTATTATGACGTAGCGGCTGCATATGGATGAATGTAGTCCAAGCTGATCGCAGATACGACGTTGCTATGAACACATTGTATACTCGTTCACTGTTTACTTTAAGATAATAAACCCGCCTTCACCCACGGGTAGGTCAGTTATTGGCACAATATAACATCATTGTTTTCCTACTGTTCAAATTTGACTAATTGGTAAGTCGACATACCACCAGCTCTTAAAATAGACTCAATGTATACATTTACATTGTGTTGGAAGTAGCGAACTGTCGGCCAGTTAGACCAATAAATATATATGGCACGTTCTGCTTAGCCAGTGACTCATTCACACCTCTCCACGTAACAGTGTCTATACTTCATATGCAACATGTTCCAGAATAGTATGTCTGATTGTCCGCTTCCTCGTTTTCGTTGTATTTATCATAATGGTCAACAATTTCTTCACTAAATGAATTATCACATCAGTTACGACGGTAGACATTGAATTAGTCTATTATGGAGCGACTTGTGGGAAATATAAGCATTATATAACAATATGATTCCGATTCATTCAATTTAATTGGTGGGAATTGCTTAGATAGTAAGTAAAACAAGCCGTCTGTTGAATTTAACGGGTGTTCTATTTCATCGCGACAAAACCCGACGTTATAATATTCTTGGTAAGGGGCCGTTTCTGCGTTATTGAATATTGTCAAATTGTGACGAGTATGCTGTGATTTCAAGCCGAATGAAGCTAACATGTATAAAATGTTTTCGTTTTCAGTGCAGCTTGGGGGATACATGGGTGTGTTTATCGGAGCAAGCCTTATGTCAATTTGGGAGTTTGTTGAATTTCTCTCTACCCTAATATATAGGACCATCCGCCGCCCAAGATCTGAGCGGAACCATTCTGATGCTGACGGTAAAGACTATGTTCAAGTTTGTTTCAAGTGTGATTGTATATTAGCATTGGGCAAGTCATTTCGTGAGCTCCCTTCGCGCCGCAATTTGAGACACATTAGTACATGTCTTAGAAATGTAGTAATGTGTTTATTACAGCATAGCACTACGCGCGTTAAGTAATGTTTGACATATGTAGGGCGGGTGTATTACGAGCAGGCAACTACTGTTCGGCTTAACGAGAATTTATAAAGCTATACTTCGAGTGAGCTGCAGAAGATATAATCATGTTCGGATAAACAAGCCGAATTCGTAATACATCTATCGTATTTACGGTGATCATATTCAAATCCGATGTGACTAACACAACGTTGCAAAGTATGGTAGGTAATGGTACCTGTTATGAAAATTGCTGGGGTGCACAACCTAAGTATACCTCATAAGTCTGTCGGATACCATAACGATGCGTGACAGAAACCGTTCTAATTTCATATATACGAAGACACGCACAACGGTATCTGCTGTGGACACCAACATACCCCATAGTCTTTGCAAAATAATACCTCGGACAAGCACACACAAGACATACATGCGCGACCTCTATCTGATCCAGAATTAAACTATGTCCGTTGTGGGGAGAGCGCCAAAATGGGGTGTAGCTGTGCAGAATTGCTCTGTGTTTTAGATAATATTCTTTAAATATTGGACATTTATTTTCTAATTATTTGGCTGAATCTGAGTATACATTTATACTAATATTGCAGTATTACTTAATCTTCTAGAGATAAAAATATATCTTATATTGGTTAAAATTGAAAGTTTTGTAAACCAATAAGTCTCACAAGAGCTCAAAGGGTGTGCATGAAATTATAGGATATGTCAGGAGGTTATATTGTTAAACAAGTTAATTAGAACAAAATCTATGTGTGTATTGTGGTCAAAACCAGCATGGGAAAATATATTTTTATAACTTACTTTGAAGTAATATTATATGCTTGAACTATTACTGTCTAACTATTCAGCAACATCGGCTGTGTAATATCGTAAAACTCGAGATCTGAACTACACGAACATGTAAACGAACAGTGGTCTGTTACCGCAAGCCAGGTATATCGTAGTAACAAATCATTGTGGTACCCGAGGCTGACATAATGCATACATCAGGCGTACCCGATGAATATTTATGGTGGTACCATAACATTGCCTCATATTATGTACCCCAACCATACCCCACAGCACATCTAAATGTTTGGCCACTCACCCCAACCATACCCGAACCATACCCAGGCATTTTGTTTGTATCTTTTATATACCCACGCCTCAGGCGAGGTGTCACACCCCATGTACATTTCGAGTTCATGCCCCAGGTGTAACCTCTCGATACACCAAGCACACTTAAACGCTATATGGAAAATACTGTATGACAAATCCATGATATATGTGGGATTGGAGGACACATTTCTGAAAAAATATAATCAAACATAGAATAACAATGGAACGTAATAACATGATTTGGTACGATGGGTATGGGGTGTAAAGTATGCCGAGTTGTAAGAGTGGTGATGGGACGTGCATACATAGACAGGGATTACATGACACAATGTGTGTGAACGTGGAACAAAAGGCACGCTGTCCGATAAGGAAGACTAATCTACAGGGAATATACTAAGTCATTTGGGGTTTAATAACGAACCAAAGCCGGACGCTTTGGGTCGTATATAGACTATATCTGATTTTGTGACGTCACCAATTAGTATCTAATACGACGCTGTTGTTTTGAATTTGGGGAGCACGAATGTCGGAAAGTAGATCGGTGGGCTTAAAGCATTAATGTCGTAATCGGCTGCCAAGAGGCCAACCCAAATCAGTCGACGTACAACATTCTCCTATATAAACGTCATAAAATCATTTATTTGTTTTTATTTATAAGGGAAAGTAGGTCCATACTGTTTTAATATTTTTTTAAATAAACTAAAATCACCACAACTCAACACGATCTATACGTGTATCTCAAAGCTTTATTTTCCAACTGATTCACAGCAGTTGATCAATACTGCATGGTTCTGTAGAGACTATACCGTGCGAACAGGGGGGGGGGTGAAAAAATTTCAAACGGCACGTATGCCGGGGTGGGTGGGTGGTCAAAGCCACCAACAAGCAATTTTTTCCGCAACTAAAAAAAAAATTCCTGCTTGTTTTTAGTGTTTTGGCAATGAGTTGGGCTTCAAAACCACTTTGAATCAGTTTGAATGAGAGAAATAATGTAACTCTAACTGGTAAACTGACTGCAGGCAGTTATCGTGTTGTATTTTGTTGCAAATTTTGCAATCCAAGATGGCCGCTGGCAGCCATGTTTTTTGGCCGAATGACCTCAAAATTACTCATTCCTATTTACATGTCCATGTTAACATCCATGATAAATAGTATGCACAGAAATTCATATACAGCTGTTTACAGTGAATTTCCCACCGCAAATCTCTGTTTTAGTGTTAAAAGGGGGGGGTGGGTGTCAAAAAATGGTCGGAAAAAACTGCCAAAAACGGAAAAAAAATTTGGCGGTGGGGGTGGGTGGGTACAAAAAATGATCGAAAGGGAAAAAATGCCATACGTGCCTGAAATTTTTTTCCGACCCCCCCCCCCCTGGTGCGAAAGGAAATAAGTTAATATTTAATATGGATTTGATTGTTATCGTAAGTCTGCATACTTACATGCATCTGATAATCCATATATATCCTATTTTCTTGAATAGAATGAAAACACATACCTATGAACAAAGCAGAAGATACATTCAGTTCCACGCGAATTCGGTCAACGGTGAAGTTACACGGTGACATTGTTTGTCGACTATCGTTGAAATCGACATGATGACATGTTATGAGTGAAATGAACATCCTGAATATCTGAAGCGGAGAGCTCTCCCAGTACGCAAAGTAATATAATGGTTAGTTTCAGTTCCATGCACTCTTGACAACATATATAACTATTTATAATTACCCCACCAAACATAAGCCTTATGCATGTGGATCTTATTTGGTGGGAATCTATAAATGATTTTGACAAGAATTATTTTAAACGCTACTTACAGAAACCCCTATGTGATTGTCTTAACTTTGGTTCGTTTATTATACGCTTGCGTATGATCATATTAACGAACCAAAGCCGGACTCTTTGGGTCGTATATAGACTATATCTGATTTTGTGACGTCACCAATTATTATCTAATACGACACTGCTGTTTCGAATTTTCGCTACCACTTATGTCGCACAGTAGATCGGTGGTGTTAAAGCATTAATGTCGTAATCGGATGTCAAGAGGCCAACACAAATCAGTCGATGTGCAACATTCTCCTATTTATATAAACGCCACACAATCATTTATGTGTTTTTTTTTATTTATAAGGGCGAGCAGCAAGTCTATAATGAATTTCTAACAGGTCTACTCACTCTATTGGATCAAATTATCGGACCTATTTAGCTCTCCGTCAGATGCGGACAGTTTTTGCGAGGTGCCTTATCGTGATAGCCACAACACGATCTACGTGTATCTCAAAGCTTAATTTTCCAACTGTTGCGCGGCAGTTGATCAATATTGCATGGTGCTATAGAGACTATATACTGTACGAAAGGAAATAACATAATATTTAATATTGATTTAATTATTATCACAAGTCTGTACAGTACGTACATGCTTCTGTTAATCCACATATATCCGATTTTATTGAATAGAATGACATCACATACTTATGAACAAAGCAGAAGGTACATTCAGTTCCACTCGAATTCGGTCAATGGGGAAACTTACATGATGACGTTGTTTGTCGACTGTCGTTGAAATTGACATGATGACATGTTATGAATGAAATGAACACGAAATATAAGCCTTATGCATGTGAATCTTATTTGGTGGTAATCTATAAAGTGATCTTGATAAGAATTGTTTTAGACGCTACAGCTACCCTCATGTGAGTGGTTTAGCTTTGGTTCGTTAATTGCGCTAGCGTATGAACATATTAGGAATGGTGATATTGGCGGCGTGTGGGATTATGACAAAGCGTCCAAATTGTGAGCGTGTTTACAAAAGTTCGTTCACCACAAGTCGAAAATATCTCACGCAGGCGATTGGGCGAACTTGAGTGCTACTTCTGTAAGAATAGTGTTCTGGTTAAAAGTAATATTTCCTTTTATAAGAGCTCCATATGATACTACTCTCACGGTTTGTATCAACCGTGCGGTTATGTATATTAAACGCATCTTCCAGTTCTTTTGCAGACACACATGGCGTTGACAGCGATGTGCTTTTTTAGTCTCATAATTCAGGTCGCGTCAAATATTTCTAATTCGACAATCTTTGTTACTATCCTTTATATAGGATGACAAACATGCAGTTCCAGATTTCATTCGTGTTAGGGAAGAATGCTTTATTGTTTGGAAAACTTCGCCATAGCAAATGTAATTTTCTAAATAATCTGATTTGAGCAAAGGGTAACGGACAATATCACTGACATGAGATAGGAAACGTTCGTTTAAAAATGAGGAGCATTGTCGTTTACAATCGTATGTAGTAGACATAGTTTTTATATTTATATTCGAAAACCACCTATAGTACATAACCAATGGTTTCCAACGGTGATGGCGGACATGCATATACATATGACGCATTGCAACAAAGACTAGCAATAACGCACAGATACATGTAACAGTATACAACCATATGCATACACCACACTATATATTTTATAAACAACTCAATGTGAACATGTGAACGGGAGCAACATGGACATTTTTCAAACGTTGTGTGTTCTGTGCCTAATATATATCAACAAGTGAGATAGCAATTCGTACCCGTATTATTGATCCTTTCAGGGACACTAAACGAGGAGAAAAGTAAGGAAGTTATGTCAGTTATGACGTTAGACGGTTACAAGTGAACAAATCCACAGGAAGGCAGTTGCATGGTCGCAATGTGCCCCCTCGCCGAAAAGTGCGGGAAAACTAGACTGATGTTAGTGGAATGTTTGTTTTCTTCGGTGTTCTTGAGAGATTTCTACTGGGCTGCATTTATATTGATGAAACCATTTCGGCACCATTCATCACGTCTACCACCAACGCACGTATACGTAGCTAACATGGGCCGGTGAGAAGCGATCGTACATTGAATGCCGAATGTTACGTACATGTATTATGATGTTATCAAATAACGAACCATAGAGCTTCGTACCATCATAGGTCGATGCTGCTACACACTATGTGGAATCTGTCGATTTAATAAAGAATAGCAGTCAAACAATCAGAGTTGCAGTTACAGCAATATATCCATTATTGAAAACATGCAATTGCTGAATAGTTACTGATTGTCTTCATAGTATTTTTATTCATCAAATATGTGAGCGTATGCTCATAGTCTATCACATCCATCTTATATGTCTATTGTCACTGATATCATTCATAATATAGTAAACGTAACCATATACATGTACTAAATCACAGTGGTGATATTGATGTCAAGGCACATTCAAATACTCAAATTCCCTTTTCCATGTTGCCAATTTTATGTTGAAAGCTTACACGTTAATATAGTTAAAACGTTGCTATAAATCTTCTGTGTACATGTACCTGTTTAATCCCATTTTATTTGTTAGATGTTATCGTGCTGGATTGTTACCTGACTTACATGTATACCGCTATATCAAAACACAAGTGCATGTACATATATATCCATAATCATTCAAGTCAACACTCATAATTATGACCACTAACTTACTATCCAATTAGAAATACAGCCAATAAATACGCCTACGTTTGCCGGGAATAGTATATTAACGCCCATAAATACAGCTGTGCTATTCGCAGAGTTAAACTTTGAAAAAATTGTATGTCACACTAAATTTAGAGCGGTGTCATTGTTTGCATGTTGCGCAATAACTTTCAGTTACCACTTTGGTCGGTATTTGGCACACATGTATAGCGTCCACATTTCTCAATACTGTACCAACATATTCCACAGTAATTGGTTTATTGCGATAAAGTCGTCACACAGAACATATTGGCTCACGACATTCCAAAGAGTGAAAATTCGCAACAATGGTTTTGTGCTTCATCACAGTTTTGCGATATCTTAGAAATAATCAGATACTTTTAGAATATTCGATGGGAACCGTCGGCAACTATTTTAGCAAATCAAATGGATACTTAACGTCGGATTCACTATTTCGGAGACTCGGAATGTTGTAGATAATGGATATTTTGTTAAATAAATCTTGTTTCGATTAAGTTGTTTGTATAACATATGAAGACAAACTCGATAACGCGCGCACGTTATAGTGAATGTATCATCAAACTTTTCGGTTTTAACAGTAATTTAAACACGAGTTATGTCTTATAATTTAATCCGTCATTTCGCAGGAAAACCACTATAAGTAGAATGCATAAGTAGAACTAGCGACAGCCTCTAATATTATGTAAGTACTAGCGACAGCCTCTAATATTATGTAAGAACTAGCGACAGCCTCTAATATTATGTAAGAACTAGCGACAGCCTCTAATATTATGTAAAAACTAGCGACAGCCTCTAATATTATGTAAGAACTAGCGACAGCCTCTAATATTATTTAAGAACTAGCGACAGCCTCTAATATTATTTAAGAATAATGCTACACGCAGAGGCGGACTGGCTGATCGGGATACCGGGAAAATTCCCGATTGGCGGAGGCCGTGGGGGGGGGGGTATATGTGGTTGGGCCACAAATGAAACCGACGTGGGCCACCACATGTGTTGTTTAACCAGCCTAATTGGCTAATCGTAATTTTTTCATTAAATGAACTTGTCAGCATCATATAACGCCACGTAAAGGCCCCGTTAATCTCGAGATTTTAACGGTAACTCCCATCTGTAAATCCCAAAAAAAATCTCATGCACCCTCCCGGACCCTCCCCCAATTGAAATTTCCAACACAATAGGAACGCTTCAATTGAGGCCAGTCTAGATGCTAGGATTAGCGATTTTCTTGAATAGTTTTCAATATTTTCTCACCCGGGCCGAACAACCATGGACAGCCCGGTGTGTCCTGGTCTTCTTGTCCATAGTCGTGTGCATTTGTCTGGAGATAGACCGCTAGATGTTAGAATTTATGCAATTTTTCAGGTAAAAATATCTTAACGGTCTCATACCGGGAATATATAGAACCATGGTTTATGAATATATAGGATATTAGGCCAGAGCACTGAGGTGCAAGGGGTGAAAATGGAATTATGCAAACAGATGTATTTGGTCTGATTCTGATTCAAGGAAGGGGGGGGGTGAAGTTGGAATTTCCCAATGTGGACACCCCCTGAACAGATTCTGATTCAAGGGGGAGGTGCAGATGGGCCGGTATTATATTCATTTCCCGGTCCGGTTTTTTTGCCCAGTCCGCGTCTGGCTACACGTAAAAACTTGAAGCCGCTCACGCTGGCACTCATAGTGTTTCTGATATATTTCGCCTGATAGATTGTTAATTAAATTTCAGTTTCATTGCAAATGTTAGCACGGGTCGTGTTGATTCATCTAGGTACATGTACCTGTACAATGGCGGTTAGCATTACGGTTACTGTCAGTGCAGTTCTACATGAAGGAATTATGATTAAACGAATTTCCCTTCTAAATCGTAGAAAGTATCGAATAGTTTTCATATACATTTTGTGGGCACGTGGTAAATAGGCGTGGTCACATTTCCAGATGCTGATGTAATTTCTATTCAGGAAAGTAGTCGAGAAACGAATGTTGTCGAGACAATCTTAAATGTGACACAACGAATTGTTTTATAGTATTCCGTGGATCGACAGCCTGTGATTAAATTATTAAATTTTAAGGCTCCCGGTATTCCTCATATTATGCCACATTCATTGGAATAATTAGCTACACAAATATATTTCATGCAATGACGGTAATTTTTCAACCACTCTGGCAACACCGGTGGTGTGAGCGCCGGGAACACGACCACGTGACCTTTGATGTATTACACGTGTGTCTTCGGCTCCACATTTATGATACTATATAGAAGACGCGACTTGGTTATGTATATTACACAACATAAACTGAAACTGTTTTATCCACGTTCCCGAGAAATTATGGAAATCATGGAATGGCAGAAATCATATAACGAAAATATCTTCCATTTCTAATGACAATTTCTGACGTTGCATATGCAGGTACATGTATGTTATTGAACTGTTTTCTGTATCATCGTTAATCCATGATGTTTTGAGAAATAAAATTTACTTTAAAAAAGACTTTATATGCTATACAAAAACTCAGGTTAGTTGTCAGAGTTAATATTTTGCCATACCAAATAACATTTTCATGCCTCGATATTTGGTACAATTATTTTACTGCAACAGAAGATAATTCTCGTCACAATTATTGAATCTAACTAATGCATGTCACGACATCTGGTTTCCATACAAAACAATGTCGTATAATTCGCATTGTGACATAACGCGATAATCAGATGGTAATACAAACAGTCTACATTCAATTTCTAGCCGTCGGCGAAAAACAAATACTTTTGAATAGACCAAGCCACAGGCGGTATCAAGATAATCAGTAATTAATAAGCCGACTACGGGAACCATTGATACATTGCGCAACTAATTCGCACCGCATCACGCTGACATATCTCAGAACCTTTTATGATAACATTAATGGCTTTCGCCTATGTAACAAGTCATTGTTGCACGCTAATCAAGCGTTGGCATTATTTCGCAGTTAAGCAGTTGGTGACATAACTTAACGGAGTAGTGCGTGTTATGACACCGGGTGCCATAGCGGGTGCAAAAGCCACACCCCTTTATTCTCGACCAATCACTGAAGAGCAGAAATGAGAATATGAACTATGGAATCTCTGGTACGAGTCATTCGATCTATCAGACATTTCATAGTGTGTTTTTATTTCTGCTCAGATCCCGGACAAGAGCTTAATTCCCCAATCAAGAAGCTCTACTAAATTGGTGGAGAGCCGGACTTTAAGAGCAGCTCACACATATGACAGGTCCAAGTATCCTCACTAGAAGCCAACAGCTTCAGCAGGAGCAAGAGCAACAACAACAACAACACGAGCAACAACAAGAGGAACAAGAAATACAACAACAAGACAGCATGTCTCACTCACAGACAGCAACAGGTAGAATGCTCCCTTCTGTGTTAAACCATTTTAAGCGGTTCAAGGGTAACCAAGACAGTGTGCCCCTGTTCCTTGAACAATTTGATGAGGTTGCAAACCTTATGCAACTGCCAAATGAAGAACGCCTTTTAGTGCTTCCAATTCTTTTGGAGGGACCAGCCAAAGACTGGTACCGATCCATATCCGCAGACCAGAGATCTGACTATTTCGAGTTCAGAGAAAATTTTGAGAAACACTTCTCAAGAAACAAAACACAAGAACATATGCAGCTCATTCAGAGCACTCAACAGCAAGATAGACCAGTCGCTGATTTTATTGCCTTTATGAGCTCAAAAGCAATGATACTGGGCTTTCCAGAACATACAACAATCGCATTGATAATTTCAAATTTAAACGAACGAATTCGCCAAGTGGTTATTCAACAAAACCCGAATACCCTTGATGAACTCACCCGCGTCGCAACCCTTGCTGAGTTATCTTTCAAAAATAAATCAAATGAACCTTCGAAAGACGTGACACCCCAATTGGTGGCTCTTCTAGAGAAATTGGTAATTGATAAAGCACAACAGCCCATGCCTACTGTTTGTGCATGTGCCCAAGGCAATAATCACCAGCAAACACACCAGCAATACGACAATTCACACAACCAAACAGCTCACCAATCCCACACTACACACAACAACACAGCTCAACAATACTACAATACACACAACAACACACCTCAACAATACCACAATACACACAACTACACACCTCAACAATACCACAAACCTCAGCAACACATGACACACTACAAAGCAAAACCAAACACACACAATCAGTCTCAGCCTCAGCACTACAAAACAAGACAATCTGGTCAACCCACATACCGCACATCAGCACAAAATAATTTTGGTCGCCAGCACTATCAGCAGCAACAGCATCAGGTAAGTGGAAATAAACCTTGTCTATCCTGTGGACTATCTAACCACAGAAGGGAGGATTGTAGGTACAATCAGGCCCAGTGTACGTATTGTCATCTTCAGGGACATTTATTCAAGGTTTGTAGGAAGAGAGAGCGCGACCTTGCAGCAAGACAGGTAAGTCAAACTTTTGGCAGATAGGAATTTTCGCCTGCCATTAGGAAGGGGGATCATCCTATGGAAAGGCCTAATTTGTTAGAAAAATCAAAATCTCCATCTGTGTCACCAATCACCCAAATGAATTCCAATTTCATCAAAGTTAAAATATATCAAACAAAATTTAAGGGGTTGGTTGACACAGGAGCTTCAATTAGCTGTGTATCTTCTGACGTTATTGATCAGCTCAATTTGACCAATCTTGTTACACCTTCAGATTTAGGGCATGTAGTGAGCATGGCTGGTGATACACATGCAGCCCTTGGTCAAGTTGAACTCCCAATAATGCTAGCAAATACACAATACACATTCAAATTTTATATATTTAAACATTTGCACCATGACCTCATTTTAGGTTATGATGTTCTTCAACAGCATCAAGGTCAAATAGACTGTTCTAAATCTTGCCTCACCTTAAATGACCTTCATGTCAATTTCTGCGCTCCAAAAGTAGTTCTTGGGGTAGGACGCACAATCTCTTCAATTTCAATTTCTGCATTATCTGCTGTGTGTATCCCTATCCTACTCAAAGGAGTCAAACAAAACAGAACAGTCTTGTTTGAGCCGTCCAATCTTACGATGGAGAAACTTAACTTGGCTGGTGCCAAGGTCATTTTCAAGGTCTCTGGTTCAACTGGCATTTGTCATCTACTCAATCCCAATGATTACTCAGTTGAAGTTGCCCCAAATCTTATGGTTGGTAGAGTCATGGCAATAGACCCCACATCACTACATGTTCCTAGCAGTAAAGAAACAGGTAAGTCTAGCAAATCTGATAACACTTCTATTTCAGAAGAAAATTACCTTAATGTTGCTAACCAACTCGGATTTGATATCTCAAAATCACAGCTCTCGCTGAGTGATAAAATTGACTTAGTTTATCTACTCAAGAGGATCCAGGATGTCTTTGCTCACAATATGTCTGAACTAGGATGTACAGATCTTCATTATCATAATATCAATACGGGAAATGCACCACCAAAAACACAACGATGGTACAGAACAACTCCAGATAAGAATGCGGAACAGTTAACACAAATCAATGAAATGCTGAAGAACGACATCATAGAACCATCTGATAGTATTTGGGCATCACCTGTGGTCCTCATTAAAAAAGCTGATAACACATGGAGATTTGCAGTCGATTACAGACATCTCAATTCAGTGACTCAGCCAATCAACTTTCCTCTTCCACGACTAGATGATGTGTTCGACACTATTGGTGAGTCTAAAGCCCAAGTATTTTCCGTTTTTGACTTATCCAGTAGTTTTTGGCAAATTCCTCTGGATGAAGACTCTAAACCAAAGACAACCTTCACGACGCCACATGGCAACTTCATGTTTAAACGGCTCAGTTTCGGACTAATGAATGCTCCAATGAGCTTTCAAATGGTGATGGCCAAAATCCTAAAAGGAATGAACTGGAAAAAGGCCCTTGTCTATATCGATGACATCATCTTGTTCTCTAGGTCGGCCAAACAACATCTAATAGATATTCAAGAAGTCTTCGATCGTCTACGCAAAGCCAATCTCAAACTCAAACCTTCAAAATGTCAGTTTGCTGTTCCACAAGTAAAATACCTTGGCCATCTGATATCAAAAGATGGCATCGAAGTCAATCCTCAGAAGATGGAAGTTGTCAAGTCTTTTCCTGTGCCACACAATCAGAAGAAACTTAGAGGTTTCCTTGGTCTCACAAACTATTACAGACGCTTTGTAAAGAATTATGCCAAGACTGCCACTCCATTGAATCAATTACTCAAAAAGGGAATCAAGTTTGTATGGGCAGAAGATTGCCAGAAGGCATTTGAAACTCTTAAAGAAAATCTACTCACAGCGCCTATACTTGCCACCCCTGACATGAAAAAGACATTCACCCTCTGCACTGATGCCTCGGACCATGCGATTGGCTATGTTTTGGGACAGAAGGATGAACATGGTCGGGAACAAGCCATTTGTTATGGTGGACGTGCATTACATGATCAAGAGAAGCGATGGAGTGTCACAGAACGAGAAGGTCTCGCCTTAGTTGAAGCTGTTCGCAAATACAGACCATACTTTGAAAGCAATACTTGTGATGTTTACACTGACCATCTTTCACTCAAGTACCTCGAGAAGATCAAGCATGAAACTGGCAGACTTGGCAGATGGGCAATTGAACTCCAAGGATATCCAATAAACATACACTACAAGGCTGGTGCTATCAATACCAATGCCGATGCACTTTCCAGAAGAGATTATGATGCAACAACGCCATCAACCTCCATAAACCAAATCACTTCTGAGCAGACAACAAATTCCACCGAGAGTACCAGTGCTGCTGACCTACAAAATTCTTCAGACATAACACCAGTAGCTGATCAAAATAACTATTCGGACCCAGCACATATCAACCCTCCTGAAAACTCAGAACCAGAAGATATCGCTAATTTACAATGGGAATGTCCAGACTTCAAGAAAATGTTAGAATACAAGGTAAATGGTGACTTGCCACAGGAACCCAAAGCTGCTGCAAAACTGGTTGCGGAAGCTGAACAATATGAAGTTATTGACGGACAACTACATCACATCTTCACTCCTAGAATCAAGAAGAAAACTCCGAACAAAGTTATCTTACAACTGGCTGTACCTCGGGTATGTCGACAGAAGATTGTGCATGACTACCACGATAGTGCTGTTGGAGGAGGCCATCTCGGATTTGACAAGACTTATCATTCCATACAATCACGTTACTATTGGCCTAGGATGTATGCTGAAATCAGGAAATATGTCTTGTCATGTGTGGAGTGCCAAACATCCAAACGAAACTTTCATCCCCATGGAGTTCCATTAAGGCCTCTTCCAGTGGCTAGGAAATTTTCTCGCTGGCACATGGACATCTTGGGACCACTGACAGTCACACCAGAAGGATACCAATATATCCTACTATTCGTAGACAGCTTCACCCGATGGACTTCGGCTTTTGCATTGAAGGATCAGTCAGCTGCCACTATTGCGAAGATTCTCTATGAAAACATCATATGCATGTTTGGCGCACCAGATGAGCTGGTTTCCGACAATGGCAAAAACTTTGTCTCTCAAGTCGTTGAAGCACTGTCTGAACTATTCAAAATAAAGAGAATTCGCACAAGTGCTTACCATCCACAAACAAACGCCACTTGTGAACGCATCAATGCTACAATTGGACAAACTCTGCGTACTTATGTTGACAAACATCATACTAACTGGCCAGATCACTTGCCTGGACTCATGATGGCACTAAGGCGATCTCCAGGAAAAACAACAGAGTTTTCTCCATTTCAACTAGTCTTTGGTCAAGACATGAGACTAATCATTGACACAACAATGACTCCAAAACCAACAATAAACAAGGATGCAAAGAAATATATGGAACATTTGACCAATGAAATGAAGATGATAGATGAAATTACAGAAAGCAATATCAAAGAAGCACAAGTCAAACAGAAGGAATATCATGATAATAAGAAGAAAGCAGTGGAACCAGCATACAAGTTACAGGATAAGGTCCTTTTGTCCAGAGAGAAGTTTGAGAGAGGTATGGCAAAAAAGCTTCAATCTAAATGGATCGGGCCATACTACATTGACAAAGTGTTTAATAATAATACATTCAGTTTGCGTCATTGCGAAACACACGCTAAATTGACGCATACCAATGCATCTAGGCTTAAGTTATTCCATGATCGTATAGATCACGAAAAGTCCGCTGATATTCAAAAGGTAAATAATGATTCAAACAACAGTCATGAATCTCAACCATTATCACCACCAACACAGGTAAGTCAGTCAATGTCAGACAATTTGCCAGTTACGCAACCAGAGACACAAGATCTTACAAAGTATTATAACATTGATAAGATTTTAAGAACAAAGTTTAGTCGTGGTAAGCTTGCATTCCGTGTTAAATGGTCCAATGGTGACCCTCCATCTTGGGTTCCGCAAGATGATATACTTCCGGAACTTATACAACAGTACTTTGTTACTCATACAAGACAAGGTAAGAACAGGAAAAGAAAGTTTTTCACTAATTCAACATAGCAGAATGTAATGTTAGGTAAGCTTTAAATGGATAGGTAAGTTACTTGGTTTCTAAGGGGAAATGAGTTCGTCGCTGCGAGCAGAACCGAAGTCATGTAAGTAGCTTGCTTAAACAACATAAGGCCACACTACCTGATATTACACTCTACTCTACGACGTCAACAAACACATATTATACATGTTATTTGCCTCACTTCAAACTGTTCACTATATTTTAACACCAAACTCATGCAAATCTGTGTTTCTATCTAGGTCATAACTGCCAAAAATTCAAAACACATTACAAATACCAGGCTGGAAACAACTTGTTTATAGCTATCTCATTTCCAATATTTTTCATCTGCCTACACAGGCTAATTACTTAAATGTTGCTTATGTGATTCACATTTCACATATCCAAACGACATCTTGAGTTAACATCATTTTACGTATTTTCAATTAAGGCTTCTATGCCATAACTACTTCAAAGAGTGTCAATCATAGGCACTAACATTGGATTTTTATCAGGGATTTAAACTCCCATAAAGTCTAATTATCATTTGATTGTGGCTTACATCAGAACAACTGATGTGACTAAACTACAACTCAAGTTTTACAACTCCAATACAATGGAAAATTTTCAATTCAAATCGCTTTCACAGCAAATTCATTTCAAATATTATCATACTTGCATATTAATCGTAGCACTATAACCTTCATAGTATTAATCTTCGATAATACCTAGTATTTTTTTTTTTTTGGGGCATGGTGATCATACACAGTTTGGAAGTCACTTATCCATTCTTCTTATTTTTCTATCTTTACTTACTTGTGCGTTATTTGCTTACTCACTTTAGGGGAATTGATCACTCTTCTTTAGAGTCCTTGCTTCAACCACACATCTTCCTTCTCTCTTATAGGATTTTGGCTTCTCATCTTGTGTATGCTCATCACCTTCATCACCCAAGTCAACTCCATGGAGCAACGCCTCAACTATGGTGTCGTGTTCCAAGAGAACGGCAAGGTGTATCCCATGAAACATCATTGGACGCACACTTTCATCACCACCATTCCTGATATATCGTCTCTGACGATACGACCGCCCATCAACAACAAATTATTTCCAGCCACCGTACACCAACTCCTACAACTTCAAACGTCCACAAAAGCTAAGTTAGATTCCACCATCAACAATATATACAACATATTGCCACATCATTCAGTCGCGCCCTCCAGAAAAAGGCGTTCGTGGTTTCCTTTTATCGGTGGAATCTCGAAAAGTATTTTTGGGACAGCGACACAAGAAGACATGCAAGCTCTGTCTCGTAGAGTTGCTGCGATTCAAAAACAAACACTTTTCATGTCTAAAACATTTGGACATGAACTTTCATCCTACCAATCGTTTATTAAATCAACAGACAGCAGAATAGTGAACGCCTATGCTGCCATCAAAGATAACCACATGGCCATAGAAAACATTTACGACACTATAAATAGGTCACTATCTAATGTGCAATTATCAGAGGATGATATTAGTCAGTTGGTAGTGGACCACCTGACTAAGGCACTCTCCATACAGATTTCTCTGGAAGAGTTCTATTTTGGGATAGTGTCGCTGCTTCAAGGCAAACTGTCACCTTCCATTATCGACCCGTCAAATTTGCAACTCGCTATCCGAAATATATCTGCATTGCTCGAAAACAAAAACTCACCTTTCAAAATTTTCAATCTTAATTTGGCTCAAATGTATGCTGCCTTAGACTTTTCGCTCCTAAGGCACAATGCAGATATATACATCAGCATACAAATACCTATATCAACTTTGGATCTTCCTATAAACTTGTATAAAATCCAAAGTTTTGCGGTGCCTGTAAACGCTTCCTCGAACCATGGCACACAAGTTGCAAATTTGCCCGAATTCTTGGCGGTGACAGTTGATCGGAAAATGTACATGGAAGTTTCTGGGGACCTGTTCAATAACTGCAAACAGGTCAACAGCAATTTCTTCTGCCATTTCCAACCAGTGTTCAGAAAGGTTGCGACTCATGTGTGTTCCTCAGCATTGTTTACCGGCAACACAACTATTATCAACCAAATATGCCAGTTTCAATTTAAAGAAAATGTTCTCCGTCCATCCATCCATCCAATATCTCACTCTAAGTTTCTTGTCTCTAATCTTTTCTCGTTGGAGGTTATATGTCCAAATAAAGAGCCAGTAGACGCTGGATGTTCATTTTGCATCGTGGACGTACCTTGTCAGTGTTCTATCACTTCCCACCCCATTTCACGTCGCTCCACGTTGGAATAATTGCCATTCCTCTTCAAAATTTGTAACGAAAGAACATCCAGTAAATTTAGCACTTTTGCAGCAATTTTTCAATCCATCTTCCCTTGCTAACATATCTGCTGGTCTCACCTTTCCACAACCTCCAACTTTAACGCTACCCCCCTTTAAGTTTTTTAAACATAACTTTTCAAAAATTATAGCCAGTGATGAAAAGGCCCATTTAAATCTTAAGAGCATGGTTGAGTCGGCAAAACGAGACGAAACCATATTCAGATCACTGGCTGACCCCATATTGGATGGTCAATTATTTTTGGATGGATCAGGAGATCAGAAATGGACATATATTATTGTATGCATGTGTGTTGCCGGCCTATCCTTCATAGGAACATTATATTTATCCTATAAGGTACGCACACTGATAAAAGCATTAACCATTTTATCTGCTGTGAGAACTGGAAGTGCTCTTTCAATACCTGATTTTGTTTACCAGCCTGAAACAACTTCAGCAGCACCTTCCACAGCCAATCCACTGTTTTCTCTCCAAAATGCTCACATCTACTCATCCGCAACGGCAAGTGTAGCATCTTTCGTCGGAGTAGCACTATTTCTTTACCTTGTGTGCTCCAATAGACGAACTACTCGAAATTTTCTCGTTTTGGAACTTTTAACATCAACAAAATCACTCTTTATAAATGTGCTTACATTGCCGGCTGCCATGCGTACTTGTGAGTTTCTTGGAGATAAACCGATCCAAGATGTCTCTGTTACATTGTTCCCTTGGCCCAAACTTCATACCAACTGGGGGGATTTTCAAATATCATCAGTATTCTCAACGCTATCTATTAGTCCCCCGGGATCTATGTTCATCAATCCACTTACCGCTTGGCGAATTCGTCGACTCATTGGGAATAGATTCTACGTCAACATCCACATCAGCAGAGGAGGATATATTCTTAATCTGGAACGAACACCTACGACTCCAAAAGCACCAAAAATATACCCAACAGTTCCATGAAGATTTCAACCACAACAACTCCATATTGGATTCAACATTCTTCAACATCCTACTTGTGGCCTGCTGTTCTTCACGGGATTCAATATCGACAAGTTTCAATGACATTTGTTTTGTTTCAATCTTTGTCAAATAATGTATTCCATTTTCAGAACTTCGCATTTGCAGGTTTTATCATGAGTTGCCTGAAATATGTTTATCAGAGAGGCTTGGTTTTCGCTAAGTGCTCGCACTAAGTCTTGCTGATAAATAGCTTTCAGACATCTTTGATCTTACTTCCACTCACCATCCTCATCAATTGCACCTCCTTGCCCTAAGTAATAGCCGAATCTCAGTCCATAATTACAATCAATCTCAAATACAAATAGTCACAACTTTATTTCTATCTCTTCAGCCTCATTTGGAAACAGAAAAATTAAAATACTGGTGTTTGGCTCAAGTCACGTTTGCCGTTTTGCCACTTATCTTGATAGACAAACATCCAGAGGTACTCGAGTTCCCACATCCAACACCGAACGACGATTCATTCCATTCCAGAATGATTTTCGCAAGGCATTGGACATTCAAAATGACTGTGTCACCGTTAAATTCTTTGGAATTAGTGGATTGTGTATTCAGAAACTTGACCGACACATGAAACGTCGAATTAAAAACTTCCAGCCTCACATCTTAATCATGATGTGTGGTGGGAATGACTTGACAGTGACAATGCCAAATTCCATTTATAAAAACATCACTGACTTCATACAAGAAATTACTCAAGATACGAACTCACAATTACTGCGTGTAGATGTTCTCGAAGTACTACAGCGTCAGCAAGTTCGCCTACCTGGCCCCGACAAAATAGATTCTGTCGATATTGGATTAGTTCGGGCTTACAACGAGAACATTTATAACTTCAATTCTCTTCTATATTCCAATTTACATTCGGAAATTCCTATAGCTCATTATCAACCACTGAGAAGACTTTCTACTTTAGTACATGACCCCACTAATACTGT
This sequence comes from Siphonodentalium dalli, assembly GCA_032622095.1. NCBI lineage: Eukaryota > Metazoa > Mollusca > Scaphopoda > Gadilida > Siphonodentaliidae > Siphonodentalium > Siphonodentalium dalli. Next base: position 189,622,548 of record CP136065.1, on the reverse strand, counting down.
GTTGCATACAGACAAGGTGCACTTGAATGAGGATGGTCAACAACGTCTCAGACGCAATATTAAAAAGATCATAATTAATTCTTTGCATACTTTCAGCCTCGCTTAAAGCGCCACATGCCATTCATACTAAAACATAAATAGACGGTCCGCATTAAGTTAAGACGCCGGAGTCGTCTTCTTGTGGCAACGGTGTGATGTCAGAGTTAATATTTTGCCATACCAAATAACATTTTCATGCCTCGATATTTGGTACAATTATTTTACTGCAACAGAATATAATTCTCGTCACAATTATTGAATCTAACTAATGCATGTCACGACATCTGGTTTCCATACAAAACAATGTCGTATAATTCGCATTGTGACATAACGCGATAATCAGATGGTAATACAAACAGTCTACATTCAATTTCTAGCCGTCGGCGAAAAACAAATACTTTTGAATAGACCAAGCCACAGGCGGTATCAAGATAATCAGTAATTAATAAGCCGACTACGGGAACCATTGATACATTGCGCAACTAATTCGCACCGCATCACGCTGACATATCTCAGAACCTTTTATGATAACATTAATGGCTTTCGCCTATGTAACAAGTCATTGTTGCACGCTAATCAAGCGTTGGCATTATTTCGCAGTTAAGCAGTTGGTGACATAACTTGTTAATTACCACACGTAACGGAGTAGTGCGTGTTATGACACCGGGTGCCATAGCGGGTGCAAAAGCCACACCCCTTTATTCTCGACCAATCACTGAAGAGCAGAAATGAGAATATGAACTATGGAATCTCTGGTACGAGTCATTCGATCTATCAGACATTTCATAGTGTGTTTTTATTTCTGCTCAGATCCCGGACAAGAGCTTAATTCCCCAATCAAGAAGCTCTACTAAATAGTTACGAGAATTATCAGTTAATTAAAATGTTCTGTATAAAAGTGGGAAAAACGCTCTTTATTTTCACCTGATCATGAATATAGGGGATATTCAATGAGTTATATTGGGATATAAGTTTTTATGAAACGAGTCGTATACGATTTGTGAATCAAATTTATTAAACGAGTTTAATAAAATCTCATATCCCAACATAACGAGTTGAAGATCGTGAATATCACAAAACAACTGTTTAACAAATTAAAATCCTTAAAAGAAGCTGCAAATTTCATGCATTTACAGCGTTGGCTTAGGGCTACATCCGTATAGGACAGTATTGCGCTCTGGGCTGGGGACGGAAATATAGTCCCCCAATTTGCGGATTAGATTTTGTGTCTATTTTCGTTAAAGGCACGGGCGGCGTTCGTTGCAGAAATATTCATATTTGTTCAAATCGCCATAAACGGAAGAAATATTAAAATATATATAGTTTTGTTCATAAGCCAAACATAATCAGCGCGTAAATAGTATATTGTCGTCAGGGCGTACGATGGTGAACGTAAACAAGAACCTGCTCGTGTTACATAATGTTTGCTTCTGTTTACATTAGACGGCGCAATTATATTGGTTTATCACGCACAACTGATATAAACGCTCTCTATTATTTCCATATAAGGAAAACAGTAACAAAAACGCTCTTTATGTTTACAATATCCGGAACTAAACAAAAGATATAGGTTCTGTAACGTTTTTTGCATTTGTTTACATAACAAGGGGAAACCGTTGGCAATGCCATATTTCTGATTGGTATAAGAACAAGGTATGTCTATATTTTACTATTCTTTCTGTTTATGGCGTTTTTTTGACGGAGCTGAATATTGTAACAGCATACCCACCGCCAACGGCGCCCGTATCTTTAATGCAACGAGGTGGGACACAAATTTAACTTAAACGAATAAAGCAATGATTTTGCATTGTCTGGTGTTCGTGGCATACGCAGATTTTTTAAATAGAATTAATCCACCTGCATCAATGTAAAGACGCGGGGCGATCATTTTATTGGCGCGATATTAAAAGTGATATGTAGTACGCGCCTAGTCATCACTCGTGATATATAAGGAAATACGTGATGGCTTTTTAGTGATACAATAAGGGTTTCATGTGAGATAAACATATAGTTTCGTTTTGAAGAGACGTCGGTTCGTATTGATCTAAATTCCATACTTAAATACGCTGTTCCGACAGAAAAGTATTTATATATCGAGTTTGCATGGTCCCCGAAATCGGACCATAATGGGATAGAGGTGGCCATCATAAAGTAAATGTTGAGGCTTCAAATCGCCAAGTGCCTTTAAAATTAAATATTGTATTTGACTAACTTCATGTGAATAATATCTCCCAAATGACGTGTTTGTCACCCTGTTATGTTTGTCGAGATACATGTACGAATGTGCTTCATATAACTAATTCCTAACCGTTGCCTCTCACACATCCCACTCTACCACAGTTATGCTATTTCTTGGTTAGTTGTACCCTACCGACACGCCGCATCAATCGATATTATGTACAGTTCCACCCATGTAAACCGCGGCCCAGCACAGACAGAGTCGTCATCTCAGGTCTAGCCTCCCTTAATCTAGTCTAGATGGACCGTCGAATGCATGCTATAGTTTATTTGCCGGTTTAAGATTATAAAACGCAAATAAAAAAATAACATCAATTTACAATTACCTTATCCCGTTGTTATTCCTCATTCGTACATTCTTGTTGAAAAAACTCATATCGGAGCGTCCTCTGATTGAAATGTGTTGCTACCACGCTTGTTTATTATTCATCGTAGATGCACATACCTATCGATGCAATATGGAGAAAATATTTAGAAGTCTCAATTGTGTCAATACGCGTAGCCTTCAGCACATCTGACACTTGAAACGTTAACATAACAACTTTTGGAATTGGAAAATTCATATAAACCAAAGAAATTACAACTATTGAGATGAGTTTCCTGTTGTTTTATTACAGGTAGTAAAAAAATGTCCAAAAAAAGTCCAATCTTCGTTGTGGAACAAGGACAGTGCGCGATGATCGCTCTCCAATGAGGAATTATTTTAAGTTCACTTTGACAGTAGGGTCAATGGTCGCTAGACGGAGGCCAATTTTGTGTATATTGGGAGGAACTAATGTTTTCATTTTGTTGGGGGGTTTTGATTTCTTCTCCTTTGTTGAAAAGGAAGTTTTGAATACAGTTGTCTATAATTTTGTTGAAAAGGAAGTTGTGACATCATTTGTCTATAACTTCGGAGGCAAATAGATCTTAAATGAGTTTGAGTGCTAAGCTGTTGGTTTCATTGATGTCGATAGACGGAATTTCAGTGTTGTGTGTGCCGTTAGTTGACGATGGCCTTCCGCTACATTAGTCTAAAATGCTGAAAATGCATGCTGTATTGTTCTTATCCGCTTCCATGACAATGCGTTTGTAGTTGTTTTTAATTCAAAGAGGGCTTTGCGTAATTCAGTGGTAATGTTATCTCGAATAGATTGTCTCAACAGCATGGATCGTTCCAGTGAGTAGAAATCCGTCATTATTTGGACACGACTGGGTGACGTGGAATGTAAACAATTTAATCAAATTTTGAGAACAAGAATTTGATTGTCACTTTGTTTGAAGTCAGACGGATTCTGAAGATATATTATTTGGCGCTCCTCTAGTCGGGTGACAAGATCTTTGGCCATAGCTTGACGGGATTTCATTTGGTTGAATTTACCACAGTATTGTTTCTGGCGATTGGCTCGATTGAATCGTCTCGTCATTGTGTAACTATTGTGTATACGACTAAATGGAGCATCGAAGAAAAAATAGCGCGAGGGAGCTCCATCCATGGGTCCTGATTTTGCTGGTTGGTAGAGGGCTTGGTGTGATTGCGAAACTGTGAAATTTCAACGTTATTTCCTCTGTCGATTGTTAGGTCTTTGGCGTAAATTAGAAAAAAGGATCGGGTTGAGTACGGGTCATTGGGGTGTTCCGGTGCGTCTGTAGACTGGTTTTGACGTAGCGTTGTTGATGCGGACGCTGGGACAAGGCGTGTGTAGTTTCTTGCGATGTTGAGATGTCTATTTTGTAGCGGAGGCCGTCGGACCATAAATAAACCTGTCCACAAACATGAATACTGTTCTCATCACAAATCTTCGCTCAGTAGGAATCACTGCAGCTTTAATGTTTCCAATCGTCAGAATTCCCGACCTACAGCATGTATATACTCTGAGAATAAAATGTCAAATTCGTAACAATTTTACAGCTGCCAGTCTCTTATTTTTTTCGCGCTGAATTGAGACAAACGCTCTTAATTTTAGCATGACAATGAGTTGTATTACGTGGATAAGTATATGTTTGCGTCATATAAGTTCATATACATGTACAAGAATTGAACGTATTTATCAACCTATATTGTCCACTTAACAGTACCGTGTTGTGACAAAATATAATATCAGGCTTCAATTCGTCATTTTGGGTTTAATTCTGACTGAGCAAACCAGGATTCCCAGAACAACTAGTTCAAATAATTTAAGCCTTTATTCTATTGAATGATATAAAGACAGTTCCTGTGGTAGCCGACAAATGCAGAATTGTATGTCCAATCACCAGGAGCCACATCCCATCTGCCAACGATGTGTAGTTGGCACCACCCTCCGCCGCTGCGATACTCCACGAAAACGCATTGGTAGGCAACTTCGTTGGCGCACCAGGCTAAGCAGTTATCCAGGGTCCAACCGCTGCTCATCTCGTGGTTGTTTCCGCTGATGACCCCCGACCCAGATGTCTGGTACGTTGAACCATACTCATCACATGCTGTGGACAAATTGACACGATTTTATAGTTAGATTTGTGCATAGAATATATAATAGACATCTTTCGCATAATGAACTACTACTATAATACAAAAATATGAATGGGGTACTACGTCACTTAAGATTTATGTACGTTCTATATTCGCAGTTACGATTATGGTTTCAGTTTTTCAACAACACTCAGAAATACACAAGTTCGACATCGTCTCTCTGATCATCAATGTAGGTATTGACTCTGAGATTGTGTCTAATTAACTACTATCTCTTAATGGCAATAACATAATTCGTCGTCGTGAAACACAAAATTCGTGCGAAAAACAAAGCGCTAAGCTATGACCTGATAAAGAAAATGAAGTAGCAAATAATAACGACAAGCAGAACCATATCACCGCAATGCTAGTGGTAAGACGTTTGAATAGCACGATTTTCTCACCAAGGGACAAGTAGTCGTCAATTTTGTGGAACGGTTTTTGGACCTGCACATCTATGATATATTATTTGTAATTCTCATTAAAATAGTTGTATATTATGCGAACGGTGTCTAATATAAGCATGCATATGTGTCATGGTTTGATGAATATAAACATGGTCTGGCACGTACTGAATTCAAATAGTATCTATGCACTATGATGGTTGGATATGGATTGAACATTTAGGATTAAGATAGTCATAGTACATACATGTAATCATATTTCACAAAATGAACCAAAGACAATCAATCAGTCCATCCAGTGGTCAATTAATATCACATTCACATACTCCAAACACAGCACTGCTAACAGTCTTTTCTTTCACCAATTGGTCAGACGTCAATTGTGATGCGAAATATATCGGGAGCAAATCTGCACTCAAAGATGAATACACTAAAAAGTTGACCTGCCATTATCAACTGATAGTAAATTGAGCTAATGCCGATGTACTGATTGTATAAACACCACTGCACTCTTTAGAAGACACATAGCTTGTGACTAAGACTCATCTTTATATCTCTGCATCGTTGTTTCTGCAATTTCCAATTACCCATTCAATGCAAAGGCTTTGTTATGGACCAGGGACACCACATTAAACCACTCACATGTTTTGTTTATACATGTACGTAAGTTAGAGGTTAACACTGGCGGTTCTTCTCGAGCCACCGATTTGGCGAATGTAACTTTGGTACACACATGTCTATTATGCACGATAGTACAGGAACCATCATCTCGTTCTGACTCCTGGTGCGGTATATACTGTCGGGTGAAGTCGGCTTTTAGTGAGACCACGTTTGTCATATAATCAGGTGTTGATCACCGTATCTGTGCCATGGTTTGCCAGGAAGACATTCATCGAGATTATGCCAACCCGTGGTGATAAATTGCACTGCACTTCTGCTATTGTAATTGTTTGTATCGCCAAATAAGCAGTCAGTCAATTGGGAGCGTTCTTGTTTTTTTTTTCTTGTGACATGATAACGTGTCTTGACCCATTTGAATGTTTTCTTTCATGATGCCATACAAGGAAGCCAAATAATATTTCATTTGTCTTAAAGAGTACTCTCACTCACATGGTGTTACTCTTCTTGTTCTGGGTATTTGAAGTTGGGTGAAATATATCTGGGCAATTATAACATAAAAAGTGAAAATCTGTAACAAATCAGATTAACCTCTGATTCACGCGATATACCGGTAATATCTTAGGCCCTGATCAACACACATCAACGATACATAATCTACATGTGGAAGTTGTGCATTGTGGAATAGTCGGAAAAGGTTAGTCTAGCGTCTCACCGGTCAGACATGAATGGTTGAAGGCATTGAATCTGTACCCAATGATGCACTGGCATATCTCGTCGCGGCATTCTGTGTTCTCGGCGAGACAATCCGCAGAGGTCACACATTCGTCGTTCATGGCCCCTGAAATCAAGTTGAAACGAATAAACAAAACGTGAATTATGTGAAAACCACCTGTAATGTTCGTATACGAGCGTACAAAACAGTATATATGTAGAGGGGGCAACCGGTATAGCAGGTACGTTGATATAGCATGCCATGACACTCTGATGACGTTCGTTATAGATATAATATTCCACCAGTTAAAAACCTGAGAATTGTTATTATGTTCTAACATAGATGCTATACTCCTTACGGACATGGTTCGAACCCCGCAATTATTTACAGCCAATGTGATAAGAGGTATATCTCAAAACATGCCTACGCGGAAGATTTCCGAACAAATTCGTCGACATAGCACTGAAAATACAGTAATGCTCTAAGTAATCGACTTCTTAACCACAGCAGAATTATGGGTAACTTTTGAGGATTTAGTCGGAAATGTGGCTTGTTGCCATTCATCGGAAAGCTCTCCACGGAAATGTGGCTTGTTGCTATTCATCGGAAAGCTCTCCACGAGAGCTTTCCGATGAATGGCGACAAGCCACATTTCCGACTAAATCCTCAAAAGTTACCCATAATTCTGCTGTGGTTAAGAAGTCGATTACTTAGAGCATTACTGTGTGTGCTTTGTTTCTTGTCATATATGTTTCATTACATTTGAGGTTTTGTTTGTGTCTGTTCAATTTCTTTGTCAGTGGTCGCGTTAACATTGCAACTGTGGACCGTCGAAGACAACCAAGAACTCCCGTCGCTCTGACACGTTTATGGTACTAAATAATGTTGGTAATTAAAACATAGAGATAGCAGTGTGCGAAGTTTTAAAATAGTTTCGTGTTAATACAACGCGATATACATTTTCCCGACATTCCGTATTTATTCGATTCCGGAATTCCGATGAATACAACATAACAGTTTTCTATCAGAACCAGATCATCGTGTTCAGCGTTATATTTGTGCACGATTTCAATTCGTATTTCTGGGACATTTGATGCTCGCAGAAAGGTAGTTGATGTATATGTCGCCATATTTCGATACCCGAAAAAGTTCAAAAGCGAATATTAGTATGTGTTTTTTTTTGTCGAGAGCAAATCGCTATGTGGCTTTAATAACGTTTCCTTAATAATGAATTGAACAGTAGGCGAATGTCCCATCTCGTCATCGCATAATGTGGATGATCTTTGTGAATCGTTTCGCTTTTCATCGATTACGATCATCCCCTTTTCTGCGGATAGCATTTCATGTTCATCGCACAAGCGGCTCACAAAAGTTTTCTAAATCATGTAATCTCGGCTTCCGAACGCCATTGCATGTCTTACTATGGAATAGTTATTACCGAACAGGTAATAACTAAGAAATATATGACCTACTAAACAATTTCGCTCTTCAATACATTTTCATTGTGCGACGATCGCCTCACACAAATCATGTACAGTTAGTTAATACGTAGCTTTAATAAGACACGTTATATGATAAAGCCTATGTGTGCGCAGTTGATACAATATACCAGACCCATAACAGCTCCGTACTCACTTTATAAACTGGCAATTGAGTTATGAAGGTTAAACGTTTGAGACCCACCTTCAAGTCAACGCGAAAGACAAGTGAATCTTCTATCGATACCAAAACAAACATAATATCATGACGTACATCACGAGGAGTGTGCACATGTACTCCCCGTACATATTAGAACGGTGGGGAATCACGTGGTTTCGAGGTTGGTCAGTTCCACGCATTCCAAATGCAGAGGCAATCGCAAACGTACAAAAACGAGGAACGGACACAAAACGCAGCATTTGGACTGTTGCGAGCATATGCTAGTTTATTTTTAAAACGAGTTGATATCTTATTTGTTCCGATATTCTCAGTAGTTTTCTATAACATTCTGACCAAAGTTGCGAGTCGGAGGTTCGTGGAACACACCAGTCCATGCATCTAGCAGAATTCTTCGACTGACAACTTTGGTCAGAATGTTAGAGCAAAAGTTCGTTCTATGGATATATTGTGATACACAAGATGGCGTGTATTCACAATTTAAAGACCCAAATGGAATAATTTGTTTTTAGTTCTCAAACCAAGATCGATGCATTGTGATATCGGTGCAGCATAGTTATATAGATTAGCATGCAATTGATTATTATCTGTGAAGTAAGGCCATCGATTTTTTATTTGTTGGTTTACGGATCCGCCGTACCCATTTTTTTTTTTAAGTAAAAAAAAATAATATTCCAAATTGCTAAAAGATTTATTCCTGCCGACTGTAAAAATCAGCAAACCAAATAAAAAAGATTTAAATAAAAAAAATTCTTCTCTGACAAGGCTACGAAAGCCGTTCAACATTGACAAATGGTTCGGTGGTAACATGACTATAGACACCGGCTCATTTTCTAAGTATAGGTTAGAAGCATAGCGTCTTATTTCTGCGGTAAATAGAACTCCCAAGCCCGAAGCTCGTGTTGAAGCTTAACAATAAATGTCGTATATCAGTCAATACCATTGTAGCTCAAACATTAACGTCGTAGTTTCAGTATTTAACGTCGTAGTTTCAGTATTTAACGTCGTAGTTTTGACATTAACGTTGTACACTTAACATTTGCAGTTCACTAGCTATAGTGTAGACATCATATCGTCGGCTGTATTCAAAGGCCTCGTAAAACGATTTTTCGCGCGAAAAGTGTTTTTCTCGGACTCGGAATCTACGTATCAAAATACATCAGAAAAATTCTCATCAGGACCGAAATCCAATCAGAAATCAGAGTGCTAGGCATGTGACCTAACCTCGTATTTTCATCGGACTTTTTTGACAGTTCAGGAAATACGTAAAAATTATAGGAGGTTTCTGAGCAAGAACAGCGGCCACGCTGTTAACACAAACGTCATATAAATTACGCGCCAAATAACTTTGCATTATAGTCAAGGCGCGGATGGAATGGGTGTCGCAATAAAAACTGAATTATTGGGACTAGTGTTTTATTTTGGCAACATTATCACTAATTCCGAATCCCGTTTGTCGCACAGCAAAAAGTTGCAGCCAAAATAATAAGGTTATCGGTCCTATTTCCAAGGTATAGTCCCTCGAAATTTAACGACGTTTTTGCCGACTATCGCAGAGTGGTTACTGCAACACCACACGTTCATAGATAGTCAAACATCGAGTGAATCGTCTTAGAATGAACGAATACAACATGTGTTGATATGTTCTGAATGCAGTTGATATGTTCTGAATGCAGTTGTCGATTTATTTACTGTCATGACATCGTGACGACTGCAAAATGTTTTTCGTGACAATTCGAAGAAATATTCCCATTTCAACTATGTTTGAAAGAACACTATACTATAGATCGGGTAGCATTTCATGTCATTAGAATATATTGCGATGGCGCATTTATGGAGAGTTCCCGAGTAAAAGCCGGAATGCTAACCCTCACCAAAGGAGAAAAACTGTCTGGCGCTGTCCATACGATATTTAGCCCATCGATATCGTCAATATATAGACTGAGACATTCGTTGAGAAATATAAAATTAGCTATTCAAATTCGTTCCAGTGCTATATAAATCATTGTGTTATGGATATCTGAGTTTAACACTTGGAATTTCGTGAATGCATATATATACTGGGCCATTATTAATATACGCCCTCATTCTACGCGATTCGATCCAGGCCCCACATATAACCTTTAAAGCCCGGAAACTAACTTGACCATCGTGCATCTTTGATTAAACTTTACACAATTGTTGTTCGCTATGATGTCCGTTTGAACTCTTCGATATTAACACGAAACAAAACTGGATATGTAGATACCAGACAAGATGGCGATGGACCAAGATGACTGTTATTTCCGGGGACTGCGGGGATATACTCCACTCATTTCGATCTCATTAAGTTACAAATATGACAGAAAACATGCAATACAACTTAATATTTGTGTTACAATGACGTATTGATTTAGATTAGATTGTAAAAATGGCGGTCAAAATCATGGTGCAGTAAAATTGGGAAATTTCGTTGAATTTAATCAATCTTTTCTATTTATACCTATATTATACCTATCTATAAACCTATGGACTTTGCGTGTCCCTCAAAATCGAATTTCGAAGTACGTGTACTAAATTTCTAAACAAATTATCAATCTTTATTTAAATGTCCCGAATAGAGCACACGTAGTGCTATGTATATCAGTTATGGACCACATTGCATGTTTGAGTAGAATTTAAGCCACCACTATAACAAAAAGTGGACAAAATGGCGGCAAAGGTATGAAAATTGTGCAGTTTATGCTAAATGTCACCAGTTCGTGTCCATTTGTACGAAAACTATTCCCAAATCAAATACTCGCTCTGTTTAACTGAGGCTGTGGACAAAGAGTAATTCTATCAGGAAGTAAACAATTTATACGAATATTTTGGTTCTTGGCTCCTGGGAGTCTGGGAGACTTTGCAATAATCGGCTGGCAAATACAATTTGTTATTGTTTTTGTGACCCCGTACCCTCTCTGAAGTCTTGAACATACCACGAACTAAAATGATGTATACGTTTTAGCAGAGGGTGTGGAGAAAAGGCTATTCGATCAGAAAATATTTAATTACTTTGGGGTTTGGAAGTCTGATCACGTCTTTAATCCCTTCAGCAATGTCCCGGGCCAAATTTTCAGCAGACGAGTCATGTTGGGTCCCATTATGTTCAGTTGTGAAATTTGGTAAAGTTCGTAACAAAAATATGTAATTTTTCAACCAAAACGTGTTTGGGGGAGGGGTAGCTAAAATCCATATTTCACAAACCGTTGTAAATTTCTGTTAAATTCTGTCTACATATGCTTTTTAGATAACTGCTACACCATATGTATTAAATAATGTGGCATTATTGTAATATCCATTTGAATGAAAAAATAAATGTTTCGGCTCTAAATGGCAGGACAATCCGAATTAACCAATACTTTTTTCATATCAAGTAGAGATACGATATGATGTAGTAATTTTAACACTAACAATGTTGGCAAATAAGTTATGACATAGCCGCAAGCCTCGCTGTACCAAAATCGTTAATTTATGGAAAAAGTCACTGGTGGGTATCGTTCATCGTCGATTTGACAATAGCCACCACCAATTCCGTTATTTTTCACAATATTTTCCTGAACAATATATATTTCTTCTTTAAAAAAAAGTTGTTTTCAACTTGTTCTACCGAGGGTAGGGGTATCTCGAAAACTAGAGCTCTTTTTCGATTTGGACGCTGCACTTTTTCGATTTGGCCGAGTCACCCAAAATTGGTCCAGTGGTCTGGGAGAAAAATCGCGAACTGACAGACAGATAGACAGATGTTACTCTTTTAAAACTTATATATATTTCCGCGATATAAGAGACCCAATTGTGTAGTTTATTTTTTGTTTTTCGAAGTGGAACCACTCTTGTCGGCAATGGGGGTCACAGGAGGGAACATCACAATTGATCAAACATTCTTTTCGCTGTTTTCCTACCAACGTATATGTATGTCGCCATCATACTATGAATTAACGATGTGTCGGAACACGACATGGTAATGGTTATTTGACGTCACGACGAATTGTTTATGATTCTATTCACAATCCTATATACACCTTCTGGATAACTGAATGATTTAACTGTGCACCAAGTGCACATTGTTATCTTGCATCAACCGGCGTGAATTAATATGAAGAGACCAATGGTCTTTTTTGCAGTTCTTTGTGTGATCCCATTAGCCTTATCAGAATGCACCACTTGACCAGTTCCTGCAACTAACCGTATATCACTGTTCTGAAGGAAAAGTGCTGAATTGTTAATTACTAAAGGCATTGAGTGATGAACTGCGACGTACGAAATTGTTCGGTTCGATAAATTCGTCTTGCCCGTGCATTTTGCACAAAAAGTTATATTTATAAGATGACTGGTACAAAATAATACTAAAAGTTTTGTTTAATGCCTTGCATATATGGTGGCTGAAAACTATAACGTCACACGTTTATATTGGTGACGATTGCATAACCTCGCATCGAACGTCGAGACGTAAAGTGTCATCTCAGAGACCACGCATAAAAATCAAAATATCGTAAAAAAAATGCTGCCTAACTAATATTAATTCAGAAAAAATATTTTCTCCTCATTTACAACTTTAAAGAACATGCACATCTATAATAAGTATTCATTGGGCGGTAGAATGTGTACATGTTCATCACCTTCCCCGATCAAGCTCTGAGACATGCGTTAATCAGTTTTTTGTCTCTCCTGTAAAATGTTATTTGGGCGGTAAACTCGATTTTACGAGGTCTTTGAATACAGCCGACGATATATATTTGTCATTTAAACGTCGTAATTCTGACATTAACGTTGTAGTTCACTACCTATAGTGTAGACATCGCATATATTTGACATTTAACGTTATAGTTCAGTCATTAATCGTCGTAATTTTGACATAACATGACAGTTTGGTCATAATAGTGGTAGTTTTTCTGAGATAAACCGTAGTTCATTTAACAGTAGCACAGTAGGTTATTTGTAGGTTACATAGGCCTATTTGTGTATTGAGTATTGTTGTTATTATAATTTGAATATCATTAGAACAGGGACACGATGTACGGTTACTATTTTTCGATATAAGCAAAGCTTTCGACAAAGTTTGGCACGAAGGCCTACTCTTTAAACTTCATTCTATAGGAATCCGCAATAATTTACTGCAATGGTTCAGATCGTATCTATATGACCGCCAGCAACGTGTTGTTTTAACCTCTGGCCAATCTGCATGGGGAAAGATAACAGCGGGAGTGCCCCAATGATAATTCCTGGGGCCAGTACTATTTCTTGTCTTTATCAATGACATAGTTGAAAATATGGCATGTGACATTCGGGTTTTCGCCGACGACACTTCACTCGCACTTGTCATCGACGACCCAAACATAGGAGCGACTATTTTACAGCATGATAGAATCGTGGTCCTCTAAATGGCTTGTCAAGATTAATGCTCTAAAAACAGAAGCATTGACATGCACTCGGAAACGTACGAAGCTTGTTCACCCAACGCTGTTCATGAACCAACAGCCTATTGAAGAAGTAGATACCCATAAACATCTTGGAGTTACTTTGAGTAAAACAGGAAGCTGGGGACCCCATATTGAACAAGTGATGAAAACCGCATGGAAACGCATTTCACTCTTGAGAAAATATCGATTCTATCTCGACAGAGCAGCTCTAGAAAAATGCTATTTTACAATGATAAGGTCAATCCTCGAATATTCTTGTGTTGTTTGGGATGGTTGTAGCCAGCAAGAATCTGACAACATCGAAGATATACAATACGAGGCAGCTCCCTTAAATCACGACGGAAAAAATATAAACTAAAATTATTTTATAAAATGGTGAAAGGTCAATCACCTATCTATCTCAGACACCTAGTTCCTCCTACTCACGGGCAGATATCACAACGTGAAACTAGACAGTCTAGCAAGCTTATGGTCCCTAGTTTTGACTATAACTATTACAAAAAATCATTTCTCCCATCAACAACAATTTTGTGGAACAACCTAGACACGAACAAGGTAGCCATGGACTCACTGGCAACTTTCTCAAATTCTCTGGAACCAAAACGACAGATGACCTCTAAATGGTTATACCACGCTAACACGCGTGAAGCGCAAATTTTGCATGCCCGCCTCAGATTAAATTGTAGCAATCTGAATTACCACAAATATTCTAACTTCATTGCCGACCAACCCATGTGTACCTGTGGTGAAGTAGAGGACACAGAACATTATTTAATTGAATGCCAATCATACAATGCACAGCGACTGTTATTTATGAACGAATTATCTGATATATGTAACATTACCACCAATATACTTCTACATGGTTCTAATGAACTGTCTCAGAAAGATAACATAACGATTTTTCGTGAAGTTCAGAAGTACATTATTCGTACACAAAGATTTAAATAATTCTTGACCACAAACCAAGGACTTCCGCTTGAACCACGCACATGTATATCATCTAACAGTTAATCAAATCGACGCATATCGTCAAAAATCGCGTGAGAAATATAAATATTAATGTTGATGCTATTATATATTCGTACAAATCCAATCGATAGTGGTGACGGCTCGGAAGCAAACATGCTAGGTCAGAACACAAAATTAGTGCAGAAATTAAAAGCAATAGCTTATCATTTACACTCCCCACATCCCCTCCCTATACTGCATATCAGACTCACAAACGTTTGATATGTCACCTCACACTCTTATCTATACCGATCTATACTTCGTTCCGATATACTAAATCTATTTTCAATCAATTTCTTTCTATTATTCCATAAGAAATAAAATCTCATTTTGATATATCTATCGATCCAGCCCACACTGTGAGTAGCTAAGTAACATATATACCAACAACGATCTTCTAAAATTAGTATGAACTTAACTACCTATATTATTATGTTATCCTTCTCACAGTGTGAGCCTATTCACACGTAATCGGAAACGACCCCCATAGGCTTTATGCTTGATGTCGGATCCCCTCCATATACCCATATTCATGATTCACATTTTGTAACATTATTGTATTGAATTATATGGAATAAATACTGTTTACATCAACTGGGCAAGATTTCAAGAACGACCTCAAAATTGTCTAACATGTATTTAGCTCCTAAAATATTAAATGTTGGAACCACCTTTTTAGCTTATCTTGACGAAGTCAAGCCAAGCTATTGCCATCGAGCGTGCCACACTATGGTGCATGTATGTCATGTGTGAGGGTATGACCCGGTTAGTTCAATATCACGTGTATACGCTACTCTGTGCTTACACGTTCAAAACACTTGCTCTTTGACATCTCGCATGTTTCCAGGCAGTCACTGCTTGGACTTGACTGCCTGGACTTTGACCAACAATTTAACGTTCTAAACATATCCAATGTACATTATTAGCTTAACTTGACTTGTCGAGTGAAGCTATTGTCATCGTGCGGTGTCTTTGCGTTTGTTAACATTTCCGTTAGCACGGGCCACAGCCCACATCTTTCATGCAGTCATCATGAAATTTGCTGTCTACATTGACATTGACATGTAGATGGGGACGAGTTATTTTGGAATTGGATTTGATACTATTATTTGTATTTTTTGCAGTTAATTATATGCCTGCTGATACAATGGAATTTGACTTGGAATCTGCTGGTTTTATCCGTTTTTTTTCATTTAGTCAGTTAAACATTGCATTGGGTTATTTAGTTTCAAATACTGACTTCTGCTTGTGTAGTTATTTTTGTGATGGACTGGATGTGCATTTTTATTCTCGTTCTTGTTTAGGTTCTTAATATATTTTTTGTTCTGCCAGCAAGAGACTAAGATGTGTATTAATAATTATTTAGGTAAGATCTTTGGATTGTCAATGCACGATTTAAGCAGTTACATGTACGATCAGTATTCTTTATATATAATATTTCCTTTGTATCAGTTGCTTGATGTGAGTTATGGCTAGCACAGATTTTAATAAAAACCACACTAATTTGTAAGTATGTTGAACACTTTTTGAAACATGGTTTAATGAAGTCTTAGTCAAGTCCAAAAAAAATTCAGTTGTGTTCTCCATATGTATCATTGAAATGTTGGGTCATCACAATTGTGGGAATTGTTTTAATAAACTTTCTTGACGTGTGGTATTGCACCTAATCTAATGACCATGTGTAATCTAAAGGTATACGCAGTCTGTCATATGCAAATTGATGTCCCCAGTGGGACAATTTAATGATACTACCCCATAAAGCTGGATATCGGCAAATTCACCCTCTGGAGACCTTATTCTCAATGTCTGAGTTAAGGTCTATCCAACCAAGAAGACATCTAAGCAGATGAGGTCTCCAGAGGATGAATTTGGTTATGCTAGCCCGCTTTGCAGGTTAGAATCACTAAATATACCCACTGTGGACCTCATTCTGCAGACAGGCTGCTTATATCCAGCCTTGATATGCAATCATTTGTTTTTATTTCTACATTGTATTTCTAGGTCTGATGTTATTCTTGAACCAAGAGTTGTTTTGTTGTTTTAATTTTACTTGTTTACTCTTTTCGTTTTAATTTGTTGATTATAATGGAATATTTTTCCGAAGACGTTTCTTTTGGTTTCTTATATTTTGTTGATTTATTTGAATATGCACAGGTCTGTTCCTTTTGTTCTGATAATCAGTTGGATGTCTTGGAGATGGACATTTAATGTCTTCACATGTTAGTTTTCTTTGTTGCCTCTGACTTTTTCTCCACGCTCTACTTTTGTTCTTCTTTTGTTATGTATCATTAGTACAGTACTACACACTAAGAGGAACCAATTGTAAAATAAAGAAAGTTATTAGGTGAAAATGGTATTGGCCAATATTTTAGGGTTTAATTTAATGAGTGCTTTGTTTCAACTAATCAACTAGCAGATTTTTACACAAAAATCCATAATAACATGTTATATTATGTCGAGAATCGTAGATTTGTATAAATTCGTATCCGGGGCAAGATACATTCACATACCAAATTTCAAGTCGATAGCTCCACCCGTTTCCGAGATCTGGTCTGCGCACGCGCGAAGCTGGCGTCGCACGGGCTCGGCGACCCGATAAAATTCGTATCCGGGGCAAGATACATTCACATACCAAATTTCAAGTCGATAGCTCCACCCGTTTCCGAGATCTCGTCTGCGCATGCGCGAAGCTGGCGTCGCACGGGCTCAGCGACCCGATAAAATTCGTATCCGGGGCAAGATACATTGACGTAGCAAATTTCAAGTCGATAGCTCCACCCGTTTCCGAGATATCGTCTGCGCATGCGCGAAGCGGGCACCGCACGGGCTCGCAAATACGACAACGTCCACCGCCTGGTCAAGCTACACACACGTACCAAGTTTCGTCCCGATCGGTCGAGAATCGTAGATTTGTATTAATGACAGACAAACGAACAAACATACAGACAAACAGAGGTCTTCAAAATATATATGAGACTAGCCGATGAGCCCGACGTAGTCGGGGCTATTCAAAAACCAAATTTCAAGTCGATAGCTCCACCCGTTTCCGAGATCTGGTCTGCGCATGCGCGAAGCTGGCGTCGCACGGGCTCGGCGACCCGATAAAATTCGTATACGGGGCAAGATACATTCACATACCACATTTCAAGTCGATAGCTCCATCCGTTTCCGAGATCTCGTCTGCGCATGCACGAAGCTGGTGTCGCACGGGCTCGGCGACCCGATAAAATTCGTATCCGGGGCAAGATACATTCACATACCAAATTTCAAGTAGATAGCTCCACCTGCTTCCGAGATCTGGTCTACGCACGCGCGAAGCTTGTGTCGCACGGGCTCGGCGATCCGATAAAATTCGTATCCGGGGCAAGATACATTCACATAGCAAATTTCAAGTCGATAGCTCAACCCATTTCCGAGATCTCGTCTGCGCATGCGCGAATCGGGCGCCGCACGGGCTAGCCAATACGACAACGTCCACCGCCTGGTCAAACTACAAACACGTACCAAGTTTCGTTCCGATCGGTCGAGAATCGTAGATTTGTATAAATGACAGACATACAGACAAACAAACATACAGACAAACAGAGGTCTTCAAAATATATATGAGATGATATAGACGCTCTTTATTATTTCCATATCAGGAATCCGTTCACAGATAACACTCTTTATATGTCAGCCAGGAATTCTTTGTCTACCAAACGCCTGGACGAAACTTGGTACGTGTGTAGTTTGACCAGGCGGTCGTCGTTGTCGTATCCATTAATTAATCAGAAGCATATCTTCCCCTATTCTGGTGTGAACTATGAACTGTGAAAATGCATTTCTATTGGAATATCAAACATGATATAGGCGCTCTTTATTATTTCAATATCAGGAATCCGTTCACAGATAAGGCTCTTTATATGTTAGCCAGGAATTCTATGTCTACCAAACGCCACGAACTAACGTTTTGTGTATTTGTTGACATTGTTGGGATGCACTCTCCTTGAATCAGAGCTTCGTGGAATATCTTTTCTGATTACCATTTCTTGAATACCATTGGAGTTCCACATCTCGGAAAAGGGTGGAGCTATCGACTTGAAATGTATTAATCAGAAGCATATCTTCCCCTAAGACTTTATGTTATCAGAACAAGGACAGTTCTTCCCACTAACATTCATCCACTAAAATCTGGTCAATAATAACGAAATTGTGCCATCATCATTCACCGGCAGCCCTCGATACATGCAAGAAAAAAACAAGACTTTATACTTGACGTTTTGTGCATTTGTTCATCCATTAATTAATCAGAAGCATATCTTCCCCTATTCTGGCGTGAACTGTGAACTGTGAAAATGCATTTATATTAGAATATTAGAGCTTCGTGGAATATATTTTCTGATTTCTTGATTACCATTGGAGTTCCACATCTCGGAAAAGGGTGGAGCTATCGACTTGAAATGTATTAATCAGAAGCATATCTTCCCTTAACACTTTATGTTATCAGAACAAGAACAATTCTTCCCACTAACATTCATCCACTAAAATCTGGTCAATAATAACGAAATTGTGCCGTCAGCATTCACCGGCAGCCCTCGATGCATCCAAGAAAAGACAAGACTTTATACTTCATGTTATTAGAAAAAGGACAATTCTTCCCACTACCACAGCACATTTCCTCAACATTCATCCAGTTTGTGTCATTTTATGGCTTGAATAAGGTCATTTTCGGCTTTTTTCGCTGCCAAAATGGCAAAATGTATTAATCAGAAGCATATCTTCCCCTATTCGGGTGTGAACTGCTGGTCGCTCCTGACGAGATTGGTCGCCCCTGACGAGATTCCACCATGAGAGAATCGAAACTTCACTTTAAATGCCCATCATTTTCAGAAGTTTTTAGTATTATCTCGGTTCCATCGAAGTTCATATAATTGAACGGCCCTTCTGATGGCCACTATTAGCGCAAGGGACTCGATAATACATAGAAAATGCCCCCGAAAAAGCGGAAGCTCATAGGCCGCAAGAGTAACAATACACGTGCGAAACAGATTTGTCGTGATAACGAAACTGACGAACAGCGCCAGTTGCGGCTGGATGCCGATCGCCAGTCGACGGCCCTTTCCAGGGCGTCAGAAACTGACGAACAGAGCCAGTTGCGGCTGGATTCCGATCGCCAGTCGACGACCCTTTCCATGGCCTCAGAAACTCACGAACAGAGCCAGTTGCGGCTGGATGCCGATCGCCAGTCGACGGCCCTTTCCAGGGCGTCAGAAACTGACGAACAGAGCCAGTTGCGACTGGTTGCCGTTCGCCAGTCGACGGCACTTTCCAGGGCGTCAGAAACGGTTGCAAATGTTACAGAAGAACAGCAACGTCTCAACGTTATTAGTTGGGGAAAAGCAGCCATGAATTACAATCCATCCATCGATTATACATCTCACGACTCGCTCCGAGTTGGCCAAATGATGGTTGTTTGTGAGCACTGCTCTGCTTTGAGGTGGCCCACCGAACCCTTAGGTTTCTGCTGTTCTCGTGGGAAGGTCTTCCTTCCGATTCGTCCAGACCAACCACACCCCCTGAGAGGCCTACTTAGTGGCGATTCACCAGACTCGGAACATTTCCTCCACAACATCCGCCGATATAATTCGGCTTTCCAAATGACATCGTTTGGAGCTAATGCAATAACCGAAGGTGGTTTTATGCCAACATTCAAGGTTCAGGGCCAGATCTATCACAGAATTGGCTCGCTCCTACCTACAGCCGAACAACAACCCCGATTTTTGCAAGTCGATGACCACCATGACCAGGCAAACCTTCGAGCATCCGATAACCTTAAACTAATCTGATCATCGCAATCCAAGACATATTGCACGCGCACAACTCTTACATTACTAGCTTCAAGTATGTCATAGAGTCTAATCCCGGTCCGAATCTCGATGTTGTCATCAGTGCTGATAAAAAGCCTTCAGATGCACATCGTGGCAGGTTCAATGCCCCAGCTTGCAATGAACTTGCAGTTGTCATGACCGGGCAATAACATGGAGCGCGAGACATAGTAATTAAGTCCCGTGATAACACAATCAGGAGGATTTGCGAGACACACAGGTCATATGACCCTCTACAGTACACTCTACTGTGTGTGCGTGGTGAAGATGGCTATCGCTTGGGGATCCAACATGCTGTCGGTCGAAAGAATGTCTCGTGCAATGATTTTTATGCTTACTATTTCATGGTAAGGCGAAATTCTTTCAACCACTTACATCGGAGTAGGAATCTGTTCAATCAGTTTGCTGTCGACATGTATGCTAAGGTTGAATCTGAGAGACTGTTTTACATTCGTTCACACCAGCGTGAATTACGAGCAGATTCCTACATTCATCTCCGAGACAGCATCAATAACGATCAGACAGAAGGCCATGGTCAACTTTGTATACTTCCGTCATCATTCACAGGAAGTCCACGATATATGCAAGAGAAGCCCCAGGACGCCTTGACGTATGTGAAGAATTTTGGTCGCCCAGATCTCTTTGTTACGTTTACATGTAATCCCAAATGGGAGGAGGTCAAGAGAGAGTTGTTCGAGTGCCAGGCAGCAAGGGACAGACACGATGTGGTTGCCCGTGTTTTCCGCCTGAAACTTCAGAAACTCATGTTTCTGGTGAAGAAATGTCATATCTTCGGGCAATCATTATGTGACAGGTACACCATTGAGTGGCAGAAGATGGGCCTCCCCCACCCACACATCCGCATATGGTTACAGGGTAAGGTTCATGCAGACCAGATAGATAACATCATCTCGGCTGAATTGCCTGATCCCGAGCAAGACCAAACACTGTATGTTTTGTAAAGGCATATGGTCCACGGACCATGCGGGCGGATCAATCCCAACTCGCCTTGCATGAAAGATGGCAAGTGCTCGAAGCGATATCCGAGACAGTTTTTAGCAGAGACCCAGACCAGACATCTAATGAAGGTTACCCTCTCTACAGGAGGCGTTCACCAGAAGATGGCGGTTTCACTGCTAAAATAAGAATGAGAACTGGTGGAGACTTCGAAATCGACAACAGGTGGATTGTCCCTTATTGTCCCCTTCTGGTGCACATATTAATGTTGAATTTTGCAGCTCTGTCAAGTCCATTAAATATGTGTGCAAGTATATAAATAAAGGTTCAGATGCTGCCATGTTCGCATTACGAGACTCGAATGATGAGGTCAGCCAGTTTCAAATGGGCAGATATCTTAGCACAAGCGAGGCGTTCTGGAGAAT
This sequence comes from Siphonodentalium dalli, assembly GCA_032622095.1. Lineage (NCBI taxonomy): Eukaryota > Metazoa > Mollusca > Scaphopoda > Gadilida > Siphonodentaliidae > Siphonodentalium > Siphonodentalium dalli. Next base: position 189,600,713 of record CP136065.1, on the reverse strand, counting down.
ATTTGATTTTCCCATTCATGACCGTCATCCTACAATAGTTCGCCTCGCTGTCCATCTCGAAAATGGTCAGAGGGTGTATTTCACTGAGAATAATGCCCAGCAAGTAGCTGCTGCTCCACCAAAGTAAACGAGTTTAACATCTTTTTTCACTCGTTTGCTCGGAGTCTTCTCTACGTTGATATGCCCGCATACTACACATGGGCGAACAACAGATGGTCCAGGCGGAAGCGGGGTTCACCAGTTGATGGCAGGTTGGTGTCTTCAAGGACACGGCCCTGTGCAGACTGTACACGGTACACCCATCTCAGCATGAATGTTTTTATTTGAGGGTGCTCCTCTTGGAAGTTCGGGGTCCTGAATCTTTTGAAAGTCTGAGAACCATTGATGGTGAGGTATGCACGACTTTCCGCCAGTCTGCTCTCCAAAGAGGCCTTATTGAAGACGACAGACAATGGGAAGCAACTCTGTCTGAGGCTTCTGTTTCAAGAACGCCGAGGTGTATGCGTAGCCTCTTTGCTGTTCTGTTGCAGATGTGTGGAGTCTCAGATCCCAATGGTCTCTGGATGCAATTCAGAGAGGATATGTCTGAAGACTTCCGCTGGAGACAGCAGAGGCTCAACCCAGATGTTGAGGTCGCCTTCAAGGAAGATATCTTCAATCAAGCTCTCGTGGCTATTGAAGACAAGATTCTAGCCCATGGAGGCCTTGAATTACACACTTTCGGACTTCCCCGAACTACCAGGATTGAAACTGTTCAACAACCAAGAGAAATACTTAGAGAGACGACATATGATAGAGATATCCTTGCTGATGTCATCGCTTCAAGTGAAGCGAAACTATTGCCAGAACAGCGGCATGTTTTTGACACAATCATGGGTTCTGTAAACGGTGCCGGTGGTATATTCTTCTTAGATGCGCCAGGTGGTACTGGTAAAACGTTTCTGATAAACTTAATTCTTGCCAGGATTCGGATTCAGGGGAAAATTGTCATTGCAGTTGCGTCATCTGGGATCGCTGCGACATTGCTCCCGGGTGGTAGGACTGCTCACTCGGCATTCAAACTCCCGCTGAACTTAACAGTGAATGACCTGGCGACGTGCAATATAGCAAAAGGTACAGGGCTTGCGCGTCTAGTCCGCAGTTGTGTAATGATTGTTTGGGATGAGTGCACCATGTCTCACAAACATGCTTTCGAAGCTCTGGACAGGACATTACAGGACATTCGTGAGTGTACTGCGATCATGGGCGGTGTAACATTGCTCCTGTCCGGAGACTTCAGACAAACGCTCCCTGTTATCCCTCGGGGAACGAGTGCTGACATGGTCCGCGCATCTCTCAGGTCGTCTTATCTTTGGCGGAGTGTTCGCTCTCTGCACCTGACAACCAACATGAGAGCCCATTCATATAACGACGAGATGGCCACCTCATTTGCAAGTGATTTGCTTCACATTGGAAATGGCGAATTTCATGGTAGCATAAATTTATCTGAATGCACCGACTGTTGTTGTGTCGCGAGTTGTGATGCATTGCTTGGGGCAGTTTTCGGTGATCTGGTCAGCAACATGAGTGATTCCACCTGGCTATGTGAGAGAGCAATTATCGCTCCTAAGAATGACACCGTTGACGCCACCAATCGTAATATGCTGGCAATGGTACCTGGAGAGATCCGTGCATTCAACTCTATAGATTCAATCCCAGATCCAAGTGACGTGGTCAACTATCCTACCGAATTTCTCAATTCTTTGAGTCCCACTGGTATGCCACCACACGAGCTTTTCCTGAAAGAGTGTGTTCCGATCATGTTGTTGGGGAATATGGAACCCGCGAAACTCTGCAATGGCACCAGGCTCCTTATCAGGAAAATAATGCCTCATTTTATTGAGGCCGAGATTTTGACCGGGTGAATATGTGTTCATCCCTAGAATTCCCTTGATACATACAGACAGCCCAATTGAGTTTCGAAGGCTGCAGTTCCCGGTTAAGCTAAGTTTTGCTATGACAATTAATAAGTCACAAGGCCAAACACTTAAAGTAGCCGGGTTGCAACTGGAGGAACCATGTTTCTCTCATGGTCAACTTTATGTTGCCATGTCACGAGTTGGTTGGCCAGGTAACTTACACATCAATGCACCCGACAATGCAACAATCAATCAGATATTGGTATGCTGGGCATGCCAACTAACCTCTCTTCGTGACATTTTATGTTACTCCATGATATTGTGTATATAGTTCATTTAATTTATTGATCTCAGGAAATGTTCTTCGGTGATCGGTCGCCGGGCCGGAGAACATGTATATATCCATTGTGTACATACTACTTATTCATTCATTTATTGGTCTCATGTGAAGTTCTTCGGTGATTGGTCGCCAGGCCGATGAACATGTATAATATTGCCATTGCGTGCATATTATTTATTCATTCAATTCATTTATCCCATGTGAAGTTCTTCGGTGATTGGTCGCCAGACCGATGAAAATGTATATTGATGTACACTTTGTACATAATATTTATTTAATTTATTGATCTGATCAGAGTGCTGGGCATGCCAACTAACCTATTCTTCGTGACATTCGATGTTACTCCATGATCTTATGTATATAGTTTATTTAATTTATTGATCTCAGGAAATGTTCTTCGGTGATCGAAAGTCGGGCCGGAGAACATGTATATTGATGTACATTTTGTATATACTATTTATTTAATTTATTGATCTAATGCTGCCACTGTCGGTCCCAAGCCCGAACAACATTCAGGCCTTTGTTGTGATTTTAACTAACTAAACTCTCTACCAACTAACACAGAGGCCCGAATCGAAGCAGAGGGGATCACACTTAAGCTATTATAACGGAGGATTGCAAATCACCCGTCAAATATGACATAGGTTTACGTTTGGTGGCAACGATGAGAACCCTGTATAATGGTGTCGAAAATGACCTAGATCATATCTGATCTCTTATATTTTGTGAAATAGCCCGGACAACGTCGGGCACATCATCTAGTCTCATATATATTTTGAAGACCTCTGTTTGTCTGTATGTTTGTCTGTCTGTCATTAATACAAATCTACGATTCTCGACCGATCTGGACGAAACTTGGTACGTGTGTGTAGTTTGACCAGGCGGTCGACGTTGTCGTATTGGCGAACCCGTGCGGCGCCCTCTTCGCGCATGCGCAGACGAGATCTCGGAAGCGGGTGGAGCTATCGACTTGAAATTTGCTATGTGAAGGTACCTTGCCCCGGACACGAATTTTATCGGGTCGCCGAGCCCGTGCGACGCCAACTTCGCGCATGCGCAGACGAAATCTCGGAAACGGGTGGAGCTATCGACTTGAAATTTGGTCTGTGAATGTATCTTGCCCCGGATACGAATTTTATCGGGTCGCCGAGCCCGTGCGACGCCAGCTTCGCGCATGCGCAGACCAGATCTCGGAAACGGGTGGATCTATCGACTTGAAATTTGGTTTTTGAATAGCCCGGACAACGTCGGGCTCATCGGCTAGTATAATATAATGGAACTGAAGTATCCAAGGCCACCCGTGCCTTTAAGGTGGAATGTTGTTTTTCCACAACTTGTTCATTATGATTCAATTGAAGCTGACATTTTATTGATGTTTATCAGTTTTACAGTAATCCATGGTTTGCTCGCTGGATAAATATTTCTATATATGTTCAGAATTTATTGTTAAGAACATTACAGCCTGTCCTTAATCGTGTACGTAGGCAGTCATTATACATATCTAATTAAACCACCGAATGATTCGCGACTAATTGAACAATACTAGGAACTCGAGGCATAGAAATCTTCATGTATCTGAATATGAATAAATAATTCGGAGGTCCCATGCATGGTAATATTCCACCTTTGTTCATTTTGTTCGCAGACATATCAATATCTATATAGCCACCGCACGTTTGAGCCGGTGATGTAGCACGTGCTATCAATACCACTTTCAAGACGAATATTGTACATCAAGTCATGTCGTGATTAACGAAAGGCGACATATAGCGGTGAACTGGTAGAAATGAAATACGCGGTATTCCATCCCCGATATATTTATAGTATTTCCACATATAACACTCTTTTTCGGGGTTCTATACGAATGATAGTCATCCCATTTAACTCGCATAATCTCATATATATTTCGAAGACCTCTGTCTGTATGTATGTTTGTTTGTTTGTTTGTTTGTCATTTATACAAATCTACGATTCTCGACCGATCGGGACGAAACTTGGTACGTGTGTGTAGTTTGACCCGGCGGTGAACGTTGTCGTATTGGCGAGCCCGTGCGGCGCCCGCTTCGCGCATGCGCAGAAGAGATCTCGGAAACGGGTGGAGCTATCGACTTGAAATTTGCTATGTGAATGTATCTTGCCCCGGATACGAATATTATCGGGTCGCCGAGCCCGTGCGACACCAGCTTCGCGCATGCGCAGACGAGATCTCGGAAACGGGTGGAGCTATCGACTTGAAATTTGGTATGTGAATGTATCTTGCCCCGGATACGAATTTTATCGGGTCGCCGAGCCCGTGCGACGCCAGCTTCGCGCATGCGCAGACCAGATCTCGGAAACGGGTAGAGCTATCGAATTGAAATTACGTATGTGAATGTATCTTGCCCGGATACGAATATTATCGGGTCGCCGAGCCCGTGCGACGCCAGCTTCGCGCATGCGCAGACCAGATATCGGAAACGGGTAGAGCTATCGACTTGAAATTTGGTTTTTGAATAGCCCGGACAACGTCGGGCTCATCGGCTAGTCTCATATATATTTTGAAGACCTCTGTTTGTCTCTATGTTTGTTTGTCTGTCTGTCATTAATACAAATCTACGATTCTCGACCGATCAGGACGAAACTTGGTACGTGTGTGTAGTTTGACCAGGCGGTAGACGTTGTCGTATTGGCGAGCCCGTGCGGCGCCCGCTTCGCGCATGCGCAGACGAGATCTCGGAAACGGGTGGAGCTATCGACTTGAAATTTGGTATGTGAATGTATCTTGCCCCGGATACGAATTTATGCAAATCTACGATTCTCGACATAATATAACATGTTATTATGGATTTTTGTGTTAAATCTGCTAGTCTCATATATATTTTGAAGACCTCTGTTTGTTTGTCTGTTTGTCTGTATGTATGTTTGTCTGTCATTTATACAAATCTACGATTCTCGACCGATCGGGACGAAACTTGGTACGTGTGTGTAGTTTGACCAGGCGGTCGACCTGTCGTATTGGCGAGCCCGTGCGGCGCCCGTGCAGCGCATGCGGAGACGAGATCTCGGAAACGGGTGGAGATATCGACTTGAAATTTGGTATGTGAATGTATCTTGCCCCGGATACGAATTCTATCGGGTCGCCGAGCCCGTGCGACGCCAGCTTCGCGCATGCGCAGACGAGATCTCGGAAACGGGTGGAGCTATCGACTTGAAATTTGGTATGTGAATGTATCTTGCCCCGGATACGAATTTTATCGGATCGCCGAGCCCGTGCGACGCCAGCTTCGCGCATGCGCAGACGAGATCTCGGAAACGGTTGGAGCTATCGACTTGAAATTTGTTTTTTTAATAGCCCGGACAACGTCGGGCTCATCGGCTAGTCTATATATATAATTATTATACATATTTTTTGGTTTATATGATTTTTTCTGGTTATTTTATTTTAATTAGGTATAATTATTCGATGGCTTATACTACGGTCACCAAAAGGGTATCTACACCGCCCGATGACATTCATCAGCGTGAGCCTGCTAGCCTATGTTTTAGTTTTGGTGTTAGTCAGTATAGCGGTACACATAATATCAAAATATCGGTGTATACATTTTCGGCCCTTCATGCCGATTGTATATTGGCGTTTTCGGTCGATGTGTCGGAATGTCCAGTTTTGTTAGTTGTTTAAGATAGATTTGCCTTGGTTGATGGGTAGTTATTTGAGGACTTGCATTACTACAAGAGGGTGTGGCCAATTCACTTTCATATCCTGTCGATGAGCAGTATGTCTCAAAGAGCCCTTTTGAAACATAATTCATAATTACCTGATGGGGCGCTGAAATGTGCTTTCGATTACTGGAACAAGTTTATCTGAAATGTGCTTGGTGTTAGTCCGCGTAGCCTGATCGACCTCGTGTAAGAGTAATTAGCGTTTGTTGAGGAGTATCTTCCTCAGATTAAGTTCGGTTTTGAGACTGGAGTTACTAATTCTGGTTTTAATGTCTTAGAGAGCATTAATTTGTTCAACAAATATCAACGGGCTTATAGAAGTGGGAAAGAGGGCATAGAACACGTGTATCGATTAACAGAAGATATTAGAACGGCAATAAGTAGGGGCTGGGAAACTTGGGCCATATTCCTCGATGTAGAAAAAGCTTTCGATTCTGTATGGCACAATGGGCTCAGATACAAGCTCAGAACACGCACAGAACTACCACACAAAATAGTTAGACTTCTCTCATCGTTCTTAACACACAGAAACATCGCAGTACAGATAAATGATGAGATCTCCGAAAAAGTCCATCTTAAAGCTGGTACCCCCCAGGTGGGGGAGTAATCATATCCTAATGTTACATATACACCACGGTGGTCTGAGACTCCTGGATTAATGACGTCGGTGTCAATAACGCGGAAGGTATTGCTGATTACAATTGGATTATGAAGTGTGCTCGACGTATTTGGGATCCTAGTAGGGGCTGTTATCACATTTTTAATACTATACAAATCTATAATTTCTTTAAGTTTGGAAGAGCTATCTAGAAGGTTAGAATTAAAATCACCTGTAATGATAACATTTTCGGTTATTTCTAGAGCGTCTGCTATTGAGTTATCAAGGTACTCCCAATAGTTTGGATCACAGTATTGTTCTGATCTATAGGACATTCCTAAGAGAATGTGAGTTTTCTTCGAGAAAATATCAAACCATAATATCGAGGAATCGAATTCTAAATCGTGTCTTTGTCTATGGACGATGTGATTTGCAAACATTACGCATATTCCCCCTCCTATGGAATCACGGTCCTTGCGGACAGGTGGGTAGTAGCCAGGAATAATTAATTTATCGGATGGAAATGAAGGTTCAAGATGAGTCTCACTAAAACACAGGATGTCATACTCGTTAATGATATCGACTATCTTTGCGAGCTTATTGCGAATACTTCGGATATTGTGATGAAATATAGAGATTGAATGACTATTTACAGGTAAGGTAATAGGGCCTGGGTTCTTTTCAATGTCGCCGGATAACATAAGGATTAGACAGATCAGAATCAAACATATCTTCAGATTGGGTATTCGGAAGTTGCATTTTAAGAGTCCAACATTTTTTGCCGCCTGAGGTTTTTGAGTTTTCTTCCTCAAGTCGAAGACTCCAGTCGCTGCCCTATACTGCTGTGTCGAACAAGTCATAACGGTGTTTTAGTCTGTGATTCGATGTGAGTATAGGGGAGCGATTGAGTCCTGGTCCTGTTGAAGATCCGTCGTATATATACAGCTGATTTGGTGTTGGCACCTGACACCCGTAGGTTACGTTGATATGTGGGAGGGAATAGTTGGGTGTAAATGTGGTCGGTTGATGGAACCCCTGGAATGTACAAAACATGCAAACAACATTATACGATAATGTGCATAGATGAAAACATGAAAATGACAGTAACAAAAATGAAGAAATGGTGATATGAAATAATGATGGTTTGGTGATGGGGTTCCATCGTGGGTCGGCTGGCGCGGTTTTTGGTCCGAGACGGGGGGGGGGGGGTGCTTCAAATTATTTACGATGTTCAGCAGGACAAGCATGCGGCGATTTTTGTTCCATCGCATTCCTCGATAACTAATCCATTATCACCATGGACAACAAAATGCTGTTTCTCCTTCTTTAAAAGTTCTGGAATTAATCCAGGGTGTTTCATCGCCAAATAACAGGTCTGTCCTATATGTTCATTGAGGTGATAATTAATAGTACACTGCCAAAAATAATTTCTTAATAAGATAAAATATCTTGAAACAAGCAAAACTATTTCCTGAAACAGGAAAATAAATCTTATTTTGGGAAATATACCCCCCAAGTCTGCTACATCAAGAAAATTTAAGAAACTCCCACCAGACAAAAGATAGTTTTCTCAAAAAAGATAGATTTTAGTCTTGAAACAAGAAACAATTTCCTTACTAAGCAAATATATATTTCTTGTTTCAAGATTTTTTTTCTAAGTTAAGAAATACTAAAAGGAAATATTTCTAAACCAAGAATTAATTGTTATGTACAAATTACTGCTGTATTGGAATAACTGTAAAAGTCCAACGAGAGCAAAATTGTGATCAAAATTTTATGGTAAACATTGAAAAAGGTCCAACCTGTTGATTAAATATTCTGAAATTCATATTCATACTTAAATATTTGAACTACATGTAATACTACAGCTATAGGATTATATAATTGTTGACAAGTCACTCACTGTAACAGTTTTGTTTACATAACATTGGAAAAGTTCCAACCTGTTTATTAAATATTCTGAAAATGTTATTCATAGTTAAATATATGAACTAATAATACAGCTAGAATTATATATTTGTTGACAATTCACTGTAACAGTTTTGTTTACATAACAATAGTTTCAACAGATGTAATTTTGTTATTAGCAATCTGTCAGTAAGTGTTTTTATCTATTTCTCAATGCTCTTAGGGCATGCTGACCTTTATACAATTTTAATAAAATTTTGTTTGCACAATATAGTGGGTCGCCATTGAGGAGGCCTCCCTTGAAATCTCCAGTTGGCGGTTTGCCACACCATCCCGAACTAGACAAACCTCTCTGGTGGCCCCTTGCATTGAACCTATTAATTAAACCGGTACTTCAAGCTGGTATATACCCCTCTTATATAAGGATGGAAGATGCTACCAATTTCAAAGCGATGGTATTTCTTCAGAGTTGACTCTCTTGTATTATGAAAGCAAGTCCAATGAGGCCATGCACATATTGTATGTTTATAACACACAAAAGACTATGTCTTAGCAGAATGCATGTCTCTGATGATACAAACAATAAAATATCCAATTTATCCATAGTTGAATTTCATTTGGCTATATAGGAAAGCATACAATGTGGCTTTTATGTAGTTTCCACAAAGTATTTTAAGTAAAATATCCATCAATTGATGTATTCTGCCTTGTCATATATATTAAAATGCATGCAATGGCCAATGAGAAATGCTTAATTTATTGGTAGAGATGTCCATCTGATAAGAAATACTGACATTTTAGGTTTGATACACCATTTCAGCTGGCTTGGCATCTTTTAAATTTGAAACCTAAGGGAATTTATTCAGCTTTGACTTTCAGTTTAATTCATTAGTTGATATGTCCATCTGATAAGAAATACTGACATTTGAGGTTTACAATACCATTTCATGGGATTATGGGATCATAAATATCAAACTAAGGGAATTTCTTCAGATTTGACTCTCTAAATAATGGAAGAAAGCCCAAATGAAACCACTATTTGCATGTTAATGACATGTATAGGCTATATCTCAACAGAATACATGTCGCTGATAAAATACACAATAAAATATCCATAGTTTAATTGCATTTGGCTATACAGGGATGCATACAATATTGCTTTTAAGTAGTTTCCACAGACTATTTTAAGTAAGATATCCATCAAATAATGTTTTCTACCTTGCCCTATATATCATAATGCACACAGTGACCATGAGAAATGTTTCATTTAGTGGGAGAGATGTCCATCTGATAAGAAATACTGCCATTTAAGGTTTGATACACCATTTCAGCTGGCTTGGCATCTTACAAATTTAAAATAAGGGAATCTCTTCAGGTTTGACTCTCTAAATTATGGAAGCAAGCCAAAATGAAGCCACTATTTGCATGTTTATAACATATATAAGGCTATATCTCAACAGACTACATGTCTCTGGTGAAATCAACAATAAAATATCATAGTTTAATTTGTTTTGGCTATACAGGGATGCATACAACATGGCTTTTAGGTTGTTTCCACAGACTATTTTAAGTAAAATATCCATCAAATGATGTTTTCTGCCTTGTCCTGTATATTAAAATGCATGCGATGACCATGAAAAATGTTTAATTTATTTGTAGAGATGTCCATCTGATAAGAAATACTGCCATTTGAGGTTTGATACACCATTTCAGCTGGCTTGGCATCTTACAAATTTGAAATAAGGGAATTTATTCAGCTTTGACCCTCTAAATTATGGAAAAAAAGCCTAAATTATGCCATTATTGGCATGTTTATAACATATATAAGGCTATATCTGAACAGGATACATGTCTCAGATGAAATAAACAATACAATATCCATGCATACAATATTGCTTTTATGTAGTTTCCACTGACTATTTTAAGTAAAATATTGCCTTGTATATTAAAATGCATGTAATGACCATGGGAAATGTTTAAGTTATTAGTTGATATGTCCATCTGATAGGAAATACTGACATTTGAGGTTTTAAATACCATTTCATGGGATTATGGGATCATAAATATCAAACTAAGGGAATTTCTTCAGATTTGACTCTCTAAATGATGGAAGAAAGGCCAAATGAAGCCACTATTTGCATGTTTATAACATGTATAAGGCCATATCTTTGCAGAATGCTATTCTCTGATAATAAAACAAATAACATGTCTATATTTCATAGTTTAGTTGGCAAAACAGGGTGCATAACATGTGGTTTTAAAGTAGTTTCACAGACTATTTTAACTAGAATATCAATTAAATGATGTAATCTAACTTGCCCTGTGTTTTAAAATGCATTTATACACTGACCATGATAAATGTTTAATACAAACAGCGTCCTTAATGCTGCACCAGCCTAACTCCCGTTATGAAAGGGTTAAATTAATAAACAAAGGTTACACAGACATCCCCCCTTCAACAGCGCGGTGAGTGTGTTTTTTATGTAATATATGTCATACCCGGTATAAGAGCCCCCCCCCCCATTTCGTACGCCGTATTCCATGCCCTGTTATGAGGTACGCAATATTCCGGCCCCTCTGTTAGGAGGTATTCGGTTTCCAAAAATACCGGTATTCGTATACCAACCTTCCAAAAAAATGATCATAAGAATAATATATATGCGATGTTTGTCACAATAAATGCACGGTTTGACATACAGATCGTCGATCATCAATTTATATCATTTTAGACATGGACACGATGACCGGCGTTCGTACGGCAATAGAGAATTTATCCATATGGCTGTTAACTGGTATTTCGTATTCCACCCTCTGTGTTAAGTGGTATTATTCCGTATTCCAGGGGGTGGGGGTGCTCTTATATGGTGTGAAGTTTACAACTAATGTGGCAGTCATGAAATTTTTAATTATTAGAACTGTTTGGGATATATACACCCCAATCACCCTGTATTCACGCTCCTGCTGGTGGTGGCCTTATCAATCTATTGCTTCGTTGAACTTTTATTATTACAAATTTGAGGTAATAGTTCTTGATGCGTGTAATTTCGTTCCACTTTACAACAGCGGCACAAGGATTCCTATTGTTTTACCTACCGGCGCAGATCGGGGCCTCGTGCATGGATCAATAGCGACGTCAATCTTACGTGTTCATAGGATACAAATTGATCGGATTTTAGGTAAGTGAAACTAATTAGTAATCAATTGAAGTGATTTCTCATTATGAACAGGCTGTTACTAGTAAAATACTTAATCGAACTACAATTAAAAGTGCACGACTTATCCATTTTATTCAAATGAAATTTGATAGTAAATCGGCCTAAATTTTGTTTCCGTGATATATTTCAGAAAATGGAATCCGTCATTGATAAATGAAAATTTTTTTGGTCAAAATAGTAACTTCAGACGGACTATGATTATATGGCATTTATGATTCATATATAAAGGTAGCCCTACACAATATTCCCAACTGTGTTCCCAACTGCAAAAACGATTTTTAATGAATTATAAATTGTGCCTAAATTTTATGCTGCATAAAAGGAAAAACTATCCGGGAATGGCTATTTTCGTCTGCAAAATCAAATTCTGCCATAAATGCAGTGTATTATCGGTCGACATTAATTTGACAATAGTTGGAAAATAAAAAGGTCCCATTTATTGAAAATATACATGTAGCTTATAAGGAAATTGTCAGTTATACTTCATACCATTATTCTAACAAATGTCAACCTGATAGAATTCCCACAATCTCTTTAATATTGTCATGCCGTGGCCAATTTAACACCAAGTGAACGTTCAGATTACCACGATACAATCGTAAGTGGAAATATTTCCATCGTAGGAAGTAACCGCTCAACTGTGCATGCTCACCTCAAAATCGTAGGTAAAAAATAATATCATGCACTGTTTTATTTAAAAGCGAAATTGTGGCGTATCCTTGGTTACCCCCATTTGCGACGTAATCACTAATCAGTCATGTGTATGTACAAATTGTGGCCTGAAGGATCGCATGATAGTCAATCACATGCTTTACAACTGTGATTTCATCATGTACGACATCGTAATCGTGTGAACAAACTATATATCCACGATCTCGTCGATCCCGGTTCCTCCACTTAAGATTGTATCTTTCATCTGTACGTTCACTGAGTGAACATTCATGATTCATATGACTACGATTCAATTGTAAGTGGACAGATTCCCATCTTGGGTAATAACCGATAGTTGGACTGCGCATGCCCACGACATGATCACGAGTTATATCAATGCACAATTGCAAAATTGTGACGTATCCTTGGTTACCTCCACTTGGTGAAATTTGCGTGTACGTAAAAATCGTACAAAGTAAATGGAAATATCATAGGATAGTTAATCACGCGGTTAACCACCGATATTAAATATACTCATCTGCGATGACATCGTAACAAACTAACCATGATTTTGTCAGGCCCGATTCCTCCACTTATGATTGAATTATGGTCTTCTGACATCTGAATCGCCGAAAATGCTAATATTGTTGGAAGAATGAACTTTACACTTGGTTTTTGAATATGTTTGCAAATTATAAAAATACATGCATCCATATCACATACATATATATGCAGCATACATGTACATGTATTTTTTCTTCAATTACAGAAATACCAGATTCATTAGCCAAGGTGGATGCGGCATCATGCCCTCTCATCTTCAACATATGAAGATTGATTTCGCCCATGATTAGTCTAAGCGTCGGTCCTGTCTAGCTAGACACGTGGCAATGAACAAATGACAGGTGAAATATTACTGGAAGTCTGTTCGCCAAAATACCAGTGGTGAGTTTATAATCTATAGCTACCATGCAGATGAATATTTGTACATTGTCACCAATACATGTATATACCGCTATCCTCAAAATTATGGACCTTAAAAATGGGGGGGGGGGGAGCACGGGGGGGGGGGGGGCGGAAAGAAACTGCAGACACAGGGTGGAAAAAACTGTTTTCTTCGGTTTGGGTACCCCCCCAAAACAGCAAAAACTGCAGTTGTTTTCCACTGACCATTTGCCCCCCCCCCAGAAAAATTCAAATCTACCCCAGCCGGACAACAACTCGGTTTGACCGGAAACCGAAAAAAACACCGGAGCATACAATTCACGAGAAGGTGCTTGGTAACTTAGTTTAGATTATTATGACTAAAATGGTCATTGTCTACCAGTAGAACGCAGATTTGTACCTCGTGATGTCATGACATGTACAAACATGTATATTGGTGATCGCAACGCTATGTATGCACTTTAAAAAATGACAACTAGTCATTACCTCGACTTTGAAAAAGATGCAAATGAGATGAGTGAGATAACAGCATATAACTGTTTTCTGATACCATTGGAGGAGAAATTGTTTAATACATGGGATAGTTCTGCAGTAAAAATTTGCCAGATAAGCGATCGCAGGGTAGAATTCTGCATTCGACTGGTAGACACTGACATAGTCGGCATTATTAAGAGGGTTAATGGGGTCAATATCACATGTAAACCAAGACAGTGGTTTATATCCAAAATTGTTTTATGTGGATTGTACTACTCATGTATATATGATTTGGATATTAAGGTTAATCCATATTCTATAAAATGAGAGAAAATTGAAGTTGTGAGTCTGAAAATACATATTTGGAAAAAAATTACATGCAAATTTTTTCCGAAAACCCCCCCCCTAAATGAATAAGGAAAAAATTTACGTGTAAATTTTTGACGCCTATGTACCCCCCACCCCCCGGTACGTTGTGTCCCGCTGTTTTTTTCCGCCCCCCCCTGGGTGGGGGATACCTGGTAATGATCGCAGTACATATGGGCAGTATATGATATCCACCACGGTATCAAGTCGATTACTGTTGTGGAGCACCATGCGGTTATGATACACCAACAAATATCACACCAAAATTAAAACAGCCACATGGATCTTGTTCAATGAACTTATACATGCATGAATAAGATTAATCACTAAATTATCTTTTCATGCTTGTTTGTGTAATGCCAATCAATGCAGCCTGACAACATGGATGGGTGGAGTTTATAAATTGACAGCCGAAACAATGTTGGCAACTTCAAAGTTCATTATGTGCTACATTTAACCCCCGTATATACAATACAATTTTTCTATCAGCGTTCCCATGTCCTATATTTGGAGTACTATATACATGTACATGTAACGAAGGCCATCCGTTCCACATATATGAGGAAAACACTGCATTTTATTTTCATGCATACGAAACATGACAACATGCATATGGGGTGTAACATGACAACATGCATATGGGGTGTAACATGACAACATGCATATGGGGTGTAACATGACAACATGCATATGGGGTGTAACTGCGGTATATGCAGCGTTAAAACTGTAAACCGGATGCATCTTTCGGTGGCCATATATTTCAATATGACTTCTTTTGTTGGCTCCCGGAAACCTGCATCCGATACCCTACTACATATATGTAGCAGTGCTTTCAGCCGGCCTCAAGATCAAGAACGTCGGAGTCGTTCAACGCTTATTCCAAATATTACCGTTTGACGTAATAAATCAATGATTGTTTAACATTGTTCTTTTGAAAATATTATGTTTCTACACCGGGTTTTACCGCCGTGGTTAGAGTGAAAATGCATGTCAGGCTTTATTGGGGAGGATATATCAGTATCTAAAGCCCACCAAACGTGGAACCAGACAATCATGCATATCGAGATATCCAAGGAGCTTTCGCGCATACGTGAATGATAGAGTTGTCAAGGGCAGACGGTCTTGTCATTACCATATGGTTCCGTCCAGACCTTGGATGAGAAGGCTTTCACGCGTGATACGCAGCTGTGCTATCGTATTCAAACGGCTACATGCCAGATAAGAGTCGCGCACGAGTGCAAATGGTTACACACCTTAGGAGCACTGAACCACACAAATGGCAGTATCGAGCTACCTGCAGATGCCTCCCAGAGAACAGTTCCCGTGTACTAGGAATCGGTGACTTTAGTAGGTACAACGTATTCTCTGATAAAGGCATCAAAAGCGTTCACGTATACCAGTATGATTGAACTGGTAGGTACAACTTAGTCTAGGAAGATACGTGCTCGATGAGGAGTGTGTGAGTCATTGCGTCCATAACAAGGCTATCGCGCAAATGCGCAGGTGGCGGGGCCAGAGAAGAGTCGCGCACGAGTGCAAATGGTTACACACCTTAGGAGCACTGAACCACACAAATGGCAGTATCGAGCTACCTGCAGATGCCTCCCAGAGAACAGTTCCCGTGTACTAGGAATCGGTGACTCTAGTAGGTACAACGTATTCTCTGATAAAGGCATCAAAAGCGTTCACGTGTACCAGTATGATTGAACTGGTAGGTACAACGAAGTCGATGAAGATACGCGCTCGATGAGGAATGTGTGAGTCATTGCGTCCATAACAAGGCTATCGCGCAAATGCACAGGTGGCGGGTGCGGGTCTCACCAAAGCATAGACGTCCACAAGTATATGGCTAACGACTGTGACCGAATTCACCCATGGTGCTGGTCTGTCAGCGCGTTTTAGAAGACTGTAATTGGGCACAGGTGACAACCGCTAGCAATAAGTAGAGAACGCATTTGCGATGGTGATAACCTGCACGAATGTGATAGCATGACCGCAAGATTCCACGACCGATATAAGGAAAAACTGACTAGACTGACAATTAGACGTGAGAATTTGTCAGCTGAGCAAAAGGAAGCCAGTAAATTTAATTTAATTGAAACTAGCCGTAAACTGAGCTGAATAAAGCTAAATTATTCGCAAACTGAACATTCCCAATTTCTCTATCGGACAAGTAGAATATGATAAGATTTGTGGAACTACAGATATATGGTCATTAATAAGCATGTACATATAATACTAAGCTGAAATAGAGTACAGCATAAATGTATAATATCTGACAGGTTACGTTTAGGAGACTATGAGTACAAGATCACGTCTGGACACAAGCGAGAGGTCATATTTTTTAAGTTGGTGTTTGTGATTCTTCATACAAAATACAGTTATAATATCTATTAACTGTAAAACCAAACAGATGTACATATGTACATCGCACCGCGGAGGTGGGGTGGATGGACGGACAAGTCTACGGCACTGACGGTATTAACAAAAGCTTGTCTGAATTTCTGAACAGCCTATCTTTGAGAAGTAATCTGTATAAATGATTCCACACCTATACCACTCGGTCTTACTGTAACACCGTCTGCTCTGGAATCTGAGAGGTGCCATGATAAGCGGCGTCGACCTTAAATAACACCACATGGCCTGGCCCTGTGTGGGAACATGTTCTAGCAGATTAACTCATGCCCTTTCGTGATCGCGCATGTCTCGAGTATAGTTGGTCTGTATAAAACTACAGCAATGCAATAAGATATATTTCATTACTATCAATTTAAGACAGACCAACCATATTACGATTTCTATATTTATTTTGATTATATAAAATATACACATAAAACACAAATATACGTTTGTCTTCATGGGGAATGTTCATTTTTCGCTCCACCTGACAATCAACTATGTTGGCGCTGTGTAGACCCGTTATACAGACGATGCAGAAATGAGTTAAGTTTGCATCTGATACTAGAATGTCTGTTAAGTGTCTGGTCTACCACAGCGATTGAAAACATGAGAGGCCTGGCAGGCTATTGTAGTTAAGCATTTACACCGGGTTTCACCGCGGTGGTTTAGAGTGAAATGCCTGTCAGGCTTTATTGGGGAGGATATATGAGTATCCAAAGCCCAAGTTGAGTGTAGTGAAGCGAAACGAAAACTCCCAAGAAAGCCAAACTGTACTAGTGGATATCCGCAGAAGGTATTATGTGATGACTAAATACCAAGCGCAAAATGTCACTCTGAGGCTAACCTGGCTTGTATCTGACGTATATGCTGAGGATCAACCTCAATGTAGCGTGTATAACAACTGGACTTCCATCTACCCATAGCCTTAATGAGATGATCGTCCACATTTAAGGCTGCGCAGCTAGTTGCGCAACTGCGTTGGAAACTATGTCTGGTAAAATTCCTGGGATCTAAGCGAATGACACGGATGATTGACTTCAATAAACTGATGAATTTCGCACGTCGAAGAGCGTGACCGCGTTCGTCGATAAACAGAGGATCGGTGACACTTGAGGACGCAGGAATCACCCGCAATTTCATGTATGACAAACGCAAGCCTCTGTTGGATACAAATAGATAGTAACGCCGTGTTGAAAGTGGTCAGTTTTGCTAGTTTTCAACGTTAAATGACATCCCTTATCTCCTCGCAAAAATCGCACATCGCCCACAGAGAGGTGAATATCTGGGTTAAATTTTCCTATGGTAACTGAGAACTCGCTGGCTCTCATCAATCCGAAGAACGCAATAGAGCAAACAGCCTCCATCATGCGATCCATGAAATGAGAGAAGAAACCACGGTTTACAATTGTGCATATGCTTTTCAAAATGGAAATAGTTACTGGGGAGCGTTTTGGCCGAGCAGGTTCCCGCTGCATGCGTTTAACTCCGTGCATGAAAGCAATTATGCGGTGATTCCATGACGCATCAGCGCTAATTGGTGGGCAAGACATACCACTTCTCATGTAGAAAAACTTTAACCTGCTAAGTGTAACTTGATCGTGCTATAACATAGATGTTTGACGCCATCACAGTAAGCAGTATATTTAATATGCTGTGTTTTGATATGATAGTCAACTCCATTGCTGCATTCCAAAGGTGACCATGCCTGACTCAGAAACTAATTTGATTACAGCGACGACTGGTATGCCCGCCGAGTAGATGCGCTGATTGAGTGATACCATATGCTATTTTGGATAGAATCTAAGGCAGCATTAGCGCTGACAGGGGTGGAATCGTCGCAGGTAATTGACTAGCGCCTGGCACTAAATGCCGAAATTCCTGAAAACGAGAAATGTTTTCATTAAATCCTCAAAGGTTACAGTTTGATTGTTCCAAAACAGACAATCGCCGTTTCAGTCACGTCGAAAGTTGTTCCACATATGTAATACGCTGATGCAGTCCGCTTGTCGTGTCACGTGATGGATCAGTTTACACAAGGTTGTAGATAAACTAATTAAGCGTGAAACAAACACACACCGGCTGGTATTGATTGACAAGCGAAATACAGATGTTCCAACAGAGAGAGAAGTTCACGATTAGTGCACGTAGACCGCGTTAGGAATAAACCAAGCATTTCTGTTATATGCCATTGTTTATTTTTCGGTAAACGCACTTCCATGCGATCGGCATCCAGACACAGACCAATATAGTCCAAACATGGTGTTGGTCCTATAGTTTGTGCTGCGACAAGGGAATTCTCAAATTGTTGAACATCATAGTCATGACGGCCTTGGGTCGAAGGCCATCTTCTTCACATTAGTCTAGACAAAAAATTCGTCTAATAAATATAGAACATGCTCAACAAGAAAACATTTTATGCTATCCAACATTTTTATGCTATCCAACATTTCGATACAACTAAAGTATCAAAAATACACTGGGCACTTCGACTGCCGAAAAATTTACGATCAAATTTTAACAGAACCGGATCTCCCAAGCTTTAATATCACAAATAATGCGGATTGCATCATCAATACGAATATACGACAGCGAATATTCCTACTGGTATATAAGATCATTAACATGATCATGCGGAGAACTTAGATCCACTATCAGCCGATTTTTATTGGAATATTTCCCGGTTGCCACGCCCAGAGGGCTCACTCTATATCGAAAAATGGCGGCACATAAAAAGGCCAATAACATAACCCTTCAACACTTCATGTGTAAGCAGTGCGGTCACTGCTGCTCTCCTCTGGAATAACGTAGATGGGAAATTGCGGCACTCTTAGAAATGCGAAGGTAGACTCCGAACCAGTAAGAAACCTGCGCGAAGGCCACTCAACATATAACACACAAACACACGATCAGGATGCTCGGACACAAATAATTCCAATTATGAAATTGATATCGGAGTGGACGCCACCATTTCAAGTGGAGTCTCACCATAAACAGGACTACTGGCCAGTCATTTCCTTTGACCAATAGGGTGAACGCGGAAATTTACGGGGTGGTGCACAAACACTTTTCACACATGAAGAAATGGACACAATTTCCTGAAGCAGCCTCTTTCCCCATCGAAATTAAGACATATTTGCTTGCCATTATGAACACACCGAATTCGACGTTTCATTTCTTTCGTAGGTGGTGGCTGTGCCCGGGTACCTGTGTCTGCTGCTGATCGTGGTGTGGCTGACCTAGACAGCAAATATAGGGGCAGAATTCTGAGTTGTGAGAGCTCTGGTTGCAGGATTTGCACCTCAACATCTGTTGGCCAGAAAACACTGTTAAGTTTTTGTCCACGCAATTGTAGGAGTGTTGCTGCTTGCGCGGAGAATGTCCTGTGGGATTCGTAAAACAGAGTTCCACCAAGTTTGTGTCAAAAGTCGACGATCATGTTGCCGTATATGAATAACTCCTCACGACGATTGGGGTACTGCTCACACATAAATGATTTATACATCTTAAAGGCGTAGACAAATCCAGACAAGCTCAAATATCTGGCCAAACGTGGATCAAAGTGTGTGCTTGACGTATCTGGGGTCTGGCGGAGTCAGAAGTCCAGGCCGTATTGTGGGATCAGAAGCGTGGCCAAGTTGAAATCTTGGCCAGCGATTATCAGATGTCTAACAGCCGGGACACTAGATCAACTGTGTCCAGAGAGTCTGGGTCAATACCGCGACCATTTAGCAGAAAAATGCCCGTTATATAGTCCGAGATGTTGGGTCCAAAATGAAACATACCGTCATCTGTTCCGAGTGGGGAAGTGTGGTGTGTGTCCGTCGACGACGCCGAACGCTCCAAGCGTGGTACAGTCCTCTGCAGGTGAGGAAACTATACCTCACCATCCGAATCGTCGGAAACACATGAAGCGACATCGTCGTTTGTAAGTCCTGAACACACACCCATTTTGTATATCCATCGGTTGCCGCAAATAACAACAAATACAAGTCCCTAAGTTGAAACTGGGCTAGGCGTAGCCTTTTTTGTTCCCGACTTCTTCCTATAGGAGCCATATTTCACACAAGTCTACTGCACTGACGGTATTAACACAAGCTTCTCTGAAGTTCTGAACAGCCTATCTTTGAGAAGTAATCTGTATAAATGATTCCACACCTATACCACTCGGTTTTACTGTAACACCCATGATAAGCGGCGTCGACCTTAAATAACACCACATGGCCTGGCCCTGTGTGGGAACATGTTCTAGCAGATTAATTCATGCCCTTTCGTGATCGCGCATCATGTCTCGAGTATAGTTGGTCTGTATAAAACTACAACAATGCAATAAGATATATTTCATTACTATCAAGTAACCATAATGAGGTGTTGGAGGTTACTGTGCTTTATATCTTTAATACCGCAGTATTAACGGGGGGCACTATACTAAGAGGTGGCCAATTACTTTGAGTATACATGTAGCCATACCTCACACATGGAACAGGGCTTGACTTATTCTTAGGTACATGGAAAAATAGGTACGCGGAGCAATACATAACACCTAGTCTGCTTAGTATATTTTACATAAATATCAACCGATTTTGTGCAGTGTTGAAGCGGTAACCTTTATAATACTGCTGTGTTAGATGTTTCTGGTGTGAGACCACACAAGCCATATTTCTGAATAAATCCTGAAAAATTACCCACAATCCTGAGGTTAAGTGGTCACTTACTTTGGGCATTACTGTAAATCCCTGACATTCCCCCAATATATGACTAAAAGAAAATTCACCCTTTTGATATCGTTTGACCATGAAATGGTCCGAAAAAGATGTTTTATGAGATTTACGTTTGTTTTTTATTTAATTTTGTTTGTTCAAGTAACATATCAAATGAGTGAAATTTTATTTTAGTCATTCATGTGGGTATCGTGAGTGGGGAGATATTTAAGGGGAGGTATCCTGTTACAACGGTATATGCTACTAGTACATGTACATAAGTATTAACTGTCATGTGGACTGTTTTTTATGGAGATGTAACCATGAGGTAAGTGGACATAACTTGTGTAAAACCCGAAGCGTTTTACATACAAGTTATGACCACTCACCTCACGGTTACATCTCCATAAAAATAGTCCACATGACAGTTAATCCTTATATTTATATACATTTAGCGAAAAAGCCACTTTTGTAAATGTATTTAAATTGAATAGTGTATCGTGACAAAAACAGCCCAAAGTACCCAAATAGCACCCTTGGCAAAAGTTAATAGGAACAATTTCTCTTCATATTGCAACCAGATGATGTATTAAGTCAATCCTGCGCGAGTCCAAATGCGCCCAAAACATTACGCGTTCGTCTTTCCAAACCCAATGACGTATGGATGGTGTGGTGAGCTTGGTGTTATGAGCCGTTGCGCATTCACCGAGAAATAACTGCAACTAGCCACGTGGGCGCTGACCAATCAGTATGCTGGATTTAGTGATGACAACACTTAGTATGTAAATATATGTATTTGTAGCTGATTCTGACCAACATGCAGCGTTTGAATGGATAGCATTAGTTATAACTGCCCCCCCCCCCCCGGGTGATTAATTTGGACCGTACATCTTAATAATATGTACATGATTAGTCATTCCGCTTTTCTGATGTCATTACAAGCATTCAAATCTTATTTTTCAGACAGGAGGAGCTGCCTGACTGGATCACAGTGGATCAACGGACACGAACCAAAACAGGAAGTCGTAGATTTCGAGGTGGAGAAATATCTGTCGACAAATATTTGTTGACATTTTTTGACGGTTTTTTGGGAAAATAAACGCTTGGATAGCATATCTGACCAACTGAAGGTGAGTGAATATTTCTTCGCTAATGTTCGGACACCGACGATCAATTTAAGTCAGTTGTCATTGTTCGATCGCGGAAAAAATGTCATTTAATCATCGCCGCGAGACGATTTCTTCCCCAAAATATCCCAGAAATTCATACTTTTCACATTCATCGCAGACAGCTGTCGCAACAACCTATATACCGGTCGAAAGGCCTGTTTTCCCCCCACAAATGCATATTTTGAGTATTTTCACGGACTGTCTCAAAATTACAAATTTCATCTTTTGATGTAGGTACCCACCTCGAAAATACTGTCCGGTTAGTCCCGAAAAAATTAATCATTAGTTGTAAAAAATCTGTCCGCTTAGTCGTGATTTTGCTGAGGTCTGCCATCTTCAATTTCTGGTCGAAAAAGCAATTTTGCCGCAGATGATGGGCGTTTCATTTTACTTTTGCGTGGCCACAATGGTTCTGGGTGTTCATAATGTTGTATATGTCTCCTGGTACAACATAACATCCAGGCGGTGACTTATATATATAACTGAACTGTAACATGTAACTGAAATCCAACTACGAAGTACATGTTTGGTAGACATATAACTTTTGATGTATGTCATATTGTTAACTCTGACTTGTCATCACTCTCGGAAGGCCGACATAAAACAAAATGATTTACATCCAACTTTTTTCAGAAAAATGCAGCGCTGTGCCGATTTTTACCCTTTATATTTGATTATACACTCGCAACGAGTTGTGGCCCACAACTTGTGGGGTTATACAGGAAGCAGCTTGTTCGTCCTTTCGTGGATGGCTTGGCATATATATATATTTAGTACCATGGGAACTTGCGAACATATATGATTATGAAATATGTCAGACCTTTTTGTGTGGAGTTATATGACATTTTTCAACTTAGAAAAATATTGTTTTCAATATTCAGCAATGGTTAAAACAATAATGAGGAGGGGACTAAAACATACAGTCGGAGGGGTGTACAGCTATATCTGTTACTAATATTAGCTTAAGTTCAAGTCCACTAAGCGATATTATTTTATAATTCCAGGTGCTATATACTGTCGAGAGGATCGCATGCCTGCCTTCATATATGTAACCACTGTGAGACAAAGGCTTGCGGCTTCGCTGAGGCAATCGACGATGGGATTTTACAACACCCGAATGAATGTTTGAAAATAAAATTATTGAAAATAAAAAATATAAAAATTATTTATAATAAAATACTATACAATACTATACGAAATGTTGGTACTCTCGGTTGATATAGAGAATAGAAACATCATCAGGAAAACTCCAGTGTTCTTTCGAGTTGTTGTATTCTTAATCACATCTTGGCTGTCCATTAATGCAGAAGTGTTGTGTTTCCTACATGTATATATATAGCGGGTAAAATTCCAATCTATAGCGTACAACTGAATGTGGAACCAGGTGCAAGTTACTTTTGTAAATATATAGGCATGTGATTTTTGTCCTGTTGTATTCAAATCGCGCCATAATTAATTGTTTCCACATTGATTCACACACTGGATAATTTGGTTGGGAAGTTTTTAACGCAAATGGTCGCGTATATATTCAAATTTAAGCGGACAGAAGACATGCAGGCAGACCCTACTCGTTCATATATATATAGACAAAAAATTAACTGTATGGAGGTCAAATTCACATTTAATAATGAATTGCGCTTAAGCGCATATACCACATATCGCGCTGAAGCACACATATGGCATTTGCGCATAATTGAAATGAATTGCGCTTAAGTGCAATTAATTGCGATTAAGCGCTATGGGTTGCTTGAGAGTAAGTGTAACTACCCATATAACCTAACTATGAGCATGACCGGGTGTATCTGCATTTTGCTAATTTAAACTAAAGGTCCTCAATCCGATCAGAAAGACCCATATTATAAAGATACAACAACAACAACAATATTTCTTCAAAATAAGCTTTAGTTATCAGAATCGATTAACTGCAAAAAATAATGCTGACCACTGTCAACTATGGTATCAATTTTCCCAAAAACGTGTGATTTATAAACATTTTGTTCAACAAAATATGGCCGTATAATTACTAAAGTATCACGAAATTTTACCGTATTACCACTTGTTTTAGAGTTATCCATCTTCATCCGCAATTTTGACCGAAACCATCCTTTTCACGGCGTGTTTCTGGGCAGCAATCAATTGAAATAACAAACTTCAATAATCTATATCTGATCACACTTGAGCTTTGATGGGTTGGTTCCTCGACTCGACTAAAACAGAAGGTAATACTGTCGCGAGTCACCCATTTTTATAAAGAATTTAGGCTAGTTCACAATCCCAAATATCCAAAGCAATGAAAACAAGGAGGTGATATGTCAATATGAGTTCAGGTTTAGTTATAGATACACCTATTTATTCACCAGGGGTACATATTTACATACAGTATAACCATGAATTGCGCTTAATCGCAAATAATTATGCTTAAGTGCTATTGCTTAACTGCAATTAATTATGAAATGTGAATTTGGCCTCTCATAGAAATGGAAATAAACATCTGCATATTTGATGGCTATGCTATAATATGTAATATTAGCGAAAATTCTCCGAAATATGGGTGGGTGCCTGTAGTTTAAAACATAAAAAAAGGGGTGTATATATACCCGAAAAATGTAGTTAAAACTTTATACAATCGTAATCAAAATTCGGGTGGTGGTTCCCGAACGTGGCCATAATGAAAAAGAACAGCCATGGGTCCCGATTTGTTTTTTCTGAAATTAATCGAATTTTAATTGTTTTTTAAGTATCAAATTTCACGCTATATACTGGCTGAAATATCAAACTATTGGAAAATACATCTACACCTCCCACCATCAAAACAATCCTGTTGCTACGGCCTTTGTTATGGAGGGCATTGTAATATTCTTGTTCTAACAATATTTCCATAAATGATTCTTTGGTTAATGACCTTACACGATCTGAACGAATATATGAGAACAAATTGCAAACTGTACTCGGTAACTAAACTTGATCAGTATACTATAGTTGCAACAGAAAAGCAGTTACCCAAAAACGTGCCACTGTTAACGAAAGGCAGCCAACCAACTAATCCATTTCGACTCTTGATTTAACAACAAAAACTGTTCGCCGGGTCTGGTGGATTGCAACTAAATTCCGGGGTGTACAGGACTAAGCGGACAGTATTTTCGAGGTGGGTACCTGCATCAAAAGATAAAATTTGTAATTTTGAGACAGTCCGTGAAAATACTCAAAATATGCATTTGTGGGGGGAAAACAGGCCTTTCGACCGGTATATAGGTTGTTGCGACAGCTGTCTGCGATGAATGTGAAAAGTATGAATTTCTGGGATATTTTGGGGAAGAAATCGTCTCGCGGCGATGATTAAATGACATTTTTTCCGCGATCGAACAATGACAACTGACTTAAATTGATCGTCGGTGTCCGAACATTAGCGAAGAAATATTCACTCACCTTCAGTTGGTCAGATATGCTATCCAAGCGTTTATTTTCCCAAAAAACCGTCAAAAAATGTCAACAAATATTTGTCGACAGATATTTCTCCACCTCGAAATCTACGACTTCCGGTTTTGGTTCGTGTCCGTTGATCCACTGTGTGGATTGAGACATACAAATTTCATTCAAGGCCTGATATATGATAACCAATCATAGAATCATGTTTCCTGAGTGTTTCTTGCAGATACTGATTACACTTGATACCAATATTATTAATTCTATGCAAGACTGGATGAGGAAGGATTTCAAATGTTATTCGGTGTACATGTAACGGATACATGTAATCTAGATGTTATCGGTATTCGTCCATGCATGACATAATGTGAGTTGTTGCTTTGTGACAGTCCTGGCTATATACATGTACCATATGTATACCAATGGACGGTATGCACTGAATCCAGTGCTGTGCAGCGAAGGGGAGGCTTTAATATATAACCAAATAATGACCAATGTCTTCATCAAAGGCAAAAATGACACATCCATTCCTTCCTTGATGGAGACCGATCAGTGACGTCTACATTTTATCAGACTTAGTGGTGAAAATCTTGGCAAGTGAAGTTAGTGAATTCAATTCTACAACATACATGTACCTGTATGCTTCTGTATGTACCTGTATGAGTCTCAGAAAATGTGCACTATGGCATTCAGTGTATGCATAACCTTCGTTATACCGTACTTCATACTACATTGACCAGAATTTGGAGGTGTACCAGGTTCATATCTCTACACAAAGCACAACAGTACCCATGGATCAGTCTCAAGCCTTGTTTCTGAGCTTGTCTGAAGGATATGAACTTTTAAAGATATATTATGCACTTGTTCAGGTGCGTGAAACTGATCAGTTAGTACCAAGGCGCTATGTCAACTGGAAGAAGGTAGCATTCTACTAACATAGCCGAGAATCGAAAGCAAATCAACCGTATCGCTCCATAGAAAACATTATCTGAAGTACGCTCAATTGTGAATATTTACTACTCGATTCGGGGCGCATCTATCAGCGATAATATAACGAAAACGAGTTCGCCTTCGATAGTTACTGCATTTAATTATGGATACGAATGATGGTGTGTGTTGTTAATTTGGATATAATATTTGTAAAAAGTACTACTTTGAACAAGATTATTCTCCATTTATATTTTATCACCCTATTGGAGTGTTTCACATCACTTTTAAGTGACAAATTATTGCAGCATGTCAATATAATCAGATTCATGTACATGTACACACATACAGGCCTTAAAATCCATCACAGAATAAAAATATTCTGATGTTCCTTTATCTTTGTCAACCTGCTGTATCACCAAGTAATCTGTACATGGAGCTAATGTGGCTTTGACATGTACCATACATGTACATTTAAAGACAGATAATCCGAGTTCACGCTCCTCAATTACCATTTCTTTGGCTTCAGGGGTAAAAATTATTTATTCGAGTTGAGGAACACACCCTTTAAAGTTCTGAGTTATAAAATATAATTTTTTGAAATTTTTTATGTTTCACCACCTTGAATATTTCCCGGCCTAGCAAATATTCAATCAGTCGATTGACATAATCTTGATACCAAGTTGCGATGAACAAAATGTTGATTTATAACACGTTTTGGAAAATGTTACACTAGAGTTGACAGTAGTTACAGTAATGCCCAAAGTAATTGACCACTTAACCACAGCAGAATTAAATGGCGTGTTGCCATTCATAGGAAAGCTCTTGGGCAGAGCTTTCAGATGAATGGCAACAAGTCATATTTCCGACTAAATCCTGAAAAATTACCCATAATTCAGCTGTGGTTAAGTGGTCGATTACTTTGGCCATTACTGTAGCATTATGTTTTGGTAATTAATTGATTAAAAAATGTTGTTCTTAGAATCTGATGATATGGAGACCATGGAGAGATTGTTCACCTTTAATTGTCCATGTTGACTTTAAAGCATACTAGTAACATATGTTGTGTTTATTTTATGTATCCCTGTATAAAATGGGGTGATAAATTTATATTATACTCACATCTGGTCTTTCGATATTTTGTGAGTTAATTAATTTATATGAAAGAATGGCATTGCATACTAGCAATTCTGATAAACACCACTGTTACAGTGACATTACCAACCAATGTTGAATAAGTCCAATAAGATGCCAAAGTTTAATAAAACTTAAACCTTCCATGACTGGAGATTCCTGAAATTTTTTCTAAAACCCTGCGCCAATGCATTCTCTTATATTTGCAAGTCTCCAAAATAGAGCCTCACATATATAAGAGAATACATGGCCTAACAATATTTACATTGACCTTGTAATCCATTGCATTCGTTTATACATGTGATGCTCGCAATGTGAGACTTGTTTATTTTCAAAAATTCACTGGTACATGATCTTTAATGGCTTTAATGCTGCACCAGCGCAGCTCCCATCATGAAAGGGTTAAACATTGGAAGGCCAAAGAATTTGAAAAATATTCTGAAAATAATATTTTGACTAAAATATTTTTAACCTTCTACGCGATTACTAGTAGCAATGTTTGTTGACAAATCACTGTAACAGTTTTGTTTACATAGTGATGGTTCCAACAGGAGAAATTTCGTTATTGGAAAACTTTCAATAATTAATATAGGAACCAGTAATCATGTTTTTCTTAGTGGTCATGTTTTTGTGAACTGTTGTATGTTATACATTGTTTGGCATATTTACTACTCACTGTGAGTGCCTTGGGTCCCATTAAAATGATTTGAAACACTCAATGAAATATCTGCGCACCAGTAGATTATTTTGTAGGGATTTTAGTATGATGAGAGTCAGTATCATGATTCTTAGTTTGAGTCTGGTAAAAAGCAGCTGATTTGATGTAGAAATGCTATAGTTTGATTCTTGCAAAATTTAAAGGCCTGTTTTACATTCGCTTCTATCCATCAAAGGTGTTGCAGACACTTCATACCGCTATAATTGTAGTAGTATGTACATGTACCTTTTGTACAAACTTTTATGTTATTTTGCATGACTGCACTTCAAAGAACTCAAAAGCCGCTCATGCACTTAATTCATCAATTTAAAACAAGTACATGTACATGGAATTCTGCACTTTTATCCGCATTTTTATCACAAACAGTCTGGGAGTACCAGTGCTATACTAACATGTAGACTATACTGTGAAAAAAACTTGATAAAGTCTTAATAAATTTAAGAGTTGTTTCCAGTAAAAGACAGACCAAATCTCTTTAAGTTCCATATCATGTGCCAAATTCATTCCATTTGTTGCATATATTCTGTTGAGTATAAAAGGCGATGATCTCATAAATGGCCGGAATCAGTGTACCCTTTAATGCTTGTAATACATGCATGCACCAGTACCTGTTTAGACCCAAGTTTTCCGGGTCCACAACTTGTGGTATCGGTTGGGTTGATGCTGTTTTTGACCGAGTCCCATCCCGATGTTCTTCTATAATGGACTTTACGCCCAGAATTGTGGGCTGAAGTTATCTTGATTATAGCACTACCAGTATTTCTTCAGATTAGGTCAAATTGATGCTTTTTTTAAAAAGAACATAGAGGGCAGCCTTTCCCATGATTTCAAACCCTCATATACGATTATATGATTTCAAACCCGCATATACTTAAAGTAATTGACCATCTCTAACGTGGTGTTACCCCAGTAATGATGTGGTATTACACTGCCGTAATTTCGAACACCATGGAAAGGTTACCGCTTGAACACAAAACAGTTGCACCATGATGGATGCGGTATGCAATTAAAATGCAGTGATTTTCCTTATATCTTTGGAACTTAAAGGAATGGATGGCCATCTTTATAGGTTATAATTTAAAAATAACAATTGCAAAAAGTTTCCCAAGAATATACTAATAGTATATGATAATGTTCATATGAATGCATTATTATCCACAGAACACACTTTGTGTGAGTCAATCGTTTGTTTATATACAGCACTTAAATAGTGAGCGATAAGCAAAACACTCAACATCGTCATGATTGTTTAATTGAGTGATTCATGGTGACCCTTTGAACACTGAAATCTGGAGAGGTTATAATATAGAAGAGTAGCCAGACAGGACTCGGCCCAAAACAGATTCATGTACAGTAATGCTCTAAGTAATCGACTCCTTAACCACAGCAGAATTATGGCTAACTTTCCAGGATTTAGTCGGAAGCTTTTGGGGAGAGCTTTCCGATGAATGACAACAAGCCATATTTCTGACTAAATCCTGAAAAGTTACGAATAATTCTACTGTGTTTATAAAGACACGGTTGGTCTTGGCGGTGGGTATCCTGTGAAAATATCTCCACCCGTCAAAAACCGCCACAAACAGAAAGAACATCAAGATGTAGATAGACTTTGTCCGTATACAAATAAGTAATATCGCATAAACAGTATGTTATGGTCATATGTTTGACCTTGTTATGTAAATAAAAGCATACAAAGTTACTTTTCTGGTGTTTGTTTATATTATGATGGTAAACAAAAACGTTCTTTGTTGGTGAATACCTCATATGGAACTAATAAAGAGCGTTTATGCCATTTATGTGTGATTAGCCAGTAGCATTGTGCTGTCTTCTGTAACACAATCAGGCTCTTGTTTAGGTAAAATATAATAGGTCTTTGTGATAACATGCTGTTTACGCGATGGTCATGGTATATATATGAATGGAACTGTATGCGTTTTAATGTTTTTCTGTTTACGGACGTTTGGAACAAATATGAATATTTTCGACAATTAAGGCCACACATGCCTTTAATGAGTCAATTATACCGGTACTTAGGGCATTACTGTATTCGACATCCCAAGCTGTTGCATACCGAAAAGACTTGGGCTAGTACCTGAACAGTAAACATGCAATCTGCATGATTCATGAAACAGCTATTGAAACCATGCTGATGCTGTATATACACAGAATGTAAAAAACAAATTTATGGGTTTGTTGATATGACACAAGCGCTAGCGCAAAAAGATAGAATAAACGGCACATCCTATCTTTCCTCAATTGCACAAGTGCTGTATCAACAAATTCATTAATACAAGGGTCTTTCTTTGTTTATTACACATCACTTGTCGTAGAATATGTGCATTTAAAAATACAGGCTTACAATGTTTATTGAGGTACATACAGGGCTTGGTTTGTCATGTGTGGTGATTTTTTTCTTATCATTTGAACTGGATACTCAAATAACAGAAATTGTTATATATTTTTTTGCAACCGACAGATTTGAGATAAATCTTTCTATAAACATATTGAAAATCATGTGTCAGGCGTAATTATTAGCAATCAATATATTTTTGTTGCGTATATAGGTTTATACAATTTTAAGAGGCAGAACAATATACAGGTAATAGCTGTCAGGTACTTTGTATAGTTTCACTTCGGGAATGTACACAGTATCTTGTTTGGACACTTGCAATTTTAGAAACACATAAATGTAACGAAAATTGTTGTTAGTATATTTAAAGGCACGGGGGCCATGGCGTTGGGTATGCTGTGAAAATATTTCCACCGGTCAAAAACCGCCACAAACAGAAAGAATATTAAAATGTATACAGATGAGAAATATCGCATTAGTAACAGTATGTTATTGTCATATGTTTGACCATTGTAAACAAAAGCATAAAAAGTTACTTTCCTGGTGTTTGTTTATATTATGATGGTAAACATAAGGAGTGCTCTTTGTTGCTGAATTCCCAATATGGAACTAATAAAGAGCGTTTATATAATTTGTGTGTGATTAGCCAGTAACACTGTGCTGTCTTCTGTAACACAATCATGCAAGCTCTTGCTTAGGTGAAATATAGTACTAGTAGGTTTTAATGATATCATGCTGTTTACGCCATGGCCATGGTATATATGAACGAAACTGTATGTGTTTTTCTGTTTACGGTGATTGAAACAAATATGAATATTTTCGACAACTATAAGGCCTCCCGTGCCTTTTAAGTCACCTTATTGTCTCTATTATACATACATATATATCTCTTAAAACACAATTGGAAAAATTCTATATTAATTGAAAATTAAATGTTTTCTTAATTAAGAATTGTTTTCTAATTAACTCTCCTAAATGGGGAAAATATTCCTACTTAAGAAAACTTGTTTTTCCTTACTTAGATTTATTTTCCTACTTGAGAAAATCTCGTTCTAGAAAAAATTGGCAACACTTAAAGGGGTACTGTACGCCATTTTCAATAAATTCCCGGTGATAACAACGATCTATTATCGATACTATATAGAAATATAAGTAATTTGAGTCGAAGATGTATTCTGTAAACGCTCAGGTTAATAGGCTATCTTAAAATTTAATAATTTAAAAGTTAATAATTTAATATAAATTGATTTTATGGCTCCAGCCATAAAATGGCGTCTCTTAAAATTGGAATTTCCGTGTACAAAACGTAATCAAATTATAATTGAGGGATACTGGATTAATAAAACAATTGCACACACGATCGTTTGAAACATTATGCTTATACGGGGAGAAAACCCAAGCCACTCATTGACTAGTGACCATACACTAACTTAAATGAGTATATGGGACTGCTAAGCATATAATTTAATGTTTATTTGATTCATTTGGTTGAAAACTGTACAAAAATTACTCGACAACGACAATTTGTATTTTTGCATTCCGGTAAATTTGCCATCCGTAACAATACTTCGTACTCAATAGACTTTCAAAAAATGGAAAAGTTGTTACCTTATTCTCCGACTCGGGGATTATAGAAACCAACAACAACATCTTGGGTACAGTACCCCTTTAAGATAAAATATTTTGACGCTATTTCTTACTTTAGAAAATATTATTTCTTGTTCAAGAATAATTGTGTGGCTTTCTTATCTTAAATTTCTAGCTATTCTCCCAAGATAATCGCAGTATCTTAAACTTATCTTATTTTAAGAAAAACTAACTTATGCGAGAAATACAATCTTTCCTACAATAAGAAAAAAAAATCTATACTAGGATTTTTTTACTAGGATTTTCTTACTAAGATTACTGTGTTTTCTTAAACAAATTTTCTAAGACAAGAAATTTTCTCACCCTTTCATTTCTTGACCTTGAAAATATGTTGGTCTTATTTTTCTAGCTATTCTCCCAAGATAATATCTCATTTCAAGTGTTTTTTTTTCCTGAATTGAGAAAATATTTTTGGCAGTGTTATACAATAGTTCTTTGTCAGGGTGACTGGCACACATGTGTTCGATAGTGGGTTGTATGGTGCTTAACCCTTTGAGTGCAGGTCGATTTTTGTAACAACCCATATACCCTGTGCCAATGCATTCTCATATATATGCGAGTCGACCATAGGTCGCCTCGCATATATAAGAGAATGCATTGGCCTAACAATTATTATTATTTTTTTTTTTTTAATTTTTACAATTTTAATAATTTATTCTTATATTCTTTAACAGACTTATTTTGTAGGTTTAGGGCCGATGAGATCGGCCCCTGGCACTCAAAGGGTTAAGGTATGTACGTGTAACCAAAATACACAACGCAGATACCCACATGCACAGATACCCCCAATTAGAATCCCAACAGGAAATATACAAATATGTTATAGTACA
This sequence comes from Siphonodentalium dalli, assembly GCA_032622095.1. Taxonomy (NCBI): domain Eukaryota; kingdom Metazoa; phylum Mollusca; class Scaphopoda; order Gadilida; family Siphonodentaliidae; genus Siphonodentalium; species Siphonodentalium dalli. Next base: position 189,567,324 of record CP136065.1, on the reverse strand, counting down.
ATGACATTTTCTGTGGTAAAAACATTCCCATATTGACTTAGACACATAGAGATACACAGTATTACAATGATTGAGGCAATATAACTTTCTGACGTGATGTGGCATACTAACAACTTCGACATATCGTTGGCTGAGAACTATAATGTCGTAAGTCTATTTTGGCGGGGAAATGAGGTATTGGTATCGTTGGAATCGTCGCGAAATTGTCTTTCGTTTGATACTATGAACCGTGCATTCGCCCCACAGTTACTATGATAAATGCTGTGCAATTGTGTTGTATGTCCATGTGTGCAAAATATTTCCATGCTAGAATGTATCTCCTTGACCAATTGCATCACCCAAAATCGTCACGTGGAAAAACTTTGACAAATTTAACGGGTCCGGAGATACCTGCTAGTCTAGAGCGTATTGACTAGAAATGGTTTTCATTGGTATGGTATGTGGTTGGGACCTATAATCTATTTGTTAGTGGCTCGCCAATTTTATTTTATTTTTCAGCGTCAAACTACCACAGAGTGGGCACAAAAGCAGGGACAAGTGGTCCTCGCTGTTTTAGCCCAGTCAACCATTTATCGGTATGATAGTGGCTAGTCACGAATTATGTAGTTAAATACATGTTTCACATGGAAAAGTTTACAAATTGTCGTATCTCAATGTTTGTTTTCAAATTTGGTAGAGTTGATAAGTTGTATATATATCATTCCTGGGGATAGAGAGTGAATTATTATTGGTCAACTTAAAGAAATATGGACCCCTCAAAATTTCAACAACAAACCAAGGTTTCGTGTCTCTCTGCCCGGTTTGGGTGTGGCGAAACCATCTCCGGACTCATCCTCTCCAGGTCGGTCCCGGAATTATTTTCATGGCGCTATAGGCCCACACCTATATCGGAAGGACTATAAATATGTTCGGTTATTTCTAATTTGTGTCTGTATCAGACTTCTGAGTCATCATATGGCAATAAACCATATGAAACAGACTTGATAGTTGTGGTCCTTCCAATAAACAATTAAAGCAAACCGGGACATAGGGTAGAAACCACAAAGCCGGTTGGTCAATCCAGAGAGCTTAAATATAATTGCGTTCTATTTTCCTGTTTGATGAAGTTATTATAACAGTAATGGGTTTTTAAATAATATTGTATTAATAATCCATTTCCCTCACGCATTTCTTCGAGCAACTGTATTACAATCAGCTTCCACAACACATCGATGTTATTGAGTTGCTGATTTTCATCTTTCTGGTCGGTGTTTGTGCTGAACTATTAACTTTCGATTCTTAGTCAGGGGTAAATTTGGTTCTTATTCCCCGTATAGAAATAACCAATTCATTTGCACACTTCATGAGATAGAAATGAACAAAGAGAACGGCACATAAACGCGGTAATACTGTACACAACTTTCAATGTATCATTAGTCCGTCTGTTCATCTGATAATTGTATTACAAAATACCATAAAACATCTTTTCAATCACAAATCAACTTGAGGCCTTAATTCGCGTCTGATGATTAAAGTTTGCACGTATACATGGAAAGAACATGATGATATAACCATATACCTTATTCTTTGATTGATTATTTGTATCATTCAAGATAACCTGATGCTGACATTTTTGTATTATTGTTTGTGAGCAAACGACATCCAATTTCAATAAAAATCCAGGGTATGCATGTTTATAAATAATGAATAGAATCGCCAAAATCTCCAAATTGGGGCAATGAATATAAGGACAGAATATGTCTATTTATTTCATTTTATCTGTTTGCGGATTGTCTACGGCTGTAAAATATTTAACCATCGCGAAAGAACCAAGTCGCGTTAAATGCACTAAATATTACATGTGTGATCAAAACCGTGACACAATTATACAGAATAATTTCACGATTGATTCTCACCCGATCGATGTGTGGAAGCTCACTTCGGAAATTTTCTAGCTGTGCAATCATTGATATAATTATAAAGATCTAGTTCCCATGTCAAACAATAAGGACACATTATATTCTTTCACAATGATATATTGTGTATTTAGTCTATTTCCGGTCTGTGCACGCCCTTATATGTGGGGATTATGATACTCTGTATATTCATATAGTATTCTGATAGAAGAGATTGGCCCATCAACGTTCGGAGATAGCGGCGTTAAAACGGGTCTACATGTTATTGCGGAAATAAACGGAGAGTTCGATGAGGTCCCGGGATTTGGATAGCGAGCAAAATCGACAAACATCATGAACCCCGAGGGGATTCACACAAAGTAGTAGGCAGTCAAACCCATAACCACATCGAATCCGTTGGTATTACTTATATGTATATACTTTAACAAAGTGTTGTCACCAACGCTGCTTTTTTATTTATAAATATAATAGGGGTTCCATGCAATTTGTTGCGAAAACCGGTATCATTATTATTTTGATTTTAGCAAAGAAACCAAGACCCGAAAGGCGGTATTTAGGCCTATATAGTTTTTTTTCGTAAACGCTTATATATTTCAACTTTCGACGATTTATTTAGATTGGCAGCATTAGTTATCGCATTGTTTCCGAACAAAATGGCATAGGTATACATCGGCTCAGTGTTAAAATAGTTCACTTTCAGCGGCATAAAGCCAACAGCGATTATAAATTACCATAGATGGTTATCTCCCAAAATGTCCCAACCGCTTTCGGTAGGAAAGATATGTTGTAGTTGTTTAATACCCACCGACTTTCTGAGGTGTGTCGACAAAACATTGTAACAATGTCCCGTTGTGCGAGTCTTCTCACCCGGTGTGCGAGTTCACGTATGACCAATTATATTGGTTAATCACACACAAATGATATAAACGCTCTTTATTATTTCATATCAGGAAAACAGTAACACATAACACTCTTTATTTTACCATATCCGGATCTAAACAGAAGCCAGGTGCTATAACGTTTTTTGCTTTTGTTTGCAAAACAAATGGAAAACATTTGGCAATAATATACTGTCTATTTTTATAATATGAGTAAAGCTTATCGTATTAAACTAACTTGTGAAATTCATCAATTATGCTATTTATCAACTGTTGTGATGGTGATGCATAATTTCATTTTATATTTTGGCAATAATATACTGTTAATTTTTATAATATGAGTAAAGCTTATCGCATTAAAAAATCTTGTGAAATTCATCAACAATACTGCTATTTATCAACTATTGTGATGGTGATGCATAATTTCACTTTATATTGTTTCTTCTCTTTATTTTGACGGAGCTGAATATTTTAACAGCATACCCACCACCAACGCTGCCCGTATCTGCCCGTACCTGATAATTGTTGTTATTTTCTAACATAGATGCTATACTCCTTACGGACATGGTTCGTTCGAACGTCACAGTTATTTACAGCCAATTTGGTAACATGTATATCAAAATATACCTACGCGGAAGATTTCCGAACAAATTCGTCGATATACCGCTGACAATATGTGCTTTGTTTCTTGTCAAATATGTTTCGTTACATTTAATTGGTTTCGTGTTGTTCAATTTCTTTGTCAGTGGTGCAACTGTAGACCATGAGAAGACAATCGATAACTCCTGTCGCTCTGACACGTTTATGGTACTACATACTATTGATAATCAGAAGCAAAGAGAAAGCAGTGTGCGAAGTTTTAAAAGTTTCGTGTAAAAATACGCAATATGCCTTTGCCGGACATTCCGTATATATTAGATTCCTGAATTCCGATGAATACAACATGGCAGTGTTCTATCAGAACCAGATCAACGTTATATTTGTGCATGATTTCAATTCGTATTTATGGGACATTTGATGCTCGCAGAAAGGTAGTTCATGTATCGGTCGCCATATTTCGATACCCGAAAAATTCAAAAGCGAATATTTGTATGTGTTTTTTTTGGAGAGCAAACCGCCATGTGGCTTTAATAACGTTTCCTTAATAATGAATTGAACAGTATGCGAATGTCCCAGCTCGTCATTGCATGATATAGATTATCTTTGTGAATCGTTTTCGCTTTTCATCGATTACGACAATCCCCTGTTCTGCGGGTTGTCATTTCATGTTCATCGCACAAGGGGCTCACAAAAGTTCAAAAGTTTTCTAAATAATGTAATCTGGGATTCGGAACGCCATTGCATGTCTTACTATGGAATAGTTATTACCGAACAGGTATTAACTAAGAAATATATGACCTACTAAACAATTTCGCTCTTCCATACATTTTGACCGTTTGATAAGTTTATTATGCCTTAGCTGCAAATCAATACAGAACATAAGTGCATTAGTACATGAACAAAACATATTTACATATATATAATACAAATACAAACGATCGCCTCGCACAAATCAGTGTGTACAGTTAGTTAATAAGTAGCTTTAATAAGGCACGTTATATGATAAAACATATGTATGCGCAGTTGATACAATAGACCAGACCCATACCAGTTCCGTTCTTACTTTATAAACTGGAAATTGAGTCATGAACGTTAAAAGTTTGAGACCCATCTTCAAGTCAACGATAAAGAAAAGTGAATCTTCTATCGATACCAAAACAAACATAATACCATGTTGTACATCACGAGGAGTGTACACATGTATTCCCCGTTCATATTAGGCATCGTTACACTATTAGCAAGGTTATATAACATAACCCTCGATTTTCCATGTATTTGAGATTATACAGCAAAACTTCAGATCTGCTAGACGTATGCCAATTTCAAACTTATTGTTGACCTTTTTATTTCATAAAATCAATTATGGCATGTGTTGTAACAACAATGGTGGCAACCAGAAAATATGTCACGTGACAGCGATTTAGAAAAATTTCACCCTTTTTTCGCTGAATTTTGTTAAATTTTGCCTATATTTGACTCTCAATTGTAAAAAATACGGGTTTGTGTATTTCAATGGAAATTCAAGAAAAGAAGCAACATGAAAGATAATTTTAAAATAAGCCACAACAATTATAGGTTGTCCGTTTATTTTTTTTCACAAATTCCTCAATTGCGTGAAACTTCTCGATTCATAGAAAATCAGGGAGGTAATCTTGCCAGATTTGGACGTCGAAGTATACCAAACAACTCGCTTTCTTGACAAAGGTCATCAAACAGAGCAGAACTTAGTTTAGAAGCTTATAGGCAATTGAAGCACCAAGCAATAGTCAAATTTACAGATCATGGTACAATAAACATGATCAAATACTCAGTTCTGTCAAACATACTGTCTAAATATAAAAGTGTTCACGTGTGGCAGATGACCACTGGTGCTACTAAATAGTATAACGACACCTTACATATATGCCCCTCGGCTTTTGTGTAGGAAAACACAGTCAGTATAAAAACATTCGGATACCTGGGTGATGCATAATATATTCGGTTGTGCAATGTAAATTTTTCGGCCATATTTGTGGGATTGTCCGTCAATTGGCTACGTTTGAGCGTTGAGGAGGGGTGGTGGTATTTTTGTTTACTGAAATTTTGCGAAAAAAAAGGTGATAACTGTGGAAATGCCGATTTATTTTAAGTAGTAAGTATGGTTCGGCATCAACATGTCTCAAGTTTGGCTCAGAACCTTGCTGCGGAGTGTGTATGGCTTAACACTAACCCTGTGGAATTAATATTATTTAGTTTCGTGTAACGGACCTACTTAGGAAAGTGGTAATAACAATGCTTATTTTACAATGTTCCCCATATTCCTTTCGGATGTGAATTTAAGACTGGAATATTTGGTGTCTTACAGGTGCCCATTGGTTCTCCATATATATCGCATATATCGACTACTGTCATTATGTGTGTTGATAGCAACCACCGAGGGTGCTTATACCTTAGGCAGGCGAATGGCGTCATATATTTGTTCTATATCCATCAGTGAATTTTTTAGATCGCGAGTATGGATTTTTTGGATATATTATCTCGTCACTTTCGGTTAGCAACAGTGTGGAGATTGCAAAAAACGCGGAATTTGGGAATGAAGCATCGCGATGAAACTGAAAGTAACTAATTCACAACTTACGAAGAATTCATATGTGATTTAGGTCTATTGATTTCAATTAGACCAATTTCTTTGGTTAGCGTAATGAAAACGAAAAATGAAGACATCATGACACGGTTTCTGACGTCACTTTGAATTTGTGGGCCAGAATCCATACAAGATTGCACAATCCACGACATGTCTTTATCAAGTTTTGCATGTTTGAATGTTTGAATGTTTATTTGCACATTTATACAATACAGTAGTATATAATTATATGTATACATATTTACATGTCCAGGGGTGGCTTGGCCAGTACAGGCCGTCTTCATGCCACCCCTGTAATATAACATTACATGTGTGATTGAGATGGCGTTCATTGCTGAATAATGAGTATTTACAACAAGGATGAGCATCTCCATCGTGATCATTGGGTGATGTTACATAAATTATTCTTAGCGCTATGTCGCCGATAAAAGGCAAATTTGAGTAATACATTTTACTCACCACGAACGATCTTGTAATACTGAGTATTAGCCATCGGTGTCATTGTCTCCGTCCCATCGAGAATATTTGCGTTCAGTTGACATCTGCCGCTATCAGAGCTGTAGTAAACACTCCAGCATCCTGTGTTAGAATGACAAGTCCAGACGCACTTGCTGGTGGAAACTTGCTCTAAAACACTGATCAGGGACTTTACATTGTCGAAAACTTCATTCACTGGCAACACGGCTTTGAAAAGTTTAAAGTTCACTCCGATAACCAGTTGGGTATATGTAGCAGCGAGCAGTGGAATGGCGAACATCAGCTCTCGGTTGTTCATCTTGTGCTCGTACTGTGTTCTTGTGTGTGTGGGCTACTGTTGAAGACTCGTAGTTTATTGTAGTCTATATGTCGATATCAGGGCATTGTTATTAATGTTTTAGAACTGCATGGCAACGCATAACATTTCCTTCTACCGAGTAGGCGATAATTTCACAAGTGACGTGGGCAATCGGTGGCTCAACTTAAACGGTTTGCTTTAAACACGGTTTATTTATCCACCAAATTTATACTTATGTTATATAAAAATACATTGAACATGGAAATACACAAGCAATTGTTATAATGGATGTGGATTTTTTTTATGTATATTGTAGAAATGTAGAAATATGGCTTTTCGGGTGTCATCCTCATGTATCAAGGGCCCCTGTACAAATTTATATAAATCATCCTGGGATCTTACGTACCATTGGGGGCAGACAGTAGAAAAGTCGGATATTACATGGGTTCTGGTATATTTCGGGTATTAGAAATAAGAGAATTCAGGAAAAGAAGATGAGGATGGAGGGGAGATGATTCTCTGTTTTGTTACACGTGATTATCATGTTCTAAGATGTTGGCCGATTTAGAGATAACTAATTACAATCGTTATGTGTGGAAAATGATTTTTTGTTGTCTTCCAAAATAGTTAGATTCGTTGTATCATCGCCATTGAGAAAAATTTAAACTGAGGGAGCAATAATGTCTGGGATCTATCCAAGTAGAATTTTCCTATGGGAACGGTAACTCTGACATTGTCTATCTATCTTCTATTCGACCACAAACACAACGATCTGTGGTAGAGATATATATTTTGGTATTTGTGCGCGTTTAGATAACTACAATAGTTTGTTAGTCATTTGGTGGGACTTGGTATTCCTGGGACTAGAGGTTTTCCATTTACCAATGGAACTGACAACAGCTTTCTTGCGTCTACGGCGTCTTGGACGACTATATTATGTGTCATTCTCATGACGGTATCCGTACTCCATTTAGACTCATGGCGATCTGGGTGGGGCCACTGTAAACATTGTAAATGTCATGGCCGATATGCCAGTCTGATGCTTTGCCTGACCATGATTATTTATTGCTCGTTCTGTAAATGTACATACCATGCGGACTCGGGTAGAATACATGTATGTCCACAGTCCGACGCACACTGGGTGGGGTGAGAATCCCCAAATGTGTTGCATCATGAGGTGCATCACGTGATGGGTGCTTTAGCAGACTTAATGGTATTGGGATTGTCTCGTCGTGTGAACGACCCGAGGATACGGATTAATCCATGGACCACTTCGATTCTACAGCTTTTCAAGTTGGGTGGTTGAGTTTAAACCGGCTCTATCAATCGGCTAGTCATTTTTCTTCTAGGTGTTTCATATTACATTAATGTTGTTTGTTGCACTGTTTTCCTATCACTAGAATTCATGTAAATACTTGTAGTCATATTCGCACTGTGTCTGACGTTGTATGTATTATATTGTCTTTGATTGCGTCTAATATTTGGTGTCGTTTATCTCACTGCGATGTGGTATCGGGTAAGCAGAGTCTGGTATATGCAGTGGCAAAATGGGTCAGTCAGGGTCACTGCTTCGAATATGTACTCTCACTGACCCGATCGTAGTTCATAGGGTAATCCGAGGCGGGGGCTGGGCTAGTTTTAAAATAATTGTCATATTAACAACTCAATTAAAATACATAACATGAGAAAACGAACACAACTCAACAACATACTGAAAGTACATGTATGCGTAATGATTCCTTATATCCCAGTGACTGGTGGTGATGAATGTCCTCAGTATTTGGTTTCTAGTTTCAATCCTAGTGTCAAGCGACCTCTTTTGTTTCTGACTGGTAACTGCTGGAATATGTCAAGCCATTCAGGCCCATGCTGGTAATTGCTCTATCGCTCTCCTTATTCGACGATAATTGCAGCTGACGCTCTCATTCATTTATTCATTTAAGACCACTTGCACAACAACCATTATTGATTCCTTCTCACAAGACATTTAATACAGCAAGGCTGTGTTAAGAAACCGCGACATAGATGACTCGCCGGATCAGGAGTCGAATATAATGTTGAGCTTGCTCGACGATGTGTATATGTGCATATGTATAGAATATCAAACACAATTGATAGTAAGAAAGTTCTTATGAACCGATCTCTTCGTAACTTCAATCGGTTTCAAAACCCATCGAGGTTGAAGTTGACTCCATTCCATTTGTGGTGTTTTAATTGCTAAACGTATTAACGCGGCCAAAACATTGCATAAGTAAAGCAACGATAGGTGCACGGTGTTTTGCTACAGATCATCAATCTCTACCAGAGCGCACCAGTCATACTTTCTTTCTGACCATAGAAATCGGATAGTATTTTATATGCGATTTCTATGTTTCTGACTCTTGTCACCGGCTGGGTACTGGTCTGTGTTTCTATATTTATCATAGGGTTTTCCTGCAAAAATGGCGAAACCCGATCGCTCCAAAGTCAAATTTGCTATGTGCAATTCCCGCACTAAAACAATGACATAATGGAAAATCAGTTTTGTTGACGATATTCGCAAGCTACTCATCAAAATTGCAGCAAATTAGAACTTTTGTGAATGACTTGCCGTGCGAGTTGTGACAATGACTTACATGTGCGTTTAGACTTTTGAGTTGATAAAATAATCGGAGAACCGGATCACACCATTTCGAAATATAGTTCTTCGGTTTTAGTGGGAATTTTCAAACTTAAGGTTCAACATTTACACAATTTTTTTTCGATATTTTGTGTGCTTAACAAGGACAGTATTTTGCTCTGTTCGCTTAGTATATATTTTAATATGCGGAAGTCCACCAAATTTGGGTAAAATGTCGCCGGTAGCAGCGGTCTTACCGAGTCATCAAGGGAGGTAAACCATGCATGGAGTTTTCCAGATCATATACACAGAATATCACAAATCAAGGAAGTTTTCAGACTGTATGTGTGCCCAGCAATGAATCGACCATGATTTCTTTGCCAAATACTCACTGACGAGGAAATGTTCAGATATTAAAAGCAACAAACTGTCATAAACTGCACCCTCACACCAATTAATATGAACACGTCTGCACTTGTTTTCTTGTTCGTCTGTCTTTCGTCTGCGTATATTTGCCCAAAATGCCTACAAATGGATAATAAGCGTTATATACTTATGGGGGAATCCGTTAAATAGATATCCAGAATAAACTATCATATCAGCATGATAACAATACAATTGTACATCCTCGACCGTCAGTGGAGCACCGCACGTTTTCCACAGGGAAGTGTTTTGATGCCAGAAACCAGACGATGAGTCAGACCGATGTAACACACGACACCCAAGAGACAGATACATCTTGTTTCAGTTAAAACACCGCTTTGCTATATTTATATTCAGTACGTTCTTCAGTAGCGATATTTATTTCACGCGAAGTTATATGCTAGTTATGCATGTACATTATGTGATTTAGATTATATGTTTTCACACTTGTCAGATGTTGGATAGCTATTCCTAATCCAAATGTTATCCTAATGTGTGTGGTTAGTTGTACATATACATGTATCATATATCCCATGTATGTTGTATACATATACTGTGGTATATCTCTACACTCCGATTAAATGTTAAACCTTTCACGAACTGATGATCTAAGGTCGCGGTCTCTGATAAGTTACCTTATTACGTGACTTCCGCCTTTTTCGGTTCCATGTATTTCATAACTCCAGGTGTTGTTAGTTAGTAACCCATAACACATTCCGCTGATTTGATATTTTTCAGAACGTCTTTGCGATTGGCGGGCACCTAATTCGTGTTTCTCATATATTTTTGCAGTTATCTTGCCAATGCGAATTCCGACAATATAAGCCAATTTTACCAATATCAACGATTTTAGTTGTCAGGTTTTCCAATCGCTTGAAGTTAAGCTGGTGCATTCATTGCTTCTCGTGTAAGGAATGCAAAGAAGCTTAAGCACAGTGCACTAAACAACCTAATATACATCTAGGTTTGAACTGATTCTTACAGGCGCTACACTTTATGAACCTCTTTTCGAATTTGCCGTTACGTCTCCGCAAAGGCTCGGAAAAACGTTCATATATATGTGAGAGAGACACTCATGTTATACCATCTAGTTATGTGCATTTCACATACGGGCGAGCGTTGTGTTTTGTGAACCATACATATTCGATCGAGGATATGTTAGGAAAGCGTTGTCATCATGTATCCCGAACAAACATACTGATCGGATGGTTATAGACTGTGCTCCTGTCATATGTCTTTGTGCACACGAAAAACTAGTATGCCATGATTTTAGATGTTTTAAATATGTTCGTGCCGATAAATAAATAATTTCTTTTCCATTCAAAGAGAACATAGTCGATATGTGGTTCATATTGTTTGTTGACGACACAGCTGTAAACAATAAATCGGACCAGTGATTCATATAATTGTGTATAGATTGTTCATTGTCTTGAATAGTACTAATAGCCAGCGAATTTGGTACGAAAGGTCCGATCGGTACTTCATGTACATGCAGGTGGTACATATTTTATATTGATTCAAGTTTGTTTGATAGTGCTGGTAACAGCTGTGTTATGCACATTTACCTACATGTATATAACGGTGTTTCAGTACACTTTGTTTAAGCCTCTTTGAGTTCTACTTTATGCTCATACATTGGCAAACTTGCTTCGCATAAAGTTGAATTAAAATATTGTATACATCAATTTGAAGCACTTACTGCAGCGAGACGATCACATCGTTTAACTAGTAACAAGGGTTTGGTGTCTTGGGAGTGGTTATAGGACATTTAATTTTCCAATCAATGTACATGTTTCAATTGCCATAGATATTCGAATACTACATTATAGTAAAAAATAACTAAAACATGCAAATTCTTAATATGTCCACGCGGCAAATGATCGCGAAGAACCAGCTGGTGTTTCGAGACGATTTTAACAAGTCGCGCAGCCACATGAATTGGGCAAAATTGGTAATTGAATTAGTATCACCTCATAACCTTGAATTTAATTATACACAGCTAATATTGAATATAAATATGTTTATTATATAATACATGCTTAAGATATAATATGATAATATATTGACTATAATATTAATATACTTGGTTTATATGAGGACCAAAACAGCTGGCTTCCCTCTATCTAAATCACGAGTTTAATTAAACGATTGTGTTACATGTAAGTACGATCTAAGAATGATTACTGGCAATTAACGTGTTAATGTTACATGTGAACAATTAAACTCGCGTTGCAACTAGCATCTTAAAAGTCTTAAATGTACCTTTAATTGCTTACTAAAGTGTAGCAATTAGACTCACGTGACATTAATTAATAAGATGCAAATGTTTTTTGGGATCGAATACAGAATTGTATCCCGGCTTATATGAGGGCCAAAACAGCTGGCTTCGCTCTATCTAAATCACGAGTTTAATTAAACGATTGTGTTACATGTAAGTACGATATAAGAATGATTAATGGCAATTAACGTTTTAATGTTACATGTGACCAATTAAATTAAATTGTGGAGCGTAATAGCGTCCGAGAACACATGTGCGTGATGGAAGACGTGGTCAGTGGCGGTGTGGACCTGAAATGCAGTCTGTTGTCATGCATTTGTCCAGTTAGTTGTTATCGGTGAAGATACATGTCCGCGGTGACATGGTGGCAGAGCAGAATTGTACCCGAGAACAGGTGTGAGTGATGGAAGACATGGTTAATGGCGGTGTGGACTTGAAATGCAGTCTGTTCTCATGCAGTTGTCCATTGTTGTTCGCGGCTTAGATACATGTCCTCGATAAATGGCGTTGCGGAGCTGAAGCAAATATCGTGACTTAAGAGCATATTGCTAAAGGAAGGGGCCGTGATTATCATTTATCGGATGAATCCCGAGACCAAAAACGGAGGGAAGCCAGACATATGGTCCTCCATCTACCCGAGGAACATGTCAAGCTATTCATGGACGGATCGTTTTAATATACTTGGTTTATATGAGGACCAAAACAGCTGGCTTCGCACTATCTAAATCACGAGTTTAATTAAACGATCGTGTTACATGTAAGTACGATCTAAGAATGATTACTGGCAATTAACGTGTTAATGTTACATGTGACCAATTAAACTCGCGTCGCAACTAGCATCTTAAAAGTCTTAAATGTACCTTTAATTGCTTACTAAAGTGTAGCAATTAGACTCACGTGACATTAATTAATAAGATGGAAATGTTTTTGGGGATCGAATACAGAATTGTATCCCCAATAAATAGTGGAGCGAAGCGAACGAATGATCCCCAAAAAGCCTGGATATAGTTTGTGAAATAAAGAAGTGCCATATAAGGAGGATATAGCAGATAATATATATATGTGGATCGAAACCCACAGGTATGGAAACAATATATTATTGGACTGGATGGACATGTGCCATAGATAATTGAGCAGCGCGTATGCGCCCCCTGTCAACATGAATGTATCGTGTGTAACAATCGGAAGTCCAACGGCCCATGACTTTGATAAGATGATCGTCTACACTAGCGCTAGCACTTGATGACGCCGCCCCATGCCTAAAGCTATGTCCCGAATATCCTGCGTGGTTGATACCTAACAAGTTAAGTAGATATCGCAATTTATTCAGGAACATATCGCGTGTTAAAGATGCACCATTCATGTCAACGAACAGAGCTGAAGTCGAAACTTCAACCGAGAGACCAGTCCGCAAGCGCAGATACCTAAGCATGTTGGTGACTGGACATATATCATCATTTGTAGCGAATAAAAGTAATGTAACACCCCTTCTGAAGGAGTCCGTTTTGGACGACTTTAACAAAAGAGTAAAATGGTCTCGCTCGTGTGCTAGCTGGACATCGTTCACACAAAGATGCAGCTGTGGATTGAACAAGCCTGTTGTAATTGTGAATTCGGAACAGCGCAGATATCCAAAAAATGCAAAACTGAATGCTGCAGATAACATGTGGTCGTCAAACTTATTGAAAGCACCTCTATTTAACAAACGACACAGGCGCTGCATAATATCGGTAGTGATTGGAAGGCGACGCGGTCTATTAGATGGAACCTGTAGTCTTTTGATACCTCGAAGGAACGAGTGCAGTCATATCAGATCCGTTTTGTCAGCACTGATGAATGGGCTTGAGCAATCACTTTTGATATAGAAGAACCTAATGCCGGCCAGATGTAGTTTGATAGTGCTATAGCACAGGTGTTTAATTCCATGGCAGAAAGCCGTATACTATATCAATGTGTCTTCTGTAATGGATGGCAGATGTGAATCAGAGCACCATTGAGTGAGGTATGACTGACAGAAAATGATAAATTGGCTTAGTGCGGAAGAGTATGCCGGCTTCGTGGAATCGTTGATAGATGAATACCAGACGGTTTGCACAATCTTGTTTAAAACATTATCAGAGCTGACAGTTCCGGAATTGAAGTCGGCCGATGGTATCAAGTCGTGAAATTCCTGAAAGCGAGAAATACGATCTGCTATTATGTTACATTTACCAGGCACATGTTCGGCATAAAACATGAAATTGTTTTTAGCAGTGCACCATGTGAGTCGCCGTACCAGTTTCATTATAAATGAATGTTTATAGGAGCTACGGCCCTTCTGCAAGATGTTAACTGTGGCAGCGTTATCGCAATGGAATACAATTCGTTTGCGAACCCATAAGGGTCCCCACAGTACGGCTGCAATAACAATGGGAACAATTTCTAACAAGGCCATAGAAGCTTTCGTATCGGTGGCTGCACACATTGTTTTAAAGGCACGTGAGGCCTTACTTGTCGAAAATATTCATATTTGTTCCAATCACCGTAAACAGAAAAAAACACTAAAACGCATACAGTTTCGTTCATATATACCATGACCATCGCGTAAACAGCATGTTATCACAAATATTTACTATATTTTACCTAAGCAAGAGCCTGATTGTGTTACAGAAGACAGCACAATGCTGCTGGCTAATCACACACAAATGGCATAAACGCTCTTTATTCGTTCCATATCAGGAATTCACCAACAAAGAACGCTCTTTATGTTTACCATCATAATATAAACAAACACCAGAAAAGTTACTTTTTATGCTTTTGTTTACATAACAATGGTCAAACATTTGACAATAACATACTGTTTATGCGATATTTCTTATTTGTTTTCGGACAAAGTCTGTCTACATTTTGTTGTGCTTTCTGTTTGTGGCAGTTTTTGACGGGTGGAAATATTTTCACAGGATACCCACCGCCAATGCCAACCGTACCTTTAAACTCATTGGTCCAAGTTCCCTGAAACCACATTTGTCCTTGGAAAATGCCACCAAACCCTCGTGTAGATGAATTATCAGTGTACAGGTGGAAGTCGGGGGCGTGAGTGATACTACGCTCCAGGAACAACGACACACCATTCCATTCACTAATAAATTTGCACCACATACGCAGTTCGCGTCGACAGTCGGTTGTAAGTGTAACAAATTGGTTCAGTTTTTTTACTCGAGTGGACACAGTAATCAAATGTGATATGAATGATCTGCCCGGTGGGATAACCCGGCATGCATAGTTTAGATGACCAAGAATCACGAGAAGTTCGCGTTTTGTACATGTCGTCCTTTTGATGAATGGTAAAATAAGAGATTTCAGACGTTCGCACTTATCTTCTGGTAAATGCACTTCCATGTTAACAGAATCTAAATACAATCCTAGGTACACAATGCACGTGGACGGACCCATTGTTTTGTGTTCAGCTAATGGAATATGTAGCTGCTGAAACATCATAGTCATAGCTGCCTTAGTTCGATGCGCGCGTCCTCTGAACAAGTATCAAAACAGATATAGTCATCTAACAATGACAATATATGTTGAACGCCATAATGGTGTTTGGCCACCCAACACAAGGCACGGGAAAGGTGATCAAATATTTTGGGTGCACTCCGGCTACCGAAACACAGACGAACAAAAAAGTAATACACATCTTTCCATTTGACACCATATAGGTGCCACAATGCTGGGTCGGTCCCCAGAATTTTGAACGCGTCGGCTTGATCGTATTTTGACATCAGACAACCCTGTCCCAAATCAGGTATTATTCGAATTGCGTCATCTATGCGTATATACGAGAGCGAACACGAATCCTTGTCTATCAGGTCAGTAATGCTGAATTGGTCAGGACTGTCGTGTGGAGATGATAAGTCAACGATTAATCTCTTTTTCTTGGAGTATTTTCCCTCAGCAATGCCCAGTGGACTGACCCGATATATAGGGAACGGCGGAGTTTGGTAAGGACCGATGACAAAATATTTCCGCACCTCGTCTTGGAGAAGTTCAGTGACCGCATCCGGTTGACGGCGTGCCGATTGCAGGTTCTTACATTCCAATGAGGTAGATGGGAGTTTTGAGGCACCGGATAAAATGTTGTTCCTCACCAGCGGAGATACATTATCCACATTATGGAAACTGTCGGGATGCATTCCCCGGGTGTCCAGTGCAGAGTGGTACGGCACCGACGGTTGAGTCTGTATTGTGGGTTCAGGTTGTGACATATCGCCAACGAAATGTCCCCGAGGAGCGATTTGTCTCTGAATGTCTTTAACAGACTCGTGTAGTTGAGAATGAGTCACATCCATACATGTACCATGTGTCGTGTTAGATGGTCCTTGTTTGTCAACAGGCATAGGCTCGTCAAAATCACTAGCCTGAAGTCCAATATTGATGGTATTGTGAACATCCTTGTCGCTGCTGCTATTCGCTAGAAATAAATCCGACAGAAAAACTCTAGTATAATTTTTTGGCACTTTAATACCGATGATTTTAAGTTCTGCGATTAACTTCGCTTTGGTCCAAGACTCGGACTGTCCAGACGACACAGGTATTGTCTTTTGTTTCGGGCTTTTTTCACCCGCTTTACGACGAGGCGCCATAATTCCAATAAGTATATATACACCACAAACGAAACGAAAATATAGAAAAATTAAACTTTCTCACACAAAAGATAACAATCAAACTGACGGGGGGTGCGAGTTTACTATGAAGTGATGCGGGAAGAATATAAGCGAACCACATGGTAGACTTCTCACAGAAACGCGATCCCCGCTGGCACATAATTAGGACGATAATTCAAGATAAGGAACGCTGTTTGTGAGGCAATTGGTCTTCCTGTGTGGGAACCGTGCATGTCCTTAGGTGACATGGGTGATTGGGTTAGCTCTGTAACATAAAACTCTGAAAGTTACATGTACTTTCACCAATAACCAATAACATTATTCTTTAATAACAATCACATTATAGGTTATTGTATGCTATTTGTTACTCAAGGATAACAGTTGGTCCATACGTTGCTCTCTGGAGGACCGTTTGGTTATAATAGGAAACTCGCTTCATGTCCCGTTGTCTAGGGTTTAGATGTTGAATTGGCCGTGTCGGGATAAACACAGCAGGAGCATCGGTAAAAGGTGAACAGAGGTATCTCGTTCGGCCGCCAGAGAGAGAGTGGTTTTCCGTATCTCTCGACGCTAGTAGTTATTACAACGTATGGTGTATCATGCATCCTAATAAGGTATGATGTATATGATACACCTACCTGTGACGTGTATCACCATCGGTATGGTGGAATGATTGTGGTCTGATCCTTCCAACACATAAGATGGTAGTACATGTCACATCCAATTTAGAATATGATCTTGATAATTATGATTGTATCTATTCTATTAGTTATATCTCGATGTGCTGTGTTTATCTGTACAATACGTTATAGCAATAACTGGGAACATAATTAATTATATATCAACCGATATCTTCTGTACTATCGGATATTCATCACGTCACGCAAAAAAAGCATTAAAATGGCTACAATTGTTTGCTTGTGTCAAAATTGTTTACTCTTGGACATGTTCATCGGATGCAAAGACACATGATAATATATTCAGCGTCATAGTGTTACACGTGATTTACCATTGCTGTATTCCTCGTGTGACTACATGGATGCAATCAGTTCAAGGATTGAATTAATGCCATTTCGGTTGGGTTGTGACCAGTAATATGTCTTAATATACATACACGCGGGCTTATGTTCTCACTCCCGGTTGAGTGGTCCTGCTAGCCTGCTATGATGTTGGTGAATCCCTCTGATTTAGATAGGGTAATGGTGGCGCAAAATGTTGCTGTTTGGGACAAATCACATTTATTCATCAATTGTTATGTTAACGTCCATTGGACCATTCGATCGATTAGAAGAAAAGTAAATTTGTATATAAAAAGTAACTAACATACTTTATCCATTTGTATATATAATAATAAGGTTTATAGTCACGACTCCACAAATGTGCTCTCGGACTTAACAATATACACATAACACATATACAACACAATACAGATATATACAACATAAACTGCGGCTATTTCTTAACTTTACGCAATGTGGGCCGAGGACCAAATGCCACTTCAAACAGGTGGGTTTTAAGTGCGGATTTGAACTCATTTATGGTTTGTGGAATCTTTAAGTGATCAGGAAGTAGATTCCACAGCTTTGGGTCAGCCACAGAAAAAGCGCGATCGCCGCATGTTACCAGATCCCCAGGTTTATAGACAAGTTTGTTTTGGTAACTATCCTAGCAGCACAGTTTTGTACAAGCTGAAGTTTCCGAATAAGGTATGTGTTGCAACCAAATAAAAGTGAGTTACAGTAGTCTATACGGCTTGTGGTAAATGCATGTACGAGTTGTTTGGCCATCTTTTCGTCGACCACATTTCGCACCCTGCTGATATTTCTCAGGTGACAATATGCCAATCTGCAAACTTGCATTACATGCGTCTTCGCAGATAGTTTGTCATTTATCATATACCCCAGGTTGCGGACCATAGTCGACTTAGAGACTACACTATCTCCAAGCACAATATCGTGGGTAGTTGCTTTCTGCAACTGATGCGGTAACCCGATATATATCAGTTCAGTTTTGTCAGGATTCAACTTAAGGAAATTATCAGTCATCCAGATTTAACATCGGATAAACAGTGCTCTAGGGATTCTCTGGCTGGAATCTCACAACCAGGGTTGAAATGAACGTAGAGTTGGGGATCATCCGCGTAAAAGAGAAAATTCAGTCCATGATGACGGATTATGTCCCCCAGCGGTAGGACGTAGATCACATAGAGCATGGGTCCAAGCACAGACCCCCGTGACACACCGTACTTAAGTGCAAAAACATCCGAGTGAACGTTTTTCACTGTGACACTCAATGTACGGCCGTTCAGATATGACTTAAACCAATCTAAGGCTACACCAGTCACACCGAGTCTGTTTTCAAGTCTCTCCAATAGCACAGCGTGGTCGATGGTGTCGAAGGCGGCACTGAGGTCCAGTAACACCAAGCATGACACTTCCCTTTGATCCATTGACATAAGCAAGTCATTTTGGACCCGAAGAAGTGCAGTCTCAGTGCTGCTATTTGGACGATATGCAGACTGAAACACTTCCGACATGCCAGTGGACGACAAGTATTCGCGGAGTTGTTTGGAAACAAACCTCTCAGCTTTGAAATAAAAGAGAGGTTTGAAACCGGTCGGTAGTTACTTAGGACCTCGACACCAAGCCCTGGGGCCTGTTTCATGAAGCAAGTTCATAAGATTATCTTAAGATGGACTTAATCTAAGATCTAAGGTGGATCTTATGATGTAACTTTTCCGTTTCAAGAACGCGTTTCACAAAACAAGATTAAGTCCTACTTATGTAGTAAGTTAAGTTCCCGCTCATTTAGACTGGTTATCGACAATTTTCTACAGTCCGGAACAAAAAAATGTGGGCTTGTGCAATCTTTATGTACGGCATTGAGAGGTTATCGAGAAAGAGCCGAGTCCGAGTTGACATTATTGTGTGACAGGGATGCTGGATAGCGGCTGTGGTGGGGGTGGGCGAATCAGCGCATGTATCTTAGTGTATATAGTCAGTGGCCTTATATTCGCATATGGATCTTAGACTTGTATGAGTTCCACGATGTGAATTCGAACATGAGTACATCGCAGGCTCTTAAAATGACGAGCTTTGCGTTTACTGACGAGTGGTGGTGTCCGAAATAAGACAATATAATTATATGGATCGATGCATTCACGCCGAGTTATTCCACTGAGAGCAATGATCAGGCGGCGATTTTTTATGTGAGCCGACATAACTCGTGTATTATCGACCACCGCTCTCTACGTGTAGCAATAATCAAAATAAATCGGCGATGTCATCAGGACAAACATAGGTCATTTTTCGATTCAAAGGGAAATGAAAAATATTTGTTAGAGTAATTTTTTTATTATTTGTATGCAGATGTTTTATGCGGTTGTCATACCATGGATATATACATATATATATATATATATAACTACGTTTTCAATAGCGCACTCGTATTAAGGTGTGTCATCGTTATGGGTGTGTATATCATATATACAGTATGCTGTGCAACGGTCATCCCACCCCTTCAAAAAAAAAAACATGACAAAAATTTGGACACCCTTGAAAATCACGACATATGGGCGTGGGCATAAACTCAATAAAAATAATATTCTCTATAGAAAATTGTCACTATTTCTAAAACATATTTTGATAAAGAGCGTTTGTGTTACCTTTCCTATATGACATATCTGCTTTGTAAACAGCCGACGGAAATTTGGAAAGAAGAAAGAATCAATACATTAATTGATCTCATTTTACCCCATCTCCCCACTCACATATGGAATAACATAGAGGAGATTGTGAGCTTTGAGCTAGGCCATAATTCTTATCAAAAGATTAATTCGTGGGTAATACAATTTTATAATATATATTATCTATAGGTCACATACACAGCTGATAATTGACTATATCCTACATTCGACGAGGCTCGGTGTGGCTAGTTGGTCTCTGTGATGGGGGGGGTACATCGTGCAATTTCCAACTGCACCCGCCCCTTAATTGAAGCGGGCCAAACTTCCATGTTCGCGAAATGCCATGTCCACCCCACCCGTCGGATTTAAACTTACCAAATGGTATCTCAAATATTCCAACAGTTCGAAATTTCTAACCTGACGCCCCTAAAGTTGGTGATTTTCTGTTGCTGTTGTTTGTCTAAAACAACATATCCCTTTACTAGTTAGAAATTAAAACAATTGAACCCTATATATAGTGTACGATTAATGTTGTTTCCAATTGCTAAACATTTTGATCAAAGTGTGTGTGTGTGGGGGGGGGGGGGGTAGACAACACACAAACCCCATTCGCCACGTCCCCGATGATAAGCCTGTGCTCTGAATTGTTTTTACCAAACTAACTATATGGGGATTCGGTGGGGGGGGTGCCCTCTCCAAACTTTGGTTTTGGAAAGTTTGAGGTACCAGTTGGAATGTTTAAACCCAATGATAATTTGGTGTTGTTTAAGGGGGTGTAGTTGGACATTTCGAGGCGAACACCCCCTCTCACTCTGTAGCCACGACCCTGTATACCAGACGACGAATTGCCCACCCAGACAATGTACAGATATCTCCGTAATTTGCAAAATAACATAGGCCGCCATACTTGTGATCGATATGCCACTTATCACGTTGGTCTTAACTTTAAGATTATCTTATGACACCTCACAGCAGTCTTAAAGACCAAAGTTAAGACCATCTTAAGTTAAGACCTTGTCCGTGAAACGCACTTATGACTAAAGTTTGAACTTATGACCATCTTAAGTCCCAACTATGTCATAAGTTGCTTTCATGAAACAGGGCCCTGGTTTCTTCAGTAGCGGCTTAACTAAGGCATGTTTCATGGTGGATGGGAAAATGCCACTATCCAAAGAACTGTTTACAATATTCATCAACACGGGTGCTAGTGCTGACTTACATGTCTTCAATAACTTTGTTGGTATAATGTCGAGAGTATGTAGATAATGGCTTCGTGAATTGTTTCAAACCGCCACATTTAAAACGGTTCTCCAATCATATTGCTACAAAGATCACGAACATTATGATATGAGCAAAAATCGCTACTTTTTATTAGTGGCTTAATTTTGGCCCACTAACAGCATAGCTATATCAGCAGTACCCTCATATATCATCACATTATATACAAAGTGTGTTTCTATCAGTACGAAACTGTTAATCATATGCAACCGGCTTGTGTTCTAGTGTCTGCCACGTGAGAGCTGATCTGCGCTCCGTCCTTCACACGAAGTCTAAAGCGGTTTGAATACACAATTTGTTCTCTGAATATAGTTGGCAATACGGGGATGATCGATATAATTAACAATAGAACACAGACGCTTAAGTTGGACTCGGTTATCACTATATGGTTGATGCGTGTTTTAATATGATGCACCAATCCCCTCATCGTTCTGTATTGATTAAAGACATATTATGTACTTATTCGGGTGAGTGAAACTGATAAGTTAGCATTCATGCGCTATGCCAACTGGAGGAATATAGCATTATACTAACATCACCGAAAACTCAAGCAAATCGACCGTACCGCTCCATAAAAAAACATTGTCTGAACTACGCTAAATTGTAAATATTTACCACTCGATTCGGGACGCATATATCGGCGATAAACTAACGAAAATGATTGTCAGTCACTGCATTTAATTAATATACAAGAATGACGATATTTTTTGTCAATTTATATATAATATTTGTAGACATAACCACTTTGAAGAAGATTGTTTTCATTTCTATTTTATCACCCTACCGGAGTGTTTCACATCACTTTAAAGTTATTATGTATCATTAATGTGCTTTGAGAGATCAACCAAGATGAGCTACAATACTCACCCACACAGTCAGGTTATTTCTTCAGAAAGGTAGTATATTGGCGCTCTATGTGTGCTACTATGTGACTCTCGGAGGTGAAGATTTAACCACCAACAGTGGTCGTGGAGACCTGTAGGTATCGCAGTTATATTGACGTTGTTTGCAGTACACTTAGTTATTTGTTTGCAGTACAATTAGTTATGTATTTAAACTACGCCGTATTTCTGAACCATTTGTACGCGACATGTTGTACAACCCTATTTGCGATCACAGATTGGCGAAAAGTATGTAAACGTCCCTTTTTAAATTACTGCGATAATATGATCATAATATCACACCGACTTTGTATTATGTCAGACATGAATGACCCTCAAAAATGAAAAACGTAGGCAATTTTTCTACGGAAGCTAGATCTCAGTAATAGCCGTCATGCAACAAATATTTCCATTTGTTTAATAGTCATCATTACATGTACACTGCGACAGTCACAGTTTCAGTTTAAAGCTACGGGAGACCCTAGCGGTAATCTTGTCAAAATGTGGATCTACTGTGCTCTTATTTCCATTATCAATGATACCCCAGTAATGCGATTTAGCGTGTCAAAATCTTTGTTTGAACATACTACCCTAACAACACACGATACAGTTAATTATTTTTAAAATAATAGCCAGATCCAATGTTCAAGTAAATTTCTTTATTTCGAACGTTTTTGTTGAAAATATGTGCTGTACGGAATAGTTTTTGATGCTTTGGCACAGCCTGTTATGGAAATAAGCTCACATTACACGGTGCTTAATTATGTTTTTAAATGATGTGAAACACTGCGGTAGGGTGATCAAATATAAATGGAGAATAATTTTGATCAAAGTAGTATTTTTTTCAAGTATTATATGCAAATTGACAACACACACCATCGTTCTTATACATTAATTAAATGCAGTGACTCTCGGTGGCGAAATCATTTTCGTTAGATTATCGCCGATAGATGCGTCCCGAACATAAACGCAAATACGCAGGTACTGGCATTATTATTGTTTTCGCTCTACGTGAACATAAATCGACGTGCTTTCAGTGTGGCCCGCGCCATACAATGGAATAGCGGATATAAGTCTTCGACGGGCTTATTATAGAACCAAATAAATCCAATATGAACCTATGTCAATATTTAGAACCAATGTGAACCCATTTTCAAGAGTATGTGCTGTTTGACATCATACATTTTTTATGTTCAGGATTTTATTGGAATTTCAACACCTTTCGTTTCAACTAGAACATATTACTAAAAACGTGAAGTGTTTTAATGTTTCAAGACTCATTTATATATATATATATATATTGCTATGTTTAAAATATAACCGTGGTGATGTCATACTAATTGTTGTATTTTTATCTGAGTGTGTGCCATACTGCGTTACACGGTGCTTAATTATGTTTTTAAATGATGTGAAACACTGCGGTAGGGTGATCAAATATAAATGGAGAATAATTTTGATCAAAGTAGTATTTTTTTCAAGTATTATATGCAAATTGACAACACACACCATCGTTCTTATACATTAATTAAATGCAGTGACTCTCGGTGGCGAAATCATTTTCGTTAGATTATCGCCGATAGATGCGTCCCGAATCGAGTGGTAAATATTTACAATTGAGCGTAGATCAGACGATGTTTTCTATGGAGTGGTACGGTCGATTTGCTTGAGATTTTCCTGATAAAATTGGCGATCGTGAATTGGCAATAAAAACATCTGTATCATTTCTAGTTGCCATACGAAGCGTGCATGTTTACAATTAATTAATGAACTGACGTCGCATACAATCGCGTGCATAATAAAAGCAACATTCCAATGAACAACCTGTATTCTTGTGCTCTAACAATATTTGATGGCCTCCCATCGTCGGTAATATGGTAAACATATATCACAGTTTGTTCACTTCATACTTGATAAAGGCTACTAGATATCCGAAAGCTCGTGTTTTAAAAAAACTCAAATGAGTCTTAATAGACCGACCCCCAGACAAGGGTAGTGTCACACGAAAGGGTAGAAATTTTGACGCTATCTCCAATTATACTTGCCCCATGGGAGTTCCAAAACACTGAGGTATCCAGGGCGGAGCAGGTGGAAAATATATTTGTTTGACCTTTTTTGTGTTTTTGACCTGCAAATTTCAGTATAATCAGGAAAACCAATAAAGTAAGACAAATGTTGAATAAAATATACTTGAAAAATTCACGAAAATGCGAAAAAAAAGGCATAAATGGCAGTGCTTTTTCAAAAAAGTTTTCCAGAAGATTTCCTATAAAATTTTCATTTTTTGGTATAAAGCTCTCATTGGTGCATCAAATTTTTCAGCATTATATACCTGATGTATTAATATCAACATCACAAGCAATGATATCCAAGAAGCCGAGATATTTCCAAAAACTTAACCCACCCCCCTAAAACTGATTTTCTATCTGAAAATACCTATTAAGTCAGAATAGCCCGTTTTCATTCCTTTTTTTTAAACCAATTCAGAGTATTATCATATATCATGGAATTAGTATGTATCTGAGGAGGTTTGTGTTATGATAGAGTCTATTTTGTTTAAATATTTGATTTTTTGGGAGTAAATTAGCTAAAATATTGATTATTTTTATGTGAAAAATGTTTGAAAAATTCCCATGACTTTGTCAGCTTTATGGATACAGCTGCACAACATGCACCACAATAAGCATAAATTCTTTCCCAATATCAGACATGAAATGCTATAATCATGTACCAGACAAGAATTAAGAAATAAAGTAAAACTTATCCCTACCCCAAGTTAGTATTCTCAAAGCTTTCAATTTTATGCTATACTAAACTCGAAAGGTCGTTCATACTAGTTGATGGAATTCATTTTATAAATCGCAACAGTTCTGCCCACGGATTATGTAATCTCATCTTCACTATCACTGTCAATTTCATCAAATGTGATGGTATCAGTCAATATCATTTCTGTGCAACATCTTACGGGAAAGAATGTTTCAAACAACTCAGACTGCCTATCGACCGTCCATCTATGAAGTGCTACACCGGGAGTGGTTGATTTGGCAATGGTTGCAAGTCTCCACTGTTTTGCTATCATGTTGGCTTGTTTTGAGTGTAGAATTAAAGATTCCTCACATGGTGGAAGTGCAGAAAGATCAAGTACCTTTTGCTGATTCTCGAACTTCTGCTGGAACTTTACCCACCTAGCTTAATTCACTTTACTCGAATTTGGACCATACATGTATAAGGCACATGTTAACTCCTTGATTGTATTAAGCGTGTCACTGTCCAAATCCCAATTCGTTCCTAAATAAGCCATGACTTCCATATATCTTGATGGTCGTTCCAGCAACTTCCAGAAGTGTTTTTTTCCTTTTCGGAACAACTATGAAAGGTAATTATTATCTGTGAAGGAATGGAACCCAACAACTGCATTCTTTTGTATATTTGGCTGCCAAAATGTGGAAATGGTAGATATTAACCCAGCTTGTCCCGCAATCGCTTAGAAGTTGTGGTTGATGTATAAAATTGGCTATTCTGCCTTCTATACATTGAACACTAACATGTCTGATGCACCTTAGTTAATTTTTACTATTGTCACCACTGACATTATCAGAAGTATTGGATTTTTATCTCACAAACTTGATATAAATAATGGCAAAACAAATTCAAGTAAAATGTAACTATGTTTGGTATGAAAGGTGTTTATTGTTTTGATCTACCTTAAATGTGTCACACTAATGTGTTTATAAACCAAATTACTCAAAATGGCAACCATTTTTCGCATATATTCTCTGCGTTTCCGAAAATGTAGCAAATTGTGACTCACTTCGTTATTTTACATGTTAGCTAATCAACTGACAACTAAATGTTCTATTCTGGTTGTCCCATTTCCTTATGGGGTATAACAAATTAATTTTAAAGTTGCCTTATTTCCCCCCGCCCCCCCCCGAGAATTGATCAACATGATACAGGGTGGAGGTCAACATGGCAACCAGGGAGTTACCGTGTTGTCATAGGTGAGGTGAATATGTATAATGGGAGTTATTGTATGGTCGTGAATGATGCGAATAGCTGTACATGGTTAGCTATATGGTCATGAATGGGGTGGCCACGGTGAGATGTATAGGTATGCAAGGAGTGAGTGTATGGTCATGTGTGAGGTGAATAGGTATACAGGGAGGGACTGTAAGGTTGTGACTACCCAGTACAGGTGTACACAATGTGGCTCAATGGACATTGTTGTGGTTTATGTAAATAACGAGAGTACATGTACTTACATTGTCATATGCGTTTTTATGTATATATGGATTGACTCTATGGTCATGGGTGGGATGTACATGTGTGCCTTGTGTGGCTGTATTGTCACAGGTAATGTGTTGTCTGTATGATCATGGTGGGCTGAATGGATAAATAGATGTGTAGCTATGTGTAATGCGTATAGGTGTACATGGAATGGCAGTAGTCATAATGTGTGTATGTGTAACTGATATGTGCTGAATGGTCATTGACGAGCGTGTGGATGGTCATGTGTGGATGTGTATATGTATATATCGAGTGGCTATATGGCTATTGGCATGGCAAATATGTATAGTGAGTGACTCTATGGCCAATAGTGAGGTGAATATGTTTTCAGGGAGTGACTGTATGATCATGAATGTGGTGAATAGGTATACAGGGAGCGACTATATGGTCATGGGTCAGGTGTAGGAGTTTACCTGGTGTGACTGTGTGGTCATGTGTATGGTATACGGGTATACACAAGAGTGGCTGTATGATTATGGAGAGGTATGTGTATAACGTGAGTGGCTATATCACCATTAGTGAGGTGCATATGTTTACTTGGGGTCATTCTATGGTCATGGTTGGGGGTATATGTATATCTTGCGTGGCTATTTTGCCATGGGTTTGGTGAACATGTATACAGCGAGTGATGTATGACCAATGGTAAGGTGAATAGGTATACAATGATTGACTGTATGATCATGAATGTGTACACAGGGGTGGCTATAATCGCTATATTGTCATGGGTCAGGTGTATGTGTATACCTAGTGTGCCTGCATGCGCATGTGTGGAGTGTACAGGTATACACGAGTGTGGATATATATGGTCATGGGTGAGGGATGCGTATATAAAGCAAGTGGCTACATGGCCAATGGTGAGATGGAGTGACTCTATGGTCATAGATGGGGTGTATATGTTTATCTTGAATGGGTATTTTGTCCATGGCGAATATGTATACAGGGAGTGACCGTTTGGCCAATGGTGAGATGAATAGGTATACAAGGTATACAAGGATTGACATATGATCAGGAAAGTGGTGAATAGGTATACAGGGAGTGACTATATGGTCATGGGTTAGGTGTATGTGTATAGAGTGAGTGACTATCTTGACATTTGTATTGTGTTTATGTGTATATATGGAGTAACTGTATGTTACTGGGTTGATTGTACATGTGTACCTTGGGTTGCTAATTTGCTTTCCACAATAACTCAACGATATATTAATCGATAGAGGTCATGTCAGAGAGTTCTCCATCTTGATGGCGTTTATGCATGATGGAGGAAACGTTAAATGATTTCCCCCTGATAATAGTTAATGAATTTTTATGCTAATGGGCAGGTGATATCAAGTCAGTGATATCGATATTTCAAATATACAGGAGAATGCACTTATTGGGTTCCATTCCTTCACATTCCTTCGCTGGAAAGATTATCAAAATATATGGAAGTCATAGCTTATTTAGGAACGAATTGGATTTTGAACAGTGACACATTTACTACACTCGAGGAGTTATCATGTGCCTTATGTTCAACTTTCAAGAAAAGTGAATCAAGCTATACGGATAATGTTCCAGAAGAAGTTCGAGAATCAGTAGAATGTACTTGATCTTTCTGCACTTCCATCATGTGAGGAATATTTAATTCTACACCCAAAACGAACCAACTTGATAGCAAAACAGTGGAGATTTGCAACCGTTGCCAAATCAACCACTCCCGGTGTAGCACTTCATGGATGGACGGCTGATATGCAGCCTGAGTTGTAAGATGTTGCACATAAATTCTATTGACTGTTACCATCACATTTGATGAAATTGACAGTGACAGTGAAGATGAGATTGCATAATCCGTGGGCAGAACTATTGCAATTTATGATATGAATTCTATCAACTAGTATGAACGACCTTTCGAGTTTAGTATAGCATAAAATTGAAAGCATTGAGAACACTATCTTGGGGTAGGGTTAAGTTTTACTTTATGTCTTAATTCTGGTCAGGTACATGATTATAGCATTTCATGTCTGATATTGGGGAAGAATTTATGCTCATTGTGGTGCATGTTGTGCAGCTGTATCCGTAAAACTGACAAAGTCATGGGAATTTTTCAGAAATATTTCACTTAAAAATAATAAAAAATTCAGCTAATTTACCCAAAATAAATCAAAATTGAAATAAAAATAGACTCTACCATAACATAAACCTCTTCATATACATGTTATTCCATGATATATGATAAGACTCTGAATTGGTTAACAAAATGGAACGAAAACGGGCTATTCTGACTTGACAGGTATTTTCAGTAGAAAATCAGTTTTAGGGGGGGGGGGTGGATTAAATTTTTGGAAATATCTCGGCTTGTTGGAAATCATTGCTGCTGAAGTTGATATTAATAAATCAGGTATATAATGCTGAAAATTTTGATGCACCACTGAGAGCTTTATACCAAAAAAATGAAAATTTTATAGGAAATCTTCTGGAAAACGTTTTTGAAAAAGCACTGCAATTTATGCATTTTTTTGGCATTTTCGTGAATTTTTCACAAAAATTGTTGGATAATATAACTTTTTGCACATTATAAATGTTAAGCAACCCAGATAGAATAAGTATATGATATTCAAGTACATTAATTTTAACATTTGTCTTATTTTATTGGTATTCCTGATTATACTGAAATTTGCAGGTCAAAAACACCAAAACGGTCAAAAAAATATATTTTCCACCTGCTCCGCCCTGGATACCTCAGTGTTTTGGAACCCCCCATGGGGCAAGGATAATTCGAGATAGCGTCAAAATTTCTACACTTTCGTGTGACACTACCCTCATCTGGGGGCCGGTCTATAAATGGTGTTACTTTATTTTATTCCCATTTAATATATATCACAGTAACTAATATAAATATGCTGAGTATATATAAATTGTCTTATTACAAAATGGCACAAATTATAAAGTTCCCCTGGGTTCCATGTGACAGGTATATGTTTAAATTGCTCTCACACGTACTCTGACTACATGCTGTTCCTTATTAACGTCTATCGGCGACGATATGGAATTTTCAGTCTTGGGTAGATTTGTACTTCAAATGTATATACGTTTTGATTATCTTTCAGACGAAGATAAATTGTTATTCTTCTTGACGGCAAAATGTGGAGAAATTGCCTCTTATGTCGAAAATATCAACAACTTTGCAAAGTTCATTATAAAATACATAAATACATACGATAGCATGACATGGATTATGCTGTCTACTCTAATGGGTTAAGCTGATTTCAAAGATGCATAACATCGGAATATGTTTAGTTTCTCGTAAAAAGCACGTGTATTCATATATGTGCTATTTCAAATATCAATTATACGTAAACTCCACGTATATTTGAAATTTGACGAATCCATGAATGTGTCATTTATAATATAAATATACGTAAATTGCACGTATTTGACGCATCCATAAATGTGTTATTTCGAATACAAATTTGACGAATCCATATATATGTTATTTCTAATATAAATAAACGTAAATTGCACGTATATTTTAACGCATCCATAAATGTGTTATTTGAAAACAAACGCACGTACATTGCACGTATGTTTGAATTTTAACGCATCCATAAATGTGTTATTTCGAAAATAAATGATCCTTAAATTCCACGTATTTTTGTAATCGAACGTGCACGTAAATCCCTCGTATATTTCAAGTTTATAGAAATTTACGTGATCGGTATATGGCGTTTGCGTGAAATTAAATTTTGTGCAGTTGACATGCTCCCACAACAAATACGTACATAATCGACTTATAAAGTTAAATAGGTACATAGTGTATTTGAAACTTAAATAAGCAGATAATGGACTCATCCGTTATTCCGTTTTATGGCGCGGGCCAACTTAATAACACATGTCATTGTCCGCACATAATCTGCTTAAAAAAGATAATGTATGGGTTTTAGGGAGAACAGGCTGGCCCCCGGTTGCACACACGCCGTGTCAAATGATATGGCGCCTAATTGTTCTTAATCCCCTTCGTACTACGAATCGTACCACGAATAATCGTTAAAGGCAATTTCTCATAGCATAATTATAGATTTTAAAGAGATTTGGGTTGAAGTTAATTAAAATGCTGTCGGTGCACATCGCGACACACAGGGTGCCACATGACATGACGCTTAATTGTTCTTACTCCCCTTTGTACCAAGCTCGAATCGTTCCACGAATAATCGGTAAAGGCAATTTCTCAGAGCATAATTATAGATTGTAAAGATATTTAGCTTGTAGTTTAATTAAACTGCAGTACATTATTTCTGTGGACAAAGGTTGGCGCATGGTTGCAGCCTTCCAGTGTATGCAATCGTTTCTGTCGACCGTCATTGTGACAACTACTTATTGTAATCGATAATCTGTTTTCCCTGAATAATGGGTATGGCGCTAAACATTTGATTTGAATTGATCCCAGGACAGGGGATGATACTTGTTAGTCGTTCCATACGCAATACGTTTTGACAATGGTCATGACCGGCCCTTTATAAAACAATGCAATCCTATGCGTCTTGGATTATGTCACTATTAGTAGCGGTTACCATGTGTTGTTCGGTGTGTGTTCCTGTGTTCGGCATGGCAATAAACGTGGGTGAGTGGTCACTTATATTTGCCATAATAGAAGCCTATTATTTTATTTTATACATATGTTTTAAAACTTGTCCACCGCCCCACAGCGAGGGCTAGAATCCCCTGATGTGGCATCCTGATTGTTGTGTGAAGCATCCCGTGATGGGATAACATAATGGTAATGGTGGTACTAGGACGGCTGCATCACGAGACCCACCAAACGACCTGTGGGTACGGCTTGACTCGTGTTCTATTTCGATCACACATCGCTGCAGGACGAGTTGCTAGTCTTGGATCGTCTTATATGCATGCTTCTTCGCGGTGTTTTAAATTGCATTATTGTTACATGTTGTACTGAACGGTGTTGTATTATACATGTTACTTACGCTGATTAGATGTCACGTTCCTAACTTGTTGATAATATTTCTATATATTGTATTGCTCATGAAATTATTGCTACATATAATACCACTGCATATGTAAAAGCAGCTGCTTTATGTCTCTCTAATTGTTCTGGTTCGGCCATTCTATCGTGATTTTGCATGGTGTTAATCACTCTATATATCAGCTCCTCGTGTTCTCACAAAACGCGCACATTATCTGTTTATGAAGAACTTGCTTTATGTATATACTCTGCTTAGAATGGCCTCATTTTGAGTCGATAATGTGCTGAAAATGAGAGCGTTTCGGTCACAGTATCGACTCATAATGGGGCGATTCTAGGCAGTTTATGTGCCGACAATGACACAAATAAGCCAATTCACGACTGTTCAGGTGTGCTCTATTTAACATGTGCTTTCACTGTGGCCCGCGCAATAAAACTAAATAACGGGTGTGAGCCATTATCTGCGTATATCAGAATCAAATAATCACATTATGTACCTATTTCACATAATAGATCGTTTATGTGTGTATTTGCGCGAGGGTATGTTGATTGTCTAATTGTCCCCATAAACTGACATATTTTCCATTGTAGGGTGTGTCATCGAGAAAGATGTATGGGATATTGACGTGGAGACACTGATTTGGTCCTCTGTGTCTAATATAGATCGCCGTCGTAATTTGACGATTAAAGTACATACGACTGTATTGGAAAACATAAATCACAGCTCTTCATTGGAAGCTGGTAAGCTACATAGATGTACATACTCCGCATATGATTTGTCTTCATCTTGGCCCTTTATTGTTTGCGTCTCAATCACATTAGTAACATGCACGTTCCATTATATATGGATAAAATATGACAAAAATGTTCAGTACACTATGTATAAATAGGGCTTTGAAGCGATAGTACAACGGACACTTCGATAATGTTTTATTCTATGAATATAAATTGACAATGGAAGTAAATATTCATCATGACCTATGGTGAATATTGACTTCCTTGGGTTGACAATTTATCGTGTCAACATAGAAACATTGCGATAATTGTATAATATCATATCGTGAAGCCCTACTAGAATGTTTGAACATTATCCCAAAGTAAATAATGTTGATGTGCTTAACAAAGCATTTACTGTTGGTTTAATTGTGATTAGCTTAAATTGATAACAGTAGGTATTGGATTGTATGGAAGATAACATATAGTTACATAATACATATATACAGCTAGAACAGATGGTAACAATATGATTATAAACTTATAAATTCATGTTAGTTCGCACAGTAATACCTTGATGTGTAAACTGATTCGCATAATATGAATAAATAAACATTTATGGATAGGACATAGCAACCTCGTATTATTAGTTAGTATTATGTTTGATGTTTGAAAACAAATTTCTTTTTGTCATTGGTGTTAGTTTGTCATAGCACGCAATTCACATTGCGTTCCATAACCAGGCACACACATTTCCAGAATTTTAAGTTTTTCCAGAGCTTCCAAGTGAAACATGTATCGTTAAAACGCTACACATAGGGGCTGATCAACTTCGTTCATGAAACGCTGTGTTTTTTTATATTCAGTGTGTAGCTTACGCAACAATGGCTGTCGGATAATACTCGCTTTCTGTAGCTGCAACATGATGGCGTATCTCGACGCCCAGACAAGCATACTGAGGATACCAATGCTGGTGTTTCCTGTACAGAAATGTCGACAATATTCACCTGGGGGATCGACATTCGTTTTTCAATTGGCACCGACTAATGAGTGGAGGCTAATTGCTGATATTGCACGTCATCATAGTTGGAACCAGGTCGCGTTCGTGTTTGACGATACTGTTGGTATGTACTCGATATATGTCCGGATAGTTTTTGTCACCAATTTTGACTGCATGTGCATGTTGGCATGTTTATACTCAGCGTTGGACAAAACAAAAACAACACATATTGTATGGTAAGTTTGAAGTTCCTGGTACTATGGTAGTCCCTTTTAAAACTGTAGGAGAACCCCAACAACTGCCCCTAAATCTGACAAGGGGGCCATAACATCGAAAGCTATATAGTGCTGTTTCAGGAACTCTAAGTGTATACGAACGACAAACGAGCCACTATGTTACATTGATATATCTACCAACTTGTGATAGCCATATCACAACAAAATGTATATCTCCAGATTTATAAAGACCGAGTATATATTCCATTATATGATCATAAATGTCTTGTCCAATCAAAGAGCGTTTCATATAATAAAACAATTATGGCATTGTTTCTTGGTTGTCACGAGGAATTGTCAGCAGTATTGACTCCCTCGGGTTGACAATTACTCGTGTAAACCTAGAAAACAATGCGATAATTGTATAATATTAAATGGCTGATTATAGGCCAATTCGTATTCTCCAAGCCGGGGCAAACAATTTAATCACTAATGCGCCAGGAGGCACATTTTCCACCAACAGCTTGGCGGTCATAATTTTAATTAACGAACTTAAACTTGTCCGAAAATGTTGCTTAAAGGTACGGTAGAACACAAATGTCGATAAGATCATATATCCATGAGGGTTCCATACCGCTCATACACATTGCGTGAGGTTCGAGTAAGTTGTATTGCTGCATAGTTGGAACAGGACCCCATAGACTTAAAAGTGTTATGGATTTATTGAACCGCGAAAACTAATCACGTTTTGCCCACTGAATAATAGGCGGAAAAACCGTATTCTCGAAAGGCTATTATCCCCTGTTTGGGCAAGCAACTGTGGTTATATGTCGGTTTGAAACTCAGAAACAAAATAGTTATGCCGTATATGGACATACATGTCGGATTCAATTGCTCAAGCAGAAGTCTTAAAGGGGCGTGGCAAAACCAGATACCAAGTTAATGCGACCATCGCAAGTCATAAAAACCGCATCCCGAATGATAAATACAACTTTGATGTTACAAATCGGAAGCGCAGGAAGCGTTGCATGTTGCGAGGAAGTTGTGGAACACGGGCGGGCAGACCCGACATAGTTTTTAAACTCAGTGGCAGCACCAGTGACAGAAACTGAACTGACAATCATACTTAATATATAAAATAGTTAAAAAGAACACTTTTCAAACGGCATGTACTTTTATAATAATATACCTAACAAAACTCGAAACAAAACAAACCAGTTAAACAGTAAGATTTAAATAATAAGCATTTTTATTACATAACACAAATCAAACAACAGTTAAAAATAACAAACTGAGAACAGCTGAGTACAATCAATTCGAGGCGTGCCTGTCTATGGGCGGTAACGTCGCAGGAAAAACGCTGACATACGGTCCAATTGTCGATGCTCTGCTCATTATTTCGGAGATAGTAAAATTATTTTTGTTAGATAAAGGGAGATAACACAGACAATCAGTGGCCCCAATTTACGTACACAGTTTTAGTTTGCTACTCCCCATACGTTCATATACCAAGGCGTTGCAAAGGTGTGGAGTATAATAATAGTGAAAAATAATAGTAAAAGGGCGGTAACTCCATACATAAACATTAGGCTGAAATCCGGATACCATTAGTTTCAGTAAACCCCTTAGATGCCTACGATCGCTAGAAATCTCGCGTTCCTACTGCATTAGTTTATTACTATCTACAATTAAACGGAAATATAGAACATTATACTTCCTTGGTTACACAGTGGAATTAAAATAGCCCGTATTGTGCTTACTTTAATGAGAACAGGCTGGAAAAATACAAATAAACCAACTCACGAATAACTAGGTGCACACTCTTTATAATGTATTTTCAATGTCGCTCGCGCCATCCAACGGAATAATGGTATAAGTTCACAATGGGCTTATTTCAAAATCAAATATGTGATTGTATAGGTCTAATATGAACCTAGTTGTACGAGAATATGTTGGTATAGTATGTCATGACTTTACATTCTAGGTACAGCAGCTATACATGAAATGACCAGTTCCTTATCGAGTCACTATATCAGTACTCTGCATTTGAATATGGGAAGTAATGGAGGAGGAAATTCTGCACAACATCTGGGGGAAATTTTAAAGAAGATTACGTCATCACGTCTCAAAACCATAATTCTGAGAACAAACCGACAGAATGGAGAATTGTTGGTTGCATATGTAAGCTTACCCTACATTTCAGAGCTGCCCTATATCTAAACATTGGAAAGCATTTACGCGACTCTAATTTGCGAAGATTCCAAACTTGAAAAACAGTACCAAATATTGGACAGTTCGAAATGAATCAACTTCGCATATTTTCTTTGATGTCCGTCTGTGAGAACGTTTTTGAATACAACTCAGGCCTAGCTAGATCGCTATCAACTGGGCATCTCGCTTTCTCGGAAAAGCATTCTTTTTGGAATTAGTGCTCACAGTAAAAACAACAAACTAAACTTTATTATATTATCAATTCTGAAATATATTTTATATAAAACAAAATTTAACCACGACAAACGAACTCTAAAATCACTAATTCGAGAATTTGAATTACTGTATAAGTCTTATCGATATATTGCACTGAGCTCAGACAATCTGAACCATTTCCAACTCGAGTTGGGGGACCTAATGAAAGCAATGCAGCAAACAGGGCACACACACAACTAACTTAACAGGGAACATAATTATCCTGAATAGTAAATAGTCTGAATTTGCAATCTGAGATTCGGCAAACCAGTTGATGAACAAATATACATTTCAGCCAGAACATAACATGTATACACATAAATATAGATACATACATGTATACATGTACGCATACAATGTTATTGATATACCAATGTGTGTGCAGTGTGTGTGTCAGCTGTGTACGGATGTCGACCCCCTCCCACCATTCCCGTCTATATATATTCAATCGTTGTCATATAGAGTTCTGTATACACATGTATAATATAATAAAACAAATTAATAAAAATTACTAACAAAAAAAATATTGGACAATGTACATCTGTCAATAAATATATATCGTATTCGTAAATACGTGAAGGTATATACAGCCTAATGCAGAAATAAGCTACACCAAGATACATAATCTTCTAACATTGAGCTACTCACTGAATAATATAATCACGTGTCTCGCGTGGAAAT
This sequence comes from Siphonodentalium dalli, assembly GCA_032622095.1. NCBI lineage: Eukaryota > Metazoa > Mollusca > Scaphopoda > Gadilida > Siphonodentaliidae > Siphonodentalium > Siphonodentalium dalli. Next base: position 189,530,452 of record CP136065.1, on the reverse strand, counting down.
CAAGTCGCATCCACATCGCAAATGAAGTTATATATAAGTGTTACGTTCCACCATAAAAGAGAAACAAGACAATGTCATGGCAACACAGTGTCTGAAATGTACTGAAAATTGATTATGTGAACATCTGCGATTAATTTATATGTAGCTGCGGAGTAGAGGTGGCATACATATATCAACTCACTCGTCAATTTAGTTAGCAACGAGCAAATTATAGTACATAACACAATTCTATAAGATTATAACCAGGGCTTCTTGTGACATCTTCCGATTCGAATTTCTTACAGGCAGCGGCGCGGGGTCTACTTGGCGTGGATTACTATTGGTTGGTGTTGGTCGGCGATGGCGATTCCGTTGCGGTGACAAACATACGCTATGGCAACGTATTGGTCATACTCAGGAGCGGATTGAAAACGTGTGCAAATACTACCCGCGGAAGAACGAATGAATCGGTGAGTGCCATTGGTAGCTTGTCTATATACACATGCTTCCAACATAACAACTGATATTTCTGGGACTTCTCTGAGGCGCATCAAATATATGCATGTATGTCATGACTGAAATAACGTCCATTATGTCAGTATAGAACGAATACAGGTATAATTTAAAGGGCAGGATTTTATGCATGTTTTTGGTACCTGTTTATCTGCTATAACAGTGAAATGTCACAGTTAAATTAATCACTTTTGTCGCCTGCTCTCTACCACTTAAACTTTACATCTAACGCCGTGATCAAACACATTTGATGATAACGAGATGCATGTAAACTCCCAACTAGACTAACGGAAACCGCGAACGACCGGTTATACAGATATACATGATTTGGGAAACAGATGCAACTAATCACCTCAACAAAAGTGGGTCCCCCTGATATTTTCGAGGATAATTTTGAATGTGGTAAGTAGAAATTGAAGAAATTGAGGGAAGATGATTCTGTATACATGCATGTGACTAACTTATCTTATAACTTTAAGAATGAATACAACGAGAAGGAGAATAGTCACTTAGTTCATTACAAGGTAAACCGTCCACGTGTGATCGACATTTGGCCATGTTCAGGTGTCATAATTCTCGGTTAAGGACCGGTGGACCTCTCCACATGGCACTTGGAACTACATAAACCGATTAAGTAATCTACCAAATAATGGATATACAATGATATTAAACATGACAATGCTCAGTGGTATAACAGCCGCATGTCCAGTTTCCATTCATTATAACGAGGGCATGGTACCTCCAAGTATTGCCTAAAACTATCGATCCTTGCTATGTTATGCTATTATATTCGTAGGTAACTTGATGTGGCATGGGGTTATAGTACCAGTCAGAAGACGTGGTATATTGAGGCGCGCCTTTATTGCGACATTGAGCACGATTAATTTCGAAAAAGGCGCGATTATAGCGCAATACCAAAACTCTGTCGCGCTTATTATTGCGATATTGAACGCAAACTATTTCGATACTAAGCGCGCTTAATTCATTAGACCCGATAGTGTTATATTTATATTAGATAAATACTGTGCATATAGTGTTCATATAGTGTACTTATAGCATTTACAACTACATGTATACTTATATACAAATCTAAAACACCGTCTCTATTTATGCAATAATCAATACAGAAGAAGCAATAATTTGATTTAAATGTCACAACTTTGACCGCAAGCTGTCGCAATATTTAGCAATTATTTGATTTAAATGTAACAATTTTACCGCAAGATGTCGCAATATTTAGCGCGAAATATTGAGATAATATCACAAGCGGCGCGGTTATACGCGTTTCCATTTGCAATATTATTGCGATATTGGGCGTGAAAATAGCGCGCTTAATATACCACGTCTTTTGACTCCGACTGTGTCTTTATACGAGTTAGTCAACATCATAACGTTTGTGTGGCTTTTGAATTGAGCACTACATCCATACCAATGTTACTCACTCAAGCATGCACGCACTCGGTGGGGGGGGGGGGGCAACGTTATTTCAAATAACCAGTCTTATGATCCTGACCATATTTGCACAATTTCCCGATAATCAGGATTATTCGGATAAACTGCAATATGTCAATGCGAATTTAGGTATTGTGATGTATGTATGCTAATGTGAATTTGGTGGGCACAAATCATTTTAGGTATGCTGATGTGGTATCTTAAAGGGTGGTTTGTGAGGGCCGTGTGAAATTATGTTTTAACAAAACAGTACCACGACATATAATTCACCTTTAATTATACTCGCTGTTATTACCCATCATTTCAAGCTACTTTCCAAGACGATTCGAGATGCATTTCGAGCAGTAGCAAATGCCGCAGACTCACGGGGTGGACTGAGTCGTGATATCAATCTCACGACGTGCAAAGACGCGGTGGAACAAGAGGACGCAATGGATCCCTTTTTGGAGAGTTTAAAACAGGTAATACTATTCATATAGTATATTGTTTCACATACACATAGATTTGCCCCAGTGAAGCGATTGATAGTCTTGAAAGGTCCACATGTAGTTCCTTGTTTTAGTTCATCTGTAGGAACCAAGATTTATCAACCACTTCCTTTTGCTACAAATTATTGTACATGACGCCGCTAAACAACAACACCAAACTACATGTGTTGACCGAAAGAACGAACCGAAGGATGTTTCTTTTCGATGAGAGGGTGTGTCGTGTATTTCGGAATACTATACACTTGGTACAATTTGCTTTACGTTTAATGGCTGTTCTCTATTTTCATTATGGTCGGCTACAGTGGATGTGGTCCACTTCCGGCTAGGAACTCTTAGCTGTGAGAGTGCACACAATGAGTCATTAATGATTATGCATAGGCTCCTCATCAGTATGACAAAATACAAGTATAAATATTATGTGATCAGAAAACGAATTATTTAACAATTGGTCGTATGGATATGATTTACAATGAAAGGACTCAAAATCCTTAATTATGCAATACGCTAGGTGGTCATTCAGCTAAGTTCGTCTCGATCAGTATGCACATATGCACAAACCAAGACACAGCTTCATCGGAAATCTCTGCGCCTGTATACAATAGTTTGTGACCTGTTCACATCGTTTCAGGTTACGTTCCTGGGCGAGACAGGTGTGATCAATCTCAGTGCTATGAATCACGTCAACGAAGCAGCATATGAACTATGTTCAACCTACACCGAAGCACATGATTCCCTTGTGCATGTTGGCAATTGGAATTCAGATAGAGGACTCCTCGTGAATAGTCACACATTCAAGAATACGTTCCACGATTTCAACGGCACTATGCTCAGAGTAGTAGCTGCACACGTAAGATGTAACACAAAACTGTTGTTGTATATTACATATATTATATTGTTGTATTATATATAGAGGATATGAAATGAGTGTTTCTCTCATATGATATTTATGAAACGAGTCTAAGAATTTTCAGTTTTCTCGAGCCTCCGGCGAGAGAAAACTGAAAATTCGTGACGAGTTTCATAAATATCATATGAGAGAAACACGAATTACATATTCTATTTATCATATGACACCTATAAATTGATTATGATGTCCAAAACGCACACAAATCACTAAATAGCTACATGACATCGGCAGCAAAAGGTTAATGTGACGTCACTTCATTGCACTTGAAGCCCAATTACACCTGGTGAACTAGCAGAAATAATATGCACGCGAAGATATAGTGCGCTATTCTGTTCTCAGTTTGTGACATTATATCGTATGTTTATTAGATAAATACGAATTATATATTCTATTTATGGTATAACAATGTCCAAAACTATATATCTCAAGATTATAATTGCGAGAATTTCGGCATCGCGTTGATTGACGCGCACGAATTTGACCTGCATTTAGTTAGAGATGCGGCTCGGCTCAGGGTGCCATTCAGCCAATCAGAACACACTTTTTGTCAACAAACCAATCAAATTATCGGAAGGTGATATGAACTAGTAGTTCATATGAAATTGATTTATGACATACTTTCCAACGTAAATAATGATTGAGTCATATGATAAATGTATATATGCACTGTTACCATGCTGCTATTGTAAAGTTGTATTTAGTGTTGTCTTCGGTCCATCTAAGTGGCTAGCACTTGTCCTCCAATCCCGTCACCATATCATTTTGGTAAATAAATATGTTTAAACCGTAATACGTATTCAGCCACCCTTCACACATCCGGTCAAAAGAACGAACAGTATACTTATAGTTTATATACATGTACATATATTACACCAAATGGTGATCCCAATTATGGTGGGGCAGTCCAGGAAGTAACAACCTTGTGGTGGCTGTGTCTTGAATATTTTGTATTATTTCTCTAATATGAATGATTTGTATATTTACATATGCGCTCCGTATATGAGAGCCACAATGTGGTTTGAAAGATGTCCTATCCTACTTCGTGTCGTAATATTGTCATCCAAAACGTGTTTATATCTAAATAAAACCAGTAATACCTAGTTGGTAACCATGCTTACCATGGTAAACAACGGATATTCTGATGTATGGCAAGGCTTAACTTTTATAACATACTTGTACAATAGTACATCGCCAAAACAATCATATCGGGGGTTATTAATGCGTCGTATTTTTTTCTGCGCCAAAATCTGGCATGGGTGACGTATTGACGTCTTATGGTTGTTGTAATTGTCGATGCTACGTATAATGAGAATCTTAATTCATGCATACGAATCATATGGGTCAAATCTCCATTAGTTCTTGTAAAGAGGGACCAAGATGTTGTCATGATTAATTTAGAGACAAACATTATATTAAGGAACACGTATGGGCGATGTATAAAGCCGTAGATGGACGCGTCAGCCAAAACGTGAATGCTCTGTACAGGAAACTTACTTCTAGCCTTCAAGAAAGTAATCGGTATAAGGGTGTCGTACATTTTGAAATAAATTTCCAGAAACACGCGGTATAGGACATAGCAGGTGAACATCTTATTGATTTGAAGGACTATTTTGTTTCATCGGTTTGCATATAAGTGTAAGTGTCGAATCTTCGTAGTTGACGCAAAGTTGATCGGAAATACACCGAATGAAGATTTTCAACACTCGATTGATTCATTATGTGAATGATCATTGAGATGGTAGTTGAGATTAAACTAAAGTTCCTCATTTTACAACTTAAACTCCAGAAAAATATATGTTATGACTTATCCACGCACCACCGAAAACCCAACAATTATGCAAGCGCGTCAAAAAAGTGACATATAAGTTCAGATAGTTGATCTCCTGAAAGTTGACAAACGTGTGAAGGCAGTTGCTATTAAGGCATACCAGAATATCTAAAGCTGCTTTCACATACTTGCGTTTTACGCATGCGTTTTACGGATGCGTTTGGCGGACGTGCGCTTAGAGCTTTCACATACCTCCGTTTACCTCTGCGCGTACGCGTCCGTTAACGGATGCGTGAATAATTATTTGTGTTTACATATTGTCCTTTCGCCATGGATTCCGACGACGACGAGGACGTTCTAATGATTGCTTTGTGTATATATAACGAAAGACGACGGAAGAGACCAAGACGCTTTTGGGAGCACGAAATAGTTAAGAAAAGAAGAGAACAAGGGGCATATGCTAATCTAATTGTCAAAGATTTGTATTCGGATGAAGACAAGTTCATTGGTTATTTCAGGGTGTCTCGCGAACAGTTTTCGTTAATATTGCATTTCATCGGCGACGATATACAGAAAATGCGAAAGAGCCGAGAGCCACTGTGCCCAAAACAGAGGTTAGCAATTTGACCCAAGATTAGATAGCATGGTGCCTGCAGCTGGCATACGCCCCCACATATATACCATTCTCATTCGTAAACACCACAAAATATCTACGGTATATCCCGTGATTAACGACATCGCACCGAATACCCCTGTCCGCTTATGCGTAAAACGGACAGCTTTTCGGTCTGGGAGCGAAAAGTTATGCGCGCACGCACGCACGCGCGTTTAGCGGATGGTATGTGAAAGCCCCATCGATAACATTGGAGATCGAAACGATGCGCATACGGATGCGTTTACGGATGCGTAAAACGCATGCGTTAAACGCATGTATGTGAAAGCAGCTTAAGTCATTGTGGGAATGTTACCAAGCTCAATAGCGAAACATTCATACTGCGTTATAGAACAATGGACAGACCTACTATATAATAATGTCAACATGTTTGGAAGACACACATTCTGAAACATTCAAGAACAATTGAATGTGTTCATCGGCGAGCTACCCGTGTCACCACAAAACGATTCCGCATTTTAGTATCGGATGACTACGGCATAATAAAATCTGGGCCCGAATCTGTGTTTTTAATTTGCTCACCACTACTACATCATCCGTAGTTTAGTCACAGAAATATATGAATACTGGTGGTGGTATTATTTATTAATTTCTCGGCTTATTTACTACGTGATCAGCATTGGACTTTTTAATCACAATAGTGTGCTGACCAAATTTCTTATAAAGAAAGACTGATATTTTCTGGACTTGATAAATATCTGATTGAACTTTTTAAAATAATGAATTGGTATTATAAAATCGACCAAGACGACCTCTTCGAACGAGCCACACATAAGGTTAGAAGGAACTAAATGTTATCCATAGCCATCAGGGCGTTTGACCACGCCCACTAAATTTGCTATTTAAGAAATCATAAGGTTGTGAAGATAAACCCTTCCGGCATATTTTGTCACGTAGGAGTAGTATCCGAGCCGTGCCGTTTTTCAAATTTTCAACACACGTTTTCTACACTATACCCCTCGGTTTGCACAACACTTGAATGGCCGACGAAAGCCAACATCCAGCGTTATTCTCCCGCCATTGTTAGGACACGAACGCATTTCAGACTTAGGGGAAATCCACATATTTACATGCCCTGGGTATTCTATTTCTTGAATAATTTTTAAATATAATTGAAATATTACACGCCAATCGCGTGTCTGAATATTTTAAATTCTTATTCGATTAGTGTAAGCACGAAAGGGACGTAAGTCTACGTATTTGGTTCCTTCTAACTCCACAACATGTCCAACGACTTGATTAGTTACAATATATGATGGTATTGATGATCGAATGTGAAAATGGACACCTTCGGATGGAGTGGTAATGTCCGATATAAAACTGAGATTAGCATTAGATATATAGGCAATGAGCTGATCATCAAAACGCTAGGGAATTTCCATTTTTGCAAGGTTATTGCATCTACGTGTATGCGAATACGATCGCCATGCAACCCCATGCTACATAATTATATGCCTCCAGGGAAATATAGTATATAACGGGACGACAGCTACATGGATGTTTTAATTTCAAATACATTCCGTGCAACATTCATTTCCACAGTCAACGTATATACCATGTTATACTTAGTTTGTTAACCCGCTGCCCCTGCATAATACGTTCCCTTTAACTATCTTAACGCTGATATAGGACTGCAGTAATACATATATTTACCACTGAGCAACTTGAGCGCGGAAAGCCTTGGTGGTTTTCTCGTACGTTGACGTATCCACGATAGATAACTACATCAAAACTGCGAAAAATTCGCGTAATTTGCAGTATAACACAAACTGTCCACGACTCTGATGCATGTGTTCTGAAGATTAGTTAGCTTGGGTTATGTTCTTCGTTGGTCACGTTTTGCTTCCACGGGAGACACTACGGTTATTAATTTTATCGAGAGTACCCAAGTAACAGTTAAGTCCAAGTTTACTTCGACGTAAACCAGCTAGTGAAATCGATACGGATAATACTTATCTACGTCGAATCAGTCCCCATACACCTTCATATTGCGGAATTTATACCCAGATCCAGTAACGGTCTTTTCGCCAATTGCAAGAGAGCAATTTACGCTTAAAGTCCGCTACAGAAAGGTATAGAGAGAATTCTTCGACGTAAACCAGTAATATTACTACCGATTTCACTAGTTTAACTGATTTACGTCGAATGAAACTTGGACAATTAACAGTTCAACTTTTACTTATCAGTACGTTCCATTCATCATTCGAGAGGAGATGGACAACGTGACGTCATATTCTGGATTTTATGTCGACATGCTGCAACTGATCTCTGAAAAACTCGACTTCCAGTGAGTGCTATATACTTCACGTTATATCGAAGACAATTAAGATAAGATAAGACAACTTGTATTTAAAGTTGGATATATATAAATTATTTCCAACATACAACTCCAGAAAAGTTTTTACCTCCGAAAACGATGCATATACAATTTAAACACATGGTCATATAGAAGTTAAATGGCAAAGAATATTATTTGTTTATTTCAGTACTTTAAACTGATATTTTACGACGAAGCAACTACACCCATTTGAAGGATATATTGTCGAAAAATTCAACAACAATGGACGTACCACTGCATAAAACAATGCATCTGACTATACGCAAAAATGTAAACAATCAGTTCGCCATTCGCCCCGAGCAAATCGCCGACAAATAACGAGAATTATTGTACTAGTAAGAGTCACCGTGAACGACATTATAAATTAGTCTTGGGTTGCATACTATGTAAATGAACAGTGAATAAGAATATATTCATATGACAAGTCAGCATCATCAAGTTAAACATTCATAGCTCGTTCGAAGCCACATGATTAGTACAAAGTATCTCAAAGCATACTTACACGGACGATTTCCGAACAATTTCGCCATTGTGGCGCTGAAAATACGTGATTTGTTTCATATATTTTTCGACAAATTTGAGATAATTTCGTTTGTGTCGGTTCAATTTGTTGTCAGTGGGTCGCGTAAAGATTGCAATTGTAGACCATAGGAAGAAAATTGAGAGCTGATATCGCTCTTAAACGTATATGGTACTACGTACATGTTGATGATTAAAGAAAAGAACGCAGTTCGTGAAGTTATAAAATAGCTTCGTCTTAAGATAACGCAATATAATATAAACATGTATCATTTCCGGACATTCCGTTTCAGATTTGCAATGAATGCAAATAGCATAGTTTTTATGCGGTAGTCAGTGACCGGGAAAAAAATCACAAGCTAATATTATTATGTGTATGTTGGAGCGCTTACCAACTTTTGGCTTTAAGTGAAACTATTCTAAGAAATTAAGATTAAATATTCAGAGGAGCGAGTTATGGGCTCTGGGTTGTCATTTGTGGCTTCGTTGTCAAATACGCGAACTCAGTAGTCCACAGTCCGCAGTATAATACCGGTACGATTAACATATTTGAGGTTAAATTGGCCGGCAATGGTGGCTATCAGAGTTTTAAGTTGCAAATCTTGCTTTCTGTGGCTTTATTTACCACGTGCTCCCTATCCCACGGACAATACGCATCATAACTGGTTAGTCAGATAAGGTGTACACATCGACCATGCTGTAGCGTCTCAAACGAGACTATCTGAAAGTTATGGCAATCCAGACAATTCCAGTATATAATATAGGGATTTTAAAAGATTTAAATAGGACTCCGTCAATATATATTCCGGGATCCGTTTGCTGAGGGTGCGTGGAGTAATCTGGAATGACCATTTGGCCACATGTCACATTATTACATCTAGGTATCTCTGACTTGGGTGTCTAAAATACATTTGGTGTCCCTCCATCTCACTACATTATGTAAGCACGTGTGACAAATTATATAAATTCATAAAAGTTTCAAACGCATGGTCCTTACGCCTTCTAATCATTCCGTGCATTTGGGCATCAGGTGAATTATATATTATTGTTGTTTACATTGAGTTAATTTGGAGTCAGTACAAAATAATTACGACTACTGAAAAACAATTACAATTTAATTGGCAGCGTTCGAAGATATTTCATCTCATGTCCACATAGATTGGTGTAACTCGGTAATATCCATTAATGTTCCCATATGCGTGTTCATACTACTAAACTGAGTGTCTAATCAAATCACCAGTCTGCCAGAGAAGTAGACTCAGGAGAAAAATGACATGACAGAAAGCTGTGGACAGAACCAGGTTATATGGTGATGGAGTTATATGTACACGTTCGGTTGGTTTAATTATTATGCACTAAACGGACAAACAAGCAATTACAATTACCATATGGATCAATTATATAATCAAATATGAAGTCACATGTTCAAAATCAAACAAACGATACGCGTGTGCCTTGATAACACTTGCTTCATGACATTTTAATTCGTTTTGGATATTGGAACAGACTGCAGATGGAAATAAAAAAATCAAGACAGCGACTGGGCGGTGTTGATTACTCTATTGATACTTCTAGTACTTGTGTTAGTAACGCTTGGTATACACATCATTATTATTTGAAACATTTGACACATTTTCTCTGCCATATTCTGATAAGTTCATATTCCTTTGTGTGCGGGTTCCTAAATTGCCTTGTTGGAGTGTGTGTCAGAGATTTGACAGGAAAATAATGGGGTTGTGCGTCTAAAAATAAAAAAACAACGTTTTATCTTGGAGTCACCCCATATAACAATCGTTTTTGTTATTATCCTGTGTGTATCTACTTGTCACCTAACAATGGCGTCTGAAGTAAAACGGTTGATGTAACATGAGTTCCGAGAAGCATGTTAATGTTAATAATTTGACTGCAAATATGGTATATTCCAACAGCTTCACTATTAGTCCACCAGATGATGGTCAGTATGGCACCAGGTTGCCAAATGGAACTTGGACTGGAATGGTTGGAATGGTGAAGAGAAGGGTAAGTATGCCCCACACATCAACTGACTAAAGTCTGCTCATCGTACTGAAATGTATTAAGCGGAAAAGTATATATTGCATGAAATATATAAAATATTGGAAGCACAACAATGTAATATGTTTTATCGAACACGGATGAAAGCGGAAAAAATATGAAGAATTATTGCTGAATTACCAATTAAATTTTTCATTATAACAATTGATAATAATTGTTGCTTTATATTTGTAGATAACTTGTCATCAGCATTTAGCCTTTAATTAAATTTGTATATTGTTTCATCGGTATTGTATTTGAAGAGACTGGTAAAATATGGAGAAAAGTCCGACATTGTATTTGAGAGAAATCGACGTGAAGAAATGAAGGCCTTCGGAGACGGTATTCGGTGTACAAAACTGTACATATTATGGATATATATGTAATGGAGGGGCGTTTGTTGTCTTATTTGCTGATCCATCCGTGCTGAAGTAAAACGTGTAGCGTTACGAAACATGTAGCGAAGAGGAATAATTTTCTTCTGATAACCAAGGAGAAGATAACGCAATAATTGTAGACAGGCGCGCGCTATTCTCTGTTTCTACTGCTATTCGTGTAAGCCCGGACTCACCACCTGATTTAGAAGGCGTAGATTATCTGCATCCTGGAACATAAATGGCTTTTTCTCGCAGCAGTTTTTCTCGGTATATTTTCGTCGCTTATGTGAGAATGTAACATCCATTATAGAGAGTAGCCGGCGTAAATAGTACACAATGTGTATATGCGAAATATTATGTTTTGAAGCAGTTTAAGCATACCGGCGGGGCCACTGTGAACAGCTTGCATACCATCGGATTATTGTTTACGCGTTCTGGCACACGTTGGCCCGCTATCTCAAAACTTGTAGTATTGGCCCCTTAAAATCGCAAGTGCATATCCATAGCAATACCATAGTAACGCAAGTCAGAGGAACGTTTAGGTGAACATGGCCAATGCCCTAACACTCATTGGTCAAAACATTTCTTGTTTAAGGAAGCAGACTTAGCAATCGGCCCATTCACGGTTACTGGAATTCGTGAGACAGTTATTGACTTCACTGTGCCTGTTGATGACGAACGTGTGGGCATTCTAACAAAACTACCAGATGGGGATGATGTTGGTGTATTCAGGGTGTACCACCCGTTTGTGTGGCAAGTGTGGTGTTTCACTGGCGTCGCAGTTGTCGCGACGGGTTCGGCGCTGTTTCTAGTTGCGCAAATGGACGAATGGATGTCAGGGACGTCAGACGTAAATCGGGATCAGATCGCTGTATTCGATAGTTTGTGGCAGGCGTTTGCATACGTCTTGGAACAGGGTAAGCTAGATATAGACATGACTAAATCAACCACAACGATTGACATAAGGTTTACGACTGTTCAATGTAAACTCAGGTGGGCATTGTATTATATATGGGGGTGTTTATGTAATTGAGGTCATTTTCAGGCCGTACGCGAGATTCATACTGTTAGCTGATATTCAGGCTTCATACCCGTCTTAAATGGTATTCTCGATTCAAATAAAATGCTGGTACGCAACTCTGATGTGGTGTTTGGTGGCTGATATATGCGTTTTAATTCTTGTGTATGTTTTCCCGGGTCTCTTTCTGTTAATCGGGCGTTAGTTCTCCCGCAACATGGTAGCAAGCAACGAAAAACATTCACAGGTCAAAAGTTTCTGCGTAACATCTGGCAACCCCATTGCCGGCATATAGAGTACTGGGACATGGTGGGAATGCATTTGACACAAGCAAGCACTACTGTATTTGTATATGTTGAGTCTCCGACCCGCAATGACCATTTTACATTTCAATTGGTCTTAAGTAATGCTAAATTCAAATCTGTATTGTTTGAAGACAATATTTTCCACAAAACAAACAAAGTTGTGCCACTTGATTTATTCCAGATACTTCTAGATGTACTGATGTACGTTGTTCAACACAAATGGTATTTCTTTTAGTGTTTGACATTGTCTCGTTTTTCGAGTCCCTTCTGAACATTACATGACATTCTTTAATTATCCCCCGCAAACGAAGTTAAACGGGTGCATGATATAGAACTGTGGTTCGTCTGTCCGTCCGTACGTCCGTGCACATTTTCGTTCATACGTAACACATTTACGAATTACAATGACCTTTACTATACAGCTGTGTATACATGTAGCTGGCTTCATCACATAAGTATGTCCTGGCATGCAGTATTCAGCCCGCTCAGTTGACTGGCATCCAGTATTCAAACCACTCTATCAACTGACGTTCAGAATTCAGGTGACATCCTCATAAACTTGCGTGTTTTAATTTTAGCATTGTACAATGCTATTACTGTTTTTCGTCATGCGTGGTGTGATCAGGGCGATTCCATGTGCCTTGCTCAACATAACCGGTAAATATGCGAGTATTTATATGATATTTTATGAAAATCTGTGTGCATCAGCTTCACCCATAAAGAAGACGACATGTTGAAGACATATTATGGACTTGTTCGGGTGCGTGAAATTGATACATTAATACTCAGATGCTATGCCAGCATGGGGAATGTAGCATTCTACTAACATCGCGAAAATTTCAAAGAAATCTATCATACCACTCCATACGAAACATCACCTGAAAGTTCTACGCCCAACTGTAAATATTTACATCTCGATTCGGGACGCAACTATATGCGGTAATCTAATACAATCGATTTCGCATTTAATTAATATATCAGAACGACGGTGTGTATCGTCAATTTGGATTATATTCATAACAAATAACAACTTAGCGGGATTATTCTCAATTTCTAGTTGATCGGCCTGCCAGAGTGTTTCACATAACTTTAAACGAGAGCAGCTTTCATATCCAACCAAACATACCTGGGAAATTGCGGCCCCGGTGGCTCGGTTGGTAAGGCGCATTGCGCATTATGTATTCGTAAGTCATTCAGCGAGGTCGAAGCTGGTTCGAATCCCTTTGCGACTTATTTTTTTTATTTCTCTTGAACCTACTTGTAAATGGATTGCTTTGGATTGTCTTTGTCACACATTACCGATATCATTTCGTCCTAAAGATGCATTACTAAATGCCTTCGTCCCAAACGTGTCTTAATTAGTTTTACTAAGAATAAACGGCAATTGAGTATTTAGTGTCTCATATCTTTTGTAATCGAAAGTTCGAGCAACCTATTACAAATGAGGCATCTGCGTGTTCGTGACATAAATATAGTATTTGGCTATAAGCCATAACATTACTTTGCTGTGGACTGCCTTTATAAGAAATTTATTTTTGATTTATATTTTATTTCTATATATATCTGCTGATTGTATATCTACTTGGGACCACGTGGTCTACATCTTGATCTGATGTTTATCCGCATACATGTATAACAATATATTTATCAACCAACCACTGTTCAGGGTACGAGAGGCGACCACCAACTACCCCAAGACTTGTAATCATTGCATGGTTCTGGGTGTTCACGATATTGATGGTGTCCTCGTACACAGCGAATCTGGCAGCTTTTCTGACCGTACACCTGTCAGACAAGCCCATCAACAGTCTGCAAGAGCTTGCTGATCAAGATGTAGTTGAGCCTCTGATGATAAAAGGATCATACCTAGGCGATTTGTTATCAGTAAGTTGTTTAATAAAATAATACACAAAAGCCGTTTCTCTCTGAAATGGCCTGAACACGAACCACATATATTTTACGTTCTGAGTCCATTCTCACTCCAAGATGGGAAAACGATTACCCGATATTTGATTAATGGAAAAACACTGAACACTTTGGTGATGAAGATACAATGGAGGTAATTTAGATGCACTTAGCAGCACATGTGGGGGTATAAATCAGCTGTGCGTTGGTATTATCGTAGAACATGCTGAAACATTCGAGATATGTGTAGATATGTAATACATAGGTAACATATGTATCCAACAGTGGTACACTGGTGGCTCAGTTAATAAGGCAATTAGCACATTGGGCCTCCACAAGCCGCCCATCACTATTTGTTCTATTCCAAATGAAATCGAAATCCCGTCGAAAGGCGCGATTTGACTTTGAATTGACCATTTTGAAGGGCAAGGTCAGGTCTGGGTCAAGATTTGACCCGTCCAAAACACTCCCCGGACAAAAGTACCCCTAGATGTCAAATTTGGTCGAAATCCGTCCGGCAGTTTTCCCGGCCATTGCTAATAGACAGAAAGAAGTCCAAAATATATAGTAGATGGTGTATGTATACCCAACCATCCGCCGCTGACTAGAGGTAACGTTTGTTCCCCGTGATGTCCGACACTGCTTGTACTTGGATAGTCACTTTAAGGTTAAGCTAGTGTTTCGTGTCTATTTTTGCGCCGACAGCTCATCAGGGGCAAAGCGCTTAATTTAAATAAGTCGACATTAATAATGTATGTTTGCACATAGTGCATGTATATAAGGAATACATCGGATTCCATTTGATTGCCACGTCATGTGGAAGATTCTATTTTGCAAATTTCATGCAATCTGTTTATAGGGAATACATTGGATTCCACTTTGGTGCCACATCATGTGGCAGGTTGGTATATGCCACGCCATGTGGAAGATTGATATGGTATTTGCCAATTCATGTGGAAGATACATATTTGCACATTCCATGCAATCTGTATGTCACATTCGTGAAGGAATACATCGGATTCCAGTTTAAATTTGCATATTCTATGCAGATGTGTATATAAAATGGTGTATGTATACTCAACCATCCGCCGTTGACTAGAGGTAACGTTTGTTCCCCGTGATGCCCGACACTGCTTGTAAGTTTATTTGTCATGTCTCGGTTATTGCTACTTGCCGTGCAATGTATTGGTTTCACTGTAAAATTATCCACTCTCCGGCTTTCATCCACCAATGCAATAGAGTCGACGTCTTGATATGTCTTAGCACTATAATCGGGTTTATGGAGTTAGTTGCATTGGAAAAGCACTCCAAAGAAAGTAGAAATAATCGACTTCCGTAAGAATATGCCATGGATTAACAGTTCGAGCTTATGTTGTCGATTGTGTACGGACAGCAACCCGTGTGAGCCACCAGAATCTAGTTTAAGCAGAACATGAATGCATGTAAGAGTAAACAAAATGTTTAAACCTATAGACATATACATATATACACCGGATGCGCAACCATACGCAATGAACTTTGAATGTAATTGGTAGCTGTATATGATACAAATATTGCGAGAACACTTGCACTTGTAATATTGGTATTCACACTGGGTTCGCCCATCAAAGTAATTTCAACTGCGACCAGCACAGGTCGCTTTAAATTGACCACCGACCTGGTCATTGGTTGATATTACAATAAAATGACCTGATACTAATCTGTCTTATTAACAAAGAGTTTGTCGCCTGACATCAATGCTAAATCTCCATACTAGTCCCAACCTCGCGTATTGGGTTAGCCAAGCATATGTCATATCCATGACGAATAAGTGTACACAACCATGGCCAAGGTACGTCGGATATGTAATCAACATTAAATGTACTGTTTTGTGTGTGTATGTGGCTCTTCTGTATGTTCTTTGCTCAATGCCTAAACCTGAATTTGTTCTTGTTCAACACCGTTTTCAGAATGCAGATGATGTCTTATATAAAAGGATATGGCAAAGGATAGAAGCAAGTGGATCATATGCTAAAAGTGACAACCACTCCATTAGTCTCGTCAGAAGGGGCGGCTATGCCCTATTGTGTGACAGAACATTTGCCGAAGTTGCAGCAATAAGCGAATGCGACCGTTTTGCCGTCGCGGATGAATCATTCAATACTGCCGGTCTGGCTTTCGTCCTTCCACAAAAATCGATTCACAAGAAAACGTTCGATAGAAGGTAATGTGTATTAATACGCACATGTGTTAACTATATTAACCACGTTTCGTTAATTCCATTGAAGTCGGCTACCCTTATTTTGTTTGGAATACGTAGATGCTTTAATATATTGAACAGATGATTACGAGACCTCTCCTTATTCTTACAGTGTATTACGGGACGATGAGTCGGATTTTGTTTTGAAATTAGAAAATCCCAACTAGAAACAGTAATATTTACATAACAATGATTTCAATATGTGAAAGTTAATAATGATTAACGGTCGCTGACCAAACCGTCCCCCGACGATGGTGGCAGTTTGAAGGATTTATGGGTTTCAGATCCCTATACTACAAACTGTAGTAGGAATTGATCACCACTATATGGTACAAAGGTCATATTCGCTAAATTTGTTGAACATCTTCAATGGGTCAAGAAAGCGTCAATAACTCTAAAATAAAAAACATAACTCCCCAAAAATGAATCCGACTGAACTCAAAATCATATGTGTGCAAGTTCCCGTGCTGGTTGATATCTGTGCCAAGTTAAAAACAATCGACTGGAACATGACGGAATAGAGGCTCGTACAAATGACGCGTTCGACGATGTAAGATTACATGTCGAACAATGGCAATAACTTCGCCGAAATTAGGTTCCCATGCTGGTTGATATACGTGCCAAGTTTTAAAATAATTGATCGAAAAACAGACTACAGGCTCGGACGAAGTTCGCTATGACCGGACGCATGGACGGAGGCAGACACGCATGCACGGACGAGGGTCATTACTATAGTCTTCCGACGGAATGTCGGTGGACAACAAAACGAAATAAGGCAGACGATTTACGACAAGTGTTTCCTCGCAATATAATGTTCTGTAAAGTTGTGATAATTATCATTTTTTATAATTTACCGTTTTCGTGCGAAAGATGCACCTGGTCACCTAATCGTTTCCGAAATCTTTCACATCCCAACATAATGCCGGAGAGCGACTTGATGGCGATCATATCTCAACACCGGTGAACTTTCTCAAATTTAAACCAGCAAAACAAACGAAATGTAAGCAAATTCCAGTCGGAATGAAAGCGCAAACGAGTTGACTATGGGCTAGTTGAAACGCTGCCGTTATATTTGGAATATACTGATTCAAGATAAAATTCTCGTTCCAGCATAAGGAGGATGCAAGAATCTGGACTAGTTGCTAAATTGAAGACGAAGTGGTGGCCAAAGTCAACATGTGTCAAGAAAACCACATCCGCACAACCACATTACAATAGTCTGGACTTGAAAAGTTTAGCAGGACCATTCGTTATTTATGTTTTTATGCTATGTTTCTCTGGAATGTGTTTTCTTTTTGAAGTAAGTGTGTTATCATTATCATCCAGAATAGAGACCAGACAAGAGTTATCACTATGAAACTGGTGTACCATATAAAAACAGAATATGTCGGCTCTCAAATTTTAAAATGGCACTGTTGCCATTAACATGTCGTCTATGTACTGCAGGAAACCAGGTGTCAGAAAGTTATATAGCCTATGAGACTTTCTAATAGTGAAGAGTTTTGGTATATTCTGATTACCATTTCCAATGAAACGATATTTCTCAATATTTCTCTATAAATTAAACCGTTTCGGATTATGAATCGAAACATTTTGAAATACACTAATAACGCTAGCATATATTGTATCTTAAACATGTTTTGCATTGTTTCGAGGTTGACGTGATGATTTATTAACCCGAGGAAGTTAAAATTCACCGAGGCTGCAGGCCAAGGCGAATATTAACTTCCAAGGGTTGATAAATCCTCATGTCAACCTCGAAAACAATACAATAAGTGTTTTATTATATGATCTGCAAATGTTACGAAGCCCATTAGGCCAGAAATACCTTACTGACCCGTGTATATATGTACATGGATCCATCAAATGCACAACAATGTGATTCAAGAAGTCAAATTTAATAAACAGGATTACATTTCCTATTAATAACTCATGACGTCGAGTGATCTTGTTATTAAACCATCTGTCCTATTTATATGACAATCCAGTAGATATAATGATTTATCAACTCATTTTCCGTATCATTTAGTATGGGACTTTGAGTAGACAGTTTGTGATCATATAATAAAACGAATTATCTACTGAATGTTCCTAATTCATCCCATGTTAGATAAACCATATTGAATATTCACACAAAACCGACTGAAATGTCCACATACCACACGTGTTTATCACATTTAATACTATCAAATTGGGAAAATATCATAAACTTTAAGTAACTTCACCATCTGTTTCAGACCATCGAGTGGGGTTATGTGCAATAGGTTTATGTTCTCAAAATGTGTCTGCATTGTTTACACACCATCTCCATAGCAACCATACCACTTCCAAATTTCACTACGGCGGAACAAGGAGTCGACATTTTCTACTTTCATATGATAAATAATTTTTCAGTGTGTCATAAACATAATTAACTCGAAAACTAAATCCATTTGTAAACTCTAGAAGTTGAAGTAGGAGCTTTACTTCAAACCAAAGTAAACAAAACCCTTTCAGATGCTATATAACATATACAAGTATATGTGGAGCCCCACGTCAAACCAAAAGTAAACAAAACCCTTCTGAAATGCCATGAAACACCCCGATAATTATGCGTTGTCACCTTTCAACGTTAAGTTATTAATCATACCCGATATAAAGCAATCGCTCTGCCATGCAATGTTCTTCTCTTTTTTTTCGGAATAACATAACTGAAAAGGCAGGAAGATATCACTTCTCCCTCGCAAAAAGAGGAAAACTGTAATACAAACGTTTGTGTTGGCATTTCACAAATTAAAAACAAAATTCAGGATAGGTAAACATATCCTAATTTGGCAAATTATGCCTTTGACTTCGTCACGGCAGGTTGTTAGTAATTAATCTTAATGCCGCGCAAATAAAGAATACCAGCCTGCTCTGCCCAAAAACCGCACATTATCTGCTTATAATAGAACTTTTTAAGGTATATAATGTGTTTAGAATCGCCGCATTTTGAGTCGATAATGTGCTGAATATGAGAGCGTTTCAGTCACACTATCAACTCATAATATGGCATTCTAAGCAGATTATTTTCGGACAATGACACAATCCTCTGCTTATTTCAGAATCAAATAATCACATTATGTACCTATTTCACATTCCCGGGATCAGTATAACATTTCAACACGTGCGTATACTTTATCAACACATGTGGGTACCACATGGGTAGCCTGCGGAGAGAATCACACACTTGCATGTCGGGCATGCGTTGTTTGGTGTCTCTGGGTTAGTATTGCGGAGACCAGTGGTGCACACATGATGTAAGTCATAAATTATTGCTGGGCCCTCAGGTTGTCCAGGATGTAACATTGGAAACTGATCGCCGGCCACTCACTTAAACATTCGAGATTATCGTCATAACATAGCGATCTTTTGAAATTCGGTTTATTACAAACAATGGATGTACAAATGATTATAGACGAGTTGGTGAACAAGACGGTATGACGAAAAAATGCCTGCAGTAGCAGTATGGTTCTAACCAAAGACTGGTCCACCATTTGTGAATGGTGTAATCGTTCAGAGTACGAATTGGCATATATTACTTCTTGTGTGCGAAGGTCTAATATTGACACTCAATTGAAATGAAAACACCACCATTATCCTTCACAACATCCGATTATTCATGAACGTATTGAAAACGAAATATGATATTTAGCATAAAACATTATTATAACTATATAACATGTATATAGTTACATTATTACAATCTATATGGATTGGCCTTATCATTGTGTCATTGATGTGCCAACAGCAGTTCATTTGATTTAAGTATCTACTATGTTATTCTGTTCAACGAAGATCTATGCTGAACTTTCTGTATTTATTCGTGTTTGATATAATGACCCAGAGATGCCAGTCTGGATGAGAGCTTGTCTACATAGTGAATATTGTTCTCCCAATGACTATTTTAAAACAATATACGTGCACTTTGTTCGGAACAAGCCGCTTTCTCTGTAATCCATGTATGTTTCACAATAACTTAAAAGTTAATATAAATTGATGTTATTGTTGGAATTGTTTCCCGGGAGAGATATAGCATCTTGTAAGATCACCCGTCAGGAGTGTCACACATTCATATCACGGGCGTCTGCAATATAACTAACTTATATATTGGTACGCTACCCATGGGGAGGTAGAAGATAGCCATGTATACAGGCCAATTCCATCCCGAAAATATACAACAGTCCAATTTTATGCGTTACTGCTATTGTGCTATCCATGTGTATGCTTTACAACACTTACATGCTTAAGTAAGGAATTGACAAAGTGTACATTTAATCGAACTTACATTTACAATTTACATCTCAAATAATTTGATGTTGATATCAAGCTAGTATTACCCCCCCCCCCCCCCAAATGTCAGTAACATTCCATGTAAACATCGTGACAACGACAATGACAAAGCTCATGTTGAACTTATTTTTTTTAAATAAGCCAACGTCAGCATTATTTTAATCTGAATTACGCTATATATCAACCTAAATCGACATACCAAATGTACGCTCTGCATAATGTGGTTTCACTGTTGCCCGCATCATAAAACGGAATAACAAGTATAAGTCCACTATGGGCTTATTTCAGAATCAATAAGACAAATGTGAACCAAACTGAACAGTTAGGTCCATTATGAACCTATTTTGGACAACCTGATCTCCCGAAAACCCGCACATTATCTGCTTGTAAAGAATTGATTTTAGGTAGATAACCTGCTTAGAATTGCCTCATTTTTACTGATGATGTGCTGTAAATGAGAGTATTTTAGTTACATTATCGGCGATTATGAGAAGATTATGTACGGACAATGACACAAATACGCCAACCCACGACTTTTCATTTGTACGCTCTTTAACGCGCGTTTTCAATGTGGTCTGGGCCATAAAATGAAATAACGGCTATGACTCCATTATCTTCTAATTTAAAATATAGGTCGATTATGTGCGTATTTGCGTGACGATATGTTGATTTGGACGCGGATATGTTGAATAATCACATACACATTCCTCGCAAACCTCACGAGAGCAACAATCGGACACTCGTCAGCGTACATGTCTGAAGACATGTACACAACAAATTATCATTAAAATATGTTCATATTGGACGTAAATATTCACATATGTTCATATATATTGGACGGATTTGATTCTGAAATAAGAAAATAGTGAGCGTATGTACCGTTATTACGTTAATTGAATCGGGCCGCAGAGAAACACATTATAAAGATCCTGAATCTGATGAGTCGTGTCGATGTAAAAAGCAGATTAAATAATGTCAATATTGCGAATTTCGTATGGAATAGTCCCATATCGGACTGTTTTAAAAACGCGTGATATCGAGCGTATATTGAGGTTAAATAATGCCAATATGAGCTCTTTCGCTAATTATAATGCGCCAGTTATGTGCTTATTTTCATGGGAACAGGCTAGCATATCACACTCCTTTGAGAATATTGGAATTCGAATAATAATTGTAAACTCGAGTCCAGTCTGGCGCTGTACATTTATAGATTATGCGGTAGTTATGTTTGAAAAGAGTCCACCTTTGCGTATACATGTACACTTCATTTGGCCATATCCCCAGCTGCGTATGCCCTAACAATTATGTTGATGAAATAATGAATGACTGATCTAATAAGATGCAATTGCCCTGTTTCGATATCGTGTTTTATATTCAATGTTCTCGTTCTCATTATTGTAATACAGTGTGTAATATAGTGTGAATTGTCTAGTCTATAGTCTAGCGCGAAAGTATCTTCCGCACCAAACTCAAACCCGATTTGCTTGCTGGTAATTCGTATATGTTATTTATTATGATGTTGGTTTTCATATATTCCACTTACTACCACGACATTCCGCACGCGATGCAATTTTATGTAGACTGGAATTTTTAAATGTGCTGTTTGTCGTATATAACGTGTTGGGAGATCCACGTTACGTGTAGAATTCCATATTTCATAAATCGGGTCAATATTTCCACACCACACGCATTAGATATACTTCCACTTAGATGTAGCCAAAGCACTAGGAGATACTCAAGATGCCTCTGATTTTGAATTGGCGGCCTGCCTAGTGACTGATAGCCTCTGTGTCGCAGACAGATCCGAACATAAGAACCGACGGTAAAATTACGGAATAGGTATATACGGGGTGGAACGTGAACTCCGATTTTCACCGGGGTTGGGGACATTCTAG
Source organism: Siphonodentalium dalli (assembly GCA_032622095.1). NCBI lineage: Eukaryota > Metazoa > Mollusca > Scaphopoda > Gadilida > Siphonodentaliidae > Siphonodentalium > Siphonodentalium dalli. The sequence goes on along the minus strand of CP136065.1, from coordinate 189,507,713 downwards.
CACAGGATTGAACGTATTTTCTTTACAGTCTGGTGAGCGACCCACAGCCTTTGACTGTCTTGTTTACAATTTTAATAATTTTTTCTTGTATTCATTAACAATTTTATAATTTTACCCATACAGAGCCCCAGACAAACATGAGCAGACGACACTCTTCTATATGCTTCCATATATGTGTGGGGCTCCCTGCAGGGTAATGGATGTCTTTTATTTTATGTCCTAAAAAATGTAAGAAACAGTTATTAACAAAAAATGATAAAAAATTGTTAGGCCAATGCATTCTCTTATATATGCGAGGCGACCTATGGTCGACTCGCATATATAAGAGAATGCATTGGCACAGGGTAAAAAATGGTCCAGCTAATTTGCCATGATGCTGATAGGCCAAGGTGATTCTGTTCAGACAAAATACCAGGTATTACTCCTAAATTTTTATTTCTGCTAAGAAGATAATTATATAACAATGCAATGTACAAATTGAACGAATCGTCATTGTTAGTGCATGCCACCATGGCTGTAAGAGATTATTTGTGCATGTACCGTGCGCTACTCGTTTGCAACACAAACACTTTCAGCTGAACGACATGCCGCCGAATCGAAAACTGAAAAATTCAATATGTAGCTAAGTATTAGCTGCCATAGCACGTACTATGACACACACTATACGTGAATATAGTTGGATACACGAGCCTACGATGTAGATGCTTATTACAGTCACGTGCAATATACACGAATAACTGAGAATATTAGCATGATGTTTGTTCAGTTCCATCGCTGGTTGACACCGATTTGTGAAGAAACTGAAACGCACTACGCTATGTATCAATATTTCGCTGGTGAACGTTCGCTTTCAATTTTTGATCTTGTTACTTTTTTCCCTGACAACGTCTTGAATAAAACAGTTCCGAGGAATTCGACGACTTCAAGAATGGTTAAGATGCTGCATCCCAGGAAGAGACCGAGATATCCGCCGAGTGAAACTGTGAACAGAAATTTCAAAGTCCCAATGTAATTCCCCCTGAATAATAAAACTGGAATGTACATGCATAATGATGAAGATTCCTACAACATATTTTCATTTTATATAACTCTGGCTAAGTGGCAGATGAACAAATCAAATCAAATCAAAATAGTTTATTCTCAAACCAAATACATCTCGTAGTAGAAACAGTAAGTCAACATGCACCCCTTCTAATTTCATTTTCATATATAATTGAAAACGTTAAACGGAAAACACTTTCTCCTTAACTGTGAAGCTTATAAACACGTGCGATCCAAATTGACATGATATATCGCGATGAATCTGGTCTGACACAATTTAGTGACGTCGGCTTACTTATTCGACTAATGAGTCTATCATATAAGTCCCATGTCCAGCAATATGATAAACCTACCATGAGTCTAACGTGTGAGTCATATGTCCAGCAATGTGATAAACCTACAACGAGTCTAACGTGTGAGTCATAGTCCAGAAATGTGATAAACCTACCATGAGTCTAACGTGTGAGTCATAGTCCAGCAATATGATAAACCTACCATGAGTCTAACGTGTGAGTCATAGTCCAGCAATATGATAAACATACCATGAGTCTAACGTGTGAGTCATAGTCCAGAAATGTGATAAACCTACCATGAGTCTAACGTGTGAGTCAAAGTCCAGCAATGTGATAAACCAACCATGAGTCTAACGTGTGAGTCATAGTCCAGCAATATGATAAACCTACCATGAGTCTAACGTGTGAATCATAGTCCAGCAATATGATAAACCTACCATGAGTCTAACGTGTGAGTCATAGTTCAGCAATATGATAAACCTACCATGAGTCTAACGTGTGAGTCATAGTCCAGCAATGTGATAAACCTACCATGAGTCTAACGTGTGAGTCATAGTCCAGCAATGTGATAAACCTACCATGAGTCTAACGTGTGAGTCATAGTCCAGCAATGTGATAAACCTACCATGAGTCTAACGTGTGAGTCATAGTCCAGCAATATGATAAACCTACCATGAGTCTAACGTGTGAGTCATAGTCCAGCAATATGATAAACCTACCATGAGTCTAACGTGTGAGTCATAGTCCAGCAATATGATAAACCTACCATGAGTCTAACGTGTGAGTCATAGTCCAGCAATGTGATAAACCTACCATGAGTCTAACGTGGGAGTCATAGTCCAGCAATGTGAAAAACCTACCATGAGTCTATCGTGTGAGTCCCATGTCCCAGCAATATGATAAACCTACCATGAGTCTAACGTGTGAGTCATAGTCCAGCAATATGATAAACCTACCATGAGTCTAACGTGGGAGTCATAGTCCAGCAATATGATAAACCTACCATGAGTCTAACGTGTGATTCATAGTCCAGCAATATGATAAACCTACCATGAGTCTAACGTGTGAGTCATAGTCAAGAAATGTGATAAACCTACCATGAGTCTAACGTGGGAGTCATAGTCCAGCAATATGATAAACCTACCATGAGTCTAACGTGGGAGTCATAGTCCAGCAATATGATAAACCTACCATGAGTCTAACGTGTGAGTCATAGTCCAGCAATATGATAAACCTACCATGAGTCTAACGTGGGAGTCATAGTCCAGCAATATGATAAACCTACCATGAGTCTAACGTGTGAGTCATAGTCAAGAAATGTGATAAACCTACCATGAGTCTAACGTGTGAGTCATAGTCCAGCAATATGATAAACCTACCATGAGTCTAACGTGGGAGTCATAGTCCAGCAATGTGATAAACCTACCATGAGTCTAACGTGTGAGTCATAGTCCAGCAATATGATAAACCTACCATGAGTCTAACGTGGGAGTCATAGTCCAGCAATGTGATAAACCTACCATGAGTCTAACGTGGGAGTCATAGTCAAGAAATGTGATAAACCTACCATGAGTCTAACGTGGGAGTCATAGTCCAGCAATATGATAAACCTACCATGAGTCTAACGTGTGAGTCATAGTCAAGAAATGTGATAAACCTACCATGAGTCTAACGTGTGAGTCATAGTCCAGCAATATGATAAACCTACCATGAGTCTAACGTGGGAGTCATAGTCCAGCAATGTGATAAACCTACCATGAGTCTAACGTGTGAGTCATAGTCCAGCAATATGATAAACCTACCATGAGTCTAACGTGGGAGTCATAGTCCAGCAATGTGATAAACCTACCATGAGTCTAACGTGGGAGTCATAGTCAAGAAATGTGATAAACCTACCATGAGTCTAACGTGGGAGTCATAGTCCAGCAATGTGATAAACCTACCATGAGTCTAACGTGTGAGTCATAGTCCAGCAATATGATAAACCTACCATGAGTCTAACGTGTGAGTCATAGTCCAGCAATGTGATAAACCTACCATGAGTCTAACGTGTGAGTCATAGTCCAGCAATATGATAAACCTACCATGAGTCTAACGTGTGAGTCATAGTCCAGCAATATGATAAACCTACCATGAGTCTAACGTGTGAGTCATAGTCCAGCAATATGATAAACCTACCATGAGTCTAACGTGTGATTCATAGTCCAGCAATATGATAAACCTACCATGAGTCTAACGTGTGAGTCATATTCCAGCAATATGATAAACCTACCATGAGTCTAACGTGTGAGTCATAGTCCAGCAATGTGATAAACCTACCATGAGTCTAACGTGTGAGTCATATTCCAGCAATATGATAAACCTACCATGAGTCTAACGTGTGAGTCATAGTCCAGCAATGTGATAAACCTACCATGAGTCTAACGTGTGAGTCATAGTCCAGCAATATGATAAACCTACCATGAGTCTAACGTGTGAGTCATAGTCCAGCAATATGATAAACCTACCATGAGTCTAACGTGTGAGTCATAGTCCAGCAATATGATAAACCTACCATGAGTCTAACGTGTGATTCATAGTCCAGCAATATGATAAACCTACCATGAGTCTAACGTGTGAGTCATATTCCAGCAATATGATAAACCTACCATGAGTCTAACGTGTGAGTCATAGTCCAGCAATGTGATAAACCTACCATGAGTCTAACGTGTGAGTCATATTCCAGCAATATGATAAACCTACCATGAGTCTAACGTGTGAGTCATATTCCAGCAATATGATAAACCTACCATGAGTCTAACGTGTGAGTCATAGTCCAGCAATATGATAAACCTACCATGAGTCTAACGTGTGAGTCATAGTCCAGCAATATGATAAACCTACCATGAGTCTAACGTGTGATTCATAGTCCAGCAATATGATAAACCTACCATGAGTCTAACGTGTGAGTCATATTCCAGCAATATGATAAACCTACCATGAGTCTAACGTGTGAGTCATAGTCCAGCAATGTGATAAACCTACCATGAGTCTAACGTGTGAGTCATATTCCAGCAATATGATAAACCTACCATGAGTCTAACGTGTGAGTCATAGTCCAGCAATGTGATAAACCTACCATGAGTCTAACGTGTGAGTCATATTCCAGCAATATGATAAACCTACCATGAGTCTAACGTGTGAGTCATATTCCAGCAATATGATAAACCTACCATGAGTCTAACGTGTGAGTCATATTCCAGCAATATGATAAACATACCATGAGTCTAACGTGTGAGTCATTGTCCAGAAATGTGATAAACCTACCATGAGTCTAACGTGTGAGTCAAAGTCCAGCAATGTGATAAACCAACCATGAGTCTAACGTGTTAGTCATAGTCCAGCAATATGATAAACCTACCATGAGTCTAACGTGTGAATCATAGTCCAGCAATATGATAAACCTACCATGAGTCTAACGTGTGAGTCATAGTCCAGCAATATGATAAACCTACCATGAGTCTAACGTGTGAGTCATAGTCCAGCAATGTGATAAACCTACCATGAGTCTAACGTGTGAGTCATAGTCCAGCAATGTGATAAACCTACCATGAGTCTAACGTGTGAGTCATAGTCCAGCAATGTGATAAACCTACCATGAGTCTAACGTGTGAGTCATAGTCCAGCAATATGATAAACCTACCATGAGTCTAACGTGTGAGTCATAGTCCAGCAATATGATAAACCTACCATGAGTCTAACGTGTGAGTCATAGTCCAGCAATATGATAAACCTACCATGAGTCTAACGTGTGAGTCATAGTCCAGCAATATGATAAACCTACCATGAGTCTAACGTGTGAGTCATAGTCCAGCAATGTGAAAAACCTACCATGAGTCTATCGTGTGAGTCCCATGTCCCAGCAATAAGATAAACCTACCATTAGTCTACCATGTGAGTCATATGTCCAGCAATGTTATACACCTATCATGCGTCTGTCATGTGAGTCCCATGTCCAACAATGTACTAATTAATCTATCATATGTCCATAACGTGAATCTTTGTTCGTTAGATATCGACTTCAGGAGCTTAAATTTCGTTACAAAACATGGCCGCCAGCGGCCATTTTGGATATCACACATTCAAATCCATCGGCACATAATGGAACATTCATTTATTGGAGATACAAAAATTTGTTGAAACTTTAGAGTATGTTTACGATCGTCTCTAGAGCTATTGAATTGAACAATCTTCGATGAGAAATATGGCTGTTGGAAGACATCTTTGTATTTACTCTTTGCATCACTAAATACATTTAGACGCCGTGTAGTCCTCGTTTTTTATCCTATGTATCCAAACTCCCATATGGATCTTCGACGTGAGATCTAATGCTAAGAGGTCATAGGTTTCAATAGTACTCTTGTGATATGGTCATACAGTCCAAAGCTTGTGCAATTCTAAAGCTTGAGATGTCAGACTCAGGGTACGTTCATACACTCGCAAATTTGACAAACATTCTTTTGCAGGCATTTCTGTATAGAAAGATACAATGTGCCATAAACCGAATGGAAAAATGCCGAAAAGTGCATCTGTACCACAGTTAACTAACTACCCGAAACTTATAAACGTATGTAGTTCCACTAGGAGCGATGCTATCGAAATTTACCTGGCAATTGCCTGCAATAATCAATCATACAGGTATTTTAGCAGCACCGTTACATATGGAACGACCGAAATATTGTTTCTAATGCTGTTAGCTTGGTAAATATACATTGTGTATGCATGTGGCCGTAAATATACATTATGTATGCATGTGGCCGTAAATATACATTATGTATGCATGTGGCCGTAAATATACATTATGTATGCATGTGGCCGTTCATATTCTAGCACCATATGGATTTCTACGATACAATGCTTGCAAAAATGCCGTGCAAACTTGCCAGTATATGAACGTACCCTTGATGCAAAATAGTTGTTTGGCATTATGTACCGGTCAGGACAATTTAACTGTTTAGCTCTAGACACTCATTGCATGGTCAACACACTGTTCGGAATGATAGATTCAAGTAAATGCTGCATCCTAAATCTCTCAAGTAATATAACCATACAATGCTTAATTCATAGTGCCATCAATAGCAATTCAATCCATTCATTACCTCACTTGAACTTTTAACTTTTCTTATTCGCTGTCCTCCCATTGACTGCATACTATGCTTTGTTGTCCCACTCCTACATGTGTGTTGAGCTACAGTGTGATGGACATTTTAATGTGTATACAATCATACTCACCAAGAATAGACGGATAATCGTAGACGGCCTCATACCGTATTTCTTCTGTCTCCAGTTTATCGAAGAAAACTCGTATCTGAACATTGTTCTCCCTGTGAATGAAAACATGCAGTCGTGCTACGAATTTGTAATTTCTAGCTGGATGGAAAGTTCAGAATGTGAATTTACAAACTCGTTGATTCAGTGACCTCACTCAAATAATGACGGTTTGCCCGTGCATATATTTCAGCCATATGTTATCGAATCTCAACGAAGAATAATCAAGTTTCGTCTGGATATCTGCCATCTTAAAGTACCCCAATGTGTTCGAGGTTCATGGGTACAGTTCAGCTGTTTTAAAACTAGTATTACCGAGAAGAACATGCACTAATAAAACGAATTTGTTCTTATTTTCATTATCAATCATTCAGTGACGAGAGTCGACATCGTTGTTTGTAAATACAATCAACTGTACAGTATCCAGTGTTGGTTTTCCGCAGCGAATAATAACTCTAAAATACATACAACGTCGATTATAATATACAATGGCGTTGTTTATTTCATCAAAAATGTATGTGCGGTAGTAATAGATAATTGCAAGGCACTATATGGTATCTTCGTGGTATTAAACAATAAACTACATCGTTGTAACACTTTGCAAAACATTATGGCAATTAGAGCAATGGATAATATGTTGACAACAATTTTGAGACGCAATTTATGGTTTAGTTCATATACACTAACACGGTGACTTTCAGACAGGTTGAAATTTATTATTAAATCGACGCAATAAATCATTGTTTATTCCAATGACTTTTAATATTTAATTTAATGGTTGGTTTTAGTATGTTGCTATAGACAAATCGAAGACCGGTCCTTGTCAATCAGGTACATTTATAAACTTCCGTCGAACGACAGGGAAATGACATTAATGCCTAGGTAAAACATATTTTCTTCATTTCGATTGTTTAAATCATAGGACATATAATATGAATATATAATACATAACAAATACATTAGTTGTTGGGATATTGGTGTAATTGTCTCATTGTGGCATTATGGTAGTAGAAAGGTACACGAATCAGTTTATCCAGACAATAGAGACAGTTCACTTATAACGAGTGTGTGCGTGTGTGTGATGGCAACTCTAACGCCACATAACACGTTGTTATACACGAGTGTTGTATAGGCGACTGGAATGCGCGTGTACGACTTTCTCTACTTGTAGACAAGGGGTGTAATTCTATTTTAAAACATTTTGTTTGAATTGTGCATGAATGGAGTCTTGATAAATACCTCCGTCAATAGTTCGATATCGACTTTGTTTAAATAATGAATTACTTTGTACTTCCGGAATGAACCCAACGGGATATGTATCTAGATTAGGGATGTGGCATCAGGCCATCTGATCCCCTAATTTGATCCAATTATTCATTATTTGCAAATGTCGTGCCTGAAACACAATCAGTTGGAGATTTAAGACCAAAAATATGTAGCAATTGTTCAGATTGTTTAATTTTTCCAAACCAGTATTTACAGTGATATATGTTGTCTTTAGACCGAAATTTGAATGTTTTCCCTCTTTCGGTAATTTTTTGGAGTGAACTGGCCATCAGCTGGAAAATTTCCAGCCATACGGGGTGTGTCAAGTTGAAAATTTCCAAAATAGTTGGTAGGCGTTAGGTGTTAATCGGAAAATTCCAACCCAAGGGGGTGCATAATAAATATACGGAACTTGGATTTTGGGACTGTAGCAACTGGGCAGGGGTGCAGTTAGAAATGTTAATGTGGAAGCTATACACGTACCTTGGCTAGAGGATCTTCGTTTGGGGACGATTAGTTTTTAATTTCCAACAAAACCCTTTATTTTGAATCATGCCAAACTTCCTAAACACGGGCAACAAAACTCACGTTCACCCTCTTGGGCAGATATCCCAACCGGCCCCAATATGTTCGAAGCAATGTGATGCCTTTTGAACAGGGTTGTGGTTAAATGATCCTCGTTCCGGAAATATGTTAACTCTATATGTCCAACTACACCCACGCTCTTTTGACAGGACCACATTTTCAACTCTACGGAATTCCATCTGTACAGGCAAACTTCTACTGATATCGAACCATAAAGAATCGAATACCACGTGGCGCTTGACTCAAAAGTCAAGTGTAACTATAATCAACAGCAAGAAACACAGGTTTGTGTCAATAATTTACCACGTAATCATGTATGTATCGTCGTCTACAATTATCACAACCTTGTAAGTAACATTATCGACATCTAACATTTTCACATGATACATCATAATATATACGTAGTTCGAAAGATACCAACACAAAATCCACACATTCCGTAGAAACGCTAGAAGCGAAATATCCCTAATTTAATAACCAACCAAAGCGATATCTGATTTTGTGACGTCACCATTTATTATCTAATGCTGTTTTAAATGTTAGTGACCACTTTTGTCGCACAGTAGATCGGTGCATTAAAGCATTAATGTCGTAATCGGAAATAAACGTGTGTGTCTTTCAATTGCCCTCATTCCAAAATGGGGGGAGTTACTATCGGAATTATGCACAGTGAAGTTCATTCGTTGCGGCGGTTTACATTTTATTGAAAACACAGATATGATATATTAAGGACTGTCAAATATTTGTATTGGAGTGGCCTAAAATATGAATCGCGCATGGAATGGGAAAATCTCAATCGCTCTGGCAGGGCGAGAGACAAATACAGGAATCGAAATCGAAATTCAAGATGCATGCAAACGTTATTATATCGCGTTTAAATTATCCTGTTATTACAAATTACATACGTGATTCTGATAATCCTTAGATATCCTTCTATTAAGACTATTTTCATGAATCGACATGGAGCACATACTTATTAACAAAGCAGAAGATACCGTCGGTGGTGAAAGCTACACGATGACGTTGTTCGTCGAGTTTCGCTGAAATCGACACGATGACATTTTATGAATGAAATGAACATGATGAAATCGACAAGCTTCTTCGATTAGTACACATCGCAATATGATTGCGCACACAGCGTCAATAATATAATGGTTAATTTCAGTAAAATACTCCCATCTCGACAACAACCAACAGTCTTGACTTTTGAATACTTTCAGTTTGATGTTGGGAGTTTGTATCTATAATAATTTGTACATAAGTAATTTTTAGAAGTCTGTTTTAGGTTTCAAGTCTGAGGTGGTGAGCTCGTAGTCCGTTTACATTGTGAATATCTGATTTATCACATGCCCTGATGTATTATTGACCTAATTTATACACGAAATTGCTAGCTATAGGACTCACTCTTTTGACGAACCTTGTGCATGTCTGGAGTGTATTTAATCGTAATCACACCACGATATAAGGCCTAAGTGAATCTTATTTTGTGAGAATACGCATGAATTCGAAGTCATTTTTATAAGATTAAAAAAAGGCACAGATATATCTTAACTAATGCGTGTGGTTTAGCTGTGGGTCGTTAATAACACTAGCGTATGGTCATATTATAGAATGTGCATAGAAACCAACGGTCGGTTCTTTTCAAATATGTATACAGTCGATCACTCGATTACCACAATTATGTGTCCATGTTGTTGCGCGAGTATAATCCTATTGCATTCAACAATCACGTACTTTATACATAACACACAAGTTGATAATTGGATCATTCATAATATCATACTCTGAATGCAGAGTGGAAGCATAATACCCACCTTGCGTCATGCAAGTCTTTGATGTAACCGTGGTCCTGCATTATTGATACAATGTTTTCTGCTGGGCTTTTTGCCCATGATGTTGAGGTTGAATACACGTTATCTTTACACGGGATATTGCATTTCAAGCATCTGGCAATAATGTCTGTCTGTGCAACTGAAACCAACAAATACGAACATTCAATCATTTAAGTAGTGTACATGTATTACCGGGAATTTTAGGTAGAAATAAACACACTTCTCACAGTAATATATCTCATATTTGAAACAGTCCACATATGAATACGAGGGCCTAAAGTTATTGAATTCATAAGGCGCTTCCATGACAAACATCAGCAACAATAAATATATTTGATTTCCTTACAGGGGAACGTGAAATGTGTTGTGCCAAATACTTATTTTGCAAAACAATCATTGAGAAGTATCACACAATGAAACGGGAATGATATTTGATTTTGAAACAAGCCCATACCGGACTTATATCCGTTATTCAGTTTTATGGCACGGGCCACGGTGATAACCCATTTTAAAGAGCTTGCATCTGGCAAGTCGCGAGTTGGTTTATTCGTGTTATTTTCCGCCCATAATGAACTTATAATAGGCCATGGTGAGTCGATAATGTGACTAAAATACTATCATTTTCAGTTCGTTGTGGACTAAAACAATTAGTTGATTCTAGGCCGACTATGGACATAACACAAATCGGATTATACGCACATAAAGTGCTGCTTTTCGTGAGAACAAGCTGACCGGGTACTGTGCGAACTCGACAGCGTTCAGGCACAATAAATCATATGTATATCAAACCTCGATATAACAGAAGCATACTCGCACATAATACTACATGTATATCGGTTGCGTTCACATGTTTTGATACACGCTGCGCGGTCAAAGTTCGATGATGATGGTGTTGGTGGTGATACTGATAATAGTGATCATGAGTATGATGAATATGCACAGCGAGATACTTACTCTCGGTTAAAACTATGCTATTACAGATTGCTCCCTCTTTTATGTTGCAAACAGGCAAATTCCAGGAACCTGAATGGAAAGCAATATGAATTGGTGTCATTGACTGCCACTTAAAGACACGGTTGGCCTTGGCGGTGGGTATCCTGTGAAAATATCTCCACCCGTCAAAAACCGCCACAAACAGAAAGAACATCAAAATGTAGATAGACTTTGTCCGTATACAAATAAGAAATATCGCATAAACAGTATGTTATGGTCATATGTTTGACCATTGCTATGTAAACAAAAGCATAAAATGTTACTTTCCTGGTGTTTGTTTATATTATGATGGTAAACATAAAGAGCGTTCTTTGTTGGTGAATACCTGATATGGAACTAATAAAGAGCGTTTATGCCATTTGTGTGTGATTAGCCAATAGCATTGTGCTGTCTTCTGTAACACAATCAGGCTCTTGCTTAGGTAAAATATAGTAGGTCTTTATGATAACATGCTGTTTACGCGATGGTCATGGTATATATGAAGGGAACTGTATGCGTTTTAATATTTTTCTGTTTACGGTGTTTGGAACAAATATGAATATTTTCGACAATTAAGGCCGCACGTGCCTTTAATGATGAACAGATGAGCGTTTGTCGGGGATGTGGATGGATGGTCTCAGTTTGGGGTCTTGTCCAACTTGAACCGAACGGACATTGCCTAGTTTGATAAATTATATTTTCATCACCCTCGGGTAGGAAATTCCAACTAATACACCAAGCGTTCAATTTGAAACTTCCATTTCAAGCCTAACACCCGTATGTGGGGAAATTTCCAACTGATGTCCGCTCAGTCCAATACGATCATAACAAGGAAGCAATTGCTTGATGATTTGGTCAATAATATCAAACTTAACACTACATATTGGTTAGAAATTTTGGTCTGATATTTCCAACTGATGTTGGTCTGAAATTTCCAGAACTAGTATCGTGTCAGGCATGAAATTTTCAACAGGCCTCGTCCCCTGTCGCCACGGCCCTGGTGGCTGTTTTATGAGAATACGAGTAGTGGTCGACTCTCAGCAATCTACTTAGATGGGTCTTGTTCAGGGTTGTCCATCTTTGAGTTCCAAACTGTACATGTACCCATCCCTTGCATCAGAACAGTATTTCCAATTCTACCATAATGATAACAAACTACTAAAGCAATCGAGCCAGGCCATCGTCGGTCAGCGTTTATTGTTCAGAAGACATGTACATACACATGATTTCACTTTACACCCTACTCTACCAATGCTGTGAAGCGGTCCAAGAACAACCACCCAAAAAACCCTTTTAGGGAAAACCATGATGGAAACCTGTTATCCGAACACTGGCATGGACACAGCTTCTAGTGTCGGAAATACACCCTCAATGAAATTTTACACAGAAATATTTCTTACTCTACTCGTTCCATGTTTATATAGGAACACATAAATATCATAAGATAAGAACTTTAAACTTTATATGTCTATGTTAAAGGCACGGGCGGCGTTCGTTGCAGAAATATTTATATTTGTTCAAATCGCCATCAACGGAAGGAATATATATATATATATATATATATATATATATATATATATATATATATAGTTTTGTTCATATGCCAAACATAATCAGCGCGTCAATAGTATATTGTCGTCAAGACGTACGATGGTGTACGTAAACAAGAACCTTCTCGTGTTACAGAAGTTTTGCTTCTGTTTACATAACACATCGTAATTCTATTGGTTAATCACACACAAATGATATAAATGCTCTTTATCATTTCCATATCAGGAAAACAGTAACAAATAACGCTCTTTATGTTTACCATATCTTCTGTTTATGCCGGTTTTTGACGGAGCTGAATATTTTAACAGCGTACCCACCGCCAACGCCGGTCGTAACTTTAAAGTGAGATCAATGAAAATTCTCAAACAAAATCGAATATTTTCAAATTTTTAAAACAAAAATTGTCAAACTCTCCATATCCAAATTGAGCAATATCACACACTTTAATTAAGTTAAGTAAAAAAATTATGCGTGCTGACCCAACAAAGCTAGGACTAGAAGTGACAACACTCCACCGATTTCCCGCCGAAATCAATTCTCCAATAACAACTTTTCATTGGCTGCTGCCTTAATTAAAACGCCTACTCATAACATACATTATTCATCGAGCTGTGATTAAAATACTTTCGCGCTAATAGCATACGTTAAATTTATGGGAAATGTGATCACGTGTATGGCTGAACGTTATTAGAGGACAAAATACCACATTACCTTAGTGGCTGTATAAACCACCCACGTAGGTATACATACCGACCGACATTACGGGCTGACACCCACATTTCTTTACCAATGTGCTTTGTATACACTCTGTAACACAACCAAACCAACTGTAGTTTGAAAAAGCCGTCAGTGGGTTGTTAAATTCCCTCGATTCCGTATCGATACACTCCTTAGTGCCACCAATATTGTATGGTGGCAGCATGTATGTGTACTGAAAACAAAAGCAAGTGGTCATGAGCTTTTGTGCAACACGAGCATGTGCATTTGTCAAGTTTATTAAGAAATTCGGAGACATCAAATGTATCAAACATTTCTCTCCCCTTGCATTAAATGTTAAAATAAAGTAAAGAGACTCCACCAGTGTGTTCAAACGAGCAAAACAAATAAAATTACTCAAATCACGGCAGGTTACGTTTCAGAAATATTGTACATGTAACTTAGTTATCGTCACAAAACGTCATTATTTGCTTGGTCGTCAGTTGTGCGATGGTATAAGGAAAGCAAGAGATGCCGATCGAAAGATCGAAAAGTGCCAAATCTGACGCAAGATGCATTTCATTTGAAGTTGCTTCCTCGTCCGGTCCGGTTGCAAGTGTAGACTTGTGTAAGTTAAAGACTTTGCTAATCCATTTTAAACCAAAATTGAGCATCAAACGTGTGCGATTCTGTGTTTATTACACGCCCGACCTACACCTCATAACCAATCATATCTTATGTTCTTCGAATAATTATACCATCGTATTTCCCGATATTGTCATGTATAAAACTCTTATTTGAAAGTTCTGATGTCATAGTTGAAGTGAATGTCATTTACGTCGTCCGCGTGTTTAGAACAGCTTGCGGCTGCGAGTGTTCAACAGTATATTTTAGCAACATGCTGTGATCTAAGATACTGTGCAATTCGTTACTAATTATTGTGCGAAGTTAGGCACAAGCCGAGATCTATATTAATAGCAGTGAACCTCGAATGACACAGTAGCTGGGAACTCAAGTCATGCAACTCTTTTATCGCACGAATGTCAGACTCTGGTAATCTAAATGTGTGGATTATATGTCTATTATGTAACGCCACAGTGACAGGTAGCACTCAATGGTAATACACATGAAAAAGAACTGTTAGAATCTCAAATCACAGTGCGACTTTCCCTGATTGTTTCTCCGGCTTTAAATGATCCACATTTTCACGATAGCTTCACAAATTGTTAAACAATGTGCACATATTGTTAAATTAATATATTTACATAGTCCATGTGTGTTACGCTGAATCGTGAATCATGTTCAATGATTGGTCAATTGTCAATTTGGTTGTGTGTTTTATTTCATAGCCCATTAAAACATATCATAATACGAACCGACGTCATATCTTGTTGACCCAGATGAATAAAAGTGGTATATTTTATAATTAAACGAGGCTACCAAGATGGCGGTCTAAAAATATTTCGTCTCCGTTAGTATTGACATAATTCGACTATTTGTATGTTAATACAGCAACTTTGAACAGGATTGTGAGTATGGCAGATCAAAAAAACCCACGGCCATGAGTTCCACATCAGATGCTGATGACAGTCTCAACAACGACTCTAAAACATCAAGCAAAAAAAATGAACGCCCAGAATAAAAAAGCAAAAAACTAACACTGCTACAACAGGTCAGACAAAAATTAGTTTTGCAACTCAGCAAATATCAACACAGTCTATGCAAGCTTCCAACAGTATAAAAAGTATGCTGGCAGATATTTAGCTAAATCTGGAGCAGGTTGTAACCAAAAATGATCTTGAGAAAAGTTTGGAACCTGTAGTAAGGAAAAGTGACTTAAGATGGCACAATAGGAAAACTGAAGCAAGGATATGATAACAAACACTCGAAGACACAAACGATGAATACGAGGGAAATGTCATGAACTAGAATTAGAATTAGACCAAATGGATATAAAAAGTAAAAATGATGATAAAGAAGCAGACTACAGAAAAGACTAACTTGATGCACTTGAACAAAAGTTCTACAAGCTCGAGCAGAAATACAATAGACTTGAGCAGCATACACGGAAAGAGAGTATTCGTATATATGGTATTGCTGGTGATCACAAACATGAAGACTCTGGTGAAAGTGAAGAAAAAGTGCTGAAAACAAAGCACTGGTATTGAATCTGACTCAAGCTTATATCAGTATTGCCCACAGAATTTGTGAATATTCTGAAGGTAATTCGAGGGGCTTTATTGTGAAATTCGTCCTACGAAAAACAAAGCATGATGTTGTAAAGCACAGAAAGCTGCTGAAAGGGAGCAAAATAGTAATCAAAGAAAATTTGACTCAATTTAATTCTACTATTGTTGAGATGGCAGAGGAATTTGATAGGGTAGAAGATAGCTGGACCATAGGAGGAAAATATGTCTCATATGTGGAAAAAACAAAAAAGCATATCGGATCCTTGTCTGATATATAAATGAAAATTCATATTATGATCTGCATATACATATGTTAAAATGTTATGATGTTTGATGTATCCATAAAACAATAAGTTTGTAACTTAATCTTCCAAGTCAATCTATTTCTCTGGCATGCATGCAGCATGTATAAAACAAAACCCAATACTCATGGGAATCTAGTACCCTATATTAGTGGAATTGTTCATTAGACTTTAATTACTTATTTAAGGAAACAGTTGCCAAATAGCCCAACATTCAGTATCCATTGGCACTGAAAACATTGCATTTGTCTATTTTTCGTGAAATCACTCTCTATCATATTCCATGGAACAACTTGTCTATATCTAATGAGTTATTCGAATAGAGCATACATAAAGGCTTAAATTAAGATATTCCATCGCGAATGAACTAACAAATGTAGCAACTAACATGAATTTGAATCAATTTGTATATGCTCTCATGCATGTCAAATAACTGATTGCAAAACCATATATCTCTTTAAATTGTCATAATGCAATGATAAGTCTATATTTAAAGGCATTTAATACCTTGAATAATTTATTCACCAAACTTTGTAGTCAACAATCTCAATTACCCAAAGTGTATACATGTATAGACAATACAGTGTTATACGTTATACTTAAATTTATAGGCATTTATTACTTTATTCAGTGAAATTTGAAGGTAAAATGCATTTCAAATAACTGATTGCAAAACCCTATATCTCTTTAAATTGTCACAATGCAATGATAAGTCTATATTTAAAGGCATTTAATACCTTGAATAATTTATTCACCAAACTTTGTAGTCAACAATCTCAAATACCCAAAGTGTATACATGTATAGACAATACAGTGTTATACGTTATACTTAAATTTATAGGCATTTATTACTTTATTCAGTGAAATTTGAAGGTAAAATCTTAGGAACCAACTTTTATGTGCTCCCATTCATGTCAAGTAACTGCTTGAATGAATGTCTAATGTCTCTTTAAATTATCATAATACAATTATAAGTCTTTATTACACACTTAGACGTGATTTATAAGAATTTCTTGGTGAGTTAAAAGTGATAATGTCACACCTGTGAATTACGTCACCGGTGAGAGCGCGCGATTTTGGACAGTTCCGCTCTAAGCCGGAACTATTTTCACTTTCTGCGGCTCAAACATGGTTGAAGTTGAACAGAAACGAACTGCTAACGATGATGCAGAAGCAGTTAATAAACTGGTAAAATGAAGAAGAATTTTGCCTATTATCGACTCCGATGATTCGGACGATGTCATATATATTCCAGTCAAATGAACTATGAACAATTCCATGTGAACAATAAATTTTTCCAGTTCCGAGCTGAATTTCCACGTGTTGCTCTTCGAGAGTTTGTTTACGTCGATGATTAAAATATCGTCACTTCGAAACTTCTCTTTCTACTTTTAGCGCGATTTCCAAACATTTCCTGTTTGAACCAACATTATTTACACACACCATCAGAATCTTCACAATATCTCGTTCCAATTGCCATGCTTGTTCGGTCAGAATAAACACAATTTTTACCGAAAATTTCCGAAACTTAAAAAAATGAATCGCAACAAATTATGAGGTCAATCGGTATCGTTACGTCACAATTATTTAAATTATGTGTCCATCCGCGTAACCGCACGCGCAACTGTACGTTGGGGTTCAAAATGGGAGAATCAGCTGATCTGGGCTTATTTTGTCACATCTTCTCTTTAGAATTAGCAACTTTTAGTGATTGAAAGTGTGTAATAAACAGAATAATCAATTGGTTTCGATGATTACGTGACATAATTCACTCGGGTAGCCGGTCCTATTGGTAAATCCCACGCTCGCTCCGCTCACTCGGGTTTTACCAGGCCCGGCTTCCCTCGTGAATTATTTCACGTAATCATCGAAACCAATTGATTACTCTGTATATATTTAAAGGCATTTAATACCTTGAGTAATTTATTCACCGATATTTTAGTAACAATCTCATTACTCCACGTGTCTATATGTATAAACAATAGTGTTATGTCTATATTTAAAAGCATTTATTATTGTGTCCATTGACATTGAAGGTAAAATCTTGGGAACCAACTTTATGTGCTCCCATGTATGCAAGTAACTGATTGAATATGTCAAGTATCTCTTTAAATTGTCATAATGCATTAAAAGTCTATATTTAAAGGCATTTAATACCTTGAGTAATTTATTCACCAATATGTGTGGTAACAATCTCATTTACTGAAGGTGTCTATATGTATAGACAATAGCTTTATGACTATATTTAAAGGCATTCATTATTTTGTCCATTGACATTGAAGGTAAAATCTTGGGAACCAACATTCATGTAAAGTAACTAATATAAAAAATGTCTATTTCTTTAAATTGTCATAATGCAATCATAGGTCTATATTTAAAGGCATTTAATACCTTGAATAATATATTCACCAAAATCTGTAGTCAACAATCTCATTTACTGAAAGTGTCAACATGTATAGACAATACAATGCTATACCTATATTTAAAAACATTTATTACTGTGTTCATTGACATTTGAAGATCAAATCTGAGGAACCAACTTTTATGTGCTCCCATTCATGTCAAGTAACTGATTGAATGAATGTATAATATATCTTAAAATTATCATAATGCATTTATAAGTCAATACATAAAGGTTGATACCTTGAGTAAATTATTCGCCAGTATTTGTAGTCAACAATCTCATTTAAATCAAAGTGTCTATATGTACTGACATTGGTTTTATATCTATAGTTAAAGGCATTTATTACTTTGTCCATTGGCACTGAATGTAAAAATCTTGGGAACAGGCTTTATGTGCTCTCATTTATATCAAGTAATTGATTGAAAAATGCCTAATATTTCTTTAAATTGTCATAACGCAATAAAAAGCCTATATTTAAAGGCATTTAATACCTTGAATAATATATTCACTAATATTTGAAGTCAATAATCTCATTTAACTCAAAGGTCCGAATCGGCATCTCTGGTTTAGACTAGGTTTTATTCTAGACCAGGTTTAACTCCAGTTTAAACTAGGATTAATTAGGATTTAAACTTGGTTTTACTGTAGTTAAACTAGGTTTAAACCCAGTTTTGCGATAAACTCAGTTTAAGTTTGTGGAATTCGATCTCAATTGAAACTAGGTTTCATTGACGTGATAAAGTTATGCTAATATTACTAATTGTTCGTGGTGAATTGGCTATATAATCACCAGTATAATCTTCTGTATATATGATTTATATGTACCATACGTCTCGTCTCGAAAATATACCTTTAAATATACTTTGAAAAAACATCAAAGTTAAACCACCCTACCCCAGGTTTTACTAAAACCTAGTTTTGTGGGTTTAATTATTCTGTCGATTTTTTTCGCCCAGTATTGATGTTGTTTCTTCGCGTATATGAGAGTGTTTATTTTGAATTGGGGGAGGCGTTTATGCTCGGGCGTTTGTCACTCAATGTACATACAGGAGAGTCTTAGGGGAGACGATGTCGGTACTTATGAGATAAATTCTAACAAAATATGTGCCAGTGTCATAGATGATTTCATGCTATATATGTTTGTCTGCTATTCGCTCGTTCGGATGTCGCTTTGGCGACTGAGAGCATGGAGGGATCGGACTGATCAGTTTGACACGTTAGACACGAACATGACTTTTGAAACTGATTCCTTATTCACAAAAGGTCTCTTTCGTTCAATTTGACGCATGGGTTGGTGGCCCGCCCGGCCAATTTGATGGTATGGGTGGGTGGCCCGCCCCAAATAGCCCATAAAACACCCCACCCTCACATCCGGGGGGGGGGGGGGGGTGAACATGGTATATGGACCATTTTCGAGACCGGTAAGGATTTCGGCAGATTTGACGGCATGGATGGATGGCCCGTTCAAATGTCCCATAGAAACAGCCCACCCCTCAACCCTGGGGTCCCACCCCAGGAGGTGAAAATGGGGTATGGACCATTTTCGAGAACGGTAAGGATTTCGGTAAATTTGACGTCAGGAGTGGGTATCCCGCTCCAACTACCCCCTATAGAAGCACCCTCATCCGGGGGTACCACCCCGAGGTGGGGGTGAAATGGGGTATGGGCCATTTTCGAGAACGGTGGGTGGCACACCCCAAATGCCCCCCCTAGAAACACCCCAACCCGCACCCCGGTTTCACCCGCTCGGGTAGAACCACCGGAGGTGAGGGTGGGGGTGTTTCTATGGACTATATTTGAGGGCGGGCCGGGCCGCCCACCAATGCCGTCATATTGGCCGAAATCCTTACCGTTCTCGATAACGATCCATACCCCATTCCGACACCCGGGTGAGGGTGGGGTGTTTCTATGGGGTATTTGGGCGGGCCACATACACATGCCATAATATTGACCGACAGAGGCATGTTTTTTGCGAATAAGGAATAAAATGCTCCATACCCCAATTTCACCCATCAGGGTGGTACCCTCCAGGGATGAGGGTATGGTGTTTCTAGGGAACATTTGGAGCGGGCCATACACCCCTGTCGTCAAATTGGCCGAAATCCTTATCGTGGTCCGGGTGTGAGGGGTGGGGTGTTTATGGGTGTTATTTGAGGTACCCTTCCCCGGGGGTGAGGGCTGGGGTGTTTCTATTCGGTATTTGGGCGTACCCCATTTCCACCTCATCGGGTGGCACCCCCCCCCCCCCGTGTGAGGGGTGGGTGGTGTGTGGTTCTAGGTGTATTTTGATCGGGCCATCCACCCCTGCTGCCAAATTAATTAGCCTAAATCCTTACCGTTCTCGAAAATGGTCCATACCCCAGTTCTCCCGGGGTGAGGGGTGATGTTTCTATCGGGTATTTTGGGCGGGCCACCCATTCATGCCGTCAAATTCGCCGAAATCCTTCCCGTTCCCGAAAATGGTCCATACACCATTTTCACCCGTCCGGATGGTACCCCCGGGGGAGGGATGGTGGTGTTTCTATGGGGTATTTGTTGCGGGCCTCCACCCATGCCTTCAAGAGATATTTTTGAGTTCCGAAAGTCATGTTATTAGAAGTTATTAGATAATATCAAACCGCTATACAACAGACCGTGCATTCGTCGTGATTTCTCAAAGCGCACGGGTTATTCGCCTGATTGGGAGATTAGATAGCGACAACAGGTTGCGTGACCGGACAATGCATTGACAAGTAGCGATAATAAACAGACAGACCACGCCTCCTATCCTTGCAATTGGACAAGTGTGGCCCACAGGTTACGCAATCGACCAAATCTATGTCGTCCCAGCGGTGAGAAAAACTTGGTTTTACTACTAAAACCCAGTTTAAATTGGTAGTTTAAACTAGGTCTAAACTGGAGATGCCGATTCGGACCAAAGTGTCTATACATGTATGTATAGACAATGCAGTGTTATGTCTATACTTAAAGTCATTCAGTACTTTGTTCATTGTGACTCGAAGGTAAACATCTTGGGAACCAACTTGTATGTGCCCCATTCATGTCAACTAACTGATTGAAAACATGTATGTCTAATATTTCTTTAAATTGTCATAATGCTATCATTATAAGTCTATATTTAAAGCCGTTTATTACCTCAAACAATTTATTCCCCAATATTTATAGTCAACAATCTTATTTACTCAAAGTGTCTATATTTATAGACAATGCAGTGTTATGCCTATATATAAATGCATTTATTACTTTGTTCACTTGCATTCAAAAGTAAAACTCTTAGAAACCAACTTTTATGCACTCCCATTCATGACAATTAACTGTCATAGTGCAATTTAAGTCTATATTTAAACGCATATAATACCTTGAACAATTTAATCACCAATATTTGTTGTCAACAATTTTATTTACTCAAAGTGTCTATATTAATAGACAATACAGTGCTATGCCTATATATAAATGCATTTATTACTTCGTTCACTCGCATTCGAAAGTAAAACTCTTAGGAACCAACTTTTATGCGCTCCCATTCATGATAAGTAACTGTCATAGTGCAATTTAAGTATATATGTAAAGGCATATAATACCTTGAACAATTTATTCACCAATATTTGTAGTCAACAATCTCATTTACTCAAAGTGTCAAATTGTATAGACAATGTAGTGTTATGGCGATTTACAAAGGCATTTATTATTTGGTCATTGACATTTGAAGGTAAAACTCTCAGGAACCAACTGTTATGTGCTCCCATTAATGTCAAGTAACTGCTTGAACAAATGTCTAAATTGTCATAATGCATTTGTAAGGCCATAATTAAAGGTATTTAATACATTGAACAATATATTAGTTCATGACTTTGTTCATTGACATTTAAAGGTATTAATCTTGGGAACCAGTTCTTGTGGTCCGAATCGGAATCTCCAGTTTAGACCTAGTTTAGACCTAGTTTTTCTCCACCGCTGGGACGACATAGATTTGGTCGATTGCGTTACCGGTGGGCCTCACTTGTCCAATTGCAAGAATAGTAGGCGTGGTCTGTCTGTTTATTATCGCTACTAAGTCTTGTCAATTCATTGTCCGGTCACGCGACCTGTTGTCGCTATATAATCTCCTAATCAGGGGAATAACCCGTGCGCTTTGAGAAATCACGACGAATGCACGGTCTGTTGTATAACGGTTAGATATTATCTAATATCATGGACGAACGTGACTTTTGGAACTCAAAAATATCTCTTGAGGCCCGCCACAAATACCCCATAGAAACACCACCACCCCGGGGGTACCATCCGGACGGGTGAAAATGAGGTATGGACCATTTTTGAGAACGGGAAGGATTTCGGCGAATTTGACGGCATGAATGGGTGGCTCGCCCATAATACCCGATAGAAACATCACCCCTCACCCCGGGATAACAGGGGTATGGACAGTAAGGATTTAGGCTAATTAATTTGGCAGCAGGAGTGGGTGGCACGATCAAAATACACCATAGAACCACCCCTACCCACCCCTCACCGGGGGGGGGGGGAGGGGTCCCACCAGAGGAGGTGTAAATTGGGTACGCCCAAATACCGAATAGAAACACCCCAGGGGAAGGGTGCCTCAAATAACGCATATAACCACCCCACCCCTCACATCCGGGCGGGGTGGGGTGGGTTACCACCCGAGGGGTGAAGATGGGATATGAACCATGTTCGAGAACGGTAAGGATTTCGGCCAATTTGACGACAGGGGTGTGTGGCCTGCTCCAAATATCCCATATAGACACCCTACCCTCATCCCTGGAGGGTACCACCCTGCTGGGGTGAAAATGGGGTATGGAGCATTTTATTCATTATTCGCAAAAACATGCATCTGTTGGTCAATATTACGGCATGTGTAGGTGGCCCGCCCCAAATACCCCATATAATGGGGTATGGACCGTTATCGAGAACGGTAAGGATTTCGGCCAATATGACGTCATTGGTGGGCGGCCCGCCCTCAAATATAGTCATAGAAACACCCCCACCCTTACCGCGGGTGAAAATGGGGTCCGGGTGGGGGTGGGGTGTTTCTATGGGGGGCATTTGGGATGTGCCCGGCCACCCACCGTTCTCGAAAATGGTCCATACCTCATTTCACCCCCTCGGGGTGGTACCTCCGGTTGAGGGTGTTTCTAGGGGGTAGTTGGAGCGGGCTACCCACACTGCTGTCGTCAAATTGATCGAAATTCTTACCGTTCTCGAAAATGGTCCCTACCCCCATTTTCACCTCCTGGGGTGGTTCCCCCAGCGTTCAGGGGTGGGCTGTTTCTATGGGACATTTGAGCGGGCCACCCACCCATACTATCAAATTGGCCGAAATCCTTACAGTTCTCCAAAATAGTCCACACTCCACCCCCTCAGTGTGGCCGTTACCCTCCCCCGGGTGAAGGCTGTGGTGTCTCTGATAGGTATTTGGGCGGGCCACCAACCCATGCGTCAAATTGACCGAAAGAGACCTTTTTGTGAATAAGGAATCAGTTTCAAAAGTCATGTTCGTGTCTAACGTGTCAATCTAATCAGTCCGATCCCGCCATGCTCTCAGCCGCCAAATCAACATCCGAACGAGCGAATTGCAAACAGACATATATAGCAAGAAATCATCCATCACACTGGCACATATTTTGTTAGAATTTATCTCATAAGTACCGACATCGCCTCCCCGAATTCCACTAAGACTCTCTTGCATCTACATTGAGTGACAAACGCCCGCGCATAAACGCCTCCCCCAATTCAAACTAA
Source organism: Siphonodentalium dalli (assembly GCA_032622095.1). Taxonomy (NCBI): domain Eukaryota; kingdom Metazoa; phylum Mollusca; class Scaphopoda; order Gadilida; family Siphonodentaliidae; genus Siphonodentalium; species Siphonodentalium dalli. The sequence continues at coordinate 189,483,521 of CP136065.1, read as the reverse complement.
ACACTCCCATATTCACGAAGAAACAACATCAATATTGGGCGAAAAATATCGTCCGAATAATTAAACCCAAAAAACTAGGTTTTAGTCAAACCTGGGGTAGGGTGGTTTAACTTTGAATTTTTTTCAAAGTATATTTAAAGGTGTATGTTCGAGGCGAGACGTATGGTACGTATATATCATATATACCTAAGCTTATACTGATGATTATATAGCCAATTCACCACAAACAAATTAGTAATATTACCATAACTTTATCACGTTAATAAAACCTAGTTTCAACTTAAACTGAGTTTATCACAAAACTTGGTTTAAGTACGCTAAAACCCAGTTTTACTCCCATAAACCTGGTTTAACTACTGTAAAACCAAGTTTAAACCCTACTTAAACCTAGTTTAAACTGGAGTTAAACCTGGTCTAGAATAAAACCTAGTCTAAACCAGAGATGCCGATTCGGACCTATGTGTTCTTATGCATACTGAAATTAGATGCAATCTTATGATGTATGTGTCCATATTTATTAAGGTCGAATAGTTATAGACTTAAACCTAAAGTAATACCATACTATTTAGTGTGACAAGTATACATGTAGAGATACTTAAAGCAATACCAATTAAATATAGCTAACTACTTTGAGTTTATCTGGTAGGACAGTGTGGTCTTCCACGTCAAGTAATATCAAGTGAATAGAGCTAAAATTTCGAGCAGCATATTTGGTATGACATGCAGAGACCGTTACCTAAAGGCACATCAAGAGAATTATAGCTAAATATTAAATTTATATGTAATTCACTTTATATGTATTTGTACATTCATATATCAAAACATGATAATATTTACAGCATGCCACTTCATTACTTCATACTTATGCATCATGTTGACAAGCTTACTCAAATTAAGCTTTTACGTGAGAGAAAATTTGATATATGCTGAAACAAGCTACGAGTGATATACTCACATAGTTATTCCACCTTCGTGATTGTCATGCAAACCATGACTTATGTACGACCCCATCCCTTCAAGTGGCCTGATCATCGGACAACAACATACGTAGTTATGTTCGCGTCAACCCATCATATATTAACTCGGTACACAGCTGAGTTCAAAGTAAATTGGTTATACTGCCGAGAAACGACCGACAACTAAATTTCGCCGAATTGCAGAAATGGTTCGATTCCTACACATGATCAACCAGTCCGAAAATGTTAAAAAATATAACTCATCTTATTCTCTCACCTCATTTTATCCATAAACGGAACTACTTACATATTGCCAAATCATAGTTCTATTGTATTTCGTTGATATCCGCAGACTTGAATCTTTGAAAAGCATCACAAACAATTATTTTATATGTATATAGGAGGTACGGCACAGCAGCAATCTCATATATATTTTGAAGACCTCTGTTTGTCTGTATGTTTGTCTGTCTGTCATTAATAAAAATCTACGATTCTCGACCGATCGGGACGAAACTTAGTACGTGTATGTAGTTTGACCAGGTGGTCGTCGTTGTCGTATTGGCGAGCCCGTGCGACGCCCGTGCAGCGCATGCGCAGACGAGATCTCGGAAACGGGTGGAGCTATCGACTTGAAATTTGCTATCTGAATGTATCTTGCCCCGGATACGAATTTTATCGGGTCGCCGAGCCTGTGCGACGCCAGCTTCGCGCATGCGCAGACGAGATCTCGGAAACGGGTGGAGCTATCGACTTGAAATTTGGTAAGTGATGGTATCTTGCCCCGGATACGAATTTTATCGGGTCGCCGAGCCGGTGCGACGCCAGCTTCGCGCGTGCGCAGACCAGATCTCGGAAACGGGTGGAGCTATGGACTTGAAATTTGGTTTTTGAATAGCCCGGACAACGTCGGGCTCATCGGCTAGTGTTATATATGTTATGCCTCCGAAACATGGCGAGCATTGCTCTCAGAAGCAAATTTGATTTTTGAGATGAAATTATTTTATACTTTCATTATTAGTAATGTAAAAGGAACGGTATATTGTCATGGGCAGGAAAAATAACTCTAATGATTTCAACCTAATCTATGACGGGTAGAATTAGATTGGGTGAACTTCAGAGAGATGAGTCGTATGATTTTGCTCACTTGTTTAATTGGTCGCAACACTATGATGACAATATGGCGGCCCCCTCTCCATACAATTTGGTGGATCATCAGTGCGATTACGTTACTCCATCGCAATTGAAAGAAAATATTACATCTTGTGAAAATATCGTATCATTTTTAGGACTTAATTGTCAAAGTTTAACGGCGAATTGGGATACATTTGTAGATCTTTTATCCGACATTCAGCAATCGGGAAAATTTACCACTGCGATAGCCTTAAGTGAAATCTTCAAAATTAAAGCCAAGTTCTCTCTTGCTGGATATCACGAATTAATTTACAAAACACGACCAGTTGATGATGACGGTAGGGGTGGGGTGGACATCTTCTTAAAAGATGGTTTATCGTATAGAATACGTACAGACCTGTCAATCTTCACCCACACGTTATCGAATCACTATTTGTAGAAATCGACACTGGCAAAAATGCTTCCTGTATTATGGGATCAGTGTGTAGGCCAAACACAGCCCCGTTAGCGGATCTTGATTTATTTATAACTGATATGATTGAAATTGTTGGACAAATAAGTGAATCGGGAAAGAAGGCTTACATTTTAGGTGACTTTAATCTTGATTTATACTCAACATATCGAGTCATAAAAAACGAGCAATTTTATCGACACTATGCTCGACAAGGGGTTTAAGCATGTGATAACAAAACCCACACGAGTTACCAAATACTCAGCTACTCTAATTGACCACATCTACACAAACAATCTGGTATCAGAAGCTCACTCAGATATTATTTTAACTGATGTTCAGATCATTTTGCAACTTTTTTATGCTGAAAAAAGAAATTCGATACCTGGGACTACGAGAACACAGAAAACTTGGAAAAGAATAATGAATAGAAGTAACCTCATGAAGTTTTAAACAAATTCTGGCTGATCACGACTTCACTAGTATATATAATTCACAGTCGACAAACGAAGCGTATGACAACTTTATAAACATATATACAACTGCATTCAATGCAGCTTTTCCATTCAAACTATCCACTACATCGAAAAAATATGTAAAAAAAGAAAGAACCATGGATGGCCAACGGTATGATATGCTCTCTATTAAAAGGAATAAATTATATGCAAAAAAACTAAAAAACCCAACCTAATATAATATAACCAAATACAAAGAATATTGTAAACAATTTAACAAATTGAGTAGAAAAAGCAAAGCAGAGTTCTATGCCAACACTTTATCAGAACACCGATGTAATATGAAGCGAACTTGGGTTATTTTGAAAAAATCAATTAAACTATCAACTAGCTTTTCAAAGATTCCACAGAAACTTATGCATAACAACAAAGAATTCACAACACCAGAGTCAATCGCGAAAGAGTTAAACGACTATTTTGCCAGCATTGGCCAAACGAGTGATAGTGTTTCAATCGGCAATGGAAAAACGTTTTCGCCATACCTATGCAAAGAAAATCATAAAAATCTGTTCATATTTCCAACCGACCTTGAAGAAATTATAAAAGTATGACTATGATTATTTATTCATAACTCATAACTATAGTAGTGAAAGCATCGCCCGCAAAGGAAGCACCGACATCGATGATCTCTCAATGAAAAATAATATTCACGAAACAGCAGCAGTCCTTACACATATATTCAATCTGTCATTTAAAGACGGCCTATTCCCCGAAAAAATGAAAACTGCAAAAAGTGTCCGTATTCATAAAGGCGACAGTAAAGATAATATTGCAAATTATAGACCTATCAGCATATTACCAGTCTTCTCAAAATTAATCGAGAAAATTATGCAGAATAGATTATTTTCTTTCTTATCCAAACATTCTACATAAAAACACTCTACCATTCACCCCTTTAATGCAACTTTTACATTAAGTGGCAGAGAAAAATGATCAGCAAACTAGAGATTCAACTGCCAGTCAGTGCGGAACTATTGATCGATCTGTCTAAAGCCTTTGACACAATAAGTCATGAAATACTTTTAGCCAAACTCAATCACTATGGAATTCGTGCGATAGCGAACGAATGGTTTTCAAGCTATTTCAGGGACAGACGACAATATGTTGAATTTCTTGGTTCAAAATCGCACTTTAACCCTATCACTTGTGGAGTGCCCCAGGGGGCCATCATCGCACCGACAATTTTCCTCTTGTATGTGAACGATATGCCCCGCAGTTCATCATTAAAATTAACTTCATTCGCCGATTATACCTCTATATATACATCAGACCATAAATACGACCGCCTTAAAAAAACGTCAACGAAGAACTAAAATGTGTTTATATGGTGCTGTTGCAACAGACTTGCAATAAATGTATCCAAAAGTAAATTTATATTGATGCATCCTAAAAACAGTGAATCAAAGTGGAGAAACTTCAAAGTTATGCTAAATGGGAAAGCACTCACTCGAGTTGGAAATAATATGCAGGAAATTGCACTGAAATTTCTTGGCATTTCAATCGATAAAAACCTTACATTTAAATAGCATATTTATATAGTCCATAAGAAACTATGTCACACGCTCTACCTCCTGCACAAAGTTAAACGAATTCTTCCGAAAAATGCACAAAAAACTCTTTAATATGCCCTAGTACATAGTCGCTTAACATATGGCATGCATATTTGGGCGCATTCATCCTTCGATTCACTATTAAAGCAACAGAAAAGGGTAATACGTATGTATTGCAATTCCAGTTATAGAGCTCATACCGAACCTCTGTTCAAACGAGAAGGAATCTTGAACCTCAATGACATATTTAGAGTTAATGCAACTTGCTGTATGTATGACTGGACTAGAAATAGCTTAACGAAATCATTTCAAACGTGCTACTCTTATTCTCTCGCGAAAAAAACGAGAAATGTGAATAATATACGACTGATAACACCGAAATGTTCAGCATATCTCCCAACACGCTCTTTCTCAGACATTTGGAATTCAATTGATAAAACATTAAGAGGATGTAAATTTAGAGCTACATTTAGACCTATGAATAATATACGACTGATAACACCGAAATGTTCAGCATCTCTCCCAACACACTCTTTCTCAGACATTTGGAATTCAATTGATAAAACATTAAGAGGATGTAAATTTAGAGCTACATTCAAGAAAACTCTATCACATCAAATCGTATCCAAATACGTTGTCGATTGCAAAAATAAAAACTGTTACAGTTGCTCATTACAAAAGAACCCCGGGAACTAAATATTATAACTAAATATTATAACTAAATATTATAATTCTACTTATTGATATTGATGTCATTCTTTCTGGATATTTCACCCGTCTGATCATAACGAGTTCAATTAATTTGCACATGTATCAATTAAAGGTACTCAACCCGTAAAGAGGGTCCCCATCTCAACAGATTACAACAACAACAATCCGATCAGAGGGTCCTATATTACTATTTCTTTGGCTTTGGGGGTAAAAAATATTTGATTCGAGTCGAGGAACCCATCAAACAAAGCTCAGAGTTATTAGATATTGATTTTTCAAATTTGTTATGTTCTCGAGATGAGTACCAATAACTGCCGTAATCTGCTCTGGATGTGTACCTCAAATCAATTCAAACAGACAAGGATGAATAACTCTAAAATCATGTGGTAATTTTAACGCAATTTTGACTGAGTTCTGGGCCAGATAGTATTCCCGATAATGAAAAATAATAGATTTATAAAATCGATATCTAACAAATCTGAGCTTTGATGGGTGACTTCCTCGACTCGAATCAAATATTTTTGACCCCCGAAGCCATTGAAATAGTAATTGAGAGGAGTTTTATCGGGTTGAGTACCTTTAAATATATCGTAATGAACTCGATGTTACCAGCTACTAAAATGACACCCATTGAACATAGCCCATGCCTATAACATGACTAGTATTAACGTTCACTGTCTTTCTGTCCTTATTTACATACAATCTCTATAGTTGACATTCGATGCCTACATGTACAATTGAATCTGGTCTGCGGATATTATATTATATTATATCTATTATATACATACATATTATTTGACAGTTACCGCCAGGTAGTGGATAATTTGTTATTTATTTAAGGGATTGCAGGAAGACGGTCAGTGTCGGCCATGCAGTCCCTGTACAATATAATTAATTTTGTACCTTTAGTTTAAATCTATGATGCTATATGTTTAATTGTACAACTAAATCTATCTATCTGTCATACTATGCATGTGTTGAAGTGTGTGGCCATACGTGTAGACTAATCGATCGATGTGTCAGAGGTAGAATATTGGTTTGCTTACAAAGCGCATGATATAATATTCAAACTGCAGACAAATTTCAGAAGAAAATTTCGACATTAATGAGGAAAAATCTATATAAATGTATAGAGAATATCCGCATAGTGTAGTCAAATAATGAATTTATTTTTTGCGAGTATGTGGGTATCTATTTGGCGAGTCTCTAGGTGCGACGAATACGGTCAAAATTAATTTTCTATTCAGCTATACTATTCGGATGTTCTGTTTATCCACCGAACAAATTTAAATGTATTTTATCGCAGTTTTTGTCACAGGCTCCTTATAGAGAAGCGATGACATACTTAGCGACTTTATCTGTATGGTAGAGACTAATTAATAATGAAACAAATTTGTATTCATTCAACTGCACCGCGAAATAATCCGATTTATAATTTCTAAATTATGCCGGAAATAATATCATAGCATGGCGTAATTTCTAATACAATCTAAAGATTCGCGTAACGTTCAAATTTATATACGAGTATAGCTGTCATGTGAATTTGGTTGTGTGTGCTTGAAACTTATTAATGAATTGAAAGTCTGAACTTTAGCAGTGGCACTAGCCCCAAGATCGGTTGTGCAAATTCACCAGCTCACGGAAGAATATCGTATACGTTATAGTAACAAACTGCACTATGTACGGGAGAGATATATAATATAAGATGAATACGAGCGTACACACATAATTAACAAGATCATATACCTAATTGGTTATGACTGGTAGCAACCATTATACACGTGAGGGAGTATCATTTTATAATAAACAATAGTATGATACATGTCATAGACAAGGGTATCGTGGTATATCAGACCTTATATGGACACATGATACTATCGACACGAGAAAATAACTACCCGTTCTCTGTAGCGAGGACTTCACTTCGCCCGGAACTTTCCAACCAGCAACACCTCTTCATAACCTGTTTACATAGTGCTTACCGACAGAGACTTATAAAAATATAAAGTTATGAAACCTTATGGACTCCTGATCTTGTTTCCGTTACACGGCCAATCTACCATTCTACACTAGCTATATACGTGACAGAGTACTTATATGTGGCAAATGAGTAAGTAATGTTTTTTCTCAGCCATTATACATGCATGAGAAATGTATTATAATGTTGCAGTCTATCCGGTTGTGTGGTATATCATAATTCAAGTCGATGCGGGACCAATGCATCCGACATGAAACCGATGTATAGCCTATAAGCGCCGATGGTGTGCCCTAATTTGTGTTTGTCATACTTTTTATGATGGCAATAAACTATGTTTAACCTAATCTAACACGACTACTTACTAATCGATGGCTGATGCTGATGTAGCTCTCTGTCCCAGGTGATACCAGACTTCCTTGGTCGTTGACACGGGGTAGATTACCCGGGTGGTGAACCATCACCTAAAAATCAATATAAATCAAACTGGGAAACCTATATAATAGTACATGGATTTAAAGTGACACGGAACAATAAGCTGTACACTTCATATCAAAAAGCGAATCGCCTTGTCCAAATAATTAATTTCACCACCAATGGTGTACACAAATGGATAACATGCATCATTTATAGTACATGCTATATTGTACGCGGCCATTGTTTGCCTAATACGGTGTCATGTCAGGCGAAAGTCGTGCCCGATATTAATATAACTGAACATCAGAATTATGATACCGTAGACTGTAACTAAGTGCCAAGTAACGCATTTATCATGCCTTTCAGGTGAGAACTTAATTACCATAAGTCAGAAGATTATATTAGAGTCTATTGCTTTTAACTTATCCAACTTCACAGTGACGCGCCATGCACTAAAAATTTATTTTGTTGACTAAAATATCTACTCAATACGTTGAGTGATAATTTGTTGAGCGCTCTGTATTCCGCGGTTGAGTAATGAGTACTCAACAGCGACCAATCAAGATATCTTATTAGGATTTAGTCAACACATTGATTAAAAGTTCTAGGAACAATAACTCTATTAAAAGAACTGTGCACCTGTAATTGTAGTCATTTCGACATGTATCATCAAGCTGTAAACATTATTTTTGGACCTATAAATGCAACATTGCGATGGGAGGAGATGGCCGATATGTTTGTCATAACTTCATAGGTCCATCGTCTCATTAAGAGTAAACGTTTTGAAGCCGGGGTTCTACTTTCATGGACACCACAAACAATTCGGACATATGAATCAACGAGTTAAATTATAACAGACATTTTCGGACACTGCATCGAACATTTCTTAAATTTACCGAAATTTCCAAATCTGATTCAGTCGATGATTCTGGATATGTCTTCCAGTTCAGTTTCAAGAATCCTTCCAAGAAATATTCATAGCAAACCATATTTTTCAGTCAACTGTTGAGCAAAATCAATTGATTGTTGAGCGATTTCACTTTCACTGTTGAGTAAAAAACAATTCTCAACTTGTTGAGTAGAAATAGTTTACACAACATTTTAGTCAACGTTGCTCGGTGCGACAGTTACACTACGGTTGAGTAACTGTTGTAATTTTCAGCTGTGATTTGCAATGTGAATGTAGAACGTCAAGGCATTCAGTCAATCGCGCATTACCAGAAGTATGGTAACAACTTGAGTTTGATTTATTCGTCTAAATAATTCGTCAATTATAACAGATTCAGGTTTTGGTAAATGGGACTATGATTTTTAGATTAGCAGCAAATGATTTCGGAGATTTATTGGTGCCAACATTCACCGTAAATACGCCTGAGACATCAGAGTTCCAAGAAAATACAAGATGACGTATACGACCCCATATTAAATTATAACTAGCTGGGTCTTTCAATATGGGATCGGAGTCACTGAAGGTGAACATAATATGCCCATATATCATGTCAGTACATATCCATTCGCAGTAGTCAATATATTAGTCCAGCATAATAAAATTATATTTGAAGCGCGGAGTTAACTGTTTGTACATAAATGTAGTCCGTGCTGGTGGGTTGCCCATCAGCCTGAGCCGCTAAACAAGTTTTTTTAATCTGCTGATGAAATGTTTTCTCACGCCTTTTGCATCAAAATAAGTTATCACAATAATAACGCAATATAAATGATATAATAACTATGTATGTAACAAATATGGTCATGCGGTAGCTTGGTTTGCTGTTTGTCAAAATCCGTTGTTGCACCTTCAAATTGAATAATACAATGCACCAGTCATTGTGATTGCCACAAGCCAAATTTCAGAACAGTTAACATTTTCCCAACTGATTTTTCAAGATGATATATTGTAACACGCCGTGCTGTCACTGCAATATGTATTATTGATATACATAATGCTACTACATACTACAATAGTGCAGGTATACACAGGAATATGGTATAATGTGTGTACTGTCCGTTAGCAGCTACACGAGACAGGCGAACATTTCAATTGGCATAAAATACACCTTTGGTCGTTTGAGCGATCAGTTTCAGATCACCTAAAGCATCAAATACATGACCTTTATACGGGGTAAATGGAATTAAACATAATTATGTGATATGTTACTATACGCAGGTATTAGCAGAAGTTCTTCGAAAGAGTGGTGGGTATATAAATGATAAGTATAACACATTTGATAAAAATAAAGTGGTGGGTACCCAAAATATGTATTAAAGAAACTTATACAATTGTAGATATATGGGGTGTTGTTTCCCGAAAGTGACCAAAATAAATAAAAACGTTTTTGTTTTTTTTTCGTTTTATTTTCGACGAGGCGCATATCTATGAGTCCAAGTTAGATAACGAGCGGTATCAGACTAACATTATCCAGTTCTATGTTTTTTAATATTTGATTGATGTGGTATTATAGGTATTTATGTTCTTTTGTTGGTACCATGGAGCGCGCCGTCACGGGCCGGGTTAAACATATTATGTTATTTCACTTCATAGGTTTTGTTATACTTGATTGCAACTGTCCCTGTTCTGATGGTTTATACATGTTTAGAGGGAAACGCATATCATTATTCCGCATCGTTATTTCGAACGTAGTCTCGTTTTAATTCCTGAAATTCTCAATTGAAGTCAAATGAAACAAGAAAGCTTTACAAATCACAGTGTGCAATTTGGAAATACATATGTTTTGTTTACTACAATTTAGGTGAATAAAAAGGGAGAACGTTCCCAATCACAATGTCATCATTTAGGTAGGATGTCTTCGTCCGAGTGACCTGCGTAATTTGCATATACGTCATGACAATAGTACTTAACATGTAAACCTACATTGACATAATAAACCTACTTTCGCATAATACACGTAACGTTTAATGCCAGTACATGTATATACATAGTATATATTTTGAGTTGTGGATACAATATTTTTTCAGAGCATATTTCCTGTTAGGGACATGACGCACCTTGCTCCCAACATTTCCGGATACTTAAAAATGGATTCTCTCAAAACCTGTCAAGAATTTATTTCTGAAATGTGGTACTAGCTGTTATTGTGGCACAATATTTAAAATCCGTTGGAAGTAACACCATTTACTATACTGATATGGCATGAACAATATTTCGTTGTTTTCAGATACCAGCAACTTCTGTAAATTGGTTTTCAAATGTGGTTTATTTATTCATGATGTCATATTTGAAAATCATAAGAGAAAACTTAGTTTTCTTGATTCAAGATATTTCATAATTATGACGGGTAAATAATTGTACTTTGTTACATTCTGGTGGTGTTCGCGTGCTCGAACAAATTCACAATTTTATTATAAATGTAACGGGTTTGTTCTCTGTTCACTGCATGGAAGCGTGGAATACTTTATTTCACTAAGAACTATATTTTTGCACCAGTCACAACATATATAGGCCTATGCATGCACACATTGAACGCAACACAATAAACTTATATCTCATTATTACTGTACTAACTGAAACAGACTGTGCGGCCCCTGCCTGTCCTACATACACATAGGGACATGTGATATGTGTTCTCTTTGTGCGCTTCGCGTATATTTTGATCTTAAACAGGCTCCGTTCGGGAGCCCTTACTAAGCGGCGGAGGGGCCTCTGGCCCATTTGTGCACTATACATAATTGGGCCTGTTAGCTTCCCGCACATTTTGATTTAAAACAAGCTCCCCTTTTGAACCTTTATTCAGCAGCGGCATATGGGGCCACGGGCCACTGGACTGCGGTTCATGTTATCACTGGCAAACATAGTTAAATACCATTTAGCACCCTTTTCCAACTATGGTAGAGCGTTAGATGTTAGACTCTACATCCGATGCACTTCCACGACAAAACTACATTACTTATATTCACAGTCAACCTAAACTGACATTATTTTAGCGCCAATTTCCTTCAATGTATTGTTAGAACGTATGGAAGTTTCGCCAGTGCAACAGCAACGCAAGTGTGGGTTTGTGTGCGACGTCACTTGACGTCATTTGGACAAACGTCATAAGGAATAGTGTCCTCTTGAGTGCAAATACTGCATTTTGGGGACTATGTTTGATCTCATGTTTCTTTGACCAATCGGCGTGAAAGTTGGCGAGTCGTCTTTTGTGCTTTTAGGCCCTGCTAAAAGTTTGGGCTACATTGGACACATGGTTTAAAAGTTATAAACGCGCCAAAAGCGTGTCCGAGTTACACACACACAGATAAACAAACGGGCGAGGGGTTTTATATTGATATATGGAAAGATAGCTACCCATAAATAAGTGTTTATATCTGGGAATGCCCATGCATTGCATGTTGAGCAATGAGCAACTTGGCTGATGTATGTTTTAAGTCATAGTTAAGAAATTCAAGATTTTTCGCCAGATTTATCCAGCGAAATTCTTTGTTGAAAATGTCTTGCAAATTTTGCCTGGATTTATGTAAAACGCTTGTCTTGCTCTTTTAAAACACCATGTGTATGTAAAAGTTGTTGTTACCTTTGCGCCAGCTGACCATATGGGGCTGGTCGTGTAGTTTGACTGATGGATGTCGATGAAAACACCGAGTCCACTCTGGTATCCGGAGTATGAGCTATTAAAATGACCGTCTCTGTTGAATGTGAAACACCTGCCGAAATCCGTCTCAATGGGTGTAAATACATCAGCACAGTTATAATTAATAGGCCCGAATGTGCAAAGGTGTAGAAAATCCTCGATCCTGTTTGATGCTTTATCGTGCCATTCTGTCATGTTCTCTTTCTCCAGCTCTATGTATGCTGGATCAGACCAATTGATTGCCTTCGCACCCCATAATCCTGACACGTTAAGCAAATGGGCGTTCAATTCGTCAGAGACGTTAACATACAACGTTGAATAAGGGGAGGCATTGCATATCGTCACTGCTGGAAATGTCTTTGTATCATGGGCGGTGATCTGTATGTTAGTCTTTGTTTCATATTTTATATATTCTATGAACAGTGATATCAGCATCCACATGAGCACCGCTATCATACCAAGGATAAAGAAGATCCACAGTTTTCTGAAACGATTTGAGCACCGCACATGAACATATCAACATTACACATTATATTCATTGTATGTGTGTACATGTTCATCCTCATATTTTTTTTAATTGTGGGGACTGCGCCAAGGTGCTATGTATTAATGTGGAAACAATAGCCGGTAATTGACGTATGAAGCCTGGAAGTGCTCCGAATTCAGTACAAGTAACATTTTAACGGTAGTATAAGGTGGAATCATATAATATGTTATTAGAAAGTTGATCATACACAATTGATGGGTGCGTATATGGCCTACAATGCTCGCGTTTTCGGTAGATATCGAAAACAACTCTTCGAATATGACACAAATAGAATATGTTGAACACACAGGTCGATTGAGTCATAACCCCGTTTCTTGCTTTAATCATTTGCTTACTAAATACGCCATTGACGAATACATCACTCAGTAAATGTTAGGATAATAATGTCGTTTGTTGAACATATTATCTTAACATTTCCCTGTAGTGAATATGACTCATTGTGTACTTATATTAGTCACACTATGGGAACTAATTCCGTAGCCTTTTTTTAGTCAACAAAACTAATCATAGACTACAGAAAGAAGTGATAAGAATGGCACATGTGTAACACGTGGAAGTTATATAATCGAGAAAAACGTGTTTTCATTTTATGTTTAACACAACTGACTATTCCACAATAATAAAACGTTTATATAGAAAATATGACGAAATAGGTTGAAAACAATAAATAATCTGCATAATTCGTAACAAAAGTTATTTTATGACTCCCATGGGTTGCTTCCAAGATAAACCGATATATCACATATACAAAAATTTGATTGGTGTCATTAGATGGTCATAAAATTGAGAAAATTGGGTAAAAGTTCCAAGCACCGGTTTTGTCGTATTTACATGTGTTTTGTGTTGAAGATTTAATTGTATATGTGGCACCATTTAATAACCTAGAATAACGTTAGTGGTGTTTTAAAGAGTTTAACAAGAAAATAAAAGGCATGCACCCACGTTACCATCAAACCATACCGAAAGAAGATAAATCGGAACTTTATTGAATACGAATATTGAAAAATCACATTTTAAATTGAATCATAAATAGGACACTTTTGGTCACCGTGATTGCGCTACATTGAGGTGGAAAGAATCCAAACATGTGCGGTATGTTCTCCTTCTTTTGTCTTCCAAATCGGAAAACAGTGTTTCGTTTTTGTTCCAAGCCCACGAAATGTAGCAGCATTATCGTCATTAGAAATTAATATTTAAAATGTGTCAGCATAATATGATGGCCATAATACGACGTGATGCGGACTGAATGCGTCCATAACCCTTTAATGACAAAATGCGAAGCATTAAAGATCATGTGCCAGTGCATTCTCTTATATATGCGAGTCTGTCATAGGGAGCCTCGCATATATAAAAGAATACACTAGCTTACAAGTTCAAGGTAAATATTTTTAGGACAATGCATTCTCTTATATATGCGAGGCGCCCTATGGGCGACTCGCATATATAAGAGAATGCATTGGCACAGAGTTTTCGCAAAAATCAGAAAGCTCCAGTCATGAAAGGGTTAACAAACAAAACAAATCGCTGGCGGCTGGCCAGTGTGGTACTAAAACATACCAACCGAACATAAATTATTAACCATAGTGGAGTGATCTATATTTTATTAGCGATTGAGTCCCAGATATGTCAAGCTATCGGGCCTTATAGCTGTGTTTGTAAATGGATCGCGGATCACGGAAATTAATGGCCAAAGGGCTGATGTGGCGATAGCTCTTCATGGCTCACGCATCGAATCTAATATTACATGTACTTGTTTACTGGAACTCGAAGTGGGTGAGAATTATTCCATTGCTTCGATTTGTTCCTCTCCCTACTGTGTCATTGGAGACCATTGAAAGTTTCCGTGTTTTTATGAAATATATACTAATGTCACAACTAGTAAAACGCATTTAATAACAACGTGGCGTTAAAGATTGGAAAAGGTCAATGCATTGAAAAATATTCTGAAAGTCATATTCAGACAATAAAATATTACTACACGATTAGCGACGTTTGTTGACAAATCACTGTAACAGTTTTGTTACATAACAATGGTTTCAACACGCGAATGTTGTTATTGGAGAACTATCAATAATGAATATAATAACACAATTTATATATTTATCCATGTTCTTCTTATTGGTGTTGTTGCACAATTTGTTTTTCGCATTTACCCACTGAGATGGCCTTGTGTCCCATTAAGTCGACACAGTATAAGTCGACAATCGGAAAAAAACAGAAAACGAGTTATTACACATGTCTAATAAAGAGCTTTAAATTTAAATAAACGGGATAACTTATACATTAATGTGACTCTTCCTTACCGTAATGCCGGATATTTGTTTGAAGTAGTAGTCCGTGCGCAACCATGTAACGAAGTTCTACCCGCGAAATCCTGCAGTTCATCCCATTTTCCATTTGCCATGACTTCTCTCACTCACTTATGTGTTACACTGGTGCTCTCTTGTATCAATTTAATTACATCGAACAGTTCGAACTCCCAAGTGCACTAAGCGATGTATTATTCTGATTAATATTAATCGATTTTCTCTAGTGATACCTGATGTAATGATAACTATGAGATGATCTGTACAAACGGATTCTGCACTTTTGGATATGAAACCAGTGATTTGTTGATCACCAGTACACTGGTTTGTGAATTTAACCCTTTCTTTACGTAGTAGTCATTGACAAGTTGTTTCCATACGATACATGTCGTTTGTTGAACTTGTCTGAACATTTCCCTCAAATAAATTCGAGTCCTTCTGCCGTCAGCGTAATTTTCCTTAAAAAAACCTCCAGATGAATACGGGACCATTCCCAAGTATTATTTTATGACCGAGTGAGATGCTCCATTTAGTAAAGATAATGTTCGATCGGCGTACGTGAGCCGGTGTGAAATGGCATGAAATCGACTTACACCCTCTCAAAAACACACATCTTACTCCCTAGAAATTAGATACATTTTCCAAGGAAACTGGCAGAAGCTAGACAGCAAGAGGATGATAATTTTGAATTTCCTCATTTCAATATCAGTCATAAAAACGACACTTTGCATCAAACGTTATACTCAAATGGTGCATGTAGCTGGTAAATCTGTCATTGATAACATTACAATGTATTCGTTTCAAGTTTTGAATCCCCGTGTGGGCCCTGGGTAGAATATGCCTACCGCCCATACTGCGACGGACAGCCTGTTCTCTCGACAACCCGTACACTATCGGCCGAATTCTGGTCCCTGGTCTAGACCACCCTAATAATCACGGTGCTCCATGTCTGGACCTGGTCTCGCGAAACCACCTGGTCTCGATTTAGATTAGGCGGATTATTGTTCAATCAACGACGATCGGTGTATCGATGGACAAAGGCACGCTTGGTGCTCCGACAATATGATTGTGTTCACGTCGCGAATAGTTGAGCATTAATGTAACGGGTTATCACCGAACACGTGATGTGTGTCGTCTTTACAGGGATGTGATTAGAGTGTCTCCGTGTGGATGGTGGGGAGGTGTTGTCCATATTTCCAATGCGCTCCATCCTATGCAGACCAAAATTTCTAACTTTTCTTGGGAAACTTCATTGGCACAATAATTTCCAATTGTTGAAAATTCTGACCAACATTGGCCGCCACCAGTTGGAAAGCTCCAACCAAAAGAATGTATAAATGGAATATATGGTGAACTGGAAATTTCATGTGCCGAAAGGGGCACCACAGCCACGTTCATTGTTGCCATGTCCATGGTCGTCGCCATAGATAATTCAATCTTTCTGAAAAAATAATTGAGTTAGTCTGAAACAATGCCACGAGAGGAAATATATCAAAAGCCACAAACTTTAGGATCGTGTTATCGGGGCCCCTATGCAGAGACGTGACGACAGGGGGGTTTGGGGGTGTATCACCCCCCAACTTTGGTCAAAATTTTCAACAGTTGGAAATTTCATACCTGCCAAAAACATTAGTTGGAAATTTCACACCAACAATAGGTTGAAAATGTTCTTGTAGTTTGATTTTCAAACAATTTCTTAGGGGGAATTAATTGTTTTTGGATCAATACTTTCCTATTTTTGGTCAAAATTTTGGACTGAAATGGTGATCAGTTGGAAATTTTTCAACCTCAGGGGGGTGACATGTTGGAAATTTCCAATACTTGGAAAGCTTGTGTCCTGGTCCCTCCCCTGCGGCCAGTCAAAAAATGCTAGTTAATTTAAGAGAACAATATTGTCATACATTTGGTCAACATTGTCATTGGAATTGTCACCAATTGTAAATTTTCCATCCCAAGTGGGGTGTCAGGTTTGAAATTTCCAACTCTAGGAATGCTTGAGGCTAGTCTAGATGCTAGAATTTTGCGATTTTCTTGTTCAGATTACAAAATTTTCGCACGCCGGGCCGAACCATGGTCGGCCCGGTGTGTAATTGTCTCTCCCCCCCCCCCCCCCGTGGCCAATACAAAAATGCTAATAAGTTTAACAATATTTTACTACATTTGGTCAAACTTGTGGATGAAATGGTCATCAGTTGGAGAATTTTCCAACCTGAGGGGGTAATATGAGGTTTGAAATTCCCAACACTACAGGAAAGCTTCAGTTGAGGCAAGTCTAGATGCTAGTATTTGCGATTTTCTTGCTCAAATTTCAACATTTTCTCACACAGGGCCGAACAACCATGGTCAGCCCGGTGTGTCGTGGTCTCTTGCCCGTAGCCGTGTGCATTTTTATGGAGTTAGACCTCTAGATGTTAGGATTTATGCAGTGTTTCAGGTTAAAATATCTGAATGTTCTCATACCGGGAATATACATGTAGAACCATGGTTTATGAAGGATATTAGGCCTAAAACCCTCTAGCCACGTCCCTGCACCTATATCTGTCTTGTGGGTTGCGGTGCTCTGAGGCACCGGGTAATAGTGATGGGTGGTATTTGTGGATCAAATTAATATTAATTATGTTAATTTCACTCTCCACAAATAATATTAGCGTCTACACTTGTATTGGGCAGCCGATGGATCAATCGTCACAGCCACCTTGATTTGCCACGCTCCTGGAACACACAGGAGACTGAAGAAAATGTCGAATGTTCACACCGCTCTTTGTGGGAGACATGCTGATTCAGATAAATCGTCATTCCAAGACAATTTACATTGTCTGAAATAACCCCAATGATACCTTACAAGTTTACAAAATGTAAAAAAATATATATATATTTTCTGTCCCGGCATTGTTTCATAACCCGATTCGTCATCTCAGGTTTAAACCTGGTCTACGTAAACCTCTAGGTTTAAACCGCCGTGGGTCAGCAAAATCCGTGGTTTAAACCCGCAACCGCAGGTCTAAGTGACGCATTCGTCATCTCTGGTTTAAACCTGGTCTAGCCAGACCAGTGGTTTAGCAGTAATGGCTCTGTATCGTCGAGATAATTACTTGTACTTTCCCAATGCGGACCGCCTCGTTTTATTGATTGCGAAAATCGATAATTACGACAGCGACCATATTTTGATTGGAAATGTATAAGCGAGAAGCACTCACACCTATAAAGCGTGTGAGGATAAGTTTTTGTCAATTTCGATTTATGTTTTGCGTTTTATAAGCTTAAACCGGCAACTAAACCATCTAATTTGGCGGTCCAGCTAAACCAGCTTTATCGAGGCTAAACTTGAGATGACGAATCCGTCTTTTCTTCATCGCGATTTAGAATTGTCAAACAATCAATCAAAGGGTGGAGCTGTAAATTATCTCGAGTGAGGGCGTGTCTAAGTGGCGGCTGTCGACTGGTGTTATCATGTCACAGTTGATTCATTCGCACGCGAGCTTTGCTCAGATATGGACATGTTCCTTCAGTATGATTTGTACAACTATCTTCTGGGTGTTTTTTTTTTTGGCTTGTGGCAATCACAAATACTGGTGTATCTACGAATTCATTTGAATGATTCAACGTTTTAATTTTGACACCAACACGATGGTACTGCATGACCAGATATGCTATATACATAGTTTGAAATCCTAAACTTATATTGATATATGAGTCAAATTTTATAACTTATTTTGAAGTAGATCATGCCACAAAGTTCTACTCTGGCTCCGCCCATAAATTCCCATAATATTCCACTAGTTCAAAACTTGTGAACTTATTGATTTCCCGCATGACGGAAAATGTATTACATAGAAAAAAAGCAACGCATGTAATATATTTCTTTATTAAAAGCTCTGCCTCTGTATAGTTGTCTACTTCAAACAGTTCAGATGCCACTTCTGATATGTACTCATAAGCAAATTGCTTTTACTTGACTGACCTCTTGGTCCAGGATTGACTCGATTATGGAGCCTTTATTCAGCGTCAGAGGGGCCTGCGGCCCCGTCGTGCGACAGGAGCCTGCGTCACATTTGCGAACGGTTTGATCATTTGAACATTTTAATTTAAAAAACAATTTAGTTAAATTTAAAACAAACAAATATTAATATACATTTTAAATATTGTTTCTTGTTAGATACAACTCCTAAATAATTTTTTTCTTATTTCTAAATCAGTTTTAGAACAGTTGCTAACAGACAAACGGACATACAGATATACAGCTCCAACACCCCTTAATATATACAGATATACATGTAAATACACCAAATTTTGTCTTTGCGTGTAAAGCATCTTGCAGAAGTTCAATAATAAACAAAGTGATAAACAGCGCGCGAAGCTCGTGTTGAGAGGCACGCCCTTTGTCAGATTGATTTAAACACACAAAGAGATCGGATTAATGGTTCATGAGCGATACTCATTTCTCGATGAATAAATCGTGTACGCGTTCGCGATGATTAATGGCATGTCAATTATATCGGCTTGTCTGTTGGTCCGATAGGTAAGAGGGTAGCTTGACTGTATGCTCATATCACCAAATCGAGTTGTCAATTAGTTGGTAACTGAACGACCAAAAACGCCCCCTTAAACCCGGTATGGCTGGACCGCCAATGTAGGTTTAAACCAGGTTTAAACTCGGAGGTTTAAACCGGAGATGACGAATCCGGCCTCTGGGTTCCTCGTCGGAGTCTTTCACTTTTGTGAGCGAGGCTTATGGGACAACCTCGTGTTGGACAACTGTGTCTGTGTCGTTACGGCAGAACCAGCTGCAATATGTTCAATTAGTGTGAGTTATGACTATGTGCCATCTGATTACTGCCCGTTGAATGTAACTGTTAACGGTGATTTATTCTCCAAATCAAATAAAGACGATACTCGTCGCGAAATTATCAACTGGAAACAATGAACTTGTCCAATCGATTATTATTCTGTGCAATACTGGATGTTCCAAATATGAAACATTACACACTGATTGATGAACTTTACAGTGATATCATATGCTCTCTTATAAGCTCCGCAGAGAGCGCATACAATCTCCTGCCAATCGTCCAGCTAAACATAACGCTATTCAAGGATGGAATTCGTGCGTCCTGCGGAAACGCGGCTACACGTTTTTGCGTGGATTCGCAAGACACCCAGACAAGGTTATCATTTTGATTATATGAGTCGTACGCGCAAACGTTTCAAAATTGCTCTACGCAAGTGCAAAAGTAACGGCGAAATGTTGAAAGCCGACAAGTTAGCTTCGGACTTCCTGGGAACAACTGCAGTAATCCATGTTCTGTATGGGGTGCCAAAACAGATGTAACCAACATGTGGTTTCATTATTTCAAATTCGTACTTGATTGTGATACGAACAGAACTACGGGCAACATAATGTCAGATGCCAGCGAAGGCAAATGCACTGAGTCTACGCTTCTCACAAACTCCGGACAAACCGACATTTGTTTGCTTCTCAGACGCCAGCAAAGCGTTCGATTGTGTTGACCACGACACTATTCCGTCAACTTGATAGACGAGGAATATCTTCACACATTATTCGTCCGCTAACAGTGTGGTTTCAGACTCAGAACTTCCGTGTACGTTGGGGTTCTACTTACTCACCAGCGTTCTGTTCATCCAGTGGCGTCAGCCAGGGAGAGCGATAAGTCCTTTTTTGTGTAATCTATATATATAAAACCCGTCGTCTGTGTGTGTGTGTCTGTGTGTGTATAACTCGGTCACGCTTTTGGTGCGTTGATAACTTTTCAATCATGCGTCCAACGTAGCCCGAATTTGGACCACTGCATACAATGTGTCGTAGAAGATGACTAACCAACTTTCACGTCGATTGTCAAAGAAAATACGAGATCGATACCACAAACGCCGTATTTGCAAGTAGACACTATTTCTTATGACGTTTGTCGAAATGAAGTCATATGACGTCGCACACAAACCCAACCTCTGCCAGCGAACCAGTAACTGCTATGCGTTCCGGAGCGCGAAGCATAGCAAAGAGACGCAACTGTATGGAGATTGACACAAACCCACACTTGCTTTTCTATTGTACAGACGAAACTTCCATGCGTTCTGCCATAGCATTGGAAAAGGGCGCAAAATTAATTAGTCATCAGGTTGAGTGTGAATATAAGTAAGGGTGTTGGTTTTGTCGTGGAAGTGCATGGGTTGTAGATCGAACGTTCAATCATCGTTGGAAACGGGTGCTATTTTATTAAATATTAACGTTGTGACCCGAATACCCTCGAACTGTAGAATTGGTAGGCGTCCAGCGGACCAGAACCTTTCATACTAAACTATTGGCAATAATCCACTTAGACAATACTTGCATAGTATATACATATGTCGCACACGAACTGCCCGTATAAGGGAAATGAAAATTAATTATTCATAATGTTCGTCATCAAGAATCTGAAGGTGTTATCAAATATGCCGGTGCTATCAGCTGACAAATCCGCCTCAGAGCAAACTGGCTACGCCCATGCGTGTATACATGCTGAAGCGGGGGATACATTTCTAAGTGAAATAAAGTGTTCACACGCCGCCGTGGCAAGAGAAGCATACTATTAGCCATTCCATTTCTAATATAAATAAGAATTTGATTATGCACGCGAACACCAGAAAGTAAAAAAAGGACATTTATTTACACGTCATTTTAGACATTTCATACATAAATTGCATGAGCGAGAAGCTGAATGAATGTGGAGGGGGATGCACGGTTGGTAAGACTCAATCATCGTTGTTATGCAGATGACATATGTCTTTTTTTCTACATCACGACTTCAATACTTTTGCCAAATTTCAACCCGTTGAGGTGGTTTTCCACTGTCTACTAATATCCTTCAACTAATGTGGAGGACATCTCCGTAGAACGTCATGGCACCTCGAAATTATGTAAAATGACAAATTATATGAAATCACGACGAACATGTCTGGAATCGTGCTGACCTCGTGCTCAAGTATTCCGGCTGCGTGGGGTGACATTATAATTACCACTGATGTGTTGATCACAATGTTATATTTACCATGTTCGTGGATTATGTGTCTGAGGTGTTCTGGAGCCCTAAAATCTGGACATAATAGCGATAGTGTTCGGTTTGTACATTGAAGTTTTAAGTCCGTGATGACCTACTTTTGCCAACTTTCAAGTGCGTGGGGTGGTATACATCACCAGCGGTCACACTGTCTACTAATACCATTCAAGTAATGTGGAGTGACATCTCTGTTGAGTGTCCTGGCACCTCGAAATTAGGTGAAAATGACAATTAATATGAAATCACGACGAATATGTCGGGACTCGTGCTGATCTCGTTCTCAAGAATCCGGGCTGCGTGGGATCTTATTATAATTACCACTGGTCCGCTGACCATACTGCCATACTTACGATGTTGGTCGGTATATACGATCGCATGTCGGCCAACAAATGTGTTCACCATTCAGTACAGAGGCAAAACGTATTGTCAATTTAGGTAACCGAGAGAGGCGACACAAGTTGATGTAACCTGCGTGCCGACCTTTTGTAGATTTTTATTCCAAATAATAATCTCAACACACCAGTTGTTTTATGGATCCTAATTAAGCGACGCTCGTATAGTTGTGAAGTCACGAGCGTCCAATTTCGACATCCCGGCACTTCCATCATAAATCGTGGAAAATGAATTGACAAAGTAATACAACAAATCCATGTTTTCTTTTTCGATCCTCGTCGAAACCGTCTCTTAATAGTAGACTCATTTTGTCTATTACATAACCCATGTGCGCTTCTGATGACCAGCGCAGTCCACTTTTATTTTCTGGCATACCCAACTTTGTAATTGTGACATTTTCGGCCTGGTCGTATTAATTCTTTCTTTAAAACATTTCACTGTGCGCTCCCAAAATACTTAGCGACATTCGCAGATCAGAATTACTGTACTTCTCTATTATTTAAACAATAAACTATTTATAAGTAAATGTTGTTTGACTACTATATCACCTTAATTGTTATCACCCCTATGTTAGTGGCATACACCCCTATGCGTTCACTAGCGTGAAATCGTATGTACACTATAAATTGATATATTGTAAAGGATCAGACAAGAAATAATTTATAATCTTCACAACTACACGCAATGTCATGCTAAATGAATAGCGTTGACTTAATCATTTCCTGGATCATGCCTCACAACTTTCATATCATGGTGGACGAGGAAATCTATACCTGTACAAATTGGACAACAGAACCATAAAATATCACCATATCTGTAATATGTCTTACAGCTACGTTCATTTTCCACCATGTTACGCGTACACCGCTTGAAAAATTGCATGTATAACGGCAGAATGATCGGCCATTTTACTATACTGTATCCTTTGTTGACTTGTAGATAGCCGAGGTGTCACTCTCGGTTACCAGTCGATACTTCATACTAGTGTTTTACTGTTAGTCCGGGGGGTCGGTGTGGTGCCATGTACACAGTTTGAAGTTATTAGGTCTGATATCCCCTTTGCCTTGCCGGCATAAACCATAAAAGTGTTTCTATCGGGAGATAGAAACACTTTTAAATTTGAAAAACAAAATCAACTTTATTCAAAACTAAATGAGGAATGTGGACTTAATTGAACTATAGGCGTATAGTAACCGCTCAAGTTTAACAGGTGATTTGCTTAGTGTGTGAACATCACAACATGTAACGACAAGGCGAGTAAGGAATTTGCAGTGGATCCCTTGAAACAGGTACATATACAGTAGGAGTAGAACGTTGATTCACAAACATACCATATGATTGTTTCCAGTAAACTACCTCACTGATATAAGTATGTATATTCCTTTATTTTGGCACCTGCTTGCTCTTATTTACAACGATGTGTGCAATCATGTCGTCGCTAAGAAAGACCCCATGAAACCGAGGATTTTTGGCAGACGAGAGGGGGAATTAATGTACCCACATACACACATATAGATACACTGACGAGGCGAAACATAGATTAGGGTTGTAAAGCTCATCTATAACTTTCACTTGGTGTCGTAATTTGTTTCTGATTGCAGCCCTTTCTTTTTAGTTCAATATTTTTCCGCTAGAGCGGAGAGGCAGCTTCTGTAGCTCGGAAAAGAGAGTTGTAATTGAAACGTAGATCTCACATAAGCCGGAAATAAATATACATTAGAAACTTAACTGGATATACAGCGTATGGTTTACTTAATGTTTGACAACAACCAAACATGTAAATTGTGATGTGGTCTCCATGATGAGACAAAGGTATGGTGCAAGTATTTTTGGCATTGCCATGGAGGTTATTAATATTAATGTCATTCATTTATCTCGAAGTGTGCTAGTTTGTGGAATTGGTCATACGCGAACAATAACTGGTGATTATCTTAACACTATTAACGGGGGAATATTTTCAATTTTAACAACCAAGCTATTGTGGCCTGCGTGGGATTTTCTTGACAACGCGCAAGGTAAAACAATATAACACATGGCACCTGGGTATAATTCCTAATATTCCACCCAAGTAATTAAATATGTTCGTATTTGTGCAGCATTCACACAATGGATTAGCATTATACATAACGAGTTCTTCAGTGCAGGCAACACTGTCAAGATTATTTCCTTCATTAACTAACTATATATAACTGTCTCAATCAATATGTCCACCCCTTGCAATTATGGCTTAAGAATACTATACAACAGCCCGGTCACGACATTTTTGATTGACGACACTTACGATTGAGGTGTCTACATAGAGATCTAAAATAAATAACTTTTTTCCGGAGCAGAGATCACCCTGTGAAATAAATACTGGTTCTAAATGACATTTAGTGTAGATTGGATTATGCCACTAACAGTATCTTTGGTGATGTATTGTTTGATCGCAGTCCAGGTGTTCGCCATGGAAATTAACATAGGTGAGTAAAACATGTGGGTGGGACCCGGTGCATGATCAATCTGCATATGCCCTTCATTTTCCGAAGCATTTTCCAGAAACACATTGCTTATAGCCGTAACGACATATAAAAGAATGTATTTTTAAATTGACGTAGGAATATTTATGATTGTGAACATTCCGAGCACGGGGTAGGGACTGTCATTCAGAAAGTAATTTATATCTATGGAAATTTGGACAGTACCCTGACTTGCGGATTTTAAAGCATAATGATGAAACCTGAGTATTAAGGTTCGTGTACTCGTGCCATAATTGTCCATGTTAGTTTGCGTATAAAAATTATCGTTGGCATAATATTCTACCGTGGGTGTAAATGTTCAAATGCCAGTTCACGGGTTAACCATTTACACCGTATTATTCTGTTACATTCATTTAAAATTGAAATTTGTTATGATACCAATTAAATATGAGGAAAATTACCCGCATTTCAATGATACGTAGCTTCCTATTGGTATGTGGGCTAGAGAACATATAAATGGGAATATCAAACAACTGATGGCATAGAAATAGCCTAACCGAATTACGTAAAATTATGCATCACTACGCGTGACGCATATTCCTTGTATCGTCGTGTGTTGGTCACTCGGTTGGGGATACACACTAAAAGTAAACAGCGGGGTAGTTGAGTTCACGGAACAAATAAAAACTAAATAGTACATGTATGGCATAAATAAAATACACCCATATATAATCGTCGAGGGTACACACTTTTGACAACTCGTGGTATTGTGTTTTGACTACTTACAGAGAGGCTCGAATCACAGCATAATTTCAACAAACTTATGCGATGTTTGACATTTATCCACTGTGTATACCTTATGTCCATTCAAGTGGTACTATTTCAAGTGTGCAGCACCAACCGAGTGGTCATCATTCAAGTGCAGCACTAACCGATTGGCCATTATATCAAGTTCAGCATTAACCGAGTGGCCCTCATTCAAGTGCAGCACTAACCGAGTGGCCATCTTGCAGGTGCAGCACTAATCAATTGGTCATCATTTCAAGTGTAGAACTAACCAACCGAGTGGCCATCATTTCAAGTGCAGCACTAACCGAGTGGCCATCTTGCAAGTGCAGCACTAACCAATTGATCATCATTCAAGTGTAGAACTAACCGAGTGGCCATCATTTCAAGTGCATCACTAACCGAGTGGCCATCATTTCAAGTGCAGCACTAACCGAGTGGACATCATGGATCGTGGGTTGGTCTTCACATGGATAGTATATGCATCTAACTATCATAACAATAGACCCCCATGGGTGGTGGAACCCAGCCCAGGTACCATGCATTCCTTGTCTGATTCTGATGTAATTGTCATGGTAGGATTTGTCATTGAGAAAGACGTTTGGGACAAGGACCTAGAGACATTAGTCATCTCGTCTCTCAATGATAGAGAACGACGTGGTTATTTGACAATTAACGGACATGTGACCGTAATACAGAAAAGTCAGGAAATGTCAACAAATGCAGGTAAGCCATATCTCAAAATGTATGCAGAATTCGACAACGTTTATCCATGTTCGTTCAGTTATTTTAACGGTTTGATACATTAAAACATGGTTAAACTTTAACCAGGTTTATTTTTGTAACAAATATTTCAGTCCTCTCTTGCAACTGAAAGGATATTCAACCGATTAGAATAAGTCAAACAAGTAACACATATTACAAAGCATTGTTCTTTTTTACAACTTACATTCGCACACTCACTTAGAGTCTACAAAAATGCAAATACACCAGGGTTAACCCGTTATATATTAAAAAAAATACTATTGACCATTGTTCAGATAATGAGTTCAACAAACGACCATACATGTAGGTATGAACATTATCTACACATTTCACACTGATGAATATGAATTCTGCGGCACATTTAGTATCTGTTGTTAAGTCTGATATCTGCTTTTTTATCCATCACACCCCTCCCAAATTATCAATGCACAATGCCAGTGTATAGTTTATAACTGAAGGGGAGAGCACATTTATTGTAATAGGGTTAAGAGCAAGTGACCGGACAGTAA
This sequence comes from Siphonodentalium dalli, assembly GCA_032622095.1. Classification (NCBI taxonomy): domain Eukaryota; kingdom Metazoa; phylum Mollusca; class Scaphopoda; order Gadilida; family Siphonodentaliidae; genus Siphonodentalium; species Siphonodentalium dalli. Next base: position 189,456,418 of record CP136065.1, on the reverse strand, counting down.
GTGAAGATAATGGCGAGACCCCTTGGCTCCGAATTTCTAGACTCGAGTCCATTAAATGACCTCAAACAGTTACAAAATATAGACAAAGGAACTGCGTTACACAGATGAAAAATTCATATCAATCTCCATAAATTAGAAGTATTGAAACGATTATTGTATAGAACATAGTCAGTGACTGGCAAACAATTCACACTCCTTGAAATAGTTCCAGTTAGTTGAAATCGTGTACTTTATATACGTAATATATACGGCCACCGTCATTTTATATTTGGGCGGAATGCATGCATACGAATAACGCATTTATTGCGATATATCTATCAAAAGAACAGTAATTCTATTAGCACCCTCTCGCATGTTTGAACGTAGTATATTACACGTTTGTGTGCAAATAACATGCACGTCCTATCGATAAGAAAATGAATGGCGTACGGGTCATAAGCTCTATACAAATGTTCCTATTTGTGGATTTTTTGGGGTGTATTCATTAGAAGCGCACTGGTACTGTGTCACATGTGTCAATGTGGGCACATAGTGTATATATTGTGGTGACATGAACATTTGATACTGGCGAATTATGGTAAACGAGCTTATTCGCGGAATGGGGAAGGTGGAACAAAATGATCTGGTTTTAAAAACAGGGTAAAATTAAAACCGTGTCAGCATAATGATTGTGTGGGGTCTGCCTGTCCTGTCTATCCCAATGCCAACAAACTATGTGCCATATTCCAAGAATATAGTGACAGCAGTCGGGCTAAACATTGAATACAGCACTGACTTATCAGAAATTAATTTCAGAGAAAAAATAGATACTCTGCAAAAGGTAATACACCAATTGAAACATAGGCACATCACCACTTGGTATGATAACACTTGTTAAGTATATTCTCAATCCCAATATGATCAATCTTCTCCCCCCGCCCCCATCCAAGTCACCAAATACTCCACGAAATCAATATAACCCTTTTGAGGTATGATACACAGTGTCCATCTTTGCAAGAGTTACGAATACGGAGGACTTAAAAATGAATCATGTGAAACCGTTCGCTGAGGCCAATAAAATAACGTGGATGCAGTCTAGTGCGTGATAAAATCACCCCGATGTGACCAAACCGATATTGCTTCTGTCCCATAATGTGTAGCACAAACCGTAGATACATTTACGGAAGTGGAGACAGTTGCTCCAAAAATTATATGTAATTGACCCAGTTGCCTCAAGACAATCTACTAATATTGATCATGTTGCCCCAAAACGCGACAAATTCTCTCAAACGTTTTGACTCACAGCAACAGAGGTTGATATTTGAGTTTGACATGATGCTTGTAGAAAAACTTAACTTTGAAGGACACCAAATAGTACGTGTGCATTGAAGCTGCCAATTCGGTGAAAGGCCACCTTCGGTGTCATCCACCAACTGCCAACTTGACGCATTAATGACAGCTCACACCGGATTCACAAAGTATAAAAACTATCTTGTTAATGCATCATCCGACAGCTATTTTACGTATTTCAATGTGATGCCTTGGTAAATTGAATTTGATTTCTGTATTATATATATTCCATCTGTATGCTCGTGTCAATGTTATGCGTGCGTTATGTTATATGTTTTCACATTAGTCAGTTCTTGAATTTATGTCCCTGACTCCAAGTGGAAACATTTCCTCCTGTGTGCTTTTATTTGTAAACATGTCATTGTTTTAGTCTCACCAACTGTCTGTTTTCTATTAACAGTTATTTCGCTACGATAGTATTGACTACCTGATTATGTTCCTATTCGTGATCTGGTTAGCTAGAAACGATAATAAACCCCAATCAATCGATCAATTGTTTTTATATATTTAGTGTGTAGCTTACACAACAAAGGATGTCGGGTAATACTTGCTTTCTGTAGCTGCAAAATGATGGCGTATCTCGATGCTCGGGCAAGCATGATGCGGATGCCACTGTTGGTGTTTCCTGTACATAATTGTCAACAGTCTTCAACTGGAGGATCGACATTCGTTTTTCAATCGGTACCTAATAATGAGTGGAGGCTAATTGCTGATATTGCACACCATCATATGTGGAAACGAGTTGCACTCGTCTTTGATGATACTGTAGGTATGTACTGGCGATATCCAAATAGTTTTAGTCACTTCGACTGTATGTGTATATCTATTTTTGTGTTAGTCAAAAACCAAATTTGGTGGAACGTTTGGTGGAAAACTCTAGGGCCGGATTCGCCATCTCCAGTTTAATTTTTTTGGGAGAGTGATAATAATTCTGGTAACCCATTCAACACCTCCTTGTAGCGAGTACTAGTGAGCGCTATAGCGGTATTTTTCAAACAACAGTTTTAATTAACCAAAGTTAATGGTCTCTCCATTTTTGAGTATTTTGCTTATCGCACACTATTTACAAAGGTTTGGGAGTTATCGCAAAGATTTGCTCCCTTGGCTGTGAATGACCGATCGGTCTATTTTAGCATGTCCGGGCAATTATAGATTGATAGGTTGGTCACTCAGACCTGTTTAAGATGTCTGATTTATAATTTTCACAGAAGCCCATTATCGGCAAAAAGCCTTTGCGACAAATCTCAAACATCTTTGCGATAAATCGCAAAAATATAATCGCCCAGTACGTAGTCTGAGAGTTATCATAAATATGTTTGATATTTATCGTAAAGGTTTGTGTGTTATCACAAAGGTGTTTGTGATTTATCGCAAAGACTTGCTCCCTCATCACTCATGCATCTGGCTGTGAATGACTGATTGGTCTATTTTAGTCCGACCGGGCATAGATTGATAGGTTGTTCACTCAGACCTGTTTAAGATGTCTGATTTATAATATTCACAGAAGCCCATTAGTGCAAAAAAAACCTTTGCGACAAATCTCAAACATCATTGCGATAAATAAAAACATTTATTCACACAGTACGTAGTCTGAGATTTATCGTAAAGATGTTTGAGATTTATCGTAATGGTTTGCGTGTTATCGCGAAAGTGTTTGTGATTTTTCACAAAGTTTTGCTCCTCTCAACATTCTTGCATCTGGCCGTGAATGACTGATCGGTCTATTTTAGACCGACCGTTCAATTATAAATTGATAGGTTGTTCACTGAGACCTGTTCAAGATAGCTGATTTATAATGTTTACACACAAATTAAGAAATTTTTAGCACCAAAAAAGTTTGCCACAAATCTCAAACATGTTTGCGATAATTCGCAAAATTTAATCACCCACTACGCACTCTGAGAGTCCTCGTAAAGATGTTTGAGATTTATCGTAAAGGTTTGCGAGTTATCGCAAAGGTGTTTGTAATTTTTCGCAAAGTTGTTTTGTGATTTATCTCGTAGGTTTGCTCGCCTTATCCCACATGCATGCTTGCTGCCAAAGAACGATCGGTCTATTTTAGCCCAACCATGCTATTATAGATCGATTGGTGGTTTACCCAGACCTGTTGAAGATGTCGGATTATATTTATATGGTTCAAGTCCATTAATGCCAATGCATGAAAATATATCTGCGATAAATCACAAACCATTGCGATAATCGCAAACCTTTTGTAATCAATCGAAAACCTTTACACTAAATCGCATATACCGGTACTTGTTTGCGATTCGCAAAGGTTTGCGATTTATCGCAAGGTAGTTTTTTTATTTATCGGGCTATTCTAGATCGATCGGTGTTTCATCCAGACCAGTTCTAAGATGTTTGATTTATGTTTACTTAATATTATTGCACACAAATTAAGAAATTATTTTTGGACATTCAGACCAATTTTACTCCACATGCAGGGAACAGGGAATCCTGAAATCGAGATCTTAAACTTTGATTTAAGTTCAAAATCACGATCAAGGTTATATACTAATAAAAGTAATGCATGTATAATTCGGATTATTTCATTATCACTATGCAATGGAGTGGTTTTGTACTTTATTCAATGTTTAAACGCCATAGCTTCATTTGGAATCTAAATTGCCACATTGTTAAATTTGCCGTCGGCCATGTTTCATAATTTCGAGTGCTTGGTATCTGGGCAGGTTCTCCGCTTAGTACCTATATGTTTGGTTCTGTGGAGTACCAAATTGCTAGGTACTATGCATAGTACCTAAATACTTCAGAGTACCTGTCTTTATATTCGGTACTTCATATAATATAATGGGTGTGTATTTCTTGGCACTTCATGTCGTGTGCGTCATGACTTCGGTGACATAACGGCAGAGTGGGTATTATATGCACAATGCCCGGATATAACCTAATTATTTAGTAGGTAATCCAGAGTACCAATCATATTGGTACTCTAGAGTACCTAAACTTTTGGTACTCCAGAGTACCACTTTTGGTACTCCAGAGTACCTAAACTTTTGGTACTCCAGAGTACCACTTTTGGTACTCCAGAGTACCAAATAGTTGGTACTCCCCCTGGGACAAAGCTTAGTACCTACGTAGGCACTCTGAAGTACCTATTTTTTAAAGAGTGTAGGTTCATAATCGACCTATAATATTCACATAAGTTCATATATTGGACTACATGATTCTGAAGTAAGCCCATAGTTGACTTCTATCCGTTATTCCATTTTGTGATGCGGGCCAAAACATTAAATACATATTTTAACCAGAGTACATCTGGCAAGTTCTGAGTAATATTGTCCGCCCCATGATGAGCTTATAATAAGTGATTATAAGTCGACAATGCACTAAAGCACTCTCAATTTCGGTTCGTTATGGACTCAAAATTAACGACTCTAAGCCTATTATGAACCTAAAACGAATGCTATTATGAGCCCATAACGTGCTGATTTCAGGAGAACAGGCTGAGAACGCGGTTTCATCATACATGAACTACTATGTTGCATTGATGTATCTATCAACTTGTGGCTACCACATATTAACAAAACGTCTACATGTATAATACATGCCGAAATTGTATTTGAGGATCGTAATCGGCCAATCAGAAGATAACATTTCGCCCTTCCTATTTGATGTTTAAGCCAGTGTCATAGCCCTCCCTACAACTTTTAAATGTGCCGCACTGGACCAGCTTTTCTTCTAGGTGATCGCGTTTGTGCCCCGGGACATAGTAGGACATATGTCTCCCGACATTAACCCATTGGTTCACCTAGACGGAAACCGACGCGATATTAGAGTTCATATAACATGTGCACCTACATGTATTTCTTACACACAGGCGTTGCATCCACTACTCTGCAGCCGACAGACACGTGAAATACGTACAAGTTGATTACTCCGCTGTAATCCAACATAAAATCGTGAATACACTATGTGTGCATTGACAAATCCAGTGCACACGGCCATCTTTTAACTATGTTATCACACAACATTCATTAAACCAGACACACACGAATTGTATGGATACTCAATCGGTTCCTTCTATCTAATTATAGGTACTACATCCATTCGTGGTATTACCATTTCCTTATCGAAACGCTATATCACCGTTCTCCATTTGAATATGGGAAGTAACGCAGGAGGATCGGCACAACATCTGGCGGAAACCATTGAGAAAATAACTTCATCACGCATCAAAAACATAGTTCTGAAAACAAACCGACAGAATGCAGAAATGTTCCTTTCATATGTAAGCTCGTTAGATATTATTATATATACCTAGTTAATTTTGTATCGGCCGAAGTAACTTGATATCAGTTTGAGACATTAGACCGATGACGTCCCTATGCAGCCCAATAACTTATAGCTAATTGAGTATTAAATGTCGTTAGTGTTATTAATTATATGCCACATTTTTAGTTTGAGCGACCTACTATCGACCCCGGTTGATATCACACAAACTCGTCTGATAATCCCCACCATAGAAACCATAGAAACTCGGCTGATAACAGCTGTGGCGTCATCAAGCGAAGCGCTTTGTTTACTTCGAAAGAACCCGTCATAACGTAATCATAGTGAAGGTTGGATGTAACAAGAATATCTAAATTGGCTTCAAGTAAATGGCGAGTGGTTCATATTATTTCAAGCTGATGTGCACCCCAAGGTTCATTAGAGCTATACATGTGCGATTGAAATTGATAATGTATACATTGGCGCAAACTGCCAACTCATTAACATGTTATTTCATATGTATATTACGTAAAGTGATTTCGATTAAATTCTCCCTGTTGCCTCTTTACTCTCGAGTTTATAACAATGCAGTGACATTGTAATTGTTATTAATGGCGTTACAGGTTAGTTTATCTTCGGTCTCAGCCTCTCAGTCTGATATTAAATTACATCGGGCTGATATCTCGGCCGATATCAAAATAACCTCTGATGTATGCATGTCCTCTACAATATTTCGGGATGTTGGTTATTATACTGACAGATGTGAGTCCCTATAGGTAGTTTCGGAATATCGAACCTTCTTGATAATTTCGGAATTCAGAACATTCGTAAGAAGATAGCTTCGGAATAAACAACTTTCGGGATAAAGACAATTATGTCAAGACCACCAACAACAGCATCAACTGCTGGAACGTGCACAATCGTCAAACATACTATATTATATATCATGATCTCAATTACACGAATGTATGGCGAGTCGATTACATTGTTTTCCAATTCCAAGATTCATGTACTGTCGAGAGTGAGCTACTCACTGAATGATACGGGCATATGCCTCGCGTGAAAATCAAATCGAATTCATATCAGAGATGAACCAAGACATGAGTGCCATCGAAAATGATAACAACGAAAGCGTCAATGCCATGTTAAGTTTTGCCGAGCAATCAATATATTACAGATAATAAAGAATAAGGACAGTCAAACACTTCAGTAAATGGATTGCATCGTGTAGATGACATTGTTTTCATTTCAAACATTTCTCCAATAAATGTGGGCTGCATGATTCAACTGTGAAATCCAAGATATCTACTGCTGAGCAATGGATGTAACTACATGTATACGATGACAATGTTTTGTTCGACTAGTGTAGAACAAATCAGATATACGTCAACGATATGCCCAATAGCACGTGTTTGAACATACTGTCATTTGCAGACGACACAACCCTCCATATTTCTGGAAATGACCACCGCCAAATTGAAAAACAAGTTAATTCAGAATTGAAAAAAGTTCACAATTGGTGCTGTAGCAATAAATTGGTTATTAATATAACAAAAAGTAAGTACATGTTA